>OZ024864.1:8669558-8814558 GCA_964017155.1 Oasisia sp. SBJ-2009 | reverse complement strand
AGCTTCTTCACTTTATGGCGCGGGTGAAGCATTTGTCTTCCAGCAAGACTATGCTCCTTGCCATAAAGCGAACAAAGTGACGAGGTTCCTCGAGCGCTTTCACGTCGAGGTCCTGCAGTGGCCGGCCCAGAGCCCAGACTTGAATCCCAAAGAACATTTATGGGAAGTCCTCTTCAGGAAGGTAGAGAGAAGCAAGTCAGGTAGTCTGGAGGCTCTGTGGCAGTTGCTCCATGCTGCATGGCAGCCATCCCAGTGGACACTGTCCAAAACCTGGTACATTCAATGCCGAGGAGATGTGCTGCAGTGATTGCTGCCAAGGTCCACTGCACAAAATAATAGTGTTGTTTGGATGTTTTAATGTTGTAAACACTACCGAACAGAGTTTGTACTTTGGATTTTAGTGTCTAAATAAAGTGTATTATTATTGTACATGAGAACTGTGAAAATATGCCTGATATCGTGCATGGTCCCATGACTTTTTGCCGGCACTGTATATATATATATATATATATATATATATATATATATATATATAGCATTCATATAGCGCCCTAAATCCAGTTTACCATGTTCGAAGTATTCACACACAAAACTAGCACTAAACAAATTAAACGTTATAAAACACGTAGTATCATATGTATATTTAAAGTATTATAATATATATATATATATATATATATATATATATATATATATACTTGGGTCCCCAACCTATCAAACTGGATCGACGACCTTCCATACACGACAGCTGCAGCTGTGACACACTGAAATACTGTACGTTACGTTCAAGACCATAAATACACATGATGCTCTCGTACGGCCTTTTCTGTGTCCTGCGACCTTTCTGGGCTTTGGCTCCCAACAACCAATGATCTACAGACATGTCTCTGTTCCCAATTATTCGCCTCCTTAAATATACCGAACATCTGGAATCACCCATCTAACGACGATCTGTGTATGTCACATAGTGTTTAAGTAGAAGTATATACTTAGTTCATTTAACACGCGCAGTTTCAATTTATATTTAGAAAACGTGTTATTTATTAGAATCGCTTACGTCCCGATATCAACCAGGTTATAGAACTTTATTCACATGTTCAAACATATATGCCAACATTATACGTATTACGTGATTACATTAAATAAATTGACAGTGGTAAATTATACATTCGCACGTAGACCACTGGCACTAGAGTTAAGATTAGCAAACAATAGATAAATAATCATCACCTGCACAACTACAGCACTGTCTCTGACTTATCTTTATGTTGTTATAACACGGACCGCTTGAATAATGACATTATTAAGAAAATAATATTAATGTGTGGTGGCTTCAAGAATATTTGACATACTGAAACATGATTCGCAGAAGGCGTATTCAGTCTTGGCATGTACCCACATGAATGTATGTATTTGGACAAACTGTATGTATGCTGTGCATCAATGATATATGTTAAGTCAATGATATAAAACTACTCGAAACTATGGAGTGCAACGAGTTAGATAACCGTCATTGTACGTATGCGTTGTATGCTACTCCATTTTAACCTTATATATGGGAATATGGGAAAACGCGTGTCCTACAAATCTGCTTTGCATAAATATGTTACAGAAGAGGTTGATGCGGGATAAGCACAAAGCAGCAATAAGAACACACCACTTTGTTGTTCTAGGGAACAGGCATTTCAATGATTTAGTGTTTAGTTGGTAACATACAGAACATTATTACATATGTACAAAACCCATAAAAATGAAGGAACTTCGAAAACGTAATGGCTATTTGTCAGTATTGTTATTGTTATATACAATTATAAGTCCTTCTATGTACAATTCATTTTCACTATTTATGAAATTGAAGGTAATATTGATATAGTTCATTAATTTCAAATGTCATCTTTAGCGTTTGACTTAAACACCTAGCTGACTCAAATTACCATAGCCAAAACTTCTCTTAGTTTAAAAGGATATGATTATTCCTCGGATCGCGTTTCCATCACTTGGACTCATAAAAAAACTATTTGAACATTAGGGCAATTTTGAATATATGTCGATAAATGCTCTTTGGATCGAGGTATTGACGTATTTTGGATCGGCGGTAATTATACATTTACATAATGCATTTGAAATTTGCTCAGGATTTGTAATTTTACCATTATTATATTTGATGTGTAAAGGAATGCCATATTTATCGATGTTTTCCAATCACAATCACAGCTTTTAGTAAATTCTTGAAAGCTGTTAGCTGATTAGCAAAGTGCGTTGTATAATTTGTTTTAATTTGTCATACATATTTTTGTATTTGGTATAACCAGTGTAGTCAGTATGCGCCTAACATAGAGAACAGAAGACTGCGAGGAGATCTGTTAGATTGTGTATAATATTTAGTAGTAATAAAACTATTGATAGACATGTTTGTTTCTGTGTTAATTAAGATATAAATACTAGAGGACTTTGAGTTACAATAGCAAAGGAGCTGTGTAGACGAGTCAAGCGACATGTCTCATTTTCATGAACATCAGTAAACTAATTGAACAGGTTATCTGCTGACTATATGGGTGCGAGTGTTGTTAATATGTTTAAAATTGAAAATCGACTGATACCTCAGATTGATGAGATACACTTAGATAGATAGGTTGGACTCTTGACAAGCCAAAGGGTGTCCTTGCCCAACTGTCATCTAACGTTAATTTTCTAGGTGGCAATGTTGTTAAATCTAGTTAAATCTTAACGCGTTAATTAATATATTTGAAAGAGTTCGTTGTTGACGTAGAGTAACACTAGACAACCACGAAATAGTTAATAGTTTCATCGTTGTCTTTGCCAACACGTGTACAAAACGTATCTAACCTCATAAAACCTTGCCCTGGAACAAAATCTACCGACTTGATAAAAGGCGACGTTTAAGTATCAATGTATTCCGAAATTGTATAAAATGACGTTTAGATAACAGTGACCAGTGACTAGGAAAAACAACAAAAAAGTGTTTGCGGGTTCAAAAGTTAAAAGAAGAGAATATCTAAACATGAAAACAGTTAGGCAAATTGCTAAACCATTAACCCATTTTGTAACAGATCCTGGTTGTTTATCGGATCATTCATAAATCACATGAAACTTATTTATATTTATAATTCAGGATATGATTATCTTAGATGTTATGTTCTTAGAATATAACTGTATAGAGAAAAGGCTAGTGAGTCTTTCACTGAACAACTTTGACATGGGCAGGATGACTCTAAAAGAAATTATTCTAAAATTAAACGAATTGTTAATGATAATTGTATTTACGCACTGGATACATGAGTGATGTAGTTAGTTAACTATGTCGATAACAACGAACTAAGAAGAACTAGACCAATTATTCTTATTACAATACATTATTGCGTTATGTGAAGAAGACAAATGTTACAATGTTTACAGATACAATACAATATATAGCACACATTCTTGAATAGCTTTGCATATACGACTGACACAAAGTGGATAAGTTTAGACAGACGACAACTTATTGAATTATACATGCTTCATATACCCTATTACTGGTATAGACTCATAAATCTAGAATAATAAATTCGTTCGTTCGTTCGTTCGTTCGCTCGTTCGCTCGTTCGCTCGCTCGTTCGCTCGTTCGATCGATCGTTCGCTCGTTCGTTCGTTCGTTCGTTCGTTCGTTCGTTCGTTCGTTCGTTCGTTCGTTCGTTCGTTCGTTCGTTCGTTCGTTCGTTCGTTCGTTCGTTCGTTCGTTCGTTTCGTATACGCTCGTGCGTTCTTTCGTGCATTCAACTAATACTGATTTTTTGTTGCGTTGCAGTACTACAAACATGTCGGCTACTGCGCACAATTTGATACGCTGCCCAGTTACTTGACATGTCGTGAGACGCTCTGTATGCACGCTCACATCCGGGGTATTCCGACTGAATATATCCCGGGTAACGTTGACAGAATAATAAATTCGATGATGTTGGAACCTTTCGCAGACAAATGTGCACGCAATCTAAGGTCAATATTTCTTGCGACATTCTAAAAATGCCCAAAAATTCAGGTACAGCTTCAATTGCAAAATAATACCGTGAATATCCAATCACTGTATTTGCCGTTCCATATGCCCTCCGACTGGCCAGTAACAGTAATATAATTTATTTTTAAAAACTACCCAGATCCAATTGCGATTGCATATTATGTTTCATTTATATATTATATTTATATATTGTGACGCAATTCTAATACAGCATCAACAAGAATATTCTTTTAAAATGCAACATTACTGTAATTAGCTATACTATAATTAGTAACCTACATTAAACAGTGCACTATTGATTGTTTCAGTGGGGGCAACAGAAGAAAGTTGAGTGTAGCCGTAGCGATGGTAGGTGACCCTCTAGTTACACTCCTGGACGAGCCGACATCAGGGGTTGACCCTGTGGCTCGAAGGCAAGCATGGAACATATTCTCCGAGTACAGAGAGAAGGGGAAAACGATCGTGCTCTCATCACACAGGTGACCATGGTTGTGTGTGGGTGCGTCGGTGCGTATGTGTATGCAGGCATGTTTGAGTTTGGGTGTTATTCGCGCGTGAGTTCACTTGTGCATTCGCGTGCGCGTGTGAGTGTTCTTGTTTATTAGTGAGTGCGAGCGGGCATATAATGAGCCCTGAATTAGTGTGTATTTTGTGTGTGTTTAGTGTGTGCGTGTGTGTGTGTGTGTATGTGTGTGAGAGTGCGTGCGTGTGTGCGTATGCGCGCGGTCATACTGAGCAAGAACTGTTCTGACTGCAGCATGGACGAGTGCGAGGCTCTGTGCCATCGTATCGTCATCATGGTCAACGGCCGGTTCCAGTGCCTTGGCAGTCTGCAGCATCTCAAAGACAAGTTCGGCTATAACTACATGTTGAGTGTACAAATGAAACGTACGCTCACCCGCGAATACCATGACTCCGCGCTACTGAACCAGTTCATCAACGATCGCTTCCCAGGCTGTCTCCTGACGAAGTCTCGCAAAGGCCAGCTGAGTTACACCGTACCGAAGACTGGAGTCACCTGGGCCAGGATGTTCTCGGCACTGCAGGAAGTGAAGAACGACTCTGAGTATCACGTGGAAGACTACTCGATATGTCAGACGACACTGGAGAAAATCTTTATCGACCTTGCTCGTGATATTTAGTCATCTGTTGACGCAGGTGCAATAACAGTCATCGTTATCTAGTGGATTTGGCCGAGACGAACTAAAAATATGCATGTGAGTGTGCTCGTACGTGCCTGTACTTAGTTAGTGTGCGTGTATGCGTGCGTTTATGTATACACGCATCAGTGTGTGCTTATATGTGTATCAAGCAGCTGCTACGACATCAAACCCAATCGTGAATGGTGTATAAGGCAAGACGAAAACGTACTTGAAGCGTTATTGTAAGAATTGCTGATTCAGTCTCCGGTGCGGACAAATCGAGGTGACTTGGCCGGAATAAAGTTACGCCTACTGGTTGTGGGAAATTTGGAGTCTTTCCCTCGCCTATTATCTTAGCAGTTGCGAGCGTGCGTGTTTATGCGAGTGTATTTGTCAAACGATATCATGTATTAAACGCACCGATATATTAAAAAAGTAGTTAGCTTCCACAATTTCACCGGTGTAACGGTGACGGGACCAGTGAAATACGTCACACGGTGAGTCATCTTCGAACACCAGCTGTACCCCTTTCTTCCTTCCCGCAAATTAACAATGAAGATAAATTAATAAAAAAAACACTAACTAACACAGTAGGCTGGTTAATGTTTGAAAAAGTACACGCCAAGTTGTAGTGACAAAACTTTTAATATATGTTGTTTTGGCGTAAATGAGACCTTTCTAATACCAAATCAACTTTTACTTCTCAAAACCACAACATGACATTCTACAGAAGTAAACAATACTGAAAATAAACATGGCACATTATGTGACGTCTACATGTGACCCCAACAATATACTTCGAAATTTAATATATTCAACTTCGGTCGTCTACTTCTGATTTACTCTTTGTACCAAAGGTCAATACTAATATGGGGACCAGGGCTTTTGCTGTGGGTGCGCCTACTCTATGGAATATGCTTCCTTCTAGCGTGAAATCAGTTGAAAATATTGCTAAATTCCGTCGTCATTTAAAAACATATCTGTACAATCTGGCCTATCCACCATAGCTCCCTGGCGCATCAATCAATCTGATGACAACTTGATTTGTTTACCGACTATGAGATCGATTAATCATTTTTGTTTTGATGCGCCTCTGAGCTTGGTTTCTAAGGATATAGGCGCAATAGAAGTTAACTAATTATTATTTATTATATATATATATATATATATATATATATATATATATATATATATATATATATATATATATATATATATATATATATATATATATATATATATATATATATATATCATCATCATCATCATCATCATCATGCTGTCGGTCGCGAAGCGACAAAGACTGCTTCCATTACTTGACTCTTGCTCTCCATTTGTCTCTCTGCTGTGAGAGTGATGTCCAGGAGTCGATCTTTATGTCTCTCAGCTTCAGGTTTCTCTTGATGGTATCTTTGAACCGGAGACGAGGGCGCCCTCTCTTTCTCTGACCAGAAGACAGTTGGGAGTAGAGAACCTGCTTCGGTAGCCTGTCTGGTGACATCCTCATGAGGTGTCCAGTCCACCGGAGATTCTTTCTGATCAGAAGATCTTCCATAGATGGCAGCCCTGTCCGTTCGAGTATTTCCTTGTTTGTCACTTTGTCCATCCAGGTTATCCTCATGATCGAACGCAGATGTCGCATCAAGAAGGCATGCAGCTTTTTCACCTGTCGTATGTACACTGTCCAGGCCTCGGCTCCGTATAGGAGGGTGGACAGTTGCACAATTGCACGGTATATCTTGCCTTTAACCCGCATGGACACATGGTGGTTGTTCCAGAGTCTCTGGCGTAGTCGGCCGAAAGATGCACTAGCCTTGGCCATCCTCCTCTGTATTTCATCGTCAATACATCCGTCACTTGATATAGTGCTTCCGAGGTAGGTGAATTCCATAACAGAGTTCAGCTTGTTTCCATCAGCCATGATATCCTCCTCTCGGGTTCTTGTAGAGTTGGGTTGGTACAGCACCTCGGTCTTCTTGATGTTAATCTTCAGGCCGAACTTCTTTGACGCATTGGAAAAAGCATCCACTATTTTCTGCATCTCTTCAGCAGAGTGTGCAACCAGTGCACTGTCATCTGCGAATAGCAGCTCCCTCATCAGTATCCGTGTAGTCTTGGTCTTCTCTCTGAAGTGTGCGACGTTGAATAGGTCAGCGCTCTATCTGGACTGTATGTAGATGCCATCCCCCATGTCTCGGAAAGCATTGTCGAGCATTGCTGATAGGAAGATGGAAAACAGCGTGGGCGCCAGTACACAGCCTTGCTTGACCCCATTTGTGACCCTGAACGATCCCGAGACTTCCCCTCTAACATTTACAGTCGCCATCATTCCGGTGTGTAGTGCCTCGATCATTGTTGTGAACTGCTGCCATAGTCCGGTCCTCCCAACTGTATCGAACGCCTTACTGAAGTCGACAAATACCATGTACAGTGGTCGGTCCTGCTCAATGCACTTTTCTTGTAGTTGTCGGAGACAAAATATCATATCCACGGTGCTCCGGTTACCTCTGAAGCCACATTGTGTCTCCGGAACTACCTCTGGTGTTATGTGGGTAGATAGTCTGTTGAGGAGGATCCTGGCGAAGATCTTGCCTGCTATGGAAAGAAGAGAGATTCCTCTATAGTTCCCACAGTCTGTTCGATCACCTTTCTTGAAGATGGTTACAATGCTGGCATCCTTCCATGCTTGTGGTACAGAACCCATCTCCCAGGCATTGGTGATTAGTTGGTGCAGTCTGCTGAACAGATTGTCTCATCCATGCTTCCATAGTTCTGCAGGAATTCCATCTCCTCCAGGTGCTTTGCCATCTTTCAGGCTGGCGATTGCTCTAGCCATCTCATCCATAGTTGGAATCTCATCAAGGCTTGTCTTGGTAATGCGCTGCGGGATGTTGTCCAGAGCTTCGTGATCTATGTCGCCAGGGACGTTGAGTAGCTTCTGGAAGTGTTCACTCCATCTTGCCACAACTCTCTTGTTGTCAGAGAAGGTTTCCATTCCGTCTGTTGATTTTAGTTGAACAGGTCCCTTCTTTTTGGGTCCCCACACTTCCTTCAGTCCATTGTAGAAGCCCTTCATGTTGTTACTGTCAGCAGCTCTCTGCAGCTCCACTGCTTTCCTTTCCCACCAGTCTGACTTCAGTGCACGGGTGTGTTTTTGTAGCAGTCTGCAGGCATCTTTGTATGCTGCAGTGGTGGATCTAGTGCTCCTGGTTTGCAACACGCTCTGGTGGGCTTGATCTCTTCTGCTCATAAGAGTCTGTAGCTCCTGGTCATTGGGGTCGAACCAGTCCTGGTGTTTTCTGTCTGGCTTGCCAAGATATGTCTTGGCTGTGTTGTACACGACCTGCTGCAGAGCTGCCCATTCCTCGTCTGGTGTTGAATTTTCCTTCTCCTCCCAGTGGGCGAGAGCACTGTCCATCTCCTGCTCAAAACTCTCCCAATGGCTGATGGTACTTAGTTTTGCAGTGTTGAGCTTGGTCGGCTTATTTGTCCCTTGCCTGTTGTGCTTTTGTCGTATTCTGAAAGCCACTTTTGACCTCAGCATCTGGTGATCGGTCCAGCAGTTTGTTCCACGCATGGCTCGGGTGCTGTGGATGTCCATCTTATCCCGACACCTCGTGATGATGAAGTCGATCATATGCCAGTGTTTGGAACGAGGATGCATCCAGGTGGTCTTGCGTTCATCCTTCTGCTTGAACATGGTGTTCGTCACTATCAATTCGAACTCAGAGCACAGAGCCAGTAGAAGTTCGCCATTGGAGTTGCATTTCCCAATTCCATGTTTGCCCATGACCAAGGGCCACTTGTCATTGTCTCTTCCTATCCTCGCATTGAAGTCTCCTATCAGCAGTAGCTTATCGGTACGAGGGATGCCCCTGAGCACACTTGCGAGCTGGTTGTAGAAGGCCTCCTTGTTTTCATCTGGGTTTGTCATTGTCGGAGCATACACGCTGATAATTGTAGCAAAGTTGTCCTTGCTCAGAGGTAGTCTCATCGTCATGATTCTGTCACTTACTGGCCGTGGCATTTCTGTCAGCTTTGTGATGATATCCTTTTTGATAGCAAAGCCCACTCCGGCCTCCCTTCTTTCTCCTTCGGGTTTGCCACTCCAGAAGAAAGAGTATTCCAAGTCTTCGAGACTACCAGACTCTGAGAACCTTGTTTCACATAGGGCGGCGATGTCGATGTTGTATTTGGCAAGTTCCATTGCTACTAGTGCCGTACGTCTTTCTGGTCGGTTAGCTCCTTCTCGGTCGAGGAGAGTCCTGACGTTCCATTGTCCAATTGTCAGTAGTTGTCTTCTTTGTCTTCTTCTTCCTAGCTGATTTTCCACTGTCGACGGAAGATGAGGTCGAGCAGCGCGGTCCTTGGTAACCCGGGCGACGGCCGATCCGGTATCATGTTTCGTGCAGTTGTACATTTCGTGAAAGCTGCTAGCAAAAAGTTTTGAAGTACCGCTGGCTTTTGCAAGTTACTAGCGACACTCTCTCGGGGAACAAATAGAGGTCTCACACCGGCAAGAACATGTCAAGACAGGCGCAAACTATTTGTCCCTGTAGTGGCTGGTCGAGAGATGTTGGGAGTTCCATACACCAACCGCCCTTGATGCTGCCACAGTGACATGGTTTTCTGGTTAGGGTTTGCTCCCTTAGCCTTCGGTTCTGACAAGAACCTATACCACAAGGCAGTGGTTTACAACTCTGCATGGCAGGGGCGTCAAACTCCCTGAGGTATTGCAATACCTGAGGTACTGCAATACCTGCATACCATATATATATATATATATATATATATATATATATATATATATATATATATATATATACATATATATATACATATATATATATATATATATATATATATATATATATATATATATATACATATATATATATATATATATATATATATATATATATATATATATATATATGTATATATATATGTATATATATATATATATATATATATATATATATATATATATATATATATGTATATATGTATATATATATATATATATATATATATATATATATATATATATATATATATATATATATATATATATATACTAGACCACGATAGTCACGTATCTACATCATTTGCATTACAACGAATTGGCAAGGGTGCTATGGAGGAAACAAAATCGAGTCGAAAAAGTTGTGAAAAATATATGCGCATCCAAACATATTTAGTCTACACTGCTCCATTGCTAATGTCATTTCAATATTTTAAGCATTTGTGTCTGATATTCTCTCAATCTTCTGGTCTCTATGGTTATTAGTCACATTATCTTAGATACATTTCGTAACTAATACGCTCATATATATATATATATATATATATATATATATATATGTATATATATATATATATATATATATATATATATATATATATATATATATATATATATATATGTATATGTATATGTATATATATATATATATATATATATATATATATATATATGTATATATATATATATATCCTTCTAGCGATTTGGCCGCCATCTTTGTGTGAACACTTGCAATGAGATACAGTCTAGTGTATGTCTGTTGTGCTCATACGATGATATATATTACGTTTTTAAACCTTAAAAACCGGTAGAAATCGACAACTTTCCGGAGCGTGCGCGTGCGCGTGCGCGTGCGCGTGCGCGTGCGTGTGAGTTCTGTGTGTTGTGAACTTGCGAATCAATTAGTTTTGCGTCGGTTGGCCGGTTGCCGTTTTGGAACACGAGGGTTTTATCTGCTCAAGGGGGTAGGCCGCTTTAACCGAGTTGCGCCGATGTGACTATTTTATGACGACCAAAGATAACTAGAACTTTGTAACACTTTAGCTGACTTGTTTAATTACATTTGTGACTAGTGAATATGCGGTGTGTTCGGAAATGCATGTATGTAGTGTGTGAGTTGGTATATATTGTGTTTGAGTGTGTACAGTATGCGTGTCTGTGTATATTATGTGTGAGTGAATGTTGAAGGTGTGTGTGGTGTATGTGCTTTGTCTAGTGTGTTTTATATGCGAATGTGTGTGATTGTGTGTTGTATGTGTGTGTGTGTTCGCGGTATATGTGTGTGGTTTGTGTGTGTACATATGTGAAGTGTGTGTGAGCGTGTGACTTTGTGAGTGTGTGAGTGTGTGTTTATGTGTGACTGAGTTTGTGTGAGTATGATGACTGTGTTGTGTGTGTGTGTGTGTGTGTGTGTGTGTGTGTGTGTGTGTGAGTGTGTGTGTGTGTGTTTGTTTTGTGTGTGGTCGTGTGTGTGTGTGTGTGTGTGTGTGTGTGTGTGTGTGTGTGTGTGAGTGTGTGTGTGTGTGTGTGTGTGTGTGTGTGTGTGTTTGTGTGTGCGTGTGTGAGTGTGAGTGTGAGTGTGAGTGTGAGTGTGAGTGTGTGTGTGTGTGTGTGTGTGTGTGTGTGTGTGTGTGTGTGTGTGTATGAGTAGGTGAAAGTGATGAGTGTAAGTTTCATATACGTGTTTGGTGATTATCAGTGTTTTGTGTATGTTTGTGTTTATGTGGTATAGGTTGAGTGTATATGTGGTGTGTGGTGTACCTGTGTGTATATGTGGGGTGTGTGTTTGGGTGTATTGTGTATGTATATGTATGTGAGTATTGTGAATAGTGTGTGTTATGTGTTCTTGAATATGAGACTAACTAATTCAGAATAATTGATGGGTTCTTTGCAAATACTCACTAGCTGGGGTCAATAAACGTGTGTCCAGCCTTAAATACCAAGTCAGTATATACGTGAGTGCCTGCATTGAAAACATTCGTATGCGGCGTAACTACTTTGATCTGCATCTGGATCAAGTTCTTTCTTGACTTATTTCCTTGGGTTATTGAATGTTCCCAGTGTGTGTTTGTTTTTGTTTTCTTAATTAGCCTCAGCGTAATTGTTGTACCATTTTCTTTGCAGTCTAATTACGTGTTTTTTTCTTTTCCAGGTTTAGATTTTGTCATGCGGTAAGGGATTGACTGTTTTTATCAGTTTAGTGTAAATGTTGTGAAATACGTTTCAATTTAGATCAACATCTAGGTCATCAGGATTTTGGACAAAGTACTTTTGAGTAAGTGGAATACAGTTGGATTTGATGGTTACGCAGTTTGTAGATTTATAATTGTGTGCTTTACATTGGGTTCATATTATTTTAAAAGAGAACAGTTTCGTGATCTTTCATGCCTGTCACAAGTTTACACTGGTTTGATGTTAGTACAAGGTCAAGGGTATGTCCAGAGTCTAGTCAGGTTGGTTCATTTACCATGTTTGTTAAACTGTATTTGCTAACTATTTAAAGTAGTTCTTTAAACTGTGTTTTGTGGCTGTGTGTTGGTTTGTTGTACACATGTTTTCCCAGTTGATATCTAGTAGCCTTAGGCCCCACGCGATTATAGCTGATGGCGGAAGTTTGCAGCTACGGTAGAGGATGGCCAGGGAATCATGTAGGGCTTCCAGTGATGTTAGTATGATCACTTGGGGGTGCCAAATAGATTGCTTTGTTGCAAAAGATGTGCACGTTAGGCCAGACTATTTCACATGATGTATTCATATTATCTTGGGGGTCTGCAGTAATGTCATTTCTCAATGCTATGAGTATATACAATAAATTAGCATGGAGTTATAGTGCACACTGAACTATATACCATTGATCCCGTGTGTCGTTCCGCTGCTCAGATTAATCTTAGGCAACGGCAGAGTAAATTACGGGGATTAACTTTGTTCTGTCGTAAATAAATATAAATTAACACGCTTATGCAAAACTCGACATACACATTCTTTATTTCAGATTTAAAAATAAATTACATATAAACCAACAAACATACAAATCAAAGGCACATGGTTCTAAACTCCCGTATTCCGCATTCATATTATATGCAGTACAATGTGAATCCGCTGCTCAGATTAATCTTAGGCAACGGCAGAGTAAATTACGGGGATTAACTTTGTTCTGTCGTAAATAAATATAAATAAACACGCTTATGCAAAACTCGACACACACTTTCTTTATTTCAGATTTAAAAATAAATTACATATAAACCAACAAACACATAAATCAAAGGCACATGGTTCTAAACTCCCGAATTCCGCATTCATGTTATATGCAGTACAATGTGAATTTATTTTACATATTTGTCACAAGTGATTGCAATTTATGTTTCGATTTGAGTATATATTGTTTATCATAATGAAACACATATTTGCTGTATATGCGTGTGTGCATTTTCGGAAGGATTGTATGCAAATCTTGAATAAAAAAAACAATTCGCCTTAAGTGTTTTAATTTGTGTATTTAATAATTACATAACTGTCGTTTTATGTCATGACATAGACAAATAAATGCTGTTTCAGAAAAGGTATATTTTGAGTATTTATCTACAACAGTTTTCATTCTAGACTACGCCGTAGTTGCATATCAGCGCCTCTAGCGACTAACGTGGATTTGTTTGCATGTTTTGCGGAACGCTTGTTTACATTATAGTTTTCGTATATATGAAGGGTAAACTATTAACTGCGCGTAGCCAGCGGTAGTTGGTATGTGTGGGCATGCCGTATGTGTGATCAATAGACAGAACAGCATGCAGTATGTGTGGTAAATTGATAGCCAAAACCATTTTGGCATTGAATTCAATCGAACGTCCCGCGACGTATCATCGACAGTAAATGTACATTAATGTAGACATTATGCTTTCATATTGACGGACATGTTATACGATATCAATATTTATCTATGTGTGAAGACTTAGCAGTCTCGTGTGATGCATACGGCGAGCTGTAGATGATTTTAAACATCCTTTCCGGCATGGAGCCAGCACACCTGTCGTTGGGCCACCAGTCGACGTTCCACCTGCTGTAAATGTACATTAATGTACATATCATGCCTTCACATTGACGGACATATCAGACTCTATCCACATTTAGCTATACGTGAGGCTTCGGAGTCATATATATATATATATATATATATATATATATATATATATATATATATATATACACACCAAAAGGGGGACTCGCTAGAATGTGGGAACTTTGGAGGCATTAAGCTGCTGTAACATGTAATGAAGATATTTGAGAAGATCCTAGAACGCAGATTTCGAAGACTGATCACAGCCAACAACATGCAATTTGGAATTAGTTCAGGGAAAGGTACAACAGATGCAGTATTTATCATCAACCAACTGCAAGAAAAATACATAGAAGTGCACAAGGATTTGTTATTTAACTTCGTAAATTTGGAAAAAGCGTATGACAGGGTTCTGGTGTATTGGTGTCTGAGAAGGAGCGGGGCCCCAGAGAACCTAGTGAGACTAGTAGAAGCAACATGCCACGGAGCAACAACAGTAGTGAGAACCACGCATGGCAGAACTGACGAGTTTCCCATCAAAGTTGGCCTACACCAGGGATCAGGACTAAACCAATTCCTGTTTATCGTAGTATTAGATGTCTTCAGCGAAGAGTTCAGATGCGGGGTGCCATGTGAACTGCTGTTTGCTGACGATCTGACATACAGAGGAGGCGATGCATAGGAGATGGCTTGGTTGGCAGATTGGGACGAAGAGCAAGTGACTAAAAGTCAACACCGAGAAAACGGAAGTGATGGTCAGTAGCATAAGAGGAACAAAGGCAAACATCAAAGCCAGCCAAGGCACGAGCCTCACCCCGTCGCCTGTCCTCCAAGAGCTGTCCCTGCTTATATGTCTGACTTACTATTCCACATATCGCTCACCCCAGGTAGACAAAATTATCTCTTTGCTGAAATGTCTTCCCATCGAGTTTTATTTCCAGCTATTTCCTTTTCAGTTCCACCCACATTACCACAGTCTTCTCCAAACGTAGTGTCACCCACGAATCAATATTTCGGCTTGTTCCACCACAGCGATAAAAATCCATGGGCTCAAGGCGCTCTCTTGTCTCAGGCCAACATTTACTTTGTGCTCTCTCTAAACACTAACGGTCAACACAGTGCCCTGCATTTCGTGTTCTCATACGTCCCCTCTACCATCCTTACCTGCGTCTCTTGGACTCCCATCCCCGTCTAATTACCATATAATTCCGTCTTTCTAGTTTCTTCTTCACACGCGGCGTCAGCGCAACAATCCATCACTTGTTCTCTTCCTTATATATATATATATATATATATATATATATATATATATATATATATATATATATATATATATATATATATATATATATATATATATATATATATATAATTATATAATTATATAATTATATAAGCTGTCTAATGTGCCAAATGATGGCATTAGTGTAGGGTTTCGTCGTTGTTTTGCTGTTTGGGAAGAGGTTAGTTCGGTCTGAATTGCAAAGTATCTGCCAAGGTCGGTGCAGAAGAAGCAGGGGCCAGTCAATGGAGGAGATTGTGATCACGCTAAGACAATTGTATTAGTTAACTGATTGAATAATCAGAAGAACTGCATACATTTATACCGTTTCTCAGCATGCATCTATGATATATTACACGTGCTTCTTTAGCTATACATGAATTAAACATTTCTACGACATATCTGTTTGTCAACATCAACATGTGTTTAACTAATTCCGTGGTGTTTAGAGCATTTTAAGATCGGCTTCTAATGTACAAGTATTTTAATAGATAGTTTAATGTGACTACGTTTTTAATTGGTTATATAACAACGATTATATAAAGTAATATTTTAATATATTACATAGGTTTCCAATGATTATTTTAATTTTTAATAATATATATGCCAACATTGTACATTAATATGATAGTGTATGAATTATTGATTTTAATTTGAATGTAGATGTACAATCCAACTGTAAAGTTGTCATGTAATACATTTTTCTTATCTTATCCTACATTGTTTCTCCGTAAATATAATTTGAAATTACCATTAATTATAGGCATCATAATTATAAATATGGGAAAGGTCCCTATGCCAATATTTATTGATAGGTTGCTCAAGCCCGGTTTATTAACGGTGCTTCAAAGTAATACACAATATCCTGGTTATACCAGAATTTGTCTAGTCTCAGGTCCGCCATCTGGCGACCAGCGTGGACTACTCTTCCAAATCCTTCCTCGGTTATGAATTAAAAGGATAACCTATTTTTGGAACGCAGAAACTGTAGCGTTGACCGTTGTTGCATGTATGTTTGTAGTTAATAATCTAACTACCTATATGGGCTATACTATAGGCAGTGACCAGTGTAGAGTGAGGAACTGCACAGCACAGGGCGCTGCATTGGGTGCTTCTCAGATCTATGCATGTTTTGTAGATTTATAATGCTAACACACACCTACCGTTTAACCCCGACTTCAATTGGCAGTCACCGCGCCAAAGTCCGTCCAGCAGAACTGTTGTTTTTATTTACTTTATACTGCTGGTTGCAAACAATCACAACAAGTCAATACTTCCGTGGTTACGATAACCATGCAATAGATACAATGTATTACTTTGTTGATTTTATTTACTTTATACTGCTGGTTGCATAGCAACGTTAACTTTAGGGAAAGTGGAAACGTGCCCAAACCACTGATCTATACACAACTGGCTAGTATTATTTGTGTCTACATTTTTTATGGTACTATTAATTATTCATAATGGCAAATATGATGTTTAAAATCAAACCAGTTACGCTAAAAATGTATTATTATTCTATTAAAGTGAATAAAGGTGCAGCAGGATTTGGACCAAACCACTGTTCCAAAATGGGTGTGTCTAAAAGCCCTAGTTTTCGAGAACATGACGTCAACCGCAAACATGTGTACCGCGTTATGCTATATTTAGCACTCCCATGGCGCTGTGTAGCACCACGGTGGGATATAGTTCCCAAGTGAACATGTAATTAAAGAAAGTGTGTGTGTGTCACAAGCTTATTGATGTAATCAAGAAGTAGTTTTAAGATTTCTGCATTATACACGATAAACATAATAGTCACATTATACTGTGCGGCCGTTTCCCGTGTGTCACTGGTCACGAAAACTCGGGCTTTTATCATTTTCTAGTAGGAAACGCTAAAAGCCCGAGTTTTCGTGACCAGTTCACAAGTGAGATAGATTGCATGGGGTAAAAGAAATGTCTTCACAGTGTGTACTAGGAACAACAATTTAATTATCATCGGTGGAAATATCAGCTTAATAATCACGGAAATATTCATAGGCGAAAACGGCAAAATCCGGGCCCGAACATTCAGACCCAATTATATACGTATATACATACGCACGCACGTACGCATACACACACATTACATATAATTATATATATATATATATATATATATGTATATATATATATGTATATATATATATATATATATATATATATATATATATATATATATATATATATATATTCAATTCAATATCTTTATTTCAGACTGTCATACAGATGTCCACATAAACATGAAAAAATTATAAGTGACTAGAAAAATATAAAAGTATTGCACATGGTAAATAGAAAAAATCTTTGCACAATGGTACTTTCAATCAAAAACTATTATGTATATACAACATATATATATATATATATATATATATATATATATATATATATATATATATATATATATATATATATATATATATATATATATATATATATATATATATATATATATATGTATGTATATGTATGTATATATAGCTCAGACAGCCTACTGTTTGGATTGGTGGTTTCTGGGACCCACATGAATTTCGCTTAGATAGTTAATTATTGGCATTCCCCATCGACAGCTATGTATGTAGTAACACTCGTGCTTAAATGTTAGCCTTCCTTTGGGAAAACAAATATTTTACCCACCAGCTCCTTGCCTAATCAATAGAGCTGTATAGGATATGATGTGTATTGGAATCTGCTGCGCATTGCTATGTTTATGTAGCGAAAGAGAGTCACTGAATGTATGTGGAAATTAGCAATGCCGTTTAATAACATATGTAGTACTGTAGTAGTTATAATGTAGATATAGTAAAGACAATACAATGGGCATTGTCGTCAACCTTGATAACAAAAGGCAATTCCCCTTATAAGTAAAGATTAATCATACATAGCTGTCGATGGGGAATGCCAATAATTAACTATCTAAGCGAAATTCATGTGGGTCCCAGAATCCACCAATCCAAACAGTAGGCTGTCTAAGCTGGAGTAGTTGGGGAAGGAGGGTGGGTGGATTACATACATGTATACATACATACATACATGTACGTACGTACGTACGTACGTACGTACGTACGTACGTATGTATGTATGTATGTATGCATGTATGTATAAATACTCGTGCTTTTAGCCTTTCCTTTGGAAAAACGCTAATAGTCCCAAAATTCGAGAAAAAAGTATTTCGTTTGTTGTGTGTGTATGTGGTGTGCGATTATGTATGCATGTGGTGTATATGTGTGGTGTGTGCATATGGTGTGTGGTGTGTGCATGTGGTGTTTGTGTATGTGGTGTGTGTGTTTATGTATGTGTGTGCTCATGCGTGTGCGATCTCTTTTAATGCATTCGCAAATCAAATATTTCTTTCCACGTTTTTTCCATGGGTCTTAACAAATCAAAGAAAAAGCACGAATTAATGAGGAATATGCTCAATAACGTAATGCACGAGTAGACAGCCGAGTGGCGAGTAGAGCGAAGTGGCTCAGGGGTAGAGCTTCGGACTCTTGACTACGAGAGCCTGGGATCGAATCCTGGCTGCGGCGTTAAAACCTTGGGCAAGTTTTTTCACTCTACATTGCTCCAGTTCACTCAGCTGAATAAATGAGTACCTGGCTATAGACAGTGGTGGATATGTGTACGAGCAGCCTTCGCGCATTAATTGTAGCATATGGCTGGATGCTTCCCAGAGAAGCCGCGATGGTGTCTGAGTGAACAGGTCTGTCAGGGAAGTAAAGTGTAAAGCGCTTTGAGCGGTCCTGAGGACTGGATATTGCGCTATATAAGAACTGCCTTTACTTTTTATTATTATTTTTTTATTACTATGGCGTGCCTCAAAACACGTTCACACAGCCCATAAATCAAAGACAAACGAAAAGATGTGCTTAATATAGCTAAGCAACAATTGCAAGTCGATTACGTTCGCACCTTCCCAACGGACACAAATCAAAATTAATATAAATAATAAGAAAAGGACTATTGCGAAACAATTACATTACCATGAATTCTACCCTTTTTATTAGTATGTATTGCATTAATAACTCGGTTTCGTAGTTATAATTCCAAAAATAAAACAACGTAAAACTGGAATCCTAGAAGAATACTATAAAAGCATAATCCATTCAAACAGGTTCAATGCTCAAAACGTGGGAATTATGAATAAGCAACATATAAAAATGAGATCGCGGCGGATCATCGCAACATTTGTATTACATTGCAGGTTCAATACATTCAATGATAACACTTGGGGATTTATCAATAGGCAAGAAATAAGAACAAAATCAAGACTGATCGTCACAGCTTCTTTATTGTATTGCATATTTTTGCAACATGATATACGTACATATGTTGTACCATCATATCACTTCATTATATTGGTGAGCATTACCCCTGTACGGGCCAAGATCACTGGCTACAAAATTATAGGCCGAGATCACTGTCGCATATGCCGATCGAGATCACTGGCCGAGTTCACCGAAACAGGCCGAGATTACTCAGGCCGATATCACTCAGGCCGAGATCGCGAATGGCCGAGATCACCGTGTAGCCACTGGAGGCTGGACGGGACTGGAGAATACCAGATATTCGCCCATGATAAAGTCAACGTCAATAGGCCGGCATTACCATCGTCCACAATAGTCCATACTCACTATCGAAAGTGTCATTACGATTATTTAGTCATTTACTAACACATTTCTGGCAAGAAATTGCTTCCTTCTCCTTCGCATTGTTTCCGTTCCATAACCCGTTACCGGCGCGCTTATCAGATTATATTCATGCGCGGCATGTAAATATAGAACTACACATAAATTGGTGACGTCATGTTCTCGAAAACTAGGGCTTTTAGCCTTTCCCGTTCCAAAATGGGGTGCGAGGTTGTCACCGCTGCGTGGCAGTAACAATGGAAACCTGACTTTGGGGATCGAGCCAGAATTTACTTGTATAAAACATATTACCACTGATCTCTATATAATAGATAATCCTAATCCAAATCCAAAACCCTAGCCCAAACTCACACCCACACCCCCATTTTGGAATAGTGGTTGGGACCAAACATGATCCCAGCAGCCGCCTGTTGTTGGCCTTGTTATTATGTCCGTGTTATTATGTTGTAGTATAACCTGCGCAATCATCAGCTTAACACACTTTTGCTAAGTTGCACAACTTCCATCTTATCTGACAAACGTATAACACTAGCACAAACATAATGTCAAGTTAAAAACAGTTTTAGAAAAAAGGTAACGACCCTACTATACAGCAGATTGATGGCTGACGAATTATCATCTTAAAGTGGCATTTAATTTTTTTTTAATTTAATCTTACTACGTTCTATCATGTTATTATATTTTAGTAGAGCACCTTTTATATGTTATCACATTGTCTTATTGATGACATTTGTTTACCTGTATTTGAAAATATTTACATTGTAATTATTATATTACTGTGTTTATTTATTTAAGTATTTATTTTTTATATTTTCTTAAATTTATTCTTAGTATTTTTTGCAGCATCACATTGGAAAAAAGTGTGCTATTGTGTGCTTTAATATGTTTATCCTCTGTAAATATTACATATAATTATGCTTATTTTGTTATTTGCTTATGCCACGAATACAAATTTGAAATGTGAACAGTGACACAAATATGAACATAAACATGAACATTCATAACAAGATAAACTAAACTGGCAAAGCACAACATGCACACACATAAACTTTTTAAACACACATATAACATGATGGTGAACCATAAACAAGACACATAACTAACAATGTGAACAAAGCAGAACCTCAGTGCATTAAACAATATACCAGGTACTTGTTGTGTAACAAGTATGTTATTTGAATCAGTAACCCACGGGTGTTTTTATAACCAGTGTCTATCATATTATACGGAGGCCTATATTATAATACATGACATCCAAAATAATAGTTTCAGTAAACAGTTAAGAGAAGTGAGAGTGTGTTTCTATCACTATCATAAATACACTCTCACTGATGATTAAACACTATTGTTCCACAGTTATCACAGCTAGATCGCGTCATTTTGAGCTGATCTTTGCAGTAGTAGTTTCTAGACTGTATGTACACTATATATGCATCAAACACAATTACTGTGATAATTTAAATTAAGAGTAAGAACACTATGACCACGTGGACGCTTGCCACAAACAGGTTGTACTGCGCGAAAAATGGCACTCTTCATTATTAGTCAAGACCGCCAAACATGTCAAGTACTTGCCGCTAATGGCCAATGCTATGGCAACCACCATAATAATCGATTAAAATTCATTATTTCCGTGATCATTGTCACCGGCAAAGTGTTCCATTGCTTCTGCTTGTAATAATCCTTCGGAAAATATAACGGAAATACGCTATTTGGGATTATTACAACCAAAAACAAAACAAAATCGTACATGTTAACATGGAGAATAATAGACTTCCTGCCCCCAACTGCCCCCACCCTCGTTTTCGCGCGCGAGACTTATACACGCTATTAATTTACGTGTTTATTATAGAAACAAATTGTGGTCTGACCCCACGATTTAATGGCAACGTCCTGGTGGCGCCACCTGAGAGAGTTAAACTGTGGCAGTAATACCTTAGGACGGTTCTGATCGCAGGGTTCTGTGTTCCTCAGCTCTTCGTTTTCATTATCTATTAATATTAAATCGTAATGACTGGAAGAGGAAACGCGTAATTTACTTACACATTTTGATTGATTTCAGGCATTAATTATTATTTTGTGATCACGTGAAAAGTGCAAAACTTTCTGCTGGTCGGCGCTACGGTACCGTAGGAAACCTAGCGGCGAGCGACAAAACGAGCGCACACATTTACGCAATTTACGTCCTTCATTGACACTTCCCGCTAGGTGGCCAACGTCGCCGCCGAAGATTAAGTTGTCGTTGTTTGTTTGCGAAAATAGATTGAGTGTTATCGGGTCACTGCATCCTCTGCCACGTGCTCTCCTGCTGAGAACCGACCGTGTTGACAATGTGCACCGTGACACTAGTACGATCCAGCTGTCGACCACGCGGACTGTGATCTTAACCACGCATCGACATACTTGTTTCGTCCGAGTTGAGCGTCTGTTGGGGGTTGTTACCCGTTCAACTTCTAGTAGAGCTAGCTGCGGTCTAAAAGCTAACGGTATCCCTCTAGTCTCTAGTCTAGACTAGTCTAGTGCTAGCCACTGCATAAGTGCATTGGCTTTGCATAGCTGGTATCAGCTCGATCATTGGATAAAGGCATTATTGCTAACAGGTGAGTTTGCAGATACAGCTGCAATGCTCGAGTTGATATTTATAACGAAGCCTTCGAAGGCGTATTTATAAACCAATTTAGACAGTGTCATGAGAACCACGTTGGAAATAAGTTATAAGACTAATATTAATAAGTGTAATGTGTGCTTTAATGTGTATCCTCGGTAATATTATATATATAATATATGCTAATTTTTTTATTTGCTTTTGCATCTAAACTATGTTAATTTGTCATGGATATAATTTTTTATCAAATCAATCAATCATTGATTAAGTTTCTAATTGTTTCCAGTACTCGGCTGTGTTCTATGACAATATATAGTCTGCACTCTGCAATTGTTCCTGTGGTTACAATATGTTAAGGACTTTAGCTAGGTAATATTATACGGTACGTCTCATTGAAATAGTCAGACTTTTTCAGAACATTTACGCCAAGCTGACCTACCTGTGCTGGCACTGAGGGTGGCCAATGCTTGTCGTCAGCAGTGGTTCTTTTACATCCCAAACAGAGACGCCCCCAACATTAGTGTGAAAATTGTCCAATTCACGAGAGATACTGTTGAGAGCCAAGCTTTTACACCAAATATAGCATGCCTGCCATGTCCTGGTATTGAACCAGGACCGCCGGCGAGCCAGGTGGATACCCTAACCACCATAGCTTTAAGTAGAGACCTGTCCACCCGTCATTTGGACGGGTAAAAACGAATATGGACAGGTAGAAATATGGGTTGGGTTAAAAAATTAAGGAGAAAAAAAGGGTCTTCCAAAAGCATAGATATTGTTAGTTATGCCTTGAAAGTGAGTGTAAATGGTGTCAAATGTGTGTTTGTAGCCTATTTCAGGTCATCAGGCACATTTGAAAGTTTGTAAACTAGCTTAACAGTCAACATCCATGTGTCCACCAAAATATGTGTGACTGGCAATAATTTTATCCTGCATAAAGCCCTGCTAACCACTACACTGTCTATACATGCAGTCTGCACGGTATAATGTTACTCAAAATTCATTTTATTGCATGTACAAAAGCCGATAACTAACTTACCAAATCTGACTAAGCCAATCAAGTCAGTGATGTTAGGTGTCCAAAACTAAACATTCTGGTGAATTCCAAGCACCATATCTTTGCTTGACATTTAAATACTTTGCCGGTGGTGTAGATGCTGAGTGCAGAGTAGTCGGTCTAGCTAGGTCCATTAGAGCTACTTCCTGTTATAGAGCAGTTTCCCCCATTATAGCTACTCGTTAAGTTGGACAAGCAAACTACTCCCATTATAGCTACTTATTTAATTACATAATTTAATTAAGGAGCGGACAGCAAGAGGGAGCATTAACTATTTCAGATTACTGTAAGATTCCTACATGAAATGTATTAATTAAAAAAATCATAAGAATGATATATAAATTTAACTGTCAGTTATATGAAATTGAAAATATACCCTAAAGCAATTTGTTTTCAAAAGACAACTACCCAGTACCTTAATTACAAGTACTGAGTAAAAAAGTAATGAATATCATCAATTATTCTTGTTATGTGGTGGTGGGATCGGCATCATGTTTAGCAACCATGAACTGGAAGATGTTGGTGTTTCCCCACCAGTTTAGCAAACTTGGAATTCCATCCCTCAACATGGTTGTTTGTTCATTTGTCAGTTTCTATGTAGACATTCCACATGTCAATGGCGATTTTTAAATCATCACCAAGCCATGTCTCCACAAAGTACTCGTTAAAAATTATCACTTGACTGTTGAAATTCCTCAGTGGGACATACATATATCAAAGCCATTCACCACTTATTATAGACATCAGCTGGATGATGATGAAATAGTTATTGCTCCCTTATCTTGTTGTAAACATTGTAAAATGGAGAAATAGAAAAGTAGCTATAACAGGACTAGTTCAACTGTCAAACTTATTTAGTAGCTGTAACGGGAATAAAAAGTAGCTATAATAGGAAGTAGCTATAACGGTAAGACACTGAGTAGTCCTTGATTCACCAAGTAGCTGTCACAGAAACAAGTCCTTAAACTAACTAATACTTCTATTAATCAAAGAACCCAGTTAAGTTCATAGATGCCTGAGTCCTGATGAAAGATAAGGGAAACTGTTGTTGTGGAAATAATCAACATTCAAAGTAACTTTCCCTCATATCAAATTGCCATTCTGTAGTATCGCTTACAGTATTTCATCATCTCTACTATGTTGCATTTCATCATGTGCACTTGACCTTTTTATTTATATAACGTCGAGGCCCAAGAGTGACACTCTGTCTGCTTAGCCTACGACTGTGTGAACAAGGTAAATTATTATTTAAATACTGGTTGGCCTTTAAGATCTTGACGACGATTGTGAGAATACAACTCTGAAGTCCTATAAACATAATGCAATTTCGGTTTGTAAATAAACTAAGTACTTAAAAGAAACTGTCAAAGGGCCATTTCACAGTATTTGTGAAGTGACATAAAAAATATTAAAGTCTGAATTTGAGCAAAAATCAATTGTATATGTTAGACAAGGTATCTGAAGTTACTGGAAATTGACATTTGTGTCAAAACTGCGCATTTTTAATATGCAAATTAGCTATTTATCACGAAACAATGGATTTCAGCGTTACGGACAGGACAAATGTTTTTTTTAGTTTTCTCGTGTGTTTAACTTTAGGTCAAATTATGTTGTTGACAGCATTAGTGTTATGTCTAAGTATAACATGATTAACATTTTTTTTTATGTGAAGCCATACAAAATCCACTTCACAGAACTAAGGTGTCCTGTCCGCAACGTTTTCGGTCGAAAAGTTTTAATTTCACCCAAAAATTGTTGGATTTGAAAACCCAAACTTTATATTCTCTTAGCTGGGGTATATCTGAATAATATCAACCAAAAGTAAAGACAAAAATATAACACACTTCATGGGAAACCACAACTCATTTCTGTTATGGACAGGACAAAAACGTTGCGGACAGGACATAAAATGACTCAAAAGTGAGTTTTGAACAGAAAACTGTTATTATGTTATCACTATAGCAGGGGTCTATCTGAATAATATCAACCAAAAGTAAAGACAACAATATAACACACTCCATGGGAAACCACAACTCATTTCTGTTGCGGACAGGACAAAAACAAGGACAGGACATAAAATGACTCAAAAGTGATTTTTGAAAAGAAAACTGTTAAATGTTAATTAATATTAAATCCATCATGGAGAACGCGGTATACATGTCACACTAGATAATAAAGTTATTTTATTCTTATTAAAATGCATTTTAATTCAGTTATATGCAACATGAAAAACTGTCCTGTCCGCAACGCACAGTTAATTACCCCCCTCAGTCATTCTTGACAATTTTGGAATGAAATTTTCTCCAAAATATACCTATGGCATTTAGGTATAAATATGCAGGGTTTAATATCTCAGAAAACAAGTGGATGGACAGAACTTTGGTTTTTTTTAACATACAATAAAACCCACTTCACTTTCTGTCCTGTCCGCAACGCATTTTATTTCACATTTCCCCCAAAAAAATTGAAATTCCAAAGATTTGATTTTGTTATCATATGAAGTGGTATCAAAGTACTTCACTTTCATGCATTCAAACTTTCAAAATATACCCAAGAATAATTTCTGTGAAAGAAACAAGTCTTTAAATGTCCTGTCCGCAACAAAACGAATACCGTGAAATGGTGCCAAACTGGTGTTATTTCACAAACCTGGTGAACGTAAACCTTGATGTGTTGTGAGGGTGTACAGTGTATTCACACCTTCACATCCATGGACATTACATTTTTTAGGTTTGCTAACTGGTAACTATAGTAGAACTTGTTTGGTCCTCTATCTAATTAAACAGTACACAGGCAGTGAGTTATTGTAAGTCTATATTACCCGTTAGATGTGAACTCAAGTGTTATGTTATTGCATGACAGTATCATGCTAAAGTCACATGGCACTTCATGCAGTTAATTGTTTTCACATTTCTCGTGATTTATTTCCCAAGAAATCGTTACTGCTCATGAAGTACTTCTTCACCTTATTTACAGTTGCACAGCTGTCAGTGAATACTTTACACCATGACCCATCGCAGGGCTTATGCAGGACCAAATTATTGTCAGTCACACAAGTTTTGGTGGACACATGGATGTTAACTGCTAAGCCAGTTTACAAAGGTTTTTTTGCTCCTTCATTTTGTACCCGTCCACCCATATTTCTACCCGTCCTAATGACGGGTGGACGGGTCTCTGCATAAAGCTATGACCCATTGTATTGTTTGTGTCCAACAAACTCATGATGCAATCACACTCATGACAGACAATTTATGCCAGGCCTTGTTAATGTCCTACATACTGATGACATGATGCAATCATAAAATAAAAAGCGATGCAGATAGACAGCATTTACAAGATGATCTAAATAAGTTGATAGAATGGTCTGAGAAATGGCAAATGCTGTTTAACTTTGGAAAGTGTAAGTGCCTCCACACAGGACATGGGAATGAAAATGCACAATATACAATGGGTGGTACTGTACTAAATACTACTGTAAAGGAAAAGGACTTAGGTTTAACCATTAGTGCTGACATGAAGGTATCAGAGCAGTGTGGAATTGCAGCAGCGAAGGCAAACCAAATTCTTGGATTAATTAGGCGAAATATAGTATACAAAGAAAAAGAACTAATAATACCGCTTTATAAAACAATAGTTAGGCCTCATTTAGAATATTGTATACAAGCATGGAGGCCATATCGCAAGAAGGATATTGATATGCTAGAAAGAGTACAAAGGAGAGCAACAAAAATGATACCAAAACTCAGGAATATTAGTTATGAAATGCGTCTAAAAGAATGTGGTCTAACAACACTACAAACCAGAAGATTGAGAGGAGATCAGATTGAGGTTTATAAAATATTGAATGGGTATGAAAATATTGACAGAAATATTTTTTTCACGGTCAAGGAAGAGAGAAGGACTAGAGGACATGGAGTTGCATTAGCAAAGAAGCAGTGTAGACTAGATATTAGAAAATTTTCATTTTCCCAAAGAATAGTAAACGAATGGAACAAATTATCAGCTGATTGTGTAGGTGCTAGAAGTGTTAATATGTTTAAAAATAAAATTGACATATACCTAAGACGGGCAGGGTATACTTAGATAGATAGGTTGGACTCTCGATAAGCCAAACGGCTTCCTTGTCCACCTGCCATCTAGAGTTGATTCTCTAGGTGGCAATCTTGTTAAATCTTGTTAAAATCCACTCCATGACTGAGAGTCTACATTGTGCCTTTTTACTAGTGTCCTTCCTACAAGTAGCATGATGCAATCCAGTCTGTCACTGAGACTACCATTTACACCATGCCTTTATGTCCTTCCTACAAGTAGCATGATGCAATCCAGTCTGTCACTGAGACTACCATTTACACCATGCCTTTATGTCCTTCCTACAAGTAGCATGATGCAATCTGTGAAATATGAGAATGTGCTAAACTCTGGCTGACACCTGACAGAGATACCTTAATTCATTATCTTGGTTTTTGCCTATTTGGTGCAAACTGGTAATAGATTATCATCAGATTGCATTGAAATTGTATCTCATAATAACGGCTTTCAACTTAAGACCTGACTTCCGTCTTAAGTTGGTAACATGGCGAATACTAGATTTTATTTAGATGAGGTCCAACATGAATTATTATAATAAATGTAAATAAGTCATGTTTTCCAGTTAGAATTTTATTCAGAAAATATATTTAGAGCTTGATGTGTTTTCTACACAACTTTTAATCACTTGCTATTATAACTGTTGAGTATACCACATTGCAGTACATGACATCTGATATCTAGTTTTTATCTACACACCTTTGGATAAGTTTATATGTTAGCTATGTATATCCAATTGCATAATATAATATCTAATATCCACAGATCTTTGTTGTATAACTTTATATCTGATCTACTTTCCATTGGAGAACTTGTCTTATCTATGTACACTACATTTAAGAATATATCTGATTTAATATATACACATCTTTGGAGAACACATGTCTTTTCTGTTGTGTTGCCAGCTGGGATGTTGTCCAGACACTCCATTCAACACCTGCGTCAAGTGACACGCCGTGTCACTTGCGTGACACGCCGTGTCACTCATGTCTTCACACGTCAAACAAGCTCCGCTGGTGTCACGGCGGCATCACAGAAAGTGTTCGACCGGGAAGACAAATACGGGGCACATAACTACGCCCCTGTCCCAGTAGCTCTGACTAGGGCCGAGGGTAAGTGACGTGTTGTTTATGGTAGTCATGACAGTGAATTGCAGGTGTATAGTATAGGACTTCTAGGTGCAATTAGGTGCTAGAGTTGTGGTCTAGATATCAGATGGACGGCACATGGACCACTGCTGAGTTGTGTGAGATGTAGTGTGTCAATGATAGAGTTGCCTGTGTTTAAAGTGTGTTAAGTGTGTGAGTTCTGTGTATGGTTACTATGGTAGGCATGCAAGTGATAGAGTTGTAGTATGTTCATAAGTAATATTTAGCTCAGTATTGTAGTCTTGCCAGTGATAGAGTTGTCAGTATTGTAGTCATGCAAGTGATATAGTTGTCAGTATTGTAGTCATGCAAGTGATAGAGTTGTCAGTATTGTAGTCTTGCAAGTGATAGAGTTGTCAGTATTGTAGTCTTGCAAGTGATAGAGTTAGTAATGTAGACATGTAAGTTTGTGACAGAGTTGTCAGTATTGTAGTCAATTTCTAGTCATGCAAGTGATAGAGTTGTCAATGTTATAGTCATGTAAATTATGATAGAATTGTCAGTATTATAGTGATGTAAATGATAGAATTGTCACTGTTATAGTCATGCAAGTGATAGAGTTGTCAGTGTTATAGTCATGTAAGTGATAGAATTGTCAGTGTTATAGTCATGTAAGTGATAGAATTGTCAGTGTTATAGTCATGAATGCAAGTGATAGAATTGTCAGTGTTATAGTCATGCAAGTGATAGAATTGTCAGTGTTATAGTCATGCAAGTGATAGAATTGTCAGTGTTATAGTCATGCAAGTGATAGAATTGTCAGTGTTATAGTCATGCAAGCTATCTAGAGTTAGTATTGCACTCATGCAAGTGATAGAGTTAGTATTGTAGTCATGTAAATGATAGAGTTAGTATTGCACTCGTGCAACTGATAGAGTTAGTATTATAGTCATGTAACAGATAGATTTATTGGTATTGTAGGCGAGTAAATTATAGAGCTGTGAGTGCTGTATTCTAACATATAAGAGCTAGACCTCCTGTGTTTCAGGCGTGTATGTGTGGGACGTGGACGGGAAGCGTTACTTTGACTTCCTCAGTTCCTACAGTGCAGTCAACCAGGGCCATTGTCACCCGCGACTGGTGCGAGTCTTACAGCAGCAGGCTGAGAGACTGACCTTGACCTCCAGGGCCTTCTACAGCGACGTCCTTGGTGAATATGAAGAGTACATCACCAACTTGTTTGGCTATGACAAAGTACTGCCCATGAATACGGGTGAGTTGGTAACGTAGTACTGCCATTGAGTTTGCACAGAAGTCACATTATTTTAAAAGAAAATTTATGATAATTTTAACGAAAACTGGATGGTTTTGTGTACTCTTAATTTGTATGTGCGATAAACACCATTTTTGAGATATCGTCGAAAGAAGGACAACATGTGTGCTTACACACATGATGAGCTAGGATATTATCTTAATCTGATTTATACAAAAACATGGCTAAGCCCAGAGGTGCACAAAGAGTTTTTAATGCGATTAGCTTCATCCTTTTTTAACCAAAATATGAATATATATCCACTTTTTTCAGCATTGCATGGCCGCACATACAGCTATGCACTGTATTAATGTCACATATTTTGATAGCAAAATAATTTATTCGCACATTTTGCAAGACAAATACCTTAGACTTTACTACCATTTGCAGCATTCACAATAACATTTAGACACAACACAAAGTTGGGGGGGGGGCAAAAATTAAATGAAAGTCATTATAACTATTCCAACATATTTAGTATACGTGTAACGAAATCGGCTATGCAGCAGTCTGACAGATATTTATTACAAGAGGTCAAATGAGGATTCATATTGCGAATCGTCCCAACGGATCAGCTAGTTTGGGGTATGCAATAGTTTGCCATCTAGAACAGCTCTATGAACTGTGGAAACATTTCTCAGCATCATAATATGATGCTGAGAAATGTACAGTAGAGCCTGCCAATGTCCAGAGCCCAACATTTCCTTTGTTCCTTAAACACATTACCAACTGGCACCTGACAACTTGGCACTGTCCTGTGTGAAAATGACACTGACATTTGTTACTAAATGATCAATTTGTTTTGATTATCTTGTCTTTAAACAAATACAAAGATACACCTGAACTGGTGAACTTGTTAGCTTTAGATGAATATATTAACTAAATTCTAAATGGATAGGAACTAGCCAGTGGTAATATAAATTATACAGTTATTCCCACATATTTCCCGGTAAATACCACTTTTCCCTGTAATTACCGGGTTATTCCCACTGCCCTGTCTTTAACCAGTTTTTCCCGGAAATATGCCAACCCTGTGTCATACTGCAAGTGAAAATTTGAAGAAAAAACATATATTATATGTTTTTTTTTCAAATGTTTTGACTTTTGGTTGTCTTTATCTTCAGTCTACCACAACTAATACATCTGAGCTGGGACTCTTTATAATTTCACTTGCAGTATGACTGTATGACATGACGATGATGGGCATTTTTAGCCAAACGTTGACACATACCAGTTTCCATGTGTGTCATGTGACCAGTCATGTGACATGTGACAGGTGTGGAGACTGGGGAGTCATCCATGAAGCTGGCCCGCAAGTGGGGGTACAAGGTGAAGGGCATACCCAAAGGTCAAGCGAAGCATGTCTTCTGTGAAAACAACTTCTGGGGCCGGACCATCGCTGCTGTGTCAGCCTCCACGGACCCGGTCGCATACAACGACTACGCACCCTACGTCCCTGGCTTCATCATCATACCCTTCAACGACCTTGATGCCCTTGATGTAAGCCATCCCATTCAGTGACCCTTCAGTGACCTCAATTCCCTTGGTATAGGTTATCATACCCTTCTATGACCTCAATGGTCTTGATGTAGATCATCAATCATACACTTCAGAGACCTCAATGCCCTTCATGTAGGTCATCATGCCCTTCATGTAGGGCATCATATCCTTCAGTGACCTCAGTGACTTTTATATAGGGCATCATGCCCTTCTATAAGTGATCATATCCATATTTGACCTTAATGTAGGTCATCATACCCACCTTTGACCACAATCCCCTTGATGTAGGCCATCAAACTGTTCTATGACCTTAATGACATCCATGTAAGTCATTGTATCCGTCATTGACATTGTCACATGGGTACTCCAATTTTACATCTCTCGTTAACAGTAATATTAAAAAATTGTAATTATTTAGCTGTTATTACTTCTCATAGTAGATATTTTTACATAGCACAATACATATGGTGCATTGACGCATAACGTATTTCATACAAAATGCTTATTCTGTTAATTTTAAAAATTACGACTTGTTTTTTATGTTAAATTTGTTGCCTGTTTTAGAGAAAATTTAATGGGTAATTAAATTTATTCTAGTCATGTTGTGGTTGTGCAGAAGGCGACCCAGGACCCAGATGTGTGTTCCTTCATGGTGGAACCAGTGCAGGGGGAAGCGGGGGTCGTTGTCCCTGACAAGGGCTACATTCAGGGGGTGCGCGACATCTGCACCAAGAACAATGTCCTGTTTATCGCTGACGAAGTACAGACAGGCCTGGGAAGGACGGGAAAGTAGGTCATTGCCTCTTTGTTACCATGGCAACAGTGTTGTTAGGTCACTGTTACCATGGTCACAATGCAAATAGGTCACTGCAGCCATAGCAACGTAAAGTGAGTAGGTTACCAGTGGAATGTAAAAGAAGTAGGTCACTGCTGCCATAACAATGCAACATCGGTCGGTCATTGTTATCAAAGTAATTAGATTATAGGGCCCGTAAGTGTGTCACGATAAATGGCGTGACTCCGCGCGATTGGAGCTCATTGGGGTCTAAGCGAGACAATTGGGGACTGGCCACAAGAAGAATACACAATAAAATAGTTTACGGGATTTGCATTTAACATTGCTGTACATTGTGGTTTCGATAAGCACTTATATCTGACAAGTTGTCTAAATTCGCATAATTATAACACATGTGTACGTTTGCCCCAAACAGGTTGTACTATGCGAAAAATTGCACTTTTCATTATTAGTCAAGATCGCCAAACACAAGTACATGCCGCTATTGCCATGGCAACCACCATTATAATCGATTAAAATTCATGATTTCCGTGATCATTGTCACCGGCAAAGTGTTCCACTGCTTCTGTTTGTAATAATCCTACGGACAGTATAACTGAAATAGTTAGACTGGAACCGTTCGATTATTACAACCAAAAACAAAACGAAGTCCTATACGATAACATGGAGAATATGGACCAACTGCCCCCAGCCTCGTTTTCGCGCGCGAGACTTACACGCCCTATTGCGAATATGGCAAATAATAATATAACATAATACAAGTTGGTTACAGTTACTAAGGCAACACAGTAAGAAGAGTGGTGTGTGTGTGTGTGTGTGTGTGTGTGTGTGTGTGTGTGTGTGTGTGTGTGTGTGTGTGTGTGTGTGTCTGTTGATGTGTGCCTCTGTCGGAGTACTCTATCAGTGTGTATGTCTGTCTGTCAATGAGTGTGTCTGTCAATGAGAATATCTTTCAATGGTTGACTCTGTCAATGTGTGTCTGTCTGTCAATGAGTGTGTCTGTCAATGAGTGTGTCTGTCAGTGTGTGTGTCTGTCAGTGAGTGTGTCTGTCAGTGAGTGTGTCTGTCAGTGAGTGTGTCTGTCAGTGAGTGTGTCTGTCAGTGAGTGTGTATGTCAGTGAGTGTGTCTGTCAATGAGTGTGTCTGTCAATGAGTGTGTCTGTCAGTGAGTGTGTCTGTCAGTGAGTGTGTCTGTCAGTGAGTGTGTCTGTCAGTGAGTGTGTCTGTCAGTGAGTGTGTCTGTCAGTGAGTGTGTCTGTCAGTGAGTGTGTCTGTCAGTGAGTGTGTCTGTCAGTGAGTGTGTCTGTCAATGAGTGTGTCTGTCAGTGTGTGTGTGTGTCAGTGAGTGTGTCTGTCAGTGAGTGTGTCTGTCAGTGAGTGTGTCTGTCAATGAGTGTGTCTGTCAGTGAGTGTGTCTGTCAGTGAGTGTGTCTGTCAGTGAGTGTGTTTGTCTATGAATGAGTGTTTGTCTATGAATGAGTGTTTGTCTATGAATGAGTGTGTCTGCGTCAGTGTGTCTGTCATTGAGCATATCTGTCAATATGTGGCTCTGTCAATGTGTGAGTGTGTGCGTGCATCAGTTTGTGTCTCTTGATATGTGGCTGTGTTGATGTATGTCTCAGAGACACACATTGACACAAACATCAATGTGTCAACGTGTGTCTTTGTCAGTGTCCCTAACCATGTCTGTTGCAGACGTCTGTGTGTGGACCACGAGGGAGTCAAGCCAGACATGGTGCTGCTGGGCAAGGCCTTGTCAGGAGGACTTTACCCGGTCAGTCCTGTCAGTGTTAACCTCATCATCGGGACAATTATGACACTTTCCTTGTGAAAATATAGGAGTGTTTTTTAAATGTGTAAGCATTGTTTGAAATTGTGTTTGGTACAGCATTCAGATGTATAATGGTGTAACATTTGGAGGTATGATATTCACATAGTGTGATATTCAGGGGATATTGTGTTGTATCATTGGTGCCTGTGGCATTAAATGCCATTATTATTAAATGCTGCTAAAAGGTGTGAATGTATAAAGTCGTTGAATTGTGTGCCCGTGTTAGAATGGTGTCTTCGTATTGTTATATATGTGGAAATGGTGCAAGTGTGTTTGAATGGCACGAATGTGTTTTGGAGTGATGTGGTGTTTTGGAGTGGTGGTAGTGTGTGGAATGATGTGATGTGTTGGAGTGGTGTGATGTGTTGGAGTGGTGTGATGTGTTGGAGTGATGTGATGTGTTGGAGTGATGTGATGTGTTGGAGTGATGTACTCACTGGAGTGATGTGACAGGTGTCGGCCGTGCTGGCTGATGATGAGGTGATGTTGACGATCCTACCCGGGGAACACGGATCAACATACGGAGGCAACGCTCTCGGGTCACGCATCGCCATAGAGGCGCTTAAGGTCAGGGTCACTCATTGGTTACAATATAGTGGATGATGGATGTTTGTAGATGCATCAATGTTGTCAGTGATATTGTATAATGTATGTGTGTACTAAAATGAAACTGTACTTCCAGCAAGTGTGTGATCTACTGTGTATTGTATGTGAATGTGACCCGTGTGTGTGACACTTCTGTAGGCGTGTTATGTGTAGGTGTGTTATGTGCGATATGTAGGGGTGGTATCAGTAGATTCTGACCTTTATTATGAGTGGATATTGAGATATGTCGGTGTTGTGTTATCTGTAGTTGTGTAATAAGTATGTGTAGTCTGTAGGTGTGTAATGTGTAGGTAGGTGATCTGTGGGTGAGATATGTATGTAGGTGTGTGACCTGTGTGATCTGTAGGTGTGTAATTTTGTGTGTGATCTGGAAGTGTGTTATCTATAGATGTGTGGCCTGTAAGTGTGTTATATGTAGGTGTCAAGGTGTGTGACCTGTAAGTGTGTGATCTGAAGGTGTGTTAACTATCAGTAAATGTGTGGCTTGTAAGTGTGTGATCTGTAGGTGTGTGACCTGTAAGTAAGTGACCTGTAAGTATGTGACCTGTAGGTGTGTGACCTGTAAGTGTGTGACATGTAGGTGTGTGACCTGGAAGTGTGTGACCTGTAAGTGTGTGACCTGTAAGTGTGTGACCTGTAGGTGTGTGACCTGTAAGTGTATTACCTGTAAGTGTGTGACCTATAGGTTTGTAACCTGTAAGTGTGTGATCTGTAACTGTGTGACCTGTAAGTGTGTGACCTGTAAGTGTGTTACTGTAGGTGTGTGAGGAGGAGCGGCTGGCTGAGAACTCTGAGCGTCTGGGTCTGCTCCTGCGTGAGGAGCTCAACAAGATCTCGAAGGACCTCGTCTCTGAGGTCCGTGGCATGGGTCTCTTCAACGCCCTTGTCATCAAGCCACGTTAGTCACAATTCTTGTTTTACTTTTATCAAGATGATGGCATATTCACTATTTATAAAAAATATTTATGGCCATAAAATCTTCTCTGTCCCCTCATAACCAATGGTTGATTTCAAATCATTATACTGCCAAAATATTTAAATATTGTATAAGTGTATACAATAAAACAAAACCTTTAAATTTGCCACTTACCGGAAACACCCAAGTGTGCCCTGTTTGGGTTGGTTGCTCTAGCGGGCCGTCGGTTGTGGTTTTATCGTAATCTCGTGCAACACAGTGTCATGTCAATAATGCTGAGAACACTGGCGATCATGGCAAACGTTGGTAAGATTTTACACAACTAACACCACAATTCTGCCCCTCGTGCATTTCCCGAAAACAGACTTTTTCCAAGTTGGTACCATGACCGCTTTCGTTTAATGTCAATTTTAAAAAAGTGTCATCAAACTTATGATTTCAGGGTTGTTGCTCTATTGCATAACAGATGAAATTAACTAAATCATAACTGCTTCACTTGTGCCATTCCATATCTCAACCGCTATCTAGGCTAGCGCTGTGGCTAAAATCTGTTTAGCCAATTTGGCTAAAGGTCAGACATTTGTTTAGCCAAATGAGTTTCTCTTTAGCCATTTTTTTAGATCAATTAAATTATCCGGTTTAAAAATGCAAAACAAGACATAATATAATATAACATTCTATACAATATCCACAAGAAAAAATGCCCAATTTTAATTAACTAAAGATTTATATATTTAGCTAAACATATATAACGCAAACTTACCCAGAATAATTTAACAGAACATTGTTTAACCATAAAATGAAAGCTGAACAACTGTTGTGAATTTTGCAAAATATAAAGAAACAGCACTTAACACATACTATTAATGTAATAAAATTTACATAACAGGTGTGTATAACATAAATTGAAAGATACACTTTTATATTAAGGCAAAATAATTATAAGAACCACCTACTCTACTCTTGCTGCCCCGCAGTGATTCAAACAGTGTATTGATAAAAATTATTACCTATCTTAAAACATCACTTGACTGCTCAGTAATTGATTAACTGAATACAGTAATTCATCAAATTAGTTAACTGTGGCGACTGAAATCCTGGCCTGGGTGACGCAGGCTATATGTGATAAAACATGTTTTTGACATGCATCCTTCTATCTGTAACGTTTCTGGTGGTGAAATTTGTCAAACATACATGAATTACAATCTATATTAGCATTTTATTGAATAGTTACCAGATGGCACATTGATTAATCATTGACAATGCCATGTGACTGCGCCGGCGATACTGGGCGATAATATGGAACTTGTCTCAAACTTGTAATTAGTGTCATCAAGTTGTCTAGTAAACACAATTCTTGATTGATTTAAGCCCCCCTATTGTCTATGAGCATGGCTAAGTGGAGGGATTAGCGACCTATTGTTTACCCAGCGGGTCACGTTACGCCGACTGGTTATTTGGGTCAGTTGAATGTGGGATCGTTTTGGCAACTTCAACAGAACTGGGTGTTGAATAATGCAGTCATGTTTTGCTGATAAAATCAGTAATAATGACAGAAATAACATTTCGCCAATTTGGCGAAGAGTTTTAATTTATTTTCGCCAAATATAAAACCGTTTCGCCTATGGCACAAATGGCGATCGACAGCGCTAGCCTAGAGGCTATGTTGAGTTAAATCAGTAATATGTTTATCATCAGCAGAAATCGATTGACAAGTATTGTAGCAATTTAATAATTATAATAATTTACTCTTATAAAGGAACAAATCTTTTTAGGCGTATCATTCATACACACATATAATTAAACTTGAAGTGGATATCCTACAGACTGACTGTTAGTGATTTCTAGCAGTAGGTGAAGCTGAAAGAGGACAGATAAAAAGTTATGTTTTTGTACCTGTAGCAGCTTCTTTTTGGAGTACAATAGGTGCAAAAGATTATCAGCAATGAGACCCAGTGGCAGTAAAACCTTTGTTTGATTATGGGCACCATGCCATGTTACAACATGTTTAACAGTGGGCCATCCAATGCATTCTTACATCAGCATCTATGCAACTTTGATAAAGAAAACACAATTCAAAACAATAAATAATAGATGCAAAAATAAATGGTTACATGTAGTATAATACAACAAGTAAAACAACATCATGAATAAATTTACTGATTTTTGACCCCAAAAATAGTAAAACAAAACAAATTAATTAAAACAACTAACCATTAATTTTATTATAATTATACACTAATACATACATATTAGTTTCAGAGTGTTTACAGTTGTGCACATTTTTAAGAAATAAAAAGTTGTATTTTAAAAGTCTCTACATTATACTGAAACTTACCTTTGAAATGTATTATGACAGACCAGCTAAATCTAACTAAATCCTAAATCTCATACTTGTTTGATTTGAAACAGGAGAACCCGTTTTGGCACACACCGTATGTCCTAGTTTATTGACACAAACTGGCTTAAGTAGTATTCAATCAAACATAATCCTGTAGTGTGTGGATCAGTTGATATGTCAGTTGCACGTGGACTTTGTCACCAGCTCAATGGCCACAGACACAACACTCACAGTAACAGTACGGGCAAATGAGCAGTGTTTAGCAGCACGAATAATAATAATAAATAATAATAATAAAACTTTATTTAGACACACACCATCAAATCCGGGACGCATGTCCTATTCACGGGTGTGTACATACATGTAAATAGGTAAATAAATTAATAAATATAGTTAAGCTAAAATATAATGTTTACGGGTGTGTACATACATGTAAATAGGTAAATAAATTAATAAATATAGTTAAGCTAAAATATAATGTTCACGGGTGTGTACATACATGTAAATAGGTAAATAAATAAATAAATATTGTTAAGCTAAAATAATGTTCACGGGTGTGTGTGTACATACATGTAAATAGGTAAATAAATAAATAAATATAGTTAAGCTAAAATATAATGTTCGTTGTGTACAACTAGTTATGTGGAAAATAAATATGTTTTTAATTGTTTCTTAAATTGTACTAGATTGCTGTTATCGCGCATATTCCTAGAGAGTTTGTTCCACAGAGTGGGTGCTGCAGCATGACACACAATCAACCACGACGTATATTTGACAGGCATGATGCTGGCCTTCTTGTTGTTGGCGTGACGTAAGAGGTTTTATCTTTTTCAGCGTTGGATGCGTGGGAAGTTTGTCTGCGTATGCGTGACAATGGCCTCCTGGCGAAGCCGACTCACGGAGACAAGATCAGATTCGCCCCACCCCTTGTCATCACCGAGGAGCAGCTCTGGCAGTGCATAGATATTATTCGCAAGTCTATTGAGGAGTTGGCTCTGACCCTGAAACCTGCCGGGTGATTGACACCAGAAGTAGCACTGACATTGACATCAGTGGTGTCACTGATTGTGACTGCTGTGGTGGCATTGTCTCATTGACAGCTGTAGTGACACTGACACAAGTAGTCTCACTGACATTGACAGCTGTAGTGTCATTGGTGGCATTAGTCTCACTGACATTGACAGCTGTAGTGTCACTGACACAAGTAGTCTCACTGACATTGACAGCTGTAGTGTCATTGGTGGCATTAGTCTCACTGACATTGACAGCTGTAGTGTCATTGGTGGCATTAGTCTCACTGACATTGACAGCTGTAGTGTCACTGACACAAGTAGTCTCACTGACATTGACAGCTGTAGTGACATTGGTGGCATTAGTCTCACTGACATTGACAGCTGTAGTGTCATTGGTGGCATTAGTCTCACTGACATTGACAGCTGTAGTGTGGCAGTAGTGTCATTGTCATTGACACCACTAGTGTCACTGACGATGACAGGTCATGTGTCACTGTAACTATAGTCACTGACAATCATTTTATCAATGTTATCAAGTATTTTAGGATAATTTCAAGGTGTAAATGATGTAATTTTACATTCAGAAGATTAACTTATAAAATTCTCAGTAAAGGTTGGAAGTGTGTGATCTGATATCTTAGTACAAAAGCATGGGTTGTAACTAGCTATGTATCTAACTACAGCAGGTGTTCAGACCATGAGGTGTAATTCACAAAACTGAGGAAAAGCCACAATATATTCACAGGAGTAACATAGTGTCTTTTTGCATCAGTAAACAAGGTTACTACAGATTTTAACGATGCAGTTGAACCTTCAAATTTGTTCATGTGGTTGGTTTGAATGGTGTACAATTTCAGATGTTAATTTGTATCTAACTGATGCAGCTCTTTATCAAAATTTTGAATTGTTCAAGTAGATCGGCTCAACCTTCATAGCTTTGTAACAAAGTAACTTACACTGATATGACTGTATCGTTGTAGAGCTAAATGGTGGCCCTGTCACACGATGCTTGTAACTTCTGATGCAGACATATGCTCTAGGCCTGAAACATTGCAATGGTCGCAGGCTGGTGGATGTGTATTACTGTGGTGCAATATTTCAGTCAGTTAAAATATCTAGTATTGTATCCTGATTTTGAGTGTACCTTGTAAGTGTGATTATTGAATGCTGTGGCTGGACCAGTGTTTTCTGTCACCTTTGTCCGTTTAAAAAATGCATTAATTTCTATATTTCTACAAGTATCCAAAATGTTGGGTTTTATACTTCTACCTCAAGTATGTAAATTTGGTCTGCACTTTGCTAGCTCATCTCATTTACACGTTCGAAGGGACCTGTACTATGTCTTCATTTACATGTTCAAAGGGACCTGTACTATGTCTTCATTTACATGTTCAAAGGGACCTGTACTATGTCTTCATTTACATGTTCAAAGGGACCTGTACTATGTCTTCATTTACATGTTCAAATGGACCTGTACTATGTCTTCATTTACACGTTCAAAGGGACCTGTACTATGTCTTCATTTACATGTTCAAAGGGACCTGTACTATGTCTTCATTTACATGTTCAAAGGGACCTGTACTATGTCTTCATTTACATGTTCAAAGGGACCTGTACTATGTCTTCATTTACATGTTCAAATGGACCTGTACTATGTCTTCATTTACACGTTCAAATGGACCTGTACTATGTCTTCATTTACACGTTCAAAGGGACCTGTACTATGTCTTCATTTACATGTTCAAAGGGACCTGTACTATGTCTTCATTTACATGTTCAAAGGGACCTGTACTATGTCTTCATTTACATGTTCAAATGGACCTGTACTATGTCTTCATTTACACGTTCAAAGGGACCTGTACTATGTCTTCATTTACATGTTCAAAGGGACCTGTACTATGTCTTCATTTACATGTTCAAAGGGACCTGTACTATGTCTTCATTTACATGTTCAAATGGACCTGTACTATGTCTTCATTTACATGTTCAAATGGACCTGTACTATGTCTTCATTTACATGTTCAAAGGGACCTGTACTATGTCTTCATTTACATGTTCAAAGGGACCTGTACTATGTCTTCATTTACTCGTTCAAAGGGACCTGTACTATGTCTTCATTTACATGTTCAAATGGACCTGTACTATGTCTTCATTTACACGTTCAAATGGACCTGTACTATGTCTTCATTTACACGTTCAAAGGGACCTGTACTATGTCTTCATTTACATGTTCAAAGGGACCTGTACTATGTCTTCATTTACACGTTCAAAGGGACCTGTACTGTGTCTTCATTTACACGTTCAAATGGACCTGTACTATGTCTTCATTTACATGTTCAAATGGACCTGTACTATGTCTTCATTTACACGTTCAAAGGGACCTGTACTGTGTCTTCATTTACACGTTCAAAGGGACCTGTACTGTCTTCATTTACACGTTCAAGGGACCTGTACTATGCCTTCATTTACACGTTCAAAGGGACCTGTACTATGTCTTCATTTACATGTTCAAAGGGACCTGTATTATGTCATTTACACGTTCAAAGGGACCTGTACTGTCTTCATTGACATGTTCAAAGGAACCTGTACTGTCTTCATTGACATGTTCAAATGGACCTGTACTGTCTTCATTTACACGTTCAAATGGACCTGTACTGTCTTCATTGACATGTTCAAAGGAACCTGTACTGTCTTCATTGACATGTTCAAATGGACCTGTACTGTCTTCATTTACACGTTCAAAGGGACCTGTACTATGTCTTCATTGACATGTTCAAAGGGACCTGTACTATGTCTTCATTTACACGTTCAAATGGACCTGTACTGTCTTCATTTACACATTCAAAGGGACCTGTACTATGTCTTCATTTACACGTTCAAAGGGACCTGTACTATGTCTTCATTTACATGTTCAAAGGGACCTGTACTATGTCTTCATTTACACGTTCAAAGGGACCTGTACTATGTCTTCATTGACATGTTCAAAGGGACCTGTACTATGTTTTCATTTACATGTTCAAAGGGACCTGTACTATGTCTTCATTGACATGTTCAAAGGGACCTGTACTGTCTTCATTTACACGTTCAAAGGGACCTGTACTATGTCTTCATTGACACGTTCAAAGGGGCCTGTACTATGTCTTCATTTACATGTTCAAATGGACCTGTACTATGTCTAGGTCTATATATATATATCTATATATATATATATAGAAAGGGATCTGCTGCTGTTTATAAATGAGCACAACAAAGCATATAAATAACACATACAAAAGTTTTATTTCTAGAAAATTATCACAACTACTAATATCATTCTACAGTTTTATAAATAATTGCAACCCGGAAATACAGTGGCTATCATTGCTACAGTGGCAACAATTTTGCTACAGTAGCCATCATAGCTATAGTGGCCATGACATCCCCCGTGTTGCAGAATACTATTATAAACAACTTGTTTCGTGCCAATAACCTGAGATGGAGAGAGAACCAAGACCACTTGTCACATGACCATCTGAACAAATTTGCAGAAACATCAAAACGTGCCTAGTACTGCTATGTTTAGGAGAAATGTCTGTATGAAATCATCCTTGTGTCAAATGTGGTACAACCGAGGTACAAAACTAGGATGTTTATTATACACCATGATTGGTTAGAATGACATTTGCGCGAAAAAGGAAATGTTAATAAATACAAAGATTGTTGATACGTGTTGTGTTATCTAAGCTCTTGCATAGAATCAGTGAAAACTGACAATTCAATCAGCGGGGATGATCCAAAGATACGGTCAGATTGATGTGAACATCTTCCCGATGTTGCATTCCTACTAGAAAATGTAGACTTACAAAATAATGCATTTTGCATTAGTTTGTGTTACTCGATAAACGTGTATGGCACGTTTATTCAGAATGCTGACTCCAGTTCTCTTTGGCAGGATTGTCCGAACGTAGGATCACCCCAGCTGATTAAACAATGTCAATGTTCACTCAAGACGAGTGTCAATGGATTTAATTCCCAACGCCTTAATTAATTGAACTTAAGTCTGCCATAACATCACACAAATTGCACAAGACATACCACAAGCTGCTACATGTCTAGTTACCCAGAACAAAATAAACACTAGTATGATAATAAATAAACATTCATAATAATGGAATAACATATGTAGACAATGTGACGGTACAACAAAAGTGTTTGGTTTGGTGACTGAAAGAATGCGTTGTTTGCTTGCGTGATTGCACATATCAAATCTTAATAAAATAGTACAGATATATGTAAACTCATCACTCATAACTGTGCACACTCATATAGATGCAAGCCTAGTGCAGTCTTAACGAAGTATTTGTTGTTAATATAAGGCCTTGATAAAAAATATTGTTAAAAACCAATATCACAAAAAATGACAAACTTTGTTAGTCTTAAGACCATAGTTATATAGTATAGAGTACAACAGTTTCAAACAAAGCCAGATCCTTATAACAGTAGTGCATAAAACAATTTCACTCGTAGTAGGCGTGAATAATGTTTAACAATGTCCATTAATGTCCTAAAACTAGTAACATTTCAATAAAATGTGTTTGGTTATGGAGCTCTTACTACATAATCACAGTGTAATAACAATAATAACTTGTTGCAGCTGTTTTTCAGTTACAACATATCCTTCTGTCACCGGTGGGAGGGGGTGGACGACTAAGACAAATCCCCAGTTAACTGTGTCAACTGTTGGCAAACAACTGACAAATGAATTGACAATCACAAACTGGAGCTGCTAAAATATGATTCCACAGCTAAAACACCAACAGTAAACAATGTGAGTAAGGTCACGTGACCACTACATATACTGACCACTAGACCTATACTGACCACTCATTCTGGGCAACTAAAAGTGCAACTTGTCGGCTGCAACCCTTGCACCTCGCAGATGGCACTGAACTGTCTGTTGGCAGTATCAACAGACTCAGTTATATGGCACAAATAAACTTCCACAAACAATTCCTGTGCATCCTATTACATGTGACAATATGTTTCCCTCATGTTCTGCAGAGAGACACGAAACCTCAGGTGCAGTGCAGGCAGTTTGACAACCTGGAATCTTGTCGATCGTTTGCAAACTGCCGTCATTAACAATGTGACCGTTGTGTAGTTCCTAGTCCCACCACTGATGCAGTGGATAGGCTGAGAAACTAACTAAACACATTAACATTAGTCATGTAAGTTTGGCAACACTATGAGACAGTGAATGCGGGCGGTTACCCGGAGCAACACATTTGAAATGTCATCTTTCTGTAGAGCAATATGTTTTAAATGTCGTCTTCGGTCCAGAGCAACGTGTCTGGAGTGTCCACTGAGGTCTTCTGTCTGTCCACACAAAGTTGGGCAGTCACTTGACACACACGTCACCATTACACATCGGTCGAGATGCCAAGGTTCATAGGTCGTGACCTCTTGGTAGTCGAGGTGACAGAGGAGACTGAGTGTTGGGACGCAAGGCTATTGGTGGACACGCTCTGGAGACAAACAAATGAACCCGTTATGACATAACCTTAGTGTCAGACAGCTGCTACTGGGTGCATTCAAGACTGGTACGTGCCACTATGTGAATTCAGTGAGACATGCTACTGCCAGGTGCACTATACCACATACACCTGCCACTAGGGGCAGTAACTCACAGGTGCCTGAAGCTAGGTGCATTAAATCAATGGTGCATGAAAGTGGTAGTACATTACAGCTAAGTGTTTTAAATCAGACAGTTGATGCATAAGGCCAGTCATCTGCTACAGTGAAGACGGCTGCTACTTAAGCCAGTCATCTGGTAGTGAAGGTGGCTGCTGCTTAGTGCATTAAGCCAGTCATCTGCTAGTGAAGACAGCTGCTGCTTAGTGCATTAAACCAGTCATCTGCTACAGTGAAGACAGTGCGTCTACAAATTAATAGTCTGAGATTTCTAAGTGGGTGGTGGGTGTTATGCAGACGTTAATGTAGACCCGCATTATAAAGGGGTGAAATATCCCAGATGTTTTGAAAGACCCCAAACAAGCAATTGATTCAGGATCAAGAAAACATTACGCTGAACAAACCCAAATTACCCAGTGGCTTAAATTAGCCAATGACTTAAATTAGCCAATGGCTTACCTGCACCTGACCTACGACCTTCTCTCACCTACCACCGCAAACTCCTCTTTAGGCAGCACAAAACAACATTGATGAATCATTAATACATCTGTCCAAACATGACAGAGAACAGGGGCAGTAATTAAAGGAAGTTCAGGGGTGAGTTTTTAAGTCAAAGTCTTGAAAACAAATTTGTTGCGAGATGCTGTTATGAACTGCCTTACAGTTCTGACTGGCTGTAGGTTTGCCAAATAACATGATATGCAGAAAAGGCATGTAACAGTGGCTATTTTTAACTGTTTATATTTGATAAGTTACTGGATACCTAGTCAAGTCTAGTCAAGGGTATTGATGGCAAGACAAGGGTCAAAGTACAACATGTTCTAAATAATTCTCCAGACTTTGGGGTTTACATAAGTTTCTTAGCAGGGGCATTTAACAGACAGTTGCGACATCTAATACACACCCAGTTCAATTTCCCTGTCACAGATCTCCCTTAACTGAACACAATACTTAGTGTAGATGAGACACCTACCCTTCTGCTCTTAGACTTCAGCAGTGCTACCTCCTCGATGAAGCTGGCCGGGACGTATCCCTTCTTGCCGTGAACCTGCCGGGAAGAAATAAAGGATGACGAGATGTGTCACAAAGTCTCCTCACAGGAAGTGTTCAGGCTGAATGGTCCAACCCTACTATTCCTTGATCTCACTGGAGGTCTGGCTTGTTGGAAAGATGTTTCATTTCTGAGGGTTACGTCTTGTGAACATTTTGTAATCTTGCCAACTCAAAAGAGAGTGACTGGTAATGACTCAGACACACAGCCCACTCATGATGACTTACTCATTGTGACTCACTCATAGTGACATCACAATAGGAATTATGATGAGCAACCATAACATGTTTCCTTTGATGTAATTGGCCATATAAATAGACCGAGCACTGATATTAAGCAAGGAATCCACCTATCCATTATGTGTCAAGTTTTCTTGCAAAAACATCACCAAGCAAAAAAACATGCATGCGGTACATGTGGTGTATTATATCTTACATTTTGTTGACATTTTTTCTTCTTCAGAAAATGTCTTCATAATGGAAACAACGAAAAATGTTAGGGACAAATCTGTGAAGTACTGTTTTATCTAAGACCTGTCATGCTGCAATATAAATGTAATTCATACATAGCAAACAAACACCGTTGGTAAGGAGTAGTGAAGATGGCACCAAACACTGTGATTGTGATGAAGGATTCTCTTGAGGCTGCAGGGAAAGGGGTATTCTATGGAGTGGGAGGATAGACAGAAATATGTAGTACCAGGTAGTGAATGTTTTGGAGACAGGAGTGAGGACAGGAGAACAAGAGGGAGGATGAGGGACAGAGGGTGTAAGTGAGGGAAGGATGAAGGTAGAGAATGGACAGAGGGAGAGATGGTGGGAGACCAAGAAAGAGGGGGATGAACAGAAGATGTAAGTGAGGGAGGGAGAACAGAGGGAGGGAGGGAAGAGAGGGAAGGAGGGAGGAAGAGAGGGAGACTTTACCTTGCCATAGTAGAAGCCATCAGTGCCAGGAGGGCCGTACGTGATGATGATGTCTCCCGTACGGAAACTCAACTCCTGGCGCGGCCGCGTCACAGTCGACAACTTGCACGGCGTGTAGTCATACACAGCCATGAACTGTGGCAGGGAGAGGGTTAATGTGTTTAGCCACACAGTCGTGTGGACAGAAGGGATTAATGCAGACTGCATCTTATGACACAGTTGAATTGTACTGAACAAGTATGTTTCACTTTCCGTATAGATAAATATGTGTCACTGTTTGTGTGCATCAGTGCGTGCGTGCGTGCGTGCGTGCGTGCGTGCGTGTGTGTGGTATGTGTGGTGTGTGTATGTATGCGTGCATGTGGTTTGTGTGTGGTGTGTGTATGTATGCGTGCATGTGGTTTGTGTGAGGTGTGTGTGTATATTCATGTTTGTGTGTGTATGTCTGTGTCTGTGTGTGTGTCTGTGGTGTGTCATGTCAGGCATATGGGTACGTGTACACATCTGAATGAGAGACAGGCATATGGGTACGTGTACACATCTGAATGAGAGACATGTGACATTCATTGTGTGTGATGTATTTTTTACTATTTTATTTATGTATTTCTATGAATGCTGAAATTTCCCTTCTAGGATAATAAAGTAATAATAATTGTATTTACTTCTACATTACATCATTGTGTTGCATTGTGTGTGTTGTAACTTACGACACGCCTCTCCCTCAGTGTGTCCCGTCCGTCCCCGTGTTTGCGGGGGGAGGAGCCAGGGGTGGAGCCGTGTTCCGAAACGCCCTCCTCACTCGCGATAGAACGCCCCATGAGCTGTGGCGCCACCTCGTGGAAGAGAACACTCACAATGGCCGACATCTTGCCGTTCTCAGCCACCGTCTGTCAACAACACAGTTGTTATGGCAACCACACTGTCTCCATGGCAACCATACATGTCTCTAAGTCAATGGCAACAAAATATGTCTTTGATTCATGGCAACGACGCGCGTCTCCATCTCCATGGCAACCATAGATGTGTCCATAGCAACCACACACACATCTCTGTTTCCATGGCAAACACCCGTGTTAAACACTATAATTCATATCACCTTATATTCTTAACTAGTAAATGTTTTGTGTAGTGACATTTAACTCAAGTATATACAGATTCAAGTATATAAAGACTGGCTTGAAATAAAGACATAGCTACACTGAGTTATACTGAAATCGAACCAAGGCAATAACAACAATTAAACACACGTAAGCCTGCAGTAGATGTGACATCCAATTTAAATTAGATTAATAATTTGATCTTACCTTACGTATTTAATTAGTCTATATTTGAGATTTGGTCAACACGTCATAGTAATGTGTTTTTATTGATCTTAACTTATTTACTTATTTATCTTAGCTTATTTATTGTTATCTTACCTTATGTATTTAGTTAATTTATACCTTAAATTTAGTGAACACGTCGCATTAATGTGAAGCGCTTTGATTGATATTTAGTTAGCTAAAAAGCGCTATATTAAGCAACGGAATTATTATTATTATTATCCAGCCAGACATCTCCCACAGTATCAGCCAATGGGAGCGGGCGTTACATACCTGGATGCTGAAGCTGTGAGACTTGTGGAGGTCCAGCTGTTCCACGAGGGCCTTGGTGAGGTGGGCACTGGCCACCGTCAACTTGTCCCGACTGTCGATACAGATCTACAATGACACGTCATTTTACACAGGTTTAACATTCTGGGCAATTCTCATACAAATCTCCAAGTCTCCACGACAATAATACATGTCTCTGTCTCCATGGCAACCGTTGCCTCCATGGTAACCAAACATGTCTGTCTTCATGGCAACTGCATATTTATGTCACAACCATACGTGTCTATCTATATCTTATTGAAAATCATATCTGTCACTATCTACATGATAACCCTGCTACCATGACAACCATGTCAGCTGACACCTGAAAATTAACGTAAGTACATTTGGATGACCAACCTTATAACCTTCGACCCTTGACCCATTGTTGTGGCCGAACTCATCAAGCCGTGGAGTCTTCCAACAGAGCAGGACACTGTGACTGCCCACAATCCTCTCTATGTGGAAGTTGGATGGAGCGTCCGGCTGACCTAGAGAGAGGGCGGGGCACTGGTCAAGATGCTGGTCAACAGGACAAGCATTATACATCTACACCACTGTGTCTGCATGAAACTAACATCATGTATAGGTGAGTGAAGCGAATATGAATCCATGTATGTTTCTATTCATATATAAGTGTGTGCTGACTGATGTAGTAAACTTATCATTGTCTGTAAGCAAGTCAAGAGAGTGTGACAATTATTGAGTCAAGAGAGTGTGACAAGTGACAAGTGTTGGGTCAAGAGAGTGTGACAAGTTATTTCTGTTGCAACCATACATGTCAGTCTTGCTGACAATCATATATGTCAATATTACATATTATTGATTGGCCATATATGATTTTAGTGGCCTGAGTGTAGATGTACTGACCCTTGGCCTATGTCCAATACTACTAGCTAATGACCAATACAAAAGCAATACAAATCGTATTTCATTACTTACACTTCTGTGTATAAACTGACTTGCGTAACAATTTACCATCATCTATAGGTGAGCCAAAAGTAACTGGCGTAAGATCTTACCATCATCTATAGGCGAGCCAAAGGTAACTGGCGTAAGATCTTACCATCGTCTATAGGTGAGCCAAAAGTAACTGGCGTAAGATCTTATCGTCGTCTATAGGTGAGCCAAAAGTAACTGGCGTAAGATCTTACCGTCGTCTATAGGTGAGCCAAAAGTAACTGGCGTAAGATCTTACCATCATCTATAGGTGAGCCAAAAGTAACTGGCGTAAGATCTTACCATCATCTATAGGTGAGCCAAAAGTAACTGGCGTAAGATCTTACCATCATCTATAGGTGAGCCAAAAGTAACTGGCGTAAGATCTTACCATCATCTATAGGCGAGCCAAAGGTAACTGGCGTAAGATCTTACCATCGTCTATAGGTGAGCCAAAAGTAACTGGCGTAAGATCTTATCGTCGTCTATAGGTGAGCCAAAAGTAACTGGCGTAAGATCTTACCGTCGTCTATAGGTGAGCCAAAAGTAACTGGCGTAAGATCTTACCATCGTCTATAGGTGAGCCAAAAGTAACTGGCGTAAGATCTTACCATCATCTATAGGTGAGCCAAAAGTAACTGGCGTAAGATCTTACCATCATCTATAGGTGAGCCAAAAGTAACTGGCGTAAGATCTTACCATCATCTATAGGTGAGCCAAAAGTAACTGGCGTAAGATCTTACCATCATCTATAGGTGAGCCAAAAGTAACTGGCGTAAGATCTTACCATCATCTATAGGTGAGCCAAAAGTAACTGGCGTAAGATCTTACCATCATCTATAGGTGAGCCAAAAGTAACTGGCGTAAGATCTTACCATCATCTATAGGTGAGCCAAAAGTAACTGGCGTAAGATCTTACCATCATCTATAGGTGAGCCAAAAGTAACTGGCGTAAGATCTTACCATCATCTATAGGTGAGCCAAAAGTAACTGGCGTAAGATCTTACCATCGTCTATAGGTGAGCCAAAAGTAACTGGCGTAAGATCTTACCATCGTCTATAGGTGAGCCAAAAGTAACTGGCGCAAGATCTTACCATCGTCTATAGGTGAGCCAAAAGTAACTGGCGTAAGATCTTACCATCATCTATAGGTGAGCCAAAAGTAACTGGCGTAAGATCTTACCATCGTCTATAGGTGAGCCAAAAGTAACTGGCGTAAGATCTTACCATCGTATATAGGTGAGCCAAAAGTAACTGGCGTAAGATCTTACCATCATCTATAGGTGAGCCAAAAGTAACTGGCGTAAGATCTTACCATCATCTATAGGTGAGCCAAAAGTAATTGGCGTAAGATCTTACCATCATCTATAGGTGAGCCAAAAGTAACTGGCGTAAGATCTTACCATCGTATATAGGTGAGCCAAAAGTAACTGGCGTAAGATCTTACCATCGTATATAGGTGAGCCAAAGGTAACTGGCGTAAGATCTTACCATCGTATATAGGTGAGCCAAAGGTAACTGGCGTAAGATCTTACCATCGTCTATAGGTGAGCCAAAAGTAACTGGCGTAAGATCTCACCATCGTATATAGGTGAGCCAAAAGTAACTGGCGTAAGATCTTACCATCATCTATAGGTGAGCCAAAAGTAACTGGCGTAAGATCTTACCATCGTCTATAGGTGAGCCAAAAGTAACTGGCGTAAGATCTTACCATCGTCTATAGGCGAGGCGAGTGGGACGGCCTGACTGGTGTCGAGGGGAGGTGGGCTCTGGATGGCGGGAGAGGGGAGGCGGCGGTGGGCTCGCGGCAGGGTGGAGGCTCCTATGGGAAGAACACGAGACAATGAGACACAGCTACTTCACCACCCCACAGGGTGAGGGGTCGTAAGTAAGTAAGTAAGTAAGTAAGTAAGTAAGTAAGTAAGTAAGTAAGTAAGTAAGTAAAAGCTTTATTTCTTGATGGTAATCATGAGGGGTCATCTCAGAATGTTGACATCAAATAAAATAATTATTGTTTATAAAGGTCTGAGGCAGTTTCTTCTGATGTCACATGTCAACATTTAACACTTCGGCCAGATACTGTTAATATCCTGACATAAGCATATCCATGTTTCCAGACTTTTGTCTGAGGGGTGAGGACAGGGTGAGGACAGACAAACTAATTTTAACCTTAACCACTGTTTCAATTTGCCATAAAAAAGAATGAAGTTGGCCGGGATGATTTCTGCCTACTGTATGCAGCAATATGGGAGGGAAAACAACATTATTTATCAGTCATTTGTATTTACGACTGTATCTTCAGTATCAAACTATACTTATTATCACAGCCCAAATTATATTTGGCAGTGTAACTGTTATACTCGATCCTGTTAAATAAGTAACCTGAAATAATCAACACTTCGTCAAAACACTGCGTCAAAACATACCTGAGAAGAGAGCGCCCCCTGGTGTTGGCGACTGGAAGGCCGGGTGGCTGCCTGGTCGCGTTGACCTCGGGGTCACGGCCGCAGGAAGTGCAGACAACTGAGCTGAGAATGCTGGGTGTGCACCTGTGAACTTGTGGGTGCGTGCTGGGAAGTCTCGGAGGTCAGAGGTCGGCGTGACTGGGGCTGTGAAAAACATGACCACTTTTGACAACACATAGGCATAGGCACCACTCCTGGGCTGGTTTCATAAGGCCGTGTAAATTTACGTGCAACTACACGGTCTACTGGCCTTAGCTAGCAACCACTAGTTGATGTAGCTTACAGCCGGTTTCATGAGACCAATTTAGCATTGATGTAACTAAGTCGACGTAGACTTGACCTAATAAGGTCATGTTGGGGAGTCCCTGTATTTCTGTTATCTCTGGACATGTTTTATTCCTCAGCTGCCGCCTTTGCCGTTCGTGTCCCATATGCCTAGCTGTGATAAATGTAAAGGATATCCAGTGTAAACATTAAATCAAATATGTGTCGGGAGCATCAACAAACTTCGGGAGCATACCGTAAATATTTCAACTAGCGTAAAGTTATGCCTACTAAACACATGGCGCAGCTGAGTGCAACTATGGAGCAGACTCGTGAACTGAAATTAGCGTAACTTTACGACGTTTTAGGCTTTTGATGAGTTATCGGCCGCTACGACATCTTAAGTATGCTCCATGAAACTGGGCCCTGGTGTGCAAGGATTACAACTGTCACTCGCTGTGTCGTCACTTGTGATGTGTTGGTTATTTCAAAACACCAAACAACAAGATCTCCTAATAACGACAGCAGATAGTGTAACAGACAACATTCACTTAAATTGACGTATACTGAATGTTACTAACTGAATGTTACTAACAGAAGCTGTAGAACTTACCACTGGCCATCAGTCTGTGGGGGGTCTGGTCTGGACTCAGGTCAACTCGACTCGAGTGGAGAGTCTGAAACAGAGGCAAGACATGTGACTTGTGTCATCCTGTCACATCCTGTCACAGTATCGTGACACACAGCCACCAGACAGGAGACTTAGAGCTTTTACTGCAAACAAAGCTAAGACATGTCAATTAAGATTATTATAAATCCTAAAGTAATCTGAAACGGAACTATTTCCTGATTTTAGTACCAGGTGTGTTTATCATGAGTTTATGATTTTAGTTGGTATATAATTTTTATACTACTGTGACTATAATATATATTGGCTGAGATAACACTGCATTATTTATTTATTTTAATTTATTTATTTTATTACAACTGACTGTAAATTGTTTAATCTCTTTGTCCCCACCACCATAACCAGTACATTTGAGGGAATGAATGTGTGGAACATGAGTCACATGACTGTGCAATTAGTGTCTTATGACAATGTTCTCTTTGCAAAATGTACTAAAGTATCTGGTATCTTATCAGTGGACAGGTCACTAACTGGACAGGTCACTGACTGGACAGGTCACTGACTGGACAGGTCACTGACTGGACAGGTCACTGACTGGACAGGTCACTGACTGGACAGGTCACTGACTGGACAGCTCACTGACTGGACAGGTCACTAACTGGACAGGTCACTGACTGGACAGGTCACTGACTGGACAGGTCACTGACTGGACAGGTCACTGACTGGTCAGGTCATTGACTGGACAGGTCACTAACAGGACAGGTCACTAACTGGACAGGTCAAACATAGCAAAACTATTGCATGATATGTGGTGTAGACTTAGCTGCTCCACCACCTCACAGTGGAGGGTGGAGGGTGAGGGCAGTAGACCCACCTGGCGTCTGTGCTTGCGGGGGGAGGAGGGTGGGGCGTGGGGGTAGAGGGGGAGCAGGTAGGAGGCCGGGACCAGCCCCCTGCGCCCCTGGAGCTCAGCCTCGTAGTAGCCTGTCTCATCCACCGCACCTACAACACACACCACACTACAGACATGATACATGACTAGTGATACACATGGAGATGTTCATTGTGATACACATGCTGATACACCTACAACACATGCTGCACGCATAGCTACGGCAATGGGGGTGCACCTGGTGATACATGCTTACTTAGTGATACACCTGGTGATACACCTGTTGATACACCTGGCGATACACATGGGGATATACACCTGGCAATACATTGGAACTAGTGTGAATATATGCTGTGAATATATGCAATAAAAAGCAACATATTTTATAGAAGCACCTAATTTTGTCCTAGTGGGTCAGAAATTAGCCAACGAGAAACAAGCGTCTCACCCAAGACGGTCAAGATGTCTGCCTCGTTGAAGGCGAGGTCAAGCTCCGGCCGTCCACTACAGGAGAAGTACACGGGGTTGTAGTCCTTGACCGCCCGGTACAGATCCTTCTTGCAGGTGCTGCCACCTTGCTGCTGCAGCAGTCGCCTCGCACCGCGCATCTTCTCCCGCACCCTGTTTGTGACAGGGGGCAGGTTGAGGGGTGAGAGGTCGTAGAACTCAGCGTTACAGTTGGGCGTAGACTTGCTGCGGTCGAGACGGCCCGGTGAGGTCTTGTGTGAGGACCCCCTGCGAGGCTGTGAGGTCCGGTCACTACTCATCAGTGCGTCGATCTCAGCGTCCTCCTCCGTCGCGACGTCGTCGAGGTTGTTTGTCGACATTGACTGCAGGTGGCGCTGTCGGTGCGACAGTTGTATCGGTGCGGACCGGGACGAGACTGCTGCTGCCATCTGGGCAGCCTCCTTGGAACTCACCGAGCCCTGGAATCGATTGTTGTGGAGCATTAAAAATAGTTCATTCCACAACGATGTCATCTTCACACTAGTGTGGCACACCAATGTCAATCTACCCCCAAACTCTAGCGTGACACACTCATGTCAATCTACCCTCCCCCTTGATCAGTCTCACCCCATTGACATATTCTCCTGTCTTGACACCTGTCTTCGTATTCATCAGAAATTTATATATGTTCCTATAATTTCACCTATCTTCATAAATACAGTGCAATAAAAAACCAAAACCTATCCTAGTAGAAACCTCACCTTGAAACTCTCGATCGCAGCAGAGGTCAAAGGTGAGATGGGGCGGTCGTAGTCCTCAGTGCTGCCCTCTGCCTGTTCCCGTTCGGCCATCGCCACGAGGTCGGTTGGACCTCCCGAACGACGCAGCTCCCGCGACAGGCAGCCAATCAAATCATCCTGCAAGAGGCCACATCAACGTCAGGAACCTGTCTAAAGAGGACACCTGCCTATTGCAACTAACCCACTTTAGCCTATCATCGTAGCTCTACTGGAACCTTTCATTTGAGTCCACTGTATCCCTTCGCCATACCCCCAACAACAAACTTACACTTTGCAAAGACCCCACTTAGCCTTACATATCCCACTTAGCTCTGCCAAGACCTTTACCTTAGCCCTACAACAACCTTTCACGTTGTCACACCCCGGTTAGCCTTACACAGCCACCTTAACTCTATCTAGAACCCTTACCATAGCCCTAGCCCAATCATTCATTTAGTCTACCTTGCCCCTTCGTCAGGGCCCTACAACAACCTTTCACCCTATCATGACCTCTCACCTTAGCTCTACACTTGCCAGCCAGTCTGATGACCTTGGCACGGAGGGGTGTGATTGTCAGCAATGCCTGCTCCCTCACACTCTCAATGGCGTGATGCTGCAACACGAGGTCAAAGGTTAACCACTGCTAATGGTCGCAGTATCCGTGCCATTACGCTTTGATTATTTGTAATAATAGGGTAGGGTAGGGTAGGGTAGGGTAGGGTAGGGTAGGGTAGGGTAGGGTAGGGTAGGGTAGGGTAGGGTAGGGTAGGGTAGGGTAGGGTAGGGTAGGGTAGGGTAGGGTAGGGTGGGGAAAGAAAATGCTGCAATATAAAACAGTCTCACAAATTTCGATAGCGTGAAATAATTATTGTAACTATTTGGGTACGTTGAGTACTGATAACATTTTGCCAAGATTATGCAAGAGTTCACTTTGTGTGTTTACCTTTTTACACTTGTTAAAAGTGTTACAGTTGCATATTCCCATAATTTGCTGTCCCAGAGCTGATTACATTTGGGTCAGGCCGTCAACTAACTGTACAAAGCTGAGTGTCCAGTGAAACACAACACTATTCACAGCTGAGGCTTCAAATACTGTCGACATGCACACTTTGTATGTTCACCAACAATGCATGATTCACACCTTAGACTCAATAGTTCCTTGTTTGTCCAGCTTGTGGCGCCACTGTTTCAGTTCGGCCTGCAGTGACTCGATACGATGTTGCAGCTGTTCATTGTCTTCCACTAGTTTCTTCTCCCGTTTGTTCTGATTGTAAGACACAACAGATTTATAAAAACTGTAAAAAAACATTCTGCAACACACAGTTTTAACTAAAACATATTTTCAGGCTTACTACTGATACATAACCATTACAATGGGGAACCTACATGATCACTAGGGGGCGCTGATACGCAACTCAAGTCTGTGATGCAATCATGCTCTTTGTGCATGCATGTTGGTTATTTATTTTTTCAGTTCTTCTTTGAATTCTTTTAGGCTCAACTGTTATTAATATAAGACATATCTACAACGTGTGTTAACAACTGCTCGATATAATGAATGACTGCAGTGTAACGAGGTAACGGGGCGGTGGCGGTTGATGGTTGCATAATGGCCCCACCTGGTTGATTAGTTCTGTAGATTCTCCATTACAATGTCTAATAGAAATAACATTCAAAGCAATGCAACCAGCAAAGTCACTACCTAATCAAGTATATAACTCAAAAAGGCTTTACTTGACCCATTACATTAACTTATCAAACTCTAGAGTATCAGGTTTCATGTGATAACAAACAACAAACCTTCTCCTTAATTTCCTCTTCAGCAGCCTTGACCTTCATTGCCAACTCCTGTCGTTCAAGGTCGACTCTTTCCAGGCCTTTCAGCTGGCCTCGAAGTTTGAGTACGATTTTTTCGAGTGTGGCTGTTTCCTTGCCAGACTGCTCCCACTTCTCTCTCTCAGCGACAAGCGCCTTGTGCTGAAACAAGGAACTACTGTGACACAACAGCACATGGAGAAGTCAATGTTACACATGTCAAGTAAATATACATGCCTACCTCTCTAGTGAGGGTGTGTACAATGCCTACCTCTCTAGTGAGGGTGTGTACAATGCCTACCTCTCTAGTGAGGGTGTGTACAATGCCTACCTCTCTAGTGAGGGTGTGTACAATGCCTACCTCTCTAGTGAGGGTGTGTACAATGCCTACCTCTCTAGTGAGGGTGTGTACAATGCCTACCTCTCTAGTGAGGGTGTGTACAATGCCTACCTCTCTAGTGAGGGTGTGTACAATGCCTACCTCTCTAGTGAGGGTGTGTACAATGCCTACCTCTCTAGTGAGGGTGTGTACAATGCCTACCTTTCTAGTGAGGGTGTGTACAATGCCTACCTCTCTAGTGAGGGTGTGTACAATGCCTACCTCTCTAGTGAGGGTGTGTACAATGCCTACCTCTCTAGTGAGGGTGTGTACAATGCCTACCTCTCTAGTGAGGGTGTGTACAATGCCTACCTTTCTAGTGAGGGTGTGTAAAATGCCTACCTTTCTAGTGAGGGTGTGTACAATGCCTACCTCTCTAGTGAGGGTGTGTACAATGTCTACCTCTCTAGTGAGGGTATGTACAATGTCTACCTCTCTAGTGAGGGTGTGTACAATGCCTACCTCTCTAGTGAGGGTATGTACAATGCCTACCTCTCTAGTGAGGGTGTGTACAATGCCTACCTCTCTAGTGAGGGTATGTACAATGCCTACCTCTCTAGTGTAATACAATGCCTACCTCTCTAGTGAGGGTGTGTATAATGCCTACCTCTCTAGTGAGGGTGTGTACAATGTCTACCTCTCTAGTGAGGGTGTGTACAATATCTACCTCTCTAGTGAGGGTGTGTACAATGCCTACCTCTCTAGTGAGGGTATGTACAATGCCTACCTCTCTAGTGAGGGTGTGTACAATGCCTACCTCTCTAGTGAGGGTGTGTACAATGTCTACCTCTCTAGTGAGGGTGTGTAAAATGCCTACCTCTCTAGTGAGGGTGTGTACAATGTCTACCTCTCTAGTGAGGGTGTGTATAATGCCTACCTCTCTAGTGAGGGTGTGTACAATGCCTACCTCTCTAGTGAGGGTGTGTACAATGCCTACCTCTCTAGTGAGGGTGTGTACAATGTCTACCTCTCTAGTGAGTGTGTGTACGATGCATACCTCTCTAGTGAAGGTGTGTACAATGCCTACCTCTCTAGTGTGGGTGTGTACAATGCCTACCTCTCTAGTGAGGGTGTGTACAATGCCTCCTTCTCTAGTGTGGGTGTGTACAATGCCTCCTTCTCTAGTGAGGGTGTGTACAATGCCTCCTTCTTTAGTGTGGGTGTGTACAATGCCTCCTTCTCTAGTGTGGGTGTGTACAATGCCTCCTTCTCTAGTGAGGGTGTGTACAATGCCTCCTTCTCTAGTGAGGGTGTGTACAATGCCTCCTTCTCTAGTGTGGGTGTGTACAATGCCTCCTTCTCTAGTGAGGGTGTGTACAATGCCTCCTTCTCTAGTGAGGGTGTGTACAATGCCTCCTTCTCTAGTGTGGGTGTGTACAATGCCTCCTTCTCTAGTGAGGGTGTGTACAATGCCTCCTTCTCTAGTGAGGGTGTGTACAATGCCTCCTTCTCTAGTGTGGGTGTGTACAATGCCTCCTTCTCTAGTGAGGGTGTGTACAATGCCTCCTTCTCTAGTGAGGGTGTGTACAATGCCTCCTTCTCTAGTGTGGGTGTGTACAATGCCTCCTTCTCTAGTGAGGGTGTGTACAATGCCTCCTTCTCTAGTGAGGGTGTGTACAATGCCCCCTTCTCTAGTGTGGGTGTGTACAATGCCTCCTTCTCTAGTGTGGGTGTGTACAATGCCTACCTCCCTAATGAGGGCATGTATAATGCCTACTATTGCCCACCTCTTTAACGAGGGTGTCGTGCTGCCACTGTAGCTGTGTGTGCTGGTCAGTCAGGGTCCTCATGGTGTCCAGTTCATGCTGGACAACATTCAGTGTCTGCTCTGTCTTGGTCATCTTGTCCCTGGCTGTCCAGCAGTCCTGCTGCCACTGGCGCAATTCCTCGGACAACTTCTCCACTTCATTGCTCTGAAAACAACATCACATATTAATATTTATTCAGTAACATGCACGAGCAAAAACTGCTATTTATGTATGCAAAATTAAGAATAAAAAACACCTATCAACTTCATACATGTATGTGTAACACAGTGCCTAAAACGCAATAGCCATTTAAGCTACGCACATATGCACATTCATGTTGTTTTTTAGGAAGAATTTGCCTTAGATGATGTAAAGATTTTGTAAATTAAATTGTATTACTAAATATAGACATCACCATGTTTACTGTGATTTTATACAGTTTGTAATTCTGACTTTTTTACATGGATGTGTGTGTGTATTATTTGAAGTAATGGGTGAATAAAAACAAAGTTTTCTTCTTCTTGATAGATATGGGAAAAGCACCAAACAAAACTGAAATACATTAATAAATAAATACAGTCAAGATAATGGTGCTGTAGTACTAACTGAGAGACAGACGTTATTTACAGAAGCAACAACACCACAAACTTTCAGCAGTCCCATGCTCCAATGACAACTTTTGCCTGTCCCTATTTATGATTACACCAGATGATTTTGTTTCACCTCTGAGCTTGAATTTTCAAGGACATATGCGCTGTAGAAGTGTTACAATTACTTGATTACATACTGCTGTGTACACTGAAATGGTGACACATTGACACTGTGTACATCAACGAGTCACTGGTGCCTGCTGGTGTCACCCACCTTGGTGACGAGTGACTGCTCCAGGTGTCTGGTAATGGCTGTGTTGTCTGTCTCTTTCACTGTCTCATAGTGGCCGTCCTCTCCAAGGACAATATTCTGAAACGTCACATAAGCACACGGTGTAGTACATAGTTGCTGTCAGTGTCACCAACTACACCACTGTCTATCTCAGCATGTCCTCACTCTGACACTAGGTGACATCTGACAGCCTGTGCCAGACTTTACATACAATTCCTTATAGTTTCTAACATTACTAGCAACAACAAATGCAAGAACGTTAAAAGACAAATACATCCTGCAGCAATATGTATACATACTTATATTAAATCAATATTAATTTTTGATACAAATAAATCAATTGCATGAAACATTTCCTAATTAAAATAGACAGTAACTACCATGTTTTTAGGTTGCATAATACTATAACTATTTTTAGACTACATATTTTGAGCTAATTAAATATATGCGTTACTGCAAGTGTGCTTCTTGGCTGAGAACATCATAAATACACCAACATGGCATAAAATACATGGCATTCTAATTTTTGTCATTACAACAATACGTCGTAATGTTGGCTCTCATAAACTGTGATGACAAGGTGGTGCACAGGTGCAGCTGGATGATGAACAGGTGAACTGAATCCACAACATGTAAACTAAAGGTTGTGTGCCCAAGACTCAAATAGAAACACATCAAGCTGAAGGCAGGAATGTAAAAGCACAAGAGGCAAAAACAACAGACACAACAGACGACTTAACAAGGACCAGTGTATTTGTGTCTTTAGCTTACTGATTGTCCAATATTAGTTGTGTCAGTCTAACCTGCCTTTCTTAAATATTTCTCAGTTGTTTTATATTCATGTAGTACTTTAGCAATGTGCAGTTTGAGCCTTTAGTTTTATGACGAATATATTCTGATATCTAATCTACAGTCTACATTGTTCCATCAGTAGTGTTAAAACATTTCAGGATGTCCAGCCCTTCTGTAGTGTTAAAACATTTCAGGATGTCCAGCCCTTCTATCTTTCTTGAGAAAAACATGTTTGTGTCAAAAAACTGTCATGCACAATCAATGTAATAAAACCTTCCTTATTTGTTACATTTGTCCTCATTATGAAACTAACACAACAGAAACATGCACAAAACATAATAAATAAATGCATATTTTAATCAGAAAAAAATAATAATAACAGTGTTATTAACTCTGGAGGTGTAGAATGAAGCGTACAGAGTGAAACGCCAGTACAGAATATAACAGCACATTTACCAACGTGTTTAGTCACATCCAAGTTAGGAGGTTTGGCTGGGCTGGGAGAAAATTAAAACATCCAGTTAATATTTACATCTACAAACACCACAACAGTTGATGACCATCATAAACTATTCATGTCACAGCACTGCTTTAAATTGCACAAATATAACCTTAAATACGACTTCGACTGACATTTGTGTTATTTGTTACGTACAGTATGCAACAGTCCCACAATGTTAGTAAATAACATGCAGAAAAATAAGGAGCTTTTTCTACTAATGAGTCACTTTCTATAATTAATCCTATAGCCATTTTCTGTCTGCCCCCAATAAATTCCATTAGCTAGGCATGCGGACACACACGCGCACACTCATACACATGCCTGCGCACACACACACACACATGAAATACACTATATATACCCATGAAAGGAAAAGACACAGCAAAGGATGATAAAGGAACTCATCAAGTACAAAGCCAGCCTACGAGAGAGGTCAGAGGTCGGAGGTCAGAGGATGTGTTCCACCTAGCCAAGTTAATACTAATGCAATGGCTGCAGAATTATTATAAAACCAGTCAGATGGGGCAGTGCTAACCTTGGACTTGAGCAGGGTCTGCATTGTGTCCATCCGAGACCTCATCTTGACAATCTGCTGTTCCTTCTCTGTCACGTGGCGGTCTCGGTCCTCCAACTGTCAACACCAGTCACAATGTACCACATGGTGGACGTGACACAGTCTAAGATGGTGTGACACAGTTCCACAGACATAACACAGTCCAATATAAACATAACACAGTCCAATATAAACATAACACAGTCCAACATAAACATAACACAGTCCAACATAAACATAACACAGTCCAATATAAACATAACACAGTCCAATATAAACATAACACAGTCCAACATAAACATAACACAGTCCAACACAAAACACAGTACAGTCTACACATCATAGTCTAATATAAACATTACAAAGTAAAACATATACACAACACAGTCCAACAGACAAACGTGGACATAACTCAGACAAACAGGAGCTTGACACAATCCTACATGAATGTAACGCTTTTCAGCATGAACATAACACAGTCCAATATCAACACAACACGGTCACAGTCCAGCAAGAACACAGGGACATCCACAGCCATGGAACATCAGTGTCAGCAACACTATATAACACCACCCTGTCTAGCAATGCTGACACAACGCTGACACAATGCTGACACAATGCTGATGGAGGGCCTGAATACTGCTCAGTTGCACAGGTAAAGGTGTCAGTGAATGAGGACAGAAGGCAGACTGCTACCTTGGCCTTGACAGAGAGCAGCTCCTCCTGTCCATGTTCCCGCACTCCTCCCTCCCTGTGGGAGCTGCGGAGAGTCTCCAACTCCTGGTCCCGTGACTACAACAAACACGTCTTAATTACAGAGGAATCTGAGAATTAAGGTCACCCCGGTAATACATTCACCTCACAATTAAGATCACCCTGGTAATAGACACCTCACAATTAAGGTCAACCCGGTAATACAGTCACCTCACAATTAAGGTCACCCTGGTAATAGTCACTTCACAATTAAGGTCACCCTGGGACTACAGCCACCTCACAATTAAGGTCACCCTGGGACTACAGTCATCTCACAATTAAGGCCACCCTGGTAATACAGTCACCTCACAATTAAGGGCACCTTGGTAATACAGTCACCTCACATTTAAGGTCACCCTGGTAATACAGTCACTTCACAATTAAGGTCACCCTGGGACTACAACCACCTCATAATTAAGGTCACCCTAGGACTAAAGCCACCTCACAATTATGGTCACCCTGGAACTACAGCTATCTCACAATTAAGGTCACCATTGGACTGGACAAGACCAATCTAGTTAGCAAGGGCTGTGTAACTTTTACCTTATACGGAACAAATTCGGGGCAGATTTCCAATGAATTCCCAGTGTGTTGCACATCACTTTCCTTAACTACATATAGTTGTATACATATTATTTGCAACTTTATGATAATGTGGTACAAAAGACAAATAATTCACACACCATCAATTTAGAATTAAGCTGACTGGTGGTGTTGCAACTAAAACATTTTTCTGAATTAATTAAAACGCAATAAACAAAACATTTCAACTCTTACAGTTGAAGTAAACACTATAAGCTGCGACTGTATTTATGCACAGTGTGGAGGCAGTCTTGCCTGCCACATAAAACCTGGGTAGACTATGACCCAACACACATGCCACTCACCTTGATCTGTCGCTCAAAGTCAGCAATCATCGCCTTAACCCCCGGATTGTCCGCCTCCTGGTGGAGTGTGCTCAAACCACTGTCTGGAATACTATCGAGGGACACGGACAGTCTTGTATCACTACGCCTCTGTGAGTCGCCACTGCCTCCTAGCACTAGCTGACTTCCTTCTGAATAGTCACGGTCCACTGACCTATAGTCACGGTCCACTGACCCCTTGTCACGGTTCAGTGGCCTATCTCCAAAGGAGTCACGGTCCACTGACCTCGCCCGGGAAAGCCCACGATCCACAGCAGGTCTCATCTGGGAAGAGTCCGACAGTTTAGAGGATGTCTTTTCGATAGGAATGCCACCCACAATATCTTCGTCAGCAATATCTGACGCCTCGTCAGCACTGGCCGTGTCGTCATCACGGCGCGGACTGGGCAGGTAGTAGGAGCTGTTGGAGCTCTCCATTCCTCCCAGGGTGTTGGACGGGGGCGGGAGGCAGATGGGGAGGGGAGGCACGGCGCAGTGGGTGCGCTTGTGGGAGGACGTGTCACTCCTCTCACTCCGGTCGTCATCCGTCTCGTCAAAGAAGTTCATCGACATCACCATGTCTTCCGTGTCGCCTAGCAACCAAATGTTACAATGTCACATGTGTCACCTAGCAACCAGACATTACACTGTCACATGTGTCACCTAGCAACCAGACATTACAATGTCACATGTGTCACCTAGCAACCAAGCATTACAGTATCATTTGTGTCACCTAGCAACCAAACATTACAATGTGACATGTGTCACCTAGCAACCAAACATTACAATGTCACATGTGTCACCTAGCAACCAAACAATCAATCAATGGTCACCTAGCAATTAAACAATGCAATGACATTTGTGTTATCTAGCAACCGAATAATGGCACCATGCCACCAAGCAGGTAAATGACAATAACAACTGTCCTGTCTATCGACAAAACATAATAGTTATTTGTGTTGTTGCCTAGTAACTAAACTATGTAGCATTCCTACTTTTAATATATGTGGTGAGAAATCATAACAGACCAAAAATAGTTGAAAATAATTATAATTTAATGATGAAATAAAATCATGTTTCGGTCACACGTCATTCAGATGTACATGCAAAGAAAGATTGTGCTTGTTCTCATAAAACAATACTTTTATCTTGTTTCAGATATATTTATGTAGATTTTTTAATGTATTTGCCCAGTGGATATGTACAAATTCTGGTGTATTCATATCACTGATAGCAATACCATCTATTACCTGGCAGCCAAATATATCACCAATGTCACGTACCAGAAATAGCGTTAAGCATAACACCGCCATCAGTGTTGTCAGTGTTGCCTAGCAACCTAACCTAACAATGTGATATGCTACCTAGCAACAACAACAAAACAGAATACATTCTTGTCTATTCTCACATACATTTTGTGTGTGTCATCTTGATTAATTTTACTGCTAACATATGTTTCAACTGTCATGTGACTACTGGGTATACACCCTTTTCCCCTCACCTGAACTCAAATCTGGCACCCTCTGGAGTTGAAACTGTGAAACATCCACCGTTGCCGTTGGTAACTGGTCATCACCCATGACACGAACATGTGAAATGTTGCATTCGGTTGGCTGCATTAGTTTCACAAAGTCCTGGTAGGCGGTCGGGTGATTGACACTCAGATTCCTCAACGACGATCGGAATTCTAGAGGGGCAAAAAGATGATGGAAACATTAGTTTAAAAAAACTGACAGCAATTTTGTTGGTTCCCTCAAATAGACAATAATGTCAAAATAAAAAAAATCAATCAAACAAAATGCTTAACTATCACAAATGTTATACAGCAAAATTAATATTTTATACATCTATAACTGTAGAATCTTACAATTAAGGTACTTAACAAGAGATGCAAATAATTAGGTACTGATAAATAGTGAGACACATGTCCTACACTTAGCAGTTATTGAAATAATGTGACATATTTTAGGGTGACCTTGAATGAAAGGTGACTGAAATAACAAGTTGACCATAGCTAAAGGGTTGAATGTATTACACAGCCATATTGTCTTGAACTTTCTATTTGTTTATTACAAAACTTGACAAATCTGCCCAGTACAACTACAACCGGCTGGATAATAATAGTATTTTTTCTTATGTGTCACAATGCAATCTAATCACTATAGTACACATGACAATGGTACCAGTGAACCAAAAAATGCACAAATAAAAAAAAAACTGTTTGGAAGATACACACATTAAAGAGTAATTTGTGTCACGGAAAAAATCTTCGACAGTGTATGGCATTGTTTAAAAACAAAGCAATTTCTAAAAATATTTTCACACAGGAAATAAAGATGTGTAAACTTATAACATAACAACCAACAAGTAATTTTTGTATATGCATGCAATTCAACATGCTGACATAGCTGCACATACACGTATACATACATGCATGCAGACACAAACACACACAACAATAAGTGTAAACAGTAGTAAATTTAAGAGTGTGGCATAAACAAAAAATAAGGAAACAAACATAAAACATTGCCTTTCATATACTCAATGTGACAAAGACATAATCAATGCCACAATTAGATTAGCAGTGGCACTGTGACATTAGCAGTGTCACCGAGACACTAGCAATGTGATGTCATCAAGACACTAGCAGAGTTACTAAACATGTAGACTCTAGCGATGTCAACAAAACTCTAGCAGTGTGCAGTTACTGAAAAACAACATTAAATGATACAAAACAACGCTTCAGTAAAACAACAAACTTAAACTATGAACAGAATTTGTGCAGTGGTGAACACTGCTACGCAAACACTGAACTAACGCTGTGGCTGACAACTGCCAGGTCTCCTACCTTCACTCTGATCCATGGCGTACAGGATCTCATCTGTCAACACCAGTTACACCTCAGTCCCTACACTCACCAGTTACACCTCAGTCCCTACACTCACCAGTTACACCTCAGTCCCTACACTCACCAGTTACACCTCAGTCCCTACACTCACTAGTTACACCTCAGTCCCTACACTCACCAGTTACACCTCAGTCCCTACACTCACCAGTTACACCTCAGTCCCTACACTTGCCAGTTATAACTCAGGCCCTACACTTGCCAGTTATAACTCAGTCCCTACACTTGCCAGTTATAACTCAGCCCCTACACTCACCAGTTATAACTCAGTCCCTACACTTGCCAGTTATAACTCAGTCCCTACACTCACCAGTTACACCTCAGTCCCTACACTTGCCAGTTATAACTCAGGCCCTACACTTGCCAGTTATAACTCAGTCCCTACACTCACCAGTTACACCTCAGTCCCTACACTCACCAGTTATAACTCAGTCCCTACACTTGCCAGTTACACCTCAGCCCCTACACTCACCAGTTACACCTCAGTCCCTACACTTGCCAGTTATAACTCAGTCCCTACACTTGCCAGTTATAACTCAGTCCCTACACTCAGCCCCTACACTCACCAGTTATAACTCAGTCCCTACACTCACCAGTTACACCTCAGTCCCTACACTCAGCCCCTACACTCACCAGTTATAACTCAGTCCCTACACTCACCAGTTACACCTCAGTCCCTACACTCAGTCACTACACTCACCAGTTATAACTCAGTCCCTACACTCACCAGTTACACCTCAGTCCCTACACTCAGTCCCTACACTCACCAGTTATAACTCAGTCCCTACACTCAGTCCCTACACTCACCAGTTATAACTCAGTCCCTACACTCACCAGTTATAACTCAGTCCCTACACTCACCAGTTATAACTCAGTCCCTACACTCACCAGTTATAAACTCAGTCCCTACACTCACCAGTTATAACTCAGTCCCTACACTCACCAGTTACACCTCAGTCCCTACACTCAGTCCCTACACTCACCAGTTATAACTCAGTCCCTACACTCACCAGTTATAACTCAGTCCCTACACTCACTAGTTACACCTCAGTCCCTACACTCAGTCCCTACACTCACCAGTTATAACTCAGTCCCTACACTCACCAGTTATAACTCAGTCCCTACACTCACCAGTTACACCTCAGTCCCTACACTCAGTCCCTACACTCACCAGTTATAACTCAGCCCCTACACTCACCAGTTATAACTCAGTCCTTACTGTGCAACACTTCCCACGGTAGCCATAACTGATGCATCTGATGTTAATACGAACTGTGTACATTAATCTGTTACTGTGTCAATGTGTTTGCCCTAGAACCCTACAGATCCCAAACCACCAGCTTCATGCACCCCTTGATCAGTTCCGAAAACACTTGGTTGGCTATCACAACACTTGCTCAATTATCTCAACACTTGATCAATTCTGACAACACTTGATCAATTTCCACAACACATCGTTGTGTTGCATAACATTTCTCTTCAACCAGTCTATCTGAAATGTTTGTAATATAGTACTTCACATACAGGTAGAACGCTTAATAAAATCCTAGAGACTCTCCGAGTGACATGGTTAGAGAAGACAGAGACACCTACTGGCAGAGAGACGCTTCAGAGTGACAGTGTCGGCCAATGTCACTTGGACACTCTTCGAGTTGACACTCACTTTCTCCCTCAACACTGACACAACGTCACTCTGTAACAAAACACACTCTGTAACAGTAACACTTTCTGTAACGCTAACAGGAACACACTCTGCAACAGTAACACTCCCTGTAACGCTAACTGGAACACTCTGTAACATAAACACACTCTGTAACAGTAACACTCTCTGTAATGCTAACAATAACACTCTGTAACAGAAACACACTGCTGCATAACAGAAACACACTCTGTAACTGGAACACTCTGTAAAAGGAACACATTCATGATTCTGTTACAGGAACACACTCTGTAACTGGGATATGCTCAGTAACATCTCAATGTGCTCAGTAACATTACTTGTCTATATAACAAGAACACACACAGTCACTGGAACACAGACCTATAACGACACAGCAGAACCAACACACGAGAACCACTGCAGCCAATGCAACAGAGAAAGAGAGTAAGTCACTGAGACCAGGCCACCCATCAGCCACACCTGATTAATATTTCAAGGCCACCATCTGCTGGGTCCCTGCATCTGCCCCACCCTTCTCATTCTCACTCACAGACCGTGGCTCCTTCAGGTGATGTCATTACTATTACTATTAATTGTAATCGTTGAGCAAATTAAATTCTAATAGGAGAATATCAAGTTACGTTTTTACTTGTGTGATAATGGATAGTTTTATTCTGCCATCATCATTTGTATGTACTTACATAGGTACATGTATATATATATATACATTATATATATATATATATATATATATACATATACATATATATATATGTATATATATATATATATATATATATGTATGTATATATATATAGTTTTTATATACACACACACAAATACAAATCAAAAATATGTTATCAAGCTTAAATGTATGCATTTTTCTAAACATTAAATACTGTGGGATGGGAGACTCCCACTAAGATAAAAAAAACAGAATGATAAGTATACAACTTAGATGAAGTTCATTTTACAAAACATCTAGGTGGAGATAGGCCATTCTATTTGTTAACTGTGCCGTCTGATTCAGTGGCTGAATGGCATGGCAAGTGTCACATTATTGTCAGTTCACATTATTCTGTTGATGGATATATTGCATGTTTACATTTACTGTCACTTGAGTTATATCTAGACTACCAATACTGACAGCCGTGGTGGATTCATGTGACCGCCACAAGACACCCTGGTCACTACAGACACATCTGTTAAATTATTAACTCAGGTGTGACTGTATTAATAGCTGGAGTCTTTGAACAGTGGCAGATTCTGTTAATTAATGACACGGTGTGATTAGCCAATTCCTGTCAGTCCTATAGGAGATGGTATGGAGGTTGCTGTCACTGGGTGATGATGATGATGGTGATGATGATGGTGATGATGATTATGATGATGATGATGGTGATGATGATTATGATGATGATTATGATGATGATGATGGTGATGGTGATGGTGATGGTGGTGATGGTGATGATGATGGTGATGATGATGGTGATGGTGGTGGTGGTGGTGGTGGTGGTGATGGTGATGATTATGGTGATGGTGATGGTGATGGTGATGGTGATGGTGATGGTGATGGTGATGGTGATGATGATGGTGATGATGATGATGATTATGATGATGACAGTAATGAGTCAAACACTTCTCTCTTTTTGAAAGTCAATTTATGTGACATCAGAGAGGCTGCTGTCACTGGACAATGATGATGATGATGATGACAATGATAATAAATGCATAATACCCAGTAGTCTCTATTATGTCAGTCTATGAGATGATATGGAGGCTTCTGTCAGTGGACAGTGATGATGATAATAATATAATAATATATAATAAATACAGTATTTGTCTACGCCATATCTCTAGCAATCAAACCATTCAGAGGCGCATTATACTTTACATGAATATACAGATTACCTAAAAATTTAAAATAGAGACATAGTTGTAAAATAAATAGATCAATAAAAAAAATGTTCACTATAAATAAATAATATTAATATTTATAATACTAAAATACTAATACTGATCAATAATAGTTAATTATATTACAATTTAAAAACAAAATAGTTGATAAATAATAGATATTAAAATAGTAGATATTAAAATAAATAATAGTTAATTATATTACAATTAAAAACAAGTCGTTGATAAATAATACATATTAAAAGAATGACAATGGCAATAAATCTGTAGCAGTCTCTGTACCGTCAATCTATGATATGGTAGAGTGGCTGTCACTGGACGATGATGATGCTGATGATGATGATAATGAGGATGATAAATCCTTAGTCTCCCTCTACGAGATGGCTGGATGGTCCGTGCTTTTTGCAACATGAATTAAATTTTAATCATGTCACACGAGACGCACACAACGTTGGGCACACATGTGTGGAAGGCCAACACAACAGCTGTCACTGAGAGACTGTGACGCAATGTGCATCACAAACAGGGCCTTCAAATCAATACCTCATGCCCTTCAAGCCCAATACAGCAGAGAGTGTCTATACCTATCTAGCAGATCCATCTCGCTGAGAAGATATAATCAGTTAGTTTTTTTCTAGATCATTCATCAGAAACATTAACAACGGAAAGAGTCCAACAGTAATGTATTAGTGAAATGTGACATCATGACATTAATGGTGACAAGAAGGAAACATGACACTGGAATTGAGCTTGATATTCCTGAAGTTTAACACCCACAATCTCCCACCCTTTGTCCATGATTCCCTCCCTCCTTTCACCTGTCTTTTCTTAAGACTTCACATGCCCTCTCTTCTTCCATGTCGGCTTCTTATTTTCACCTCAAATCATCATCCCTCCCTCCCCCCCTCCCTCCCTCCCTCCCTCCCTCCCTCCCTCCCTCCCTCCCTCCCTCCCTCCCTCCCTCCCTCCCTCCCTCCCTCCCTCCCTCCCTCCCTCCCTCCCTCCCTCCCTCCCTCCCTCCCTCCCTCCCTCCCTGTCTTTCCCCTATCTTCCTCCCTCCCTCCCTCCCTCCCTCCCTGTCTTTCCCCTATCTTCTCTCTGTGCTGCCACTCTCCCAATGTTCTCCCCTCCCCTGTCCCTCCCACAATTCCCTCCTTCCTTCCCATCTGCCCTCTCCCTACCAGCTACTCCCCTTATTGTCACCACGCCTCTGTACCTCCCATCATTCCCTTCCTTTCCCCCTCCCACCTCCCCTTCTTCCTTCTCCCTACCTTCACCTTGTGCTGCCACTCCCTCAGCTCCTGTTTCAGACTCTCAGAGTTCTCCTTCAGCAGCTTGTGTGCCTACAAGAACAGGGTAAACAGCCACCAGTGAACGGGGTAACTCAAAGCTCTCGGGCCTATTGGGTAAACACTGACACGAGTGAATTAGGTAGACACCTCATGAGTCTGTAAAACAAGTAAATACCACAAATGTTCAGGTAAATGTATTGGAAAAATATATTCAAGGACTGATCTGTACTGTGGTCAATTATGTTTGGATCAGATGTGCCAAATCTACCTGTTTATCTCTACAAAATAAACAAAATCAACTATGTCAGACAACCAAATTGCATGATGATGTTTAGAAGGAACAGTTACTGTATTCCTATCACCTTTAATTCACCTGCAATCAATGAATACTTGATATCATGTTCCGTCTCTTGCCGACTGTATTTATCACCCGCCATATGCTACGTGTTCATGGCTAATCAATCAATGGCTGTGGCTACATTGACATAATTGTCTTAATCGAAAATCCAACTTCTATTTAATCCCCTGGTACAATAACAAAATGTTGTAGGAAGTGAAATTATGGGATGAATTATCGGCAAACTGAATGATAGAGAGATAAGTTATAGAGAATATATCTTCATGTGACAACAATTCAATGAGAACTGTAAATGCATTTACAATTGTTAGAATTTTTTAACAAACAGTGCATGCAAATTTGTCAACATTTCAACCAAAAAAGCATGAGCTTTAGAAATGGTTAAAAAGATGCATGCCACAAGATTTGATGATCAAAAAAGCAACTGTAGGGTGTGGCACACAGGTGCAGTGGACCATGACCAGGTCATGCATGACTGCACATATTCCATTATTCACCATCCTCCCATGGGTGGGAGTTTGGCTAGAAAATAAATTGATTACATTTAATCACGTCAGAAAAGAATTATTATCTCAAAGTCCAAACCACTAACATTTTGGCTACATGATTATCATTACTGCTGTTATTTTATCATTATTTTAATCAATATGTAAAATTTAAACAGATCAATTTTTCTATATATGATATCAGGGTTCAACTGATTATAACACGGAATCAGATCGATATTTGTTATCATACCCCTTATAGTCAATTCTCTTCGTAGATATTTTTATCTGCACTTCTTGCAAGCTTAGTCAGTACAAGGCAAGCACATGAATACTTTATATAAGTAACTGACTAGTTCTGTATATGTTACAAAGCAACTGATCTTATGATGACAATTATCTTGAAGATTGTTCATTAACAGAATGTGGTATATTTTTTACGTTTCCACATCTATATCATAAATACATTCATCTGATGCACTGTTAGTCCATAATAACATTCATGTTGACAATAAAGATCCCTACAGACATAGTTAAAGAGTAAAAGGTGATTGATTGCAATCTATTGTGATTGGAATCATACTCAAATAATATCATCTAATAAACTGCCAAAGTACAACAACAACAGCACAAAAATAAATCATCTGTCAATTCCGTGTACAGATGACAGGATTATGTGCAGCACAAGTGCAATGTGCTTCTGTGACACAAATGATCACCTATGCTAGAAGTTACACCAATTTGAAACAATACCACACAGCATTTCAAATGAATAAAAACATTTGTTGTAAACCGTTTCTACTGCTTACATCTGATATGGGCAGGTAATTTTTTTTTGATGTTTTTGGAAATGCATCGTAGTCTCGTTGGGCAACAATGTGTCTTTAATAAACATGTCCAGGCACAACACAGGAATTACCAAATTGTGTGTTTGTTTCTATGCTTCAAATTATTATCATTAATTTGAAACATAGAATGTGAGAATAACTTTCTATTTGTTGAATATGACAACATCTATCCATTTGCTGGATGTGACAATAACTGTCTATTTGCTGGATACAACAAGTGTCAATTTGTTGGCTGTGACAAACAATAATAATTGTCCATTTACTGGATGTGACAATAACTGTCCATTTGTTGGATATGACAAGTGTCAATTTATTGGTTGTGACAAAAAAACAATTGTCCATTTCAAGGATGTGATCGAAACTGTTCATATGTTGAATGTGACAACAATTGTACAAATGCTTCATATGACAACAACTGTGCATTTGCTAAACATGTCAACATATATGTCAATTTGCAACTTATTAAAAGCTACTTCAAACACTGATCTAAGACAAACATAAGTGAAAACCAAGCAAAAGTTTTAATAAAATAAACAATCAGTTTCAAAATTTGAGATGGTGAGAATGCACATAACAAGGCAAGGCAATGAAAGGGTGATAGAACAGGTAAGCATAAGGGATAGGGTTGGAGGTGACGGTGTGGGTGAGGTGTGGGGTGCAAATGGGTTCACACATTGAGCTACCACACCTTCTTCATAGACGTCAGGGCCTTTCTCAGACCGTCTCTCTCCTGCAGGCAGCAAGTAGGTCAAGTATAATAACCCCAGGGAACAAGTGGGCCAAGTATAATAACCCCAATGAACAAGTAGGCCAAGTATAACCCCATGGAACAAGTGGGCCAAGTATAATAACCCCAGGGAACAAGTAGTTCAAGTATAATGACCCCAGGGAACAAGTAGGTCAAGTATAATGACCCAGGGAACAAGTAGGTCAAGTATAATGACCCCAGGGAACAAGTAGGTCAAGTATAATGACCCAGGGAACAAGTAGGTCAAGTATAATGACCCCATGGAACAAGTAGGTCAAGTATAATGACCCCAGGGAACAAGTAGGTCAAGTATAATGACCCCAGGGAACAAGTAGGTCAAGTATAATGACCCCAGGGAACAAGTAGTTCAAGTATAATGACCCCAGGGAACAAATAGTTCAAGTATAATGATCCCAGGGAACAAGTAGGTCAAGTATAATGACCCCAGGGAACAAGTAGTTCAAGTAATATGACCCCAGGGAACAAATAGGTCAAGTATAATGACCCCAGGGAACAAGTAGGTCAAGTATAATGACCCCAGGGAACAAGTAGTTCAAGTATAATGACCCCAGGGAACAAGTAGGTCAAGTACAATAACCCCAGGTCATGTATAATGCTGCTCTGTATATACATATATAAGTGTGTTGTACTGTTCTGCCTACCTGTCTGTCCTGTATGAGTGTTATATTGCTCTACCAATCTATATAAGTGTGTTATACTGCTCCGCCAACCTGAATGCATAAGTGTGTTTCACTGTTCTGCCTACCTGTATAAGTGTGTTGTATTGCTCTGCCTAATTGTATAAGTGTGTTGAACTGCTCTGCCTACTTGTATGAGTGTGTTGCACTGCTCCGCCTACCTGTACAAGTGTGTTGTACTGCTCCACTTGGTTCTTCAGTCTCTCCAGCTCCAGGTCGTGACCACACACGTCCTGTCAGAACAGAACGGTCAGCACTGACAGCATCACATCTAATGACACATGATCAAACTAGTGTGCGTGGTGCGTGTGTGTGCGGTGTGCGGTGTGCGGTGTGCGGTGTGCGGTGTGCGGTGTGCGGTGTGTGGTCTATGGTGTGTGTGGTGTGTGGTGTCCGGTGTGCGGTGGTGTGGAGTGTGTGGTGTGGTGTGTGTGTGTGTGTGTGTGTGTGTGTGTGTGTGTGTGTGCGTGTGTGTGTTCCTTTTTGTTAAATGGTATGTGACATTTGAGTATTTGACTGCATTGGGAGCGGACGGGCAATTATTCAGGTTCCTGTTAGCAATAATGTTCACGTTTTTTGTTGTGTTTCATGTATTTTTGTTTGAATCTTCTGTAAATCTACTATGTTAATATGCATTGATTTTGTCTAACTTCATTGTACTCATTGGCACTCCACTCATAACCATTAGCTATGAAGTCAATCTATGCTCATTCATTGACGCATGCAGCCATGAACAGCTGATTGATTGCTACAGTATCCACAAGAGGAGCCACATGTGATCTCTAGTGTTTGAGGTATGCACTAGAGGAGCCACATATTGTGTAAACTGACAGCTTGGCACATACAACTTGCACATTTAAAGAACTTTATAATATGCTGAATTTTGCACTAGCATATGCTACCTATTAACTAACAGACACAGGAATTGGTTACAATCAGCAGATCATTTAGGTATAATGTTTAAGTAATCCAACATGTAAATATATATATATTTTATATAACACGACACTAGGCATCAGTAAAATTATGATCTTCCTCCTACAACGACATAAGGTTAGAGTGAATAAACAACCATGTGTCAAGTGTCCAAGTATTGTTTACACCAGACATGACACAAGGGTGAGTCTTTCAGTGACACTTCAGCACTGCCAGGTAGTGTTGATACATCAACTGGTGACTAAGTGACAGGTGGATAAATCAACATGCGAATGCACAAAGTTTAAAAGTTATCATCAGGTTTTGGAGAAATTTGGTTTTGACAATGTTGTTTCTTTAAAAAAATATTACATCACAATCAACTGTAATTATGGTTGTAATTGATGTGATTTAAAATTGTAAATTAATGCAACATATGTGACACAATTTGCCACATATGACAATCCAGCAGTAGCAATTATTTCAACCCTACATATCTGAAACACATTTTTCCACTTCTTCCGACACACTTCTTCGTACCCTCTAAATCCAACACACTTTCTGACAAAGATTTCCACACACGTGCCTACACACACAAACACCCTTCCTCACAACTTCCAACACACACCTATTGGCACACAATCCCCACACATCTTCCAACACATCTTTCCAAACACACATTTCCACACACCCCAACACATCTCCCTACACACCTTGCCAATGCGTAGTTCTGCTATGGTGGTCTTGAGGTAGGCCTCCGACTGCTCCAGCCTCCGTGCCTTCTCCTCCACTGACGCGTACATCTCCTCCTGGGAGCGTAACCATGACAACTCGGACCTGGGCACCGACGCCATCTGGTTGTTGGCAATGCTGCACTCATACATGCTCAGTTTGTCCCGCAGCAGCAGGTTTTCGTCCTCCACCTGCAGGAGATTTCTCTTGTGGTAGTCGAGCTGCTCCGTCAGGAACTCTGTGTCCTTTGACAGGTTGCCGCTGACAACATCATGCTGCAACAACACGGCAACAACACGATGCTACAACAACATGGCAACAACATGCTATGATGACACGGCAACAAGCAAGCAACAATACAGGAACATTTCCCTTCTTTACAGCCAGCAACAACAAATGAACAACTCTAATCTTTAGAGTCACCAACAGTATGGGGGCAATTCTATCTTTGAGTCACCAGACAAGAAAAACAAAAGAAACAGTACCCTGCCCTCTGCTTAAGCTCAGACAACTGAAAAAGCATGTGTCCTTAGGTTCAGGGCAACAAGCAGCGGTCCCACCCTCATGTAAACTGAAACTACAAGTGCATTAATCTCTCCTTAATGACAGGCAACAATAAAACACCCTACCATCTCTTCAAACTAACATGACAAAAAAGTGTCCTAACCTGTCCTTAAATGTGATTTCGAGGGATAACATTTAATCTGCCCCTTTGTAACAAATAGTTGATGCTGGTTCAAATGATGATACTGCCAAAATATTTAAACATCTCATAAGCGAACACGACATAAAAGTCTTTAATTTTGCCATTTTACAGAAACACCCAAGGATGCCCTGTTTTGATTTATCGTTCTAGCGTGATGTCAGTCATAGTCTTGGCATAATCTTGTGCGGTGTCATGTAAATAACACGGAAGCATTCCCGGCAAACATCGGTAACATTTCCACAACTGATGTCACGATTCTGCCCCTCATGCATTTCCTGAAAACAGACTTTCCCAAGCCAGCACTGTGACAGCTCTCATTTAATGTCAATTAAAAAAAAAATCGTCAAACTTTTTATTTTGGGGTTGCCGTTATATTGCTTAATACATACGTATAAACTACAAGCATATTTTTACTTATTAGAATGTTATGGGGAGCAAGATATGGCCTTTAATCTCAAACAACAAGCAATTGTCATACCCTTTCCCTAGGCATACAAAGAAGAATGGGCCTAATGTACATACAACAAGAAAGTGTCATACTTTGTCCTTGAGTTCGGACAGCTCCGCGTGGAGCCTGTGCTCCGTGTCCCTGGTCTCCTCCAGCCTGTCCTCCAGCTCCCTACGCTGCTGCTGTGAATCGTCCAGTTGCTCTCTCAAGTCTCTCAGTGTCATCTGCAACTCGTCAATGTCCCCTCTCTGTATGTCCCTTGACCTCTCCAGATCTGTCACCTCACACATCAGACTGGAGCGTCCATCGTCCGTGCTCCGCAGTCGCAGCGACAGACTCTCGTTCAGACTCTCCAGCTCGACGATGCGGAGCTGAGCCGCAGACTCCAGCTGCTCCAGGTCGAGAATGCGCGACTCGAACGACGCCTCGCGACCCTCGAGACTCCTCACTTTCTGTTTCAAGGTCAGCTCGACACCCTCAAGGTCGCCGATGCGGTCGGTCAGCTCGTTGCACCGGTCGTAGTGTTCGCGCTTCTCGTTCTCCAGCTCACCCATCTTACCCAGCAGCCTCTGCTGCAGGCTCTCCAGGTCCGCCTCCGCACTCGACAGCTTAAACGCCACCTCCGAGTCGCTGTGTTCCCGTGCCTGCAGCGCCACCTTCAGGGACTGCTCCGAAGCCTGCACCGAGCGCAGCTTCTCAGTCAGCTCATCCAACATGGCCGTCATGTTGTCGGACCTGGCCGCCAGGTGGCGCTCCTGCTGTTCGAGTCGGTTCACCTGGTCCTTGAGGTTCTTCTCTGACAGTTGCGATGCCCGCAGCTGGACGGTGAGGTCGTGGATTGTGTTCTTGTCGCGCCGGGCGATGTCATGTAGCTCCTCACGGTCCCTCTCTAGCTCAGCCAGCTGTGACAAACAGAGGACAGTGGTGACACACAGAGGACAGTGGTGACACACAGAGGACAGTGGTGACACACAGAGGACAGTGGTGACACACAGAGGACAGTGGTGACTGACAGAGGACAGTGGTGACACACAGAGGACAGTGGTGACACACAGAGGACAGTGGTGACTGACAGAGGACAGTGGTGACACACAGAGGACAGTGGTGACTGACAGAGGACAGTGGTGACTGACAGAGGACAGTGGTGACACACAGAGGACAGTGGTGACACACAGAGGACAGTGGTGACTGACAGAGGACAGTGGTGACAGACAGAGGACAGTGGTGACTGACAGAGGACAGTGGTGACACACAGAGGACAGTGGTGACTGACAGAGGACAGTGGTGACTGACAGAGGACAGTGGTGACTGACAGAGGACAGTGGTGACTGACAGAGGACAGTGGTGACACACAGAGGACAGTGGTGACACACAGAGGACAGTGACGTGAGGCGGAGGTGAGGACACACAGCAGTGGTCCTGCTATATGATGAGTGAGGTGGGCCATCTCACTGTTTTTCTAAGCCAACTCTCTTAGAAATAAAATATGCCCGCATTGCCACCTCATAGTTATTTCTTGCCATAAACATGTTTACATGCTGCTACCTTGTAGTTACGCATTTCTTTCCTCTCCGTGTCCCAGGGAATAGGTAAAACACCCTTCAGAAAGCACCATTTTGAAATTCAGCACATCTACCAATAAAACTTGTTTTGAAACTGAAGTTTTGAAACCATTTAAGCATGCTTCCATGGTTGTAAGTTTCAATTTGCAAACAGACTTATTATTTCACCAAAGTAATTAAACACAACATTACGGTCAGAATGCATTCCAAATAATGTGTTAAATTTGAACAACATTGTATTAAATAATAAATAAAAAGACAAGTGCAAGCATCCTCCTTTAGAAGTAGAAGTACAAACAACACTGACAATACATGTTAGTTTGTTTAAAGCATATGATATGCCACAAATAAAGAACACAGTATATATTAGCTTAATAAAGAAAAACAAAATATCAATGACAACACTTGGCAATGTTAGCCTTTAGCATAAATAATTACTGAAGTAAGCATTTGATTAAAAGACACAAAAGTAGACATTAGTGCCATAAACAGTGACACCAGTATTAGCTGGTGAATAGTAAGTGAAAAACAGCAATACAAACAGCAACCACGACTAACACATAACTAGCATACAACTAACACATAACTCACATAACTAGCAAATAACTAACACAGGCAAGCGAACATTCTCTTCTCACACATAACTAGCACACAACTGACACATAATTAACACATAATGAACAGTGACAAGTGAACACTTTCTATTCACACATGATTAATGCCAAATTAACACACATTTCACACATAACTAACACAGACAAGTGAACATTCTCTACACACATAACTAAAACGTAACTCACACACGTGAAACACTCGACAAACACAGATAATCGAACATTCTCTACCTGTTGTTTCATGTGCTGTTCCATGCCTTCCAGTTGCCGGACCCGTCGTTTCAACACCGCCTCCGGCGAATCAATGAGCATGGAGTCGCGCTCCAGCGCTGTCATCTCCTGACTCGATTCCAGCATGCGGAGCTTCATGCGGAGTCCCCGCTCCGACTGCTCCAGTTGCGCCACCTGGTGTCTCAGTGCAGAAACAATGGCACTGTCCTCCCGGTCGTAACTCGAGTACTGCGACTGCTCCAACTGTGCCACCTGGTGTCTCAATGCGACAACAGTGTCGCTCTCTCCTCGGAGCAACTTCTCTTTCAGACTTTGCTCCGATGACTCCACCCGCCTGAGTTGCTCCAGGAGTCCAGACAACCGGTCATGATCATGTGACATGACTCCGGACGACTGTTGATGATCCTGTGATGTCACAACTGCAGGTCGGTTGTGTTCTTGTGACGATGACGTGATCACGCCGGCCGCCTTCTCCATCTCAGCGAGTTCGTTCGTCATTTTGCGTTCGTTTACCTCCAGGTCCTGTAGGCGGCGCTTCAGCTTGCGCTCGGACGTCTCAAGGTCGAAGACGAGTTCCTCGAGGTGTTGGATCTTGGCGAGTGCTTCCGTCTCAGAGCATTCGCCACCGTACTGCAACTGGTTCTTGAGTCTGGCAACAGGAGCAGGGATAGAGGCACAGCACTCATCTATCCCCATTTTGACATTGGCTTCCTATCCTACAATCCCTTCTAAGTGATTATGTATCATCTCAGAAAGTGTTTGTGTGAACTGCTTTTGTTTGGGCGAGAATGTGCCAGAGGCAGTTTTATCTGGCTTGGTTTCCGATGATAGGTGCAACAGAAGCGTTCTTGTTATTATTAATATTGTATATTCTGGACTGGTATTGTTAATATGTCAATACAGTCATGTCACTGTTTATATACTTTCATCTGAGACAAGGGGTGGGGCACTGAGGCCAGACGAAAGTAATTCTGTCTGATTTCTCATATGATCCCTTTCATTCTGAATAAGCAGTTTAAACAATTCAACTGGCCAGATCAAAGACAGGTCAATTTATCGAATCCCTAAAAATATTCTATTTTTATTTCTCAAATAACTGAAACAACAAAAATGTAAAAGCTTTTGTACAAACGTCATCACAGCTGTGTCTACTGTTCACACAACTTGACTCGTCCACAAACATAAACGCCTTCAACTGGTAAAGCATTCATTAAACCAATGAAACGATTTGATCTCAAATGCTGCTGACCTGGCCTCGCCCCTCCTCCGGGTGTCTATCTCCTCCTCCAGCAGCTCCAGCTCCCTCCTGTGCTCCGCCTCCTGCTCTATGAGGGCTGACTCCGCCTCCCCCAGCTGATGTCTGCAACACACCAGTCACTTACACATGAGTCACTTACACACCAGTCACTTACACATGGGTCACTTACACACCAGTCACTTACACATGAGTCACTTACACACCAGTCACTTACACATGAGTCACTTACACACCAGTCACTTACACATGAGTCGCTTACACACCAGTCACTTACACATGAGTCACTTACACACCAGTCACTTACACATGATTCACTTACACACCAGTCACTTACACATGATTCACTTACACACCAGTCACTTACACATGAGTCACTTACACACCAGTCACTTACACATGAGTCACTTACACACCAGTCACTTACACATGAGTCACTTATACATGAGTCACTTATACATGAGTCACTTATACATGAGTCACTTATACATGAATCACTTATACATGAGTCACTTATACATGAGTCACTTATACATGAGTCACTTATGCATGAGTCACTTACACATGAGTCACTTACACACCAGTCACACACTTACACACGAGTCACTTACACATGAGTCACTTACACACCAGTCACTTACACACCAGTCACTTACACATGAGTTACTTACACACCAGTTACTTACACATGAGTCACTTACACACGAGTCACTTACACACGAGTCACTTACACACGAGTCACTTACACACGAGTCACTTACACACAATTCACATACACATGAGTCACTTACATACCAGTCACTTACACACCAGTCACTTACACACCATTCGCTTACACATGAGTCACTTACACACAAGTCACTTACACACAAGTCACATACACATGAGTCACTTACATACCAGTCACTTACACACCAGTCACTTACACACCATTCACTTACACACCATTCACTTACACATGAGTCACTTACATACCAGTCACTTACACACCAGTCACTTACACACCAGTCACTTACACATGAGTCACTTACACACCAGTCACTTACACATGGGTCACTTACACACGAGTCACTTACACACGAGTCACTTACACGAGTCACTTACATACCAGTCACTTACACACCAGGCACTTACACACCATTCACTTACACATGAATCACTTACACACACGTTACTTACACATGAGTCACTTACATACCAGTCACACATGGTCATTTACAGTTCAGTCATTTATACATGAGTCACACAAGATCATTTACTCACGAGTCACTTACACTTCATTCATTTACACGAGTCACACGTCAGTCATTTATTTACCAGTAACTTGTACATCAATCACCTACACTTGGCCACTTACTAGCCATTTACATACCTGTCACCAGTCACTTACACACCGGTGTGATCACACTGACATTGACAGGGAGCGTGGGACCAAGACTTACTTGTAGGCGGCGGCCGTCTTCTCCCACTCCACCACCTTCTGCTCCAGCTCCACTTCCGTTGACACAATCTCATTCACGCGACGCTCAAACTCACAGTCCTACAAGCCACCAGGTGCATGTCACTAATACCCAACATGTCACAAAAACATGAGAGCTGAAGTGAAAAATTAAATATAAAACAACTATTACAAGAGCATCAAATACACAATCTGTCTGCCTGTTGTGAATTTGCTGTTGTTGTTCATTACATGAAGCGAACTACAACATAGTGCTGTTGCTCATTGCATGAACAAAATATCAACTGAGTGTTATTGCTCATTTCATGAAGCAAATGCAAATACTGTCTTGGTGCTAATGCCAGCATCATGTTAAATAATCAGCAAAGCAGTTAGCCATTTCTGCAGATACAATATAAACGAACAGTTAAATCTAGCAAATGAATAGTTCTGTACTTAAATTGTTTTAAATATGTGCCATTCTTATACGCAAGAGCCTCAATATACATAATTAAATCCAACTAACGAGTAATTCTGTATTTCATTTTTATTTGAACAAATGGTGTTCTTAAGGGTTCAAAGGGTTTTTCATAGTCTATGCACACAAAACAGCGACCAGTAAATAAACACACAAATATATCTTACCTTGACCCTTGGCTTGACCTCCGTCATTACGCCCCCTGACTCCGTCTCCATGTTTACGGTGACGACCTCTACGGCCTCGCGGAACGACCCCAAGTTCTCTGAGAGAGCGGTGATCTTGGCGCGGTGGAAGCGTTCCAGTCGAGTCAACTCGTCGATCTTACAACTCATCTCCTCCCGCGTCTGTCCGTCGAAGTAGACGGGCGACCGAGCGCGTTCAGAGGAGTGACCGAGTCTGTAGGGAGAGGGCGCCACTTTGTCCTGCAGACTGCGCACCATTGTCAAGAGCTCCTTGTTCTGGCTCTCAATATTCGCCACCTGCGTCTTCAGCGACGACTCCGACTTCTCCAGATCGCGAATCGTGTTCTTCAGACTCATGGCCGTCATCTTGTGCTCGTTTAGCTCCTCGCGAAGGCGGTTCTCGGATTTGCTCAGTTCATCTTTCGCTGCTTCGACTGAGCTGACCTGCATCTTGAGCACAGCTTCAGATTTCTCGAGCTCGTTCACACAGTCCTTCAGTTGTTTCTCGTTACATTCGAGTTCCTCGATACGCTGTCGTGAGTAGTCCATCCATGTTTCCTCGGTGGCATCATTCTTCCTCATCGCAGCCTCAAGCAGTTTCACCTGCTCGACCATGCGCGACGTCTCCGCCGCGGACGACTGCAGATCCACCTTCACCTTTTCCAGTTCCATCTCGGATTTCGCTTTTTCTCTTGACAGGGCGTGCATATCGTGTCTGTACGTCTCGAGTTCGATTTGTTTCGCCTCGATTTCCCTCCTGGCGCCTTCCAGTTCCTGCGACTGCTGCTTCAGCTCCGACTTAATCTGCTCCAGTTCCGATGCCGATTTCGTCATTTCCTTCTTCATCTCCTCCTCCACCTGCTCCTGCTCCTGGAGCCGATCGAGAAGTCTCTCTTCCGACTCCAGCAGCAGGTCGAGCTTGTTATGTAGTTTGTCTGTCTCCTCGTCGTACCTCATCTCCAGTGTGGACTTCTTCGCCTCGAGCCTCTCAATCGTACTTCGCAGTTCCTCCTCCGTCCGTCTCAACTCACCCACGTGCTCCTGCAGCTCTCTCTCGCCCACCTCACACGCCACATTTGTGTCTCTAACAGCGGAGAGTTCGCGCCTGAGAGATGCCTCCTCACCCTCCAGGGTCTCCACCTTCTCCATCAGTTTCTCCTCCGCGTCCTGGAGCAGCTCCATCTGCATCAGCAGCTTCTTCTCCGCTTCGGCAGCATCTGTCAACTCCGAGGTCAACTTCTGTTCGGTCACTTCGAGGCTGCGGATTCGTTCATTCTGCGTCTCAAGTGCTGCCCTCTGTCTGTCGCTCTCGTCGTTGCCGACACGAAGCAGCGCTTCCAGTTCAGCAATCCTCAGCTCACAAGTCCTGACGTCGTTCTGTGCATCACTACTGGATTGATACTGCTGCAGCTTTGCCTCAACGGCATCAATTTTTGCCCTCAGTTCGTCTTCGCTCGTCTCCAGCTGTCTGATGCGCTGTGGGATCTGCTGCTCCTCCGAATCATCAGCTCGACTCGAGTCAGCGCAGTCGGTGATCTGAGCACGTAGCTCCGCCTCGAGAGTGCGCAACTCCGTGACGGTGTCACCCAGCTGGAGCCGGTTCTCCTCCATGTCGACCACCTTGCTCTGCAGCGAGTCAACGCGACGGGTGGAGTGGCTCCGCACCGCAGCTAGCTGCTCTAGTAGACGACTCTCGTTGGCGCGGGTGTCGCTCAGACTCAACTCTACCTGCTCCGCCTTCTGTCTCCTCTGCTCCAGCTGCTCCGTGAGAGTGTGCAGCTGTTGTGACAGTTCCTCCACGCGCCCTGCGTGCTCCTGCTCCTGCTGGTCCTGGCAAACAGAACCAGGTCAAAGGTCAACAATTCATTCTTTACTGGCCCACACCCTCACCCAGGACTGGGGACACTGGATAGTGGCTGGTGATGGCCTGTGCCCCAATAGGGGTAAGTTAGTTACACCATTGGGGTGACAAACATTATTATATTTTTATTTAAAATTTGTAACATCCCTGTGGGGAATGTCTCACAATACAATGTGTCACCTGTAGATGTTCCCAATTCAAAATTACTACCTTTGTGTCATGTTTAAAATAATACTCTGCCAATTAGTAGATCAGGGGCCAACAATCACAAGATGAGATTTAACACACACAGAGCCTGGCAGAGCTTAGCCTCGGGGATGAGATACACATACAACACTCCCAGTGGTATATGTATACTTATTACAAAACCAAGGGTGTGTATCTGTCATTCTGTATATCTGAGCATATCTCCATCAGTTTTACCTACACATATGGCAGGTAATTGTGTGGGTGTGCTAGTGGGCCTATAAGAGTGCTTTAGGCTTTCATTTCAACCAACATGCACTGGTGGGGTGCTATACTGGACAGAAGGGCAGTGAACTAAGCCAAACATGGGACTCTGCATTGTCACATCATTTGCCTCCTGTACTTAATGACCACTGTAGGTGACCTATGTAATGCAGGTGGCAGTCATAGCTTTATAGAGAGACCCGTCCACCCATCATTTGGATTGGTAAAAACCATTGTGGACGGGTAGAAATATTGGTGGACCGGTATTATGTCATTTACCTCTGTAGGTGAGCTAGGTAATGCAGGTGGCAGTGGACATAAAGCTATGGTACACCGTGTGGTCAAGTTGTTCAAGTGGTCAGTGTTAGTCCAGCTCTTCACCAGAGATGACATTTGACAACTCCTGGTGTTTAAATTCCACCGGACTATGTCACTGTTTCCAAATGACCAGACTCTGAATGTACCAACAATGACAACTGTCAAGATATGAATGTGTCAACCATGACAAATTGTAATGCTCTAAATGTGTCATAGGTGGCACACTGTCAGAATCTAAATGTGTCAACAGTGACAAACTGTTGGTCTCGGAATGTGTCAACAGTGGGCCTGTAAATGTGTCAACAGTGACATATTCTCATCTCTAAATGTGTCAACAGTGTAAAACTGCCAGACTTTCAATGTGTCAACGATGACACATTGCCAGGTTCTTAAGTGGGTCAATGGTGACAAATAGCCAGGTAATGAACATAACAATGGTGATAAACTGCCATGGTTTGAATATGAACATATAAATTACCTATAGGTAGTGGACTCCCACAGGTATACACTCTATACATTATAACACACAGATGTTAAAAATGACACAAAGCACATCCTATGAAACTCGCACAACCTCCTACCTTAAAACTGGTCTAACACACAGGTAGCATGTCAGCTGCGACGTAGCGCAAGGCAGACTAGTAATGTTGATGACGTTCACACTAAGCTCGCGCCATTAGGTCAAGAAACTACACCAACCACAACGACTCGAGTAGAGAGCACTTCACAGGAATGGAGTGCACAAAACAAAACAAACGACAGTAGTACACAGGGGTGGCACATCCATGTAAGGGTGGCACATATGCTGGGGTGGCGCATCCATCTATGCAGAGGTGGCACCTCTGTCTATACATGGGTGGCATGTCCATGTAAAGGTGGCACATATACTGGGGTGGCACATCCATCTATGCAGGGGTGGCACCTCTATCCATACAGGGGTGGCACATCCATATGCAGAGGGATGTACTGCCCATACATGCAGAGGTGGCATATCCATGTAAGGGTGGCACATCCATGTATGCTAGGGTGGCACACTCATGTACACTGGAGTGGTATATCCATGTACCCAATGTATGACCTGTAGCACTGGGTGTTCCCCTTGGTGTGACCCCCCCCCCCCCCCATCTCTCATTCTCCTCACAGCTGAGGTGGACTGGACTCTGTCCTAGTGATCTTGTGGCTGTCAGTGCTGTGCATAATGACTGTATATAGACTACCTATGAGGTCCACATGCCATCTGTGGGGGGTCAATTCAGTTGTAGTCACGGCCAACATGACACAGTTTGACAAATTTGAAATACCCACAGTAAATGCTAAAACTTCTTGCTTAAGTGTTTTATTCTAGTAATAACATTTTTGAAAACATTGGACACTTTGAAATGAACACAACAATTTAGGTATGCTGATATGTCCCTTTGGAACTATTATACCACTCAATAAATGGGTGCAGCATGCATCAAAATACATGCCAACATTCACACATGCAAGCATTTATACGAAGAACTACCTGTGTTTATTTTCTTGGATTTAAACAAATCGGATGCTACACAGTGGGTGGTGTTGGTGCTGGTGCTGCGACCTGGTGATTAAATCACCATCCAATTTTAAGCCAACCTGAAGGACACAGGACACCAACAACCTGAATGACACAGGACACCAACAACCTGAATGACACAGGACACCAACAACCTGAAGGACACAGGACACCAACAACCTGAATGACACAGGACACCAACAACCTGAATGACACAGGACACCAACAACCTGAAGGACACAGGACACCAACAACCTGAATGACACAGGACACCAACAACCTGAATGACACAGGACACCAACAACCTGAATGACACAGGACACCAACAACCTGAAGGACACAGGACACCAACAACCTGAAGGACACAGGACACCAACAACCTGAATGACACAGGACACCAACAACCTGAAGGACACAGGACACCAATAACCTGAATGACACAGGACACCAACAACCTGAAGGACACAGGACACCAACAACCTGAAGGACACAGGACACCAACAACCTGAATGACACAGGACACCAACAACCTGAAGGACACAGGACACCAACAACCTGAATGACATATGGACAGATAATCACTGGACACCCATAGGACGCTGAGTGGAAACTGAGCGGACATTCGCTGGACACTCACCTTCTCTAGGCAGCATTTCTCCAATGTCTCCGTCTTGCTGTCGAGCTCCGATTTCAGTTTCCACACTTCCGTTTCCAACTGTTCCTTCTGCCTCACCAGCTCGATAATGTTCCCCTTCAGATACTCGGTGGCGCCACCAGACACGTCCTCTTGCCGAGGCATGTTGCCGGAGCCCGACTCCGAGGCCGAACTCCCGAGGTCCGCCTCAATATAGTCTTCACAGGAAGAGAGCAATGGCCGCAGCGGGGTCACCTCGGGTAGGTCAGGGGTCAAGGTCTGTGTACTCACACTGAGGCTCTCCACTGATGAGTCGTCGCGTTTTACTCCCTCCACCACTGGAGAGTCGACGTGTTGTTGCTTGAAGGCTTTGATTTCTTCCCGTGCCTTCAGTAGGTCTGTGGCCATACACGTGCACCTCACCCTGAGTTCACGTAGGTTGTCTTCTTGCCGCTGGGTGGTTTTCGTCAGGTCGCGTTTTACTGCTTCGTATTTGGCGAGCCTCTGTTTCAACACATCAACTGATTGGTCTTCCTTCTCCGGAAGTTCGGTGTCTGCTTTCTCATGACCATTTGTCTACAGCAGACAGACAGACAGACACTAGTTTCTTGTGACTAATATGAATGTTGCTATAGTTACCTTCCTTGTGTAGGTACTAAACGAAGTAAACCATTTAAATGCTACAATTGATCTTAAAATAAGTACATACAGTGTGGAACTCCTACTTCTTTGGCGGCTGCCGTCCACAAAAGATGGGCAATAGTTGCTGACATAACTTTGATAAAGGTCAAATGTCATATGTTACTGACAGGGTTGGGTCCAAATACATATTTGTATTTGCATTTGGATACAGAAATTGTGTATCTAGTTGAATTGAAAATGACAAAAAGTGCATGTATCTGTATTTGATATTTGGTCTGTATTTGAAAGTATTTGCAAATACAATCAAATACAAATACGTTTTGCCACGAAAGCATTGCCTCACATAGTCTAACTGGCTCAAGAGTCAAGACAGTATGGTCTATTTGTATCTGAACTTGATTTGGCTGAGTTGTATTCATATTTGATCCGAAAATGTGTATTTGGATGCACCCCTCCTACTGACTAGCATTACAATTTATTGCAAGCCCAGCAGTAGTAATACTAATGTACATGTACAAGATGTATTGAAGGACAAGACTGCAGAAAGGTTGTGTACCTGTGTGGCAGCTGGCTGGTCCCCTTGCTCTGTCTTTGTCTTCAGCAACTGTGATGTCTCCTCTTTCAAGAGGTCGACCTCACCAAGGAGCTCCTTGTTACTGGTCTCCAATGTAGACTTGCTCTCAGTGAGGCTCTCTACCTGGGTCAGGAGGTCCTTGTTACTGGTCTGTAATGTAGACTTGCTCTCAGTGAGGCTCTCTACCTGGGTCAGGAGGTCCTTGTTACTGGTCTGTAATGTAGACTTGCTCTCAGTGAGGCTCTCTACCTGGGTCAGGAGGTCCTTGTTACTGGTCTGTAATGTAGTGTTGCTCTCAGTGAGGCTCTCTACCTGGGTCAGGAGGTCCTTGTTACTGGTCTCCAATGTAGATTTGCTCTCAGTGAGGCTCTCTACCTGGGTCAGGAGGTCCTTGTTACTGGTCTCCAATGTAGACTTGCTCTCAGTGAGGCTCTCTACCTGGGTCAGGAGGTCCTTGTTACTGGTCTCCAATGTAGACTTGCTCTCAGTGAGGCTCTCTACCTGGGTCAGGAGATCCTTGTTACTGGTCTCCAATGTAGACTTGCTCTCAGTGAGGATCTCCACTTGGGTCAGGAGATCCTTGTTATTGGTCTGTGATGTGGAGCTGCTCTCATTAAAGCACTCTACTTGGGTCTGGAGCTCTTCGTTACAGATCTGCAACTTTGAGTAGCTCTCATTCAAGCTCTTTATTTGGGCCAGAAGCTCCTTGTTCCGGGCCTGTAACTCGGAGTTGCTCTCCTTAAAACTCTCTATTTGATAAAGTAGCTCTTTGTTACTGCTGTGTAATGCTGAATACCTCTCATCCAAGCTCTCTATCTGGGCTGAGAGCTCCTTGACATTGTCCTGCAATTCGGAGTTGCGTTCATACGAGCTCTCTAACTTGGCAAGGGGCTCCTCACTGGCCAGATGTTTCTCCTGGCTCAAGCTCTCTATCTGCTCTTGCAGCTCCTTGTTGCTCAGACGCAACTCACAGTTCTCAAAATTCACACTCTCTAGGTCCTCCAGGAGCTGCTTGTTGCTTTGAGAGTAGAACTCTGTCTTGCTCTGGTGCAGCTCGCTGCTCGCCTGTTTGAGAGCATCAATCTGCACCTGCAGCTCCTTGTTCTGGCTCCGCAACTCGCTGCTCTCCTTGGTCAAGTGCTCCACTTGCTCCCGTGGGGGGCCGACTCCAGAGTCTGAGCTGCACTGACTCAAGTTGTCAACCTGCACTGAATGCTCCTTCTTGCTCACTGGCAAGCCAGAGTCATCCGGTTCCTTGTGGGAGCTCTCTGCGTGCTCTAGGAGCTCCCTGCTGTGGGAGCTCTCTGTCTGCTCTAGGAGCTCCTTGTTGTGGGAGCTCTCTGCCTGGTCTAAGAGCTCTGAGTAGCTGGAGTGGATGGCGGTGTTCTCCTCAATCAGGTTGTCCACTTGCTCCGAGAGCTCTTTGTTGCTCGTGGTCAGGTCAGACTTCTCCTCCGTCAGACTCCGCACCTGCTCCTCCAGCTCCGCCCTGCTCGTCTCCACGGCACATAGTCTCTGTCGACAGAACAGGACATTATCTTATAATCTATGATACTATGTCCTCTGTGCAACAAATAAAGCTTGAAAATTATTATCTTGATGCGACAGTTCTTGGAGAACATAACAGGTTATCTACATTGTTATCTCACTTCTGTAGACAGAATGCAACATATCTAGAATATTATCTCACCTCAACCAAGGCTTTATGCAAGATAACAATTTGCCAGTTGAGATGTGTTTTACACCAGTTGAAATGTGTTTTATGCCAGTTGAGATGTGTTTTATGACCTAAAGTAAGTTACAAATCCCCATTTTCACTGACAATATCTATGAACTTTGGATTTGTTCTGCTCCTTCATTTTTTATTCATTCAACTATGGCCTCAACAGCATAGTATTTCAACAGAATGTAAAGTTCCATTTCATATTTTTATGTCGTTCATCAATGGCATATCACAACTGACAAGACTGCTGGATCACTTCACAGTAACTCGGTCCACATTTCAAATACGCCTTATTCATTCAAAAAGGGAAATTAATTTCACACTGAAGATTCACGATGCACAAAGTTAACTGGCCAGAATGCCTGAATACCCCCCCCCAGTACAGAGGCACATTTAAAATGTGTACCACAAAATAGTGTCATCCAATAACGGCATTTTATTTGACAGTTTGCATCAAATAAATAATATTAAAGTTTCACTGGGAAATGTCAACATTTTGAAGTGCAGGTAATATACGTGGCTACATAGTATCAATTGCCATGTGGCTTTGTAGTCGAACTCAATTTCCAGTATTTCTTATCATGACTGTCATGATGAAGCAACGCAATAAAAATATTTTCCACCAACCAGATTAATGTTTAACATTTGCTGTGGGATGAAAATATGGAAGTACATACAAACTGTTCTAAAAACAATGTGCCCACTGTACAAATTTTTACAATTTATATTTGGGTAATACATTTACGTATCTGGCATATGTGCCATTTACATCAGGAATTAGTGCTTCATATGTAGTGAACTGTTTTTTAAAATAAGGTAAAAAGGTAAAGGCAAGTTCTTATATAGCGCAGTATCCAGTCTTCAGGACCGTACAAAGTGCTTTACACTTCACTTCCCTGACAGACCTGTTCACTCAGAAATCATCTTGGCTTCTCTGGGATGCATCCAGCCATATGCTACAATTAATGCACGAAGGCTGCTCGTACACATATCCACCACTGTCTATAACCAGATACTTATTTATACAGCTGAGTGAACTGGAGCAATGAAGAATGAAAATACTGGTACAAGGTTTTAATACAGCAGCACAGGATTCGAACCCGGGTTCTCTTAATCCAGAGTCCAAAGCTCTACCTCTGAGCCATTGCGCTCTAAGCACATGATTTGTTCACAGACGTAATCGGATTGGATAGTAAATATAAATATCCATTAATCTGGCCAACTTTCCATGGCCCTGTTTCACAGACAAGAACTAATATGTTCCACTGACCTGTTCCACTTGTTTCAACTGGTCCAGTCTCGTAGAGATGATCTCTGTCTCGTAGTCGCGTCCCTCGTGGGACGAACTCAACTGGCGCTGCAGGGACGCTATGTCACTCTTGTAGCGCTTCTCCGTGTCCTCATAGATGGCGCCAGTGTACTCGAGCACGGCCTTCTCTTTCTTGTGGTTCTCCACCTCCTGCTGTAGCTCAGTGATTTGCTACAAGAGTAATAGAAACGTATAAGTGACAGAGAAGTGTATATAAGTGACTGCAATGCAAGTGACTATTATTGCTTGCCCTGGAGCCCCTAAGATATCAGATGATGAACTGATTTTGTGAACTGCTTTTATTATTTATTTATTATTATTATTGCTGTAAATCATATAATATAATTCTTAGAACCTGACTTACTGTGCTCTCTTGCACACCATACTTTATTTCTCAATCATTTTATCTCTCGCGCTGTCAAACATCACAAGAGAATTTCCCGTGAGAGATAAATAAAGATATTTTTGATTTTGATTTGATTTTGATTTAACTAGCAGAGCTAACCCACTGTGGATGCCAATGTAGATTGAAAATGAAATACTCTGAAATGGAATACATGACTGAATTGTTACCACTGGAAATTTCAGCTCTGCCAAATGCTAGTTAGCAAACAATCCAACAGGTGGCGACACCCATGACAAGCCGAGAGCAATGACTGAACACTGAACACAGCAGAACTGTACTATAGACACAACAACATGCAAACCCTATCCCTTCCTAATCCCCACCCCATTACCCATCACACTAACCCTTTCCCTATCCCACTACCCTTCAGACTAACCCTTCTGCTATCACACTATCCCTTATTAACCCATTCCCTATCTCACTACTACTCACACTAACCCTTTTCCTATCTCAGTACCCCTCACACTAACCCTTTCCCTATTACACTACCTCTCATATTAACCCTTTCCTATCCCAGCATGCTTCACATTAACCCTTTCTATAACCCATTATTTCACCACTAACACTAACCCTTTCCCTATCCCTATCCACCTCTATCCCTCATCGTCACAGTAACTCACCAACTGGGCAGCAATCAGCTGGTTGTTGACGCTCTCATACTCGAGAACCACCTCCGCTGACACTCCTGTGGCGTCTGACAGCAGCCGCGCCTACAAACATTAACCCTTTGCACTCGACGGCCACCACAAACAACGTGAACTTTTCTCAAGGCGTAACATTTATTCCCAATTACATGCCTCTTTCTCTTCCTTACATATCGATTAATATTTACTAATTATTACATTACTGTAAACACACAAAAGTCATTGACTGGTGTTGTGTTTACCTTCTCTTCTTCCAGAAGATGGATTCTTTCCCACAATGCACTGAGTGTATTCTGGTGTTCCTTGAATTTCTGCAAGTAGAAAAATAGTACTGATTTGAATTTGTTCAAAATAATTTTAGAACTGACATATGCAGATCATGTAATTCATCTTGGCATGAAACATATAAATATTGTAGAACCTGTATTGGGCGACCACCCCTTCTGCACAGCCAAAGTGGTCACTCAAGACAGGTGTATGGCGACGGCAGGCTACAGGTATATATGAGAACATTTGGAGGAAGTTGTGGAAGTGACTATGTCTGTAGGAGGGATTTAGGCAAAACATAGACACATGTATCCATTCACACAGGACTCGGTGACTACAATGATACAGTGTATAATGTACAGTGTGGACTCGGTGACTACAATGATACAGGGTATAATGTACAGTGTGGACTCGGTGACTACAATGATACAGTGTATAATGTACAGTGTGGACTCGGTGACTACAATGATACAGGGTATAATGTACAGTGTGGACTCGGTGACTACAATGATACAGGGTATAATGTACAGTGTGGACTCGGTGACTACAATGATACAGGGTATAATGTACAGTGTGGACTCGGTGACTACAATGATACAGGGTATAATGTACAGTGTGGACTCGGTGACTACAATGATACAGGGTATAATGTACAGTGTGGACTCGGTGACTACAATGATACAGGGTATAATGTACAGTGTGGACTCGGTGACTACAATGATACAGGGTATAATGTACAGTGTGGACTCGGTGACTACAATGATACAGGGTATAATGTACAGTGTGGACTCGGTGACTACAATGATACAGGGTATAATGTACAGTGTGGACTCGGTGACTACAATGATACAGGGTATAATGTACAGTGTGGACTCGGTGACTACAATGATACAGGGTATAATGTACAGTGTGGACTCGGTGACTACAATGATACAGGGTATAATGTACAGTGTGGACTCGGTGACTACAATGATACAGGGTATAATGTACAGTGTGGACTCGGTGACTACAATGATACAGGGTATAATGTACAGTGTGGACTCGGTGACTACAATGATACAGGGTATAATGTACAGTGTGGACTCGGTGACTACAATGATACAGGGTATAATGTACAGTGTGGACTCGGTGACTACAATGATACAGGGTATAATGTACAGTGTGGACTCGGTGACTACAATGATACAGGGTATAATGTACAGTGTGGACTCGGTGACTACAATGATACAGGGTATAGTGTACAGTGTGGACTCGGTGACTACAATGATACAGGGTATAATGTACAGTGTGGACTCGGTGACTACAATGATACAGGGTATAATGTACAGTGTGGACTCGGTGACTACAATGATACAGGGTATAATGTACAGTGTGGACTCGGTGACTACAATGATACAGGGTATAGTGTACAGTGTGGACTCGGTGACTACAATGATACAGGGTATAATGTACAGTGTGGACTCGGTGACTACAATGATACAGGGTATAATGTACAGTGTGGACTCGGTGACTACAATGATACAGGGTATAGTGTACAGTGTGGACTCGGTGACTACAATGATACAGGGTATAATGTACAGTGTGGACTCGGTGACTACAATGATACAGGGTATAATGTACAGTGTGGACTCGGTGACTACAATGATACAGGGTATAATGTACAGTGTGGACTCGGTGACTACAATGATACAGGGTATAATGTACAGTGTGGACTCGGTGACTACAATGATACAGGGTATAATGTACAGTGTGGACTCGGTGACTACAATGATACAGGGTATAATGTACAGTGTGGACTCGGTGACTACAATGATACAGGGTATAGTGTACAGTGTGGACTCGGTGACTACAATGATACAGGGTATAATGTACAGTGTGGACTCGGTGACTACAATGATACAGGGTATAATGTACAGTGTGGACTCGGTGACTACAATGATACAGGGTATAATGTACAGTGTGGACTCGGTGACTACAATGATACAGGGTATAGTGTACAGTGTGGACTCGGTGACTACAATGATACAGGGTATAATGTACAGTGTGGACTCGGTGACTACAATGATACAGGGTATAATGTACAGTGTGGACTCGGTGACTACAATGATACAGGGTATAATGTACAGTGTGGACTCGGTGACTACAATGATACAGGGTATAGTGTACAGTGTGGACTCGGTGACTACAATGATACAGGGTATAATGTACAGTGTGGACTCGGTGACTACAATGATACAGGGTATAATGTACAGTGTGGACTCGGTGACTACAATGATACAGGGTATAATGTACAGTGTGGACTGTTTTCTTTGTTTTCGTCTATTCTCAAGGGTGAAACATCAAGGTTGGCAATGTCAATAAACTAGTTCATCTCGACTAAATCAAGCACTTCCCGTAGTGGATTTGCCAGAGCTAGTTTGCATGGCAAAATCACTAATCATGTCTCATCATAAAAGTGTTGACACTGCATTATCTACAAGTTGGATTCGACACACACACGTGGTAGCGATGATATCATATTATCTACAGGATGGATTCCATGTACATGTGATAGTGATGATATCATATTATCTACAGGATGGATTCCATGCACACGTGGTAGTGATGATATCATATTATCTACAGGACGGATTCCATGTACTCGTGATAGTGATGATATCATATTATCTACAGGATGGATTCCATGCACATGTGATAGTGATGATATCATATTATCTACAGGATGGATTCCATGTACATGTGATAGTGATGATATCATATTATCTACAGGATGGATTCCATGTACATGTGATAGTGATGATATCATATTATCTACAGGATGGATTCCATGTACATGTGATAGTGATGATATCATATTATCTACAGGATGGATTCCATGTACATGTGATAGTGATGATATCATATTATCTACATGATGGATTCCATGTACATGTGATAGTGATGATATCATATTATCTACATGATGGATTCCATGTACTCGTGATAGTGATGATATCATATTATCTACAGGACGGATTCCATGTACACGTGGCTGTGATGATACCATATTATCTAGAGTGGATTCTATAAAATTCTATGGGCGTGGCGGTACTACCCTATCTGTGGGGTGCACCTGTCCACACTCTGGTGTTATGTGTCAGCTGTACCTTATCTGCGATGTTGAGCATGGCGGCCGCCTGCACCAGAACAACCTTCTCCTCCACACTCAGACGCACTTCCTGCAACACAGAGACGGGGGGATGAAGGTGGTGACTGGTGGATGATGAAGGTGATGGGTGGATGAAGGTGGTGACTGGTGGATGATGGAAGTGATGGGTGGATGAAGGTGGTGACTGGTGGATGATGGAGGTGATGGGTGGATGAAGGTGGTGATGGGTGGATGATGGAGGTGATGGGTGGATGAAGGTGGTGACTGGTGGAGGCTGGAGGTGATGGGTGGATGATGGTGGTGATGGGTGGATGATGGAGGTGATGGGTGGATGAAGGTGGTGACTGGTGGATGATGGAGGTGATGGGTGGACGAAGGTGGTGATGGGTGGATGATGGAGGTGATGGGTAGATGAAGGTGGTGACTGGAGGATAATGGAGGTGATGGGTGGATGAAGGTGGTGACTGGAGGGTGATGGAGGTGACGGGTGGATGAAGGTGGTGATGGGTGGATGATGAAGGTGATGGGTGGATGAAGGTGATGAATAATTGGTGAAGGTGATGATTGGAGGGATGGATGTATGGAGGGTGGGACAGACGGAGAATGAGAGGTAGAGAAAGGTGATGACTAGTAGATGAGAGACGCGGTGGTGGTTTGATGAAGATAATGAATGAGTGAAGGTGGTAATTGGTGAGAGGGAGGGAGGAAGGGTAGGATGGAGAGAAGGAGGGAGGGGAAGAGAGGGAAGGGCGCAGTGAGGGGAAGACAGGGAGGGAGTGAGAGGGAGAGGGGAGAGAGGGAGGGAGGGAGCGAGAGGAGCGAGAGAGATGATCACTGATAAATGAGAGGGATGGTGGGTGGATGACAGTGATGAATGCTGGTAACTGGTGAATGAAGATGACGACTGATACATAAGGATGAAGCTGACTAATGACAGGTGGATGACACAAATGATATGGGTAGTTAAAGTTAAGGTGAGTAGGACTGGATGAAGAGGATGGTGATGGGCTGATGAAGGAGATGATGGATGGAAGAGATTGATGGCAACTAGTGGTTAAAGGTAATGATCAGTGGGTGGATAGTTATTCAGCTTACGTTTTCAGTAAGGAAACTGAGTTTAAGATCAATAATGTTATCACGATAAATATTGCCATGGGTGGGTTGTACAGGTGTGGCTATCAGCTACTTTGTCCTGTAGCATCATGCTATTAACCCTTTACACTATCACTGCCTGCAACTAGCTATTCGGATCTATTTTGATCAACAACTGCCCCAAACTATGACAAGTCATATCAGTGGTGCCCTCTACAGGATAACTGCATGAAATTTGCAGCTTAATATATTGTCTACACTCTGGTTGTTCGTATAGCTGCAACTGCAGTTTAGTTGTGTGATGGCACACTACAGTCTGAGTTCACGATATTTGTGATCATATACGTGGATAATCCAAGTTCATTCCCTGAGTTCATTTACACAAAAATGTAATAATGAATGTTCAAAGTAAATAATTTTTCATCATTGTAAAAATATTTTGCACTAACATACATACTCAATTTTATTATTCATGCAATAAATGTATACAAAAAATACACAACAGGCTGAATTATTAATTGTATTCGGAATTCTGAATATATCTTAAACTAGCATCAGCATGAACAAAATAAATTTACAGCAAACCATTTTGTTTGGTTGTCAAACTCTTCACAATGTCAAATGCCAAAATACAATTAAATGCAGTGTGCGTCCTGTCTGTATACAGTATTATATGCACATAGGATATGAGCAAATGTTCAGCTACATGCAACGCAGAGCACAAAACCGAGAAAAACAGAATAATGGCCGAGTACAGGTTACGCACTTAACATCTCATTAGTGCCACTAAACACAAGGTTAATCAGCAGCTATGAACTATTACAACAACACCTGTAATCATGGTAATGATGGCAAAGACACCGACAAAATGAGTGAGCTTCAAAGATGAGTGGGATAAAGAGATACCTGAGAAGTATTCCATGTTGTCTGTCAATACTATACACCACACACACTGCCAGTCATTGCTTGCACAGAATAAGCAGACCTCGTCACGCGTGGCCGACCACTCTCCTGTGGTCACGCGTGGCCGATCGCACAGCATCTAGCTATTCCAGGGTTCCTGCTCCACGCTAAATTATTGATTACAACAATACGGGAAGTCTAATGTGTGTAGCGTAACCATGGCATCACACAGGGACCAGCCACAAACTCTCACTTCAAATAAACTAGATATTTCTCCATAATATTTTTATGCGACTGTACGTATTATAAATATTTGCCACATTTACAGTATAGTGTCCGGTAATGTAACAAAAAATATTATATTCAAAATAAATGAACAATAAAATTATTCTTGTTTACTAAAAACAATTTATTGTTCATTTGCAAAATCCAACTTATAAATAGGTTAAGAAATTACTCCCAGTTTGACCTAATCATTACTGGTTAAATGAAATATACTGGTACATATCTTTCTAGCTTCTATAACTCTGAACCAGAAAAAGAGTGATACTAAAATTTGAAATAGACAAAAAATTATGTTGGTCCAGTAGACCTATACTTCTCACAAATGAGACGACAGAACTAAAGTTTCTTGTGGGGGGTTCCAACTACTTCCTTCTAGCCATGATCTTGTTGGCGTGAAGCATCGATCTTTTCTATCAGGACCATATCAATGTAGCACAACATCCACAGATTCTGTAGCAATGATTGAATGGCTAATCTGTTTGAAGCCGTACACGATATAGGCACAAACAATTGTTCTACATAATTAAATACTTTATTGATTACACCTTGCACGTAAAGCACTGTCTCCTGCCACTGTTCCACATGGAGTAAATGTGGTCACTCTCAGCTCATTCTATTGACTACATTACACTCACTGTGTACATGTGTAGTCTGTCTAGGGGGCCATCTCAAATGTGTATAAAATTGTGAATATTCCTTCTCAGATCTCAAGTGGTTTCCCCCAAACAGCCCAAACTTAGGCTAACACAGGAGTTGTCCGTCTCTAGAATTAGTGAGTCCACTACATGTTACACATTTACCCCTGTGTGGGATGTTTTACTTCCCCTGGCATAGACACCAGATAGAAGGGACCACCGGCTTTGTGTGTCTCTTCCGAAAGACACAGGCAAATGTGGGGTGAACGAAATTGCCAAAGTTTCGAAACAGTGGTAGGTGGGATTGAACCACCATCCCCTCGATTGACAGTTCAGCGCTCTAGATGAGTGAGGTATATGAGTGAGGTACACGAGTGAGGTAGATGAGTGAGATGGATGCATGAGGTGGATGCGTGAGGTGGATGAGTGAGATATATAAGCGAGGTATATGAGTGGGGTATATGGGTGAGGTATATGAGTGAGGTATATGAGTGACGTAGATGGGTGAGGTGTATGAGTGAGGTATATGAGTGAGGTAGATGAGAGAGGTACACAAGTGAGGTACACAAGTGAGGTACACGAGTGAGGAATGAGTGAGGTTGATGAGTGAGGTTGATGAGTGAGGTTGATGAGTGAGGTTGATGAGTGAGGTTGATGAGTGATGTTGATGAGTGAGGTGGATGAGTGAGGTGGATGAGTGAGGTAGATGAGTGAGGTTGATGAGTGGTGTTGATGAGTGAGGTGGATGAGTGAGGTGGATGAGTGAGGTGGATGAGTGAGGTGGATGAGTGAGGTGGATGAGTGAGGTGAATGAGTGAGATGGAAGAGTGAGGTAGATGAGTGAGGTATAAGAGTGAGGTAGAGGAGTGAGGTAGATGATTGAGGTAAATGAGTGAGGTGGATGAGTGAGGTGGATGAGTGAGGTGGATGAGTGAGGTAGAAGAGGGAGATAGAGGAGTGAGGTAGAGGAATGAGGTGGATGAGTGAGGTGGATGAGTGATGTTGATGAGTGAGGTGGATGAGTGAGGTGGATGAGTGAGGTGGATGAGTGAGGTAGAGGAGTGAGGTAGATGAGTGAGGTGGATGAGTGATGTTGATGAGTGAGGTGGATGAGTGAGGTGGATGAGTGAGGTAGATGAGTGAGGTGGATGAGTGGGGTAGAGGAGTGAGGTAGATGAGTGAGGTGGATGAGTGATGTTGATGAGTAAGGTGGATGAGTGAGGTAGATGAGTGAGGTGGATGAGTGAGGTAGAGGAGTGAGGTAGATGAGTGAGGTGGATGAGTGAGGTGGATGAGTGAGGTGGATGAGTGAGGTGGATGAGTGAGGTGGATGAGTGAGGTGGATGAGTGAGGTGGATGAGTGAGGTGGATGAGTGAGGTGGATGAGTGAGGTGGATGAGTGAGGTGGATGAGTGAGGTGGATGAGTGAGGTGGATGAGTGAGGTAGATGAGTGAGGTGGATGAGTGAGGTAGATGAGTGAGGTGGATGAGGGAGATAGAGGAGTGAGGTAGATGAGTGAGGTGGATGAGTGAGGTAGATGAGTGAGGTGGATGAGTGAGGTGGATGAGTGAGGTGGATGAATGAGGTGGATGAGTGAGGTGGATGAGGGAGATAGAGGAGTGAGGTAGATGAGTGAGGTGGATGAGTGAGGTAGATGAGTGAGGTGGATGAGTGAGGTGGATGAGTGAGGTGGATGAGTGAGGTGGATGAGTGAGGTGGATGAGTGAGGTAGATGAGCGAGGTGGATGAGTGAGATGGATGAGTGAGATGGATGAGTGAGATGGATGAGTGAGGTGGATGAGCGATGCTGATCATGAGACCTGACAAACCCACCTGAGATGTACGTAGCTGTTCCAGGCGTTCCCGCAGCTCAGATGCACCAACCTCCTATGAGACAAACGAAACGAATATGTATCCCAAGATGAGGTATAAACAAGGTAAGTTCTCATATAGTGCAGTATCCAATCCACAAAATTGCTGAAAGTGCTTTACACTTTACTCCAAATTGACCACCATCTCGACTTCTCCAGCCACATGAAAACCCTGTTCTTACACAAAAATCCACCACTGTCTGTAGCCAGGTAATCATTCATTCATTCAACCGAATGAACTGGAGCAATGTAGCATGAATGAATTTGGTGAAGCCTTGACACAGCAGCACAGGATTGGAACCCGGGTTCTCTTAGTCGAGCTTCTCTAGCCACTACGCCATTACTGCAATGTATATAAACTTTAGCAACAAAAACGCATGACTCAATTTAACCTTCATTTTTAAATGGGATTGTCCTGGTCGCTGTAGACAGGTTTTACTCTGTCCTTTTGTTACGTCCATCCACCTACCATGATTCCTTTCTCCTCTGCATAGATCTGTAGAACCCCGTCGTCTGTCACAGCTGGGGGTAGGGTGAAGGTCACTGTGTATCGTGCCTCCTCCTTCAACTACACAACAACAACATGTGTCAACAACAACACAGCAACAACTTACTCAATCACCTGTTTTGCCGTTAATGATAAGTTTTCATATACAGCATCCGGTCCTCAGATCAATATGTTTGCTTTTCACAACTTCAGACCTATCCAATCAATACCATCTTGACTTCTCCTGGAAGAATTAAGCCACCTATGCTCAAAGACTATTTGTACACAAATATCCACCACTGCCTATAGCCAGGTACTTATTCATACAGCTCTGTGATTTGGACTAACGTGGAATGAAACAACTTAACCAAGGTTTGCATAAGTAGAAACTGAATTTGACTTTTGACTAAAGGTCCATCATTATAACCACTGTGGCATGGCATAATAATAATAATAATAGTAACTTCTTTTGCGCCAATATCCTCGAAAATCAAGCTCAGTGGCGCGACAAAACCAGGGGATTAATCAATCTCATAATCGAAAGCAATGCGTGAGTCGTCAACGGATGGATGGAAAAGCTAGGAGGCTAAGGACGATAGGCAGCATTAAAGAGATAGGTTTTTAGATGTCTGCACACTTGTGCAGATAAAAAGAAAATTGATAAAACCCCTACAATATAACAGGGTAACTTGATCTATGACATGTTCACAGATATCTACTAGGTCAGTCATTCTGGAGTTAGACACCAGAATTCAAATGTACGCAAAAAATACTGTTAAAACAACTGAAAAACAATGCATTCCAACAAATATTTTTATTTATGCCCTATTGCAGAAAAGCTTTTCCTGGGCGTACAGAAGCTGAGTCACATTCAGAAAAAACTTGACGAATTACTGATAAATCAAACTTTTTTTGAGCTTTTTTACTAATTGGCCAGCATGAAAAAAATGCAATCCCACTTTTTAAAATATGTGTTTTATTATGCCCCAATATTTATAACAATACTTTCAATACAACATAAATAATTGTTGCTCCCTGTGCAACAAGAACTCGGTCTCACCTTCTCGTTGGCATCCTCGAGTTCCAGTACACGGAATTCCATTACTTCATTTTCTTCCTCCATTTCGGAGAGTTGCAGTTTGAGTTTATCTTCTGTATCCTCCCGTTCTGCAAACTGGAAACGAAGTACAAAGTGATGAGAGCTGAATCGGTCTACTTCACTAAACACAACAAACCAAGACGACTTCAGTTGTTTTATACACTGTATGCTTAAACACCTGTCCATTAGGAATATAGACACTAAAATCCCACTTTACAAAATTGTTTTGTGAATCATATACAAGTTCTACTATGATATATTTTCAAAACCTGGATTTACAGCAAAAATGAGAAAATGTTATGCCTAAAGGGCGTTTAAAACCTCATTTTTTGAGAGCTTGTTATCATGTTTTAAATGTATACTGTTTCCAACAACAGGTCTCTCTACACCTGGAGTTGTAGACTTACCTTCTCTTTTAGTGATCGTAACTGTTTGTTCAATACTTCCTTCTCTTTAATCCAACCAGTGTCCTGAAAGAAATTAAATATTTGTGTCATACTAACATTAAACAACAACAATTGTAAAACACACACACCAAAGATACCAATACAACTTGCTGGTAGCAGTACGTGAAAGTGTAATCTCAGAAACCTACCTACTATTAATCTAGCCAAGACTGAAACAAATACTGAAATGTTACCAAAACAATCATATTCAGTACAACATAACAGCAGTTTTTTTAAGCTTTATAGTTACATGCATTCGAGGTGTAATGTATCAAAACATGATAATTTCACATAAGTACTTCCTCTGCTACTTTGATCATACAAATCACATGAAAGTATAACTTAGGTGATATCTGCATGATAAGTTGATACATAACTGTTTATGTGAATAACTGAGCTTGCTACCACAAGGGTAATTAATGCAGCCTGGTTATAATTAATATTCCTCCATGTGCAGTGAACCATGTAATAACCGTTAATGTTAAGCACAATGAATTTATGGGATAAAATCAAGGTCTGGCTAACTGAACCGAATATTCATGACCATAAATGGATAATATAGGCAGAGCCCAGATTAGAAACTGCATATGCAGTTATTTTTTCAATACACTCTCTGGGTTATATGTGATTAATAAAACACCTTACTAATGATAGGTAGGCTTAGAATTATATAAAATAATTATGTTAACAGGGATTAATAACAAAGTGCATATATCACAGAATGTAACATTTTAAAAGAATCCTTTCAATACAAAATTGTGGACATTTCTTGTCACTTCATCCCATTGTGAGACTTGTGTAAGTGTATGTGTGTTGCTGAGCAAAGTGTATGTTTCAGAGCTGGAGAAGTGCATGTTTAGGGTTGAAAGAAGTTGGTTTCTGTGTAGAACTGTATATTGAAAAGCATAAGTGTACACTTAAAGGGAGAAGTGTTTCTGAGTAGAAGTGCATGTTTCAGTAGAAGTGCATGTTTCAGTAGAAGTGCATGTTTCAGTAGAAGTGCATGTTTCAGTAGAAGTGCATGTTTCAGTAGAAGTGCATGTTTCAGTAGAAGTGCATGTTTCAGTAGAAGTGCATGTTTCAGTAGAAGTGCATGTTTCAGTAGAAGTGCATGTTTCAGTAGAAGTGCATGTTTCAGTAGAAGTGCATGTTTCAGTAGAAGTGCATGTTTCAGTAGAAGTGCATGTTTCAGTAGAAGTGCATGTTTCAGTAGAAGTGCATGTTTCAGTAGAAGTGCATGTTTCAGTAGAAGTGCATGTTTCAGTAGAAGTGTATGTTTCAGTAGAAGTGCATGTTTCAGTAGAAGTGTATGTTTCAGTAGAAGTGCATGTTTCAGTAGAAGTGCATGTTTCAGTAGAAGTGCATGTTTCAGTAGAAGTGCATGTTTCAGTAGAAGTGTATGTTTCAGTAGAAGTGTATGGTTCAGTAGAAGTGCATGGTTCAGTAGAAGTGCATGTTTCAGTAGAAGTGCATGTTTCAGTAGAAGTGCATGTTTCAGTAGAAGTGCATGTTTCAGTAGAAGTGCATGTTTCAGTAGAAGTGCATGTGTCAGTAGAAGTGCATGTTTCAGTAGAAGTGCATGTTTCAGTAGAAGTGCATGTTTCAGTAGAAGTGCATGTTTCAGTAGAAGTGTATGTGTCAGTAGAAGTGCATGTTTCAGTAGAAGTGCATGTTTCAGTAGAAGTGCATGTTTCAGTAGAAGTGCATGTTTCAGTAGAAGTGTATGTTTCAGTAGAAGTGCATGTTTCAGTAGAAGTGTATGTTTCAGTAGAAGTGTATGTTTCAGTAGAAGTGCATGTTTCAGTAGAAGTGCATGTTTCAGTAGAAGTGCATGTTTCAGTAGAAGTGTATGTTTCAGTAGAAGTGTATGTTTCAGTAGAAGTGTATGGTTCAGTAGAAGTGCATGTTTCAGTAGAAGTGCATGTTTCAGTAGAAGTGCATGTTTCAGTAGAAGTGCATGTTTCAGTAGAAGTGTATGTTTCAGTAGAAGTGCATGTTTCAGTAGAAGTGCATGTTTCAGTAGAAGTGCATGTTTCAGTAGAAGTGTATGTGTCAGTAGAAGTGTATGTTTCAGTAGAAGTGTATGTTTCAGTAGAAGTGTATGTTTTAGTAGAAGTGTATGTTTCAGCATAGGACATGTGTACGTGCTAAATGAATTAGCAGTCAGACAATTCCGTCACGAACAGTACGTTTTAAACAGTTGCTAAATTATCATTAGAATTTTCACCAAGTAAATTACAAATAATCCACCCTCCCTCAACCCGTAACATTTGACCTCTACCGACCTGGCCTTTGACCTGAACTAGTTTTTCCAGGTCTTCAATGCGAGACTGGGCATCTAGCAGGTCACTCTCTAGCTGGGAGCGAAGCTACAACCAAACATGCAGCATGCAGCAACACTAGCAGACAATGACAACATAGATTAGAGTAGCAGGGGCCACTTTCATGAACTGGTATAACTTTATGCGCAACTAGGCAGTCTACTGGTCATAGTTGACAGTGACTGGTCAATGTAGAGCACAGAGACAAAGTTACCATTCGCATAACTAAATCAATGTAAAATTGACCTAATTAGGTCATGGTGGGAATCCCTGTATTTGTACTTTTTCTTCTCAGCTGCTGCCTTTGCTGTTCATGTACCAAATGCTAAGCTACGATGAATGTAAAGGATATCCAGCGTAAACATTAAAAATAATTACATTGAGAGTGGGCGTGTTGGGAGAATCAACATATTTTGGAAGTATCCAGTAAATAGTTCATTTAGCGTAAACTTACACCTACAAATTTCAAGGCGCAGCTAAAAGCAACTATGGAGGAGACTTGTGAAACACAATTAGCGTAATTTTACGTTTTAGGCTTTTTTTACGTTTAGAGTTATAAACTGCTACAGCATCATTCATGAAACTGGCTCCAGAACTGTAGAAGTCGACATAACCACTCCTCTTAATGCTTAGCTAAACTAAACATGCAGAAGAGTAAACTGAAGCAGCAGCAACTATCTAGCTCTGCCTCATCACAATCTACCACTGTCACGTATCACTGCAGTCTTAAGAACTTGTTAATGTGACATCTTAGCACATATTGGAAACAAACTCACTCGACAAGCTCAGCACATATTAGAAACAAACTCATTCTGCAAGCTGAGCACATACTGGAAACATACTCACTCTACAAGCTCGAAACATATTGGAAAAATTCACTCTAGAAACTCAGCACATATTTTGAACAAGTTCACTCCAGAAGCTCGGCACATTATTGTAAACAAACTCACTCTATAAGCTCAGCAGTCAGCACATATAGGAAACAAACTCACTCTAAAAGTTCAGCTCATATTGGAAACAAATTCATTCTATAACTTCAGCACATATTATAAATGAACACACTCTACCAGCACAAACGTGGAGTAGCACATATTGGAAGCACATTCACAATAAAAGCTCACACATGGAGCAAACTCACTCCACAAGCTCACCACATTTTCACAAGACTCCCTCAACCAGCCAACGTCTTGAAGCAGCAAAACTGCGACAACATTTAACCCTTTGCCTACCTTTGTCTCCCTCTGTGGATCGACGTGGCTGTGGACGCCCTGTGCCTGGAGCAGGGCGAAGGAGCGCTCCAACTCCAGGTGCTCCGCAGCCAGACGCTGGTAGTTCTGCGCGTACTGCTCGCGCGTGAACTGTCACAGACGGAGGTAGGTGTGGGGGTCACAGACGGAGGTAGGTGTGGGGGTCACAGACGGAGGTAGGTGTGGGGGTCACAGACGGAGGTAGGTGTGGGGGTCACAGACGGAGGTAGGTGTGGGGGTCACAGACGGAGGTAGGTGTGGGGGTCACAGACGGAGGTAGGTGTGGGGGTCACAGACGGAGGTAGGTGTGGGGGTCACAGACGGAGGTAGGTGTGGGGGTCACAGACGGAGGTAGGTGTGGGGGTCACCAGACAGCATGGGTTGGTCAGGTGGATCACCAGCGTGACAAGTTGCATTGATACAGTATAGTGTCACGGGCATCATGGTAGGTAAAATATACGGCATCTTTAGTATCATGGTAAAGTATATGGTGCCATGAGTATCATGGTAAAGTATATGGTGCCATGAGTATCATGGTAAAGTATATGGTGCCATGAGTATCATGGTAAAGTATATGGTGCCATGAGTATCATGGTAAAGTATATGGTGCCATCATGGTACCAGTTACTTTACCACGATACTCACGACACTATATACCTATCATGGTAAAGTATGTGGCATCATGGGTAAAGTATATGGTGTCATGATTATCAATTTAAGGTAAAGTATGTGGCATCATGAGTATCATGGTAAAGTATACAGCGACATGAGTATCACTGTAAAGTATATGGCCCTATGAGTATCATGGTAAAGTATACTATTTCATTAGCATACAGGTAAAGTATATATGGCGTTTTGAGTATCATGGTAAAGTATACAATTTCATTAGCGTACAGGTAAAGTATATATGGCGTTTTGAGTATCATGGTAAAGTATACGGTTCCATCAGTACCATGGTAAAGTTCAATATTTACATGTCAAATAGTATATTAAATCCAAAACGAAAATATGTTGTTATGATGGCACTACAAGATGACAACATACCTCTTCGAAAACATTGTCATCCCCGTCGTCATCTATGGTTGCGTCGAGGGACTGTCGTGATGATGACAGTCGTGACGACGATGACAACTCTGAGTCAACTGATCGGCTATCGTCGTCATAGCCATAATATGTTTCCTTTATCCCAGCGGCCTGCCACAGAATAACAGTCTTGTAAACACAAACACCACCAGAAGTATAGTGGCATCAACACAGTCACTTGGTCATTGTCCACAACACTCCAAAATGCGCTGTCTCGAATCTTGTACAATCTACCTACTAGTCTCTCAATGACTAGTTGCAATTGAGTGAGACTTCCCGTAGAATTATGTCAACATTCCCAATGTCTGTTTTTCATTGGTTATAACCTCACTGACACCCAACATTGTTAGCAACACTGTCACAGCATGGTGTATTGTCATATGCAAACTGGAAGTATATCATTACAAGTAAAACCAACTTTTCTGACAATGTATTTGTATAACATGACACAAGTAAGTGGTAGAGATTATATGGATATTTTTTCCAAATGTTTCTTCAGATTTTTAAGAAGGAGGCACATTTATATTAGTGTAACGCTCATGAACAATCCCAATAAAAAAATTATATATACTTCTATGGCTCCTCTACCTTCAAGAACCTGGAATCAGAGTTATCATAAACAGGCATCATTGGGCATGATCATATGCCACATCTTTCTGTGTTCAACAAAAGATGGCTACAGTTTCAGATTATTGTTTTGCCACCAAGGACTTAAAACACATATTTTTATCACCACAGCCTGTATTCCTCAGACTGCCAGTCCATGTGGTCAATGCAACAGCATTCAGTGAGTCTTCAGTACCACATTTTTACTAATAATAAGCAACCATGCTTTCTGAACCCATGCTCAGAGGCAGAACACACCAGAAACATGAGGCATTTTGGCCTGCAGAAATGACCCAAGACAAACAGCATGCAATGAGCGATCCCCTAATCACTCAACAAGCAATGACTGATCCCTCGCTGGTCAATCTTCATGCAATGGCTGCTTTCTCTGGTCAAGAAACAAGCAATGACTGATCCCTCTGGACAATCAGCAAGCAGTGACTGATCCTTCAGGTCAATCAACATGCAATGAATGCTCCCTTTCATCAATCCATGTTTTAAGCACATTTGTTTCTAACTGTTTAATTCAATAACACTCCTATGACATTCTACGTTATTTCAACCAATCATTTCAAACAAATCATCAGTCCAATCACAAATCAAACAAAAGTCATCCAATCAGGAACAATGACATACCATCCAATCACATACCATGTAACAACATCTCATCCAACCATAAATCATGTAACATATTATCCAATAGCATACCATGTACCACATCATTCAACCACACGTCAGGTAACACCTTCAGCAAATTACATGACTAGCTTAGTGAATCCCGTAAGTTTAGTGAAACATGTCAGTTTAATGAATCACGAGTGAACAATGACACAAGTGAACAACACGGATCATCCAAGCTTGAGTGCTGCCATGCATATCAATCTTGCACAGTCATGCATGACGACAGCTCTGGTTATTCTCACATGTCGCCTTAGTTTAGTTTAATATTTATCCTAATTACTTTTAACCGTCATCATTTATTTAAACAAGTATTACCACGATATTGCTGCACTACATTCTTCTGCTTAATGTTTTGTTGGAGTCACATTTAAGGAAATACACTAGAACACTTTCACGTGGCCAGACAGTTTACTATATTCTTATAACTAACAGAAAATTATGGGATCAACATACAATTTAAACTATAACACTATTGTTCTACGAATCGCAAGTTTTGTCACTCATAAACATTTTAAATTAGTGGAATTTGCCAGTAACATGATTGTTTTTTACAAGCTTTGTGTCAATATTTGTATACACAGTTTAAATATTACAAAATAGATCCATCATCAGATTGCTGATGTCATTCCAGAGATTACATGTTTGTGTTTTGCATGTGATGTAAGGAATATGTCTAAACCTCCTATAATTTGATATCAGGACATAAGAACACTAGTAATGTTACCATTACAACACATTTAAGTTTTTGAAGGATCATTCAATTACTGTTTCTACAATTAACATGCTCACTGACGGAAAATTACTGAAGACATTACAGAATCAAATGTGAGGTCACATACAGGCCACTACTGGGCAACCTCATTTACAAAAGGAAACCACCTGATATAGCTAAGCATGAGATAAGTTAATGAGTAAACATGTTAAATGTTAAGATTTATGTGGAGGGAGAAACACAGCGAGGAAGCTACTAACTCGACAGGTTCACTGAAGACTGGCCTTACGCAGGGCATACAAACTTGTGTGAACATATTTTTGCGTGCACAAATACACTTGCTAGGGGATACAGCACCAAGGGGACTCCGTAAAATTAGGATTTACTAAAATCCTGGAGGATAACCGTGGAGGGAAACTGAAACAAATGCAGCTAATCTGAGGCAGGGTAAAAAATAAGCTGAAGAGCAAAAGACGTTGAGGTTCTTTGTTTCTGCTTAAGTAACTAAGTAAAACAACTGGCAGGTGCATATACATGCACACACACACACATACATGCACTCACACACACACAAACACACATACACACACACACACGTGCACTCATACACACACAAACACACATACACACACACACACACACACACACACACACACACCACACACACAAAAATGCATGTGTACACACACAGACATGTGTGCACACGCACACACATATTTACACACACACACACACACACACACATGCGCACGCACACACACTTCATGATGACACAGTATCAGCAGCAACCAACAGAGCATCAACGACTGAAGTGACAATCTTCAAGCAGCAGCTAATGCATTATGGGAAGTGAGACGAGGCGAACATTCACATGCCAAGGGTGACAATCTCACAGGTCCTTACCCCAGGTCGAGGTCTCGCTGGTAAAAGAAATCTAACAACCTGAAAGAAATTCACCAATCAACTTCACCTGTGATGAGAAATGCACCACACGCGCCACCTAGTGGCTGAATCCTGCAGCTGGCAATGTCTGAAGTTTAATGGTTTCCAGATATCATATGTCCACATTTATGGTGTTTACCAAAAAAAAATCAAAATTTTATAACATAGAACGTTAATAAATATGTCTTGCAGAAGCCAGAAGAATGGAACTGTTATGCATATTTATGCATACTTAGATAGTAGTTTCTTTTACAAATCTCGAGTTCTTTATATCATTAGGATGGATTCTGGAATGTGCAGAGCTCAAGTCTGTAGTCTGTTTGTTTGTGTAAAAATGCCACTTTGTGAGTTCCTAAATGTTTCCGAACTTTTAGCCCACGTCCTGTGAATTATTGGTAGTTTTAGTGGTCAACCTTAGTATTGTGATGTAAGTCCACCATGATCTGTGAGTCTGCTATGAATACGACAAAGACAAGGTTTCCATACATGGAAGGTTCAGAAGCTGTCGTGGACTAGCCTGCTGTCAAAGTTGTGGTATTTCTCATCCAAAAGAATTATGTGGATGAACAAATTTAATCTGATGAAGAATGTTTTATGGAAGCCTTAAGTTATTGCCTCAGACAGACGTCAAAGACAACTTGGAAGCACCAAATTAATGTGTCATCAGCTACTTTTTGCCAAAAGAACGTTAACTGGAAATGTTATGTTGGGTACATAACAAAATGGGTCGAGTATATACGCACATTTATTTTCTACTCAAAATCAAGAAATTCAACTTAATTTGACATATTGAATGCTGTCATTTGCATCTTTTAATTGAATAAGATTTTTTCATGAGTAAAAAATATATGGCAATCTACAAAAGTATAATATACGAGACCACACCACCTCATTCAATAGAAATCTCATTTGTAAAATGTGCACAATCCAGCATTCAAAAAGTCAAAGTAGTTCAATTTCTTAATGGAAATATTTCAGACAAGTGCACATCACTCAGTATCACATGCTGAAATCATGTAAGCCCTGACACATACATATGTAACATCACACATACGTATGTCACATCACGCATGTGCAAAAGTAACACACCAGAAAATCAGGCAGAATTGATCACAATAACTTTGATCATCACCAACAAAAAGGATGATCAAAATGGAGGAGAAAAACTGAAAGGAGAAAGTTTCACTCGTTTAATGGAAACTACCTCGTCTGTGTGGTCAGAACTCACTAACAGAAGTTGGCACTCTGGTGTTTTCGACTGGGCAAAAATGAAGAAACAACAGTGATTTTTCACATCATCTTCAGCAGTAAATATTTCGACGGTGTTGAAATTGTTACATCATTATCTTAGGCAAGGGAGTTATCCTTATGAACTGTGACCTTCCCGTGATCATTTTCTACAATGTGGTTGTGTTTTGTGTTGGGTACAACAATTTCTTAAACATCATATCATGTAACGATACAAATTTGACAAAATGCACTGACCAATCACAGTCAAGAATAAACAGTTGTGAGAACACAGTTCTTACTCACAAATAATTAACAAATTTGTGGATTTAAAATACAGAGATAGTCATACAATCACACACTGCTGCTAGAGAATTAATAATTATACATAGGCATATAATATACCAAATTGGCTAAAATTCCACAACTATGTTTGGTGATCGGTAGATTTCCCACGTGATTGCAGACATACATGACTAGTTATTCTCCGTCTTACAGAAGGAATGGTAATGAAAGAGGAAGTTGAATGGACATGTACAAGAACAGTAGTTGAAGGCGACACGTACTTTTTGCTGAGCTTTGTTACTTCGCTGTTTCCGTCGACGTTGCACAATCAATTCGATCCGCCGATCTTTCTCCTGGGAAACAAAACGATGATTTGACACGTCATGACATCATGACACATCATGACACGTGACGGTTCAGCTGCAGTTAATCAAACTTGTTTTAAAAGTCTACACTTCAAGAGACAAGTCACCCTGAATAAAAGGGAAACATTATTGGTGACAACACATCAGTAGTAACCGCAGGACATGATTACTGGTGACAAATATCCCCCGAATGACAGGCCCAGTGGTGACAATGAACTCTAAATGACAGGACCAGTGGTGACAATGAACTCTAAGTGACAGGACCAGTGGTGACAATGAACTCTAAATGACAGGACCAGTGGTGACAATGAACTCTAAGTGACAGGACCAGTGGTGACAATGAACTCTAAATGACAGGACCAGTGGTGACAATGAACTCTAAATGACAGGACCAGTGGTGACAATGAACTCTAAGTGACAGGACCAGTGGTGACAATGAACCCTAAATGACAGAACAGGGTTATTGGCGACAAGTCACTTAGAAATTATTAAAATTATGATCTAAAATAATGACATGAAAATATTGCTGTATGACATTGACAGAAAAAAGTATCCTGAATTACAGGACAGGACCACTGGTGACAAGGAGAAGTGTAAATGATGACAGCAGAGATGTTTTGCAAACCTAATGCTTAGAAAGAAACAAACTACAAGTCATCTGTCCTGCCTGTGTTCTGCCATACAACAAAGACATCAAATACCCATAACAGTGGGTATCTGGCGGCCCTTTGCGTAAGAGGCACAGCCACGATTCATTATTAAAACAGTATGTAAACATTAATGATAATAACATAAAAGACTAATCTATAATATAATTATAAATTAGTTATCATTGTGGTCATCCTGTCACAAATAAAAAATGAAAGTTAACGAACAGACTGTGGTATTTATACCATTTTCATTTCGCTACACATCGATGATTTTACATTAAAAAAAAGTCACCCAGAGATGATTTCATGCCATAAAAATTGTAACCACAACAGCGTACTGACCGTGCAGGCCAACTGTAGAGCTTCTACCGTCTTCTCGTGTTCCTCCGCCTGTCTCTGCAGACTCTCCATGTCTCGCACCATCTTCTCGTAGGAACTCCGCTCCAGCTTCTCAAAGCTGAGTTGGTCACTCAGCTTCTGATTCTCCTTCTTGTTGTGGTCCGCCTGGGACCTCTGACACACAGACAGACAGGTGACATCATCCGACACACACAGACACGTGACACTATCTGACACAGACAGAGACACGTGACACCATCCGACACACAGTTGACATTGTTTAACACACAGTTGTCATAGTCTGACAATGACACTAACAGTTGATATTAGTTGACGGGCAGTTGACATTGTTTGACATAGACAGTTGGCATTGTATGACACTGACACTAACAGTTGACTTTAACTGACACAGGCAGTTACTGTTTGATAATGACACTGACAATTGATAGTGTCTGACACAGGCAGTTTGCATCGTCTGACACTGACACTGACACTAACAGTTGACATTGTCTGACACATATATTTTGCATTTCTGACACTGACAGCTGACATAAACAGTTGACACTGTTTGACACAGACTCTGACAGTTGACATTATGTAGCAAAGACAGTTCAGAATATCTCTCTAACTGACACAGACAGTTAATATCACCTAACACTGACAACTGACGCTGTCTGGCTCAGACAGACTGTTAACATCAGACACAACTTGACCATCTCACCCACGATTTATTGATATCTAATACTTCTGAAGCAGTGTTAAAAATGTACCTGAAAAGTAATGTTCCTCAGAATTGTGCAAAGGTTTGGCCTGTCGATATTCAAAACAGATTCGATCCATCAAAAATAGAAGCAGACCATGTGGAGGAGTCCAGTGTCACATGATGTGATTTTAGAACTGTGTTATCCTGGAGCCTTCATCTGATACTTGGAAACAGTTCAAGAGTTGTGGTAAATTTAAAAACATTTAAAAAACATAAAAAGTAGCACTGTTTTACTGTGAAATAAAGGGAGTTGTCTTCACTGTTTTCACTGTTATGATAATGAAATAAAATAAGCCAATCACTGACCAGCTTGGCAGTTTCCTCCGAGAGCTTCTCCAGTTTCTCCTCGAGATTGCGTTTGATGACGGTGAGAGACATGTTCTTCTCCAGAAACTTGCGGTTCTTCTCCTGCAGGGGTTTACGCCCCTTCTCCAGCTCCTTGATCCGTTTCACCTGTGTTGGCACAAACGAAGGATCGGCATTAGGTAACTGGAAAATAAATCTGGAGAAAGTAACTGGAAAAACTGCAGTAGTTAGACGCTGTACTCATGCTAGTACATGTGACTCCTGCCGGTGTGTTATTGCTGTGAATGTGTTAAGACAACTGTGTCGTTGTTGCATTATTGTTGTGATAATGTCAACTACTGCAGAAGCGTCGTTTAGAGCCATCACATCCGAAACAAATAGGAAGTGTGGATCATTTATTCCAATGTCTGTGCGACTTCAACGGCAAGCATCTCTGATGTTTCTGCGATAGACATGTCATTCATTATGTATGTATGTTGTATATTGTGAATACACAGCCACAAATATAACTATTAGTAGAATGATATTATAATAATTATATATCAGTTTATTTTATTTTATTATGATTAAGGTTTACATATTGTTTTAATAATGTATTTACAACTGTATCTGTATTTTATTTTTTCGAACACGGCAAACGAATTTCCCTTCCAGAACAATAAAATGGTATTGCATTGTGTCAATAAAGCATAACTGAATGGCAAATACAACCCTCTGAGATAACATTCATCCACATACTGAAATTCCCCCCTTACAACTAGTCTCACACATTGCCACTAGCCCCCTAAAATAACATCACCCCCTTGCTTGCTCATCTACAGAGATTAGTAGCTAATATTTATATTTTAACCTTTTTAAAGGAAATCTTTCTAGTGCCTCTGAATGGTTATAATTGCCAGATTGATGGCGCAGAAAAATATCAAACTATTATTAATATTATAAAGTAATAAACCAACAGTGATTCTTGCTCCCTTTCCATGACACTAACCCTCTCCCGTGTCACTAACCCTCTCCCGTGTCACTAACCCTCTCCCGTGTCACTAACCCTCTCCCATGTCACTAACCCTCTCCCGTGTCACTAACCCTCTCCTGTGTCACTAGCCCTGAAATAACACTTTCTTATGTGACACTAGTGTCCTAAAGTGAAATTCTTCCACTACGCTGGTACCAGTCCTCTGCAATCTAGTAAAATAACACTAGCCCCCTTACACACACTTACACACACACCCTTAACTTACACACACCCCTACAACACCCCCCATGACTGGATATACTGACCAGGTCAGCCTTGTCCTGGGCCAGTGCGGTCGACTGGTCGTCCAGACGGCGCACTTTGGCGTTGAGCTCCGAGATCTTGTGCTGGAGCTTCCTCTCCTTCTCCATGCTGCCTGAGCTCCCTGAGCCTCCTGAGCTCCCTGAGTCCTCCTTGCTGGGCTGAGACAGACAGAGAGGGACACACTGCACTCACTGTCACAGGGACACGTACGCATGTACGCATGCACATGCATGCACACATTAACAAATAGGCATGCACACATACAGGCATGCACAGATACACGCATGCACAGATACATGCACACAGATATATGCACGCACAGATACACACATGCAGATACACGCACGCATGTGCACGCGCACGCGCACGCGCACAAGCACGCGCACGCACACGCACAGATACAGGCATGCTGATTTGTCATTTGTTGGGTAGTATGAGTATGATATGCAACAGCAGTCAATTTTAATTTAATTCAATATACAATTGGAAGCTAATAATAATTTGGTAACTTCTATTGCATCTAAGTCCTTAGAAGCCAAGCTCAATACAAAAGGGTTGCTTGCTCTCAGTTGATTACTCTCATAGTCAATAAACAAATCCTATTGTCAACAGACTGACTGATATGCCAGGGGCTATGGTGGATAGGCAAGGTTGCAAAGGTATGTCGGCAGAATTCAGCAATATTTTCAAGTGATTTAACACTAAAAGGACCTGCTTAAGTAGTGGAAATAATGATGAGAAATGGGGGTCCTTTATCATGTGTGCTAAACAACTTTGTATACATTGGAGTTAAGATAAGTCATTTGGCTATGTTGTTTAGAAGTGAGTCGAGTTTACTATTAACCCAAACTACCGATATTGGTTTAGCAGTTGATAAAAACAAATGACGCCAGATTCGACGGAAGTCATGAATACAATAGAAACATGACTTGCATACTTGTGAAATGTACTGCAGAGGAGAAGTTACTTTTGTAAAAAAAAAATCCCATTAAAAACGCACATTTTTAAAAATAATATATCATGTTACCATAGCAACCGGAATGTCCGACACAGTGTGACTGGAGAGACACCAGTGACATCCACAGACTGACCACAACCTCATCAGACTGACCTCGATAAAAGCTCAACATAATCTTAAATAAACCACAACACAACCCACTGTGTTCAAGTCTTGATCTGTGTAAACAACTGCTACAAAGCGCCAGACAGTGGTATTGGAGCACCCCGGGGTGATAAGATCTGGGCCTGTGGCGTAGGGAGCATTCCTTGCATGGTCACTCTTTTGATGTAAGATTTGCTTTGTGTTGTGTGGTAAAAAGTCCGCCCAAGTCACCTGGCACATACCACTGCCTGGAGGGAGACTCAAAGGTGGCTTTGTTCACCTTTAATAACAATTCCCTCTACTAAAGTCCAAGATACCTGTCAGACAAGATGCGCTCTACTCATCCATGGATGAATAGTTCTTGAATAGGAGGCATTTGCTGCCCCCACCCCCTACCCCCACCCCCAACCCCTACACCCCATGCCCCCAGTTGTACCAACAGCCACAGTGGTGGTGTCTAAGTCAAGTTGTCATCGACTAATGAAACATGGGTAATATTGTTCTAATGATAAAAAGGCAATAATGGTGGATGTGAGGTTGCTACTGAGATGGCCACAAACAGGATGAGATGGTCCCTAAGTGTTAGATAGAGGGGTTGTTGTCACTGAGAGTGAGATAGTCCCTGAGATGTTGGTGTGGGTTCAAAGAGGCTGTTATTGAGATAGTTCCTTAGAGTTAGATGTGGGTTTTGAGAAGTTATTATTGAGTTAGTGTCTGAGAGATAGATAGAGGTTCTGATAGGTTGTTATTGAGAGTGTCCCTGAGAGGTTGGTGTGGGATCACAGGTTTTATTGAGATGATCCCTGAGAAATAGATGCGAGTTCAAAGAAGTTATACAGGTGTATCGTTGATGGACATATGTCATAGAAAGGTGTACGTCATATACAGGTGTATCATTGATGGATGTATGTCATAGAAAGGTGTACGTCATAGTCAGTGAATCATACAGATAAGTGTCACACACAGATGTATCTAACAGACTTGTGTGTATCATAAACAAATGCACATCACAACCAGATATACATCACATACAGGTGTATGTTACAAGCAGGTGTATATCAAATATAGGTGCATGTTACAACCAGGTGTATTATGTATATCATAAACAGATGTACATTACAGGCAGGTGTGTGACGTATACTGGTAAGTGGTATGTACTACATTGTACAGCCACGTGGATATCATACATAGGTGTACATTACAGCCAGGTGTAAATCATATACAAGTGTACATAACAGTCAGGTGTACATCATATACAGGTGTACATTACAGACAGGTCAACAAGTCCACTTACCAGGACGACATCACAGAAAGTTTTACACTGCAACGGAACCAGTGACAGGATTAGTAACTTCTAGAAGTCATTTCTATATCACTCTTTCTCTCTATGTATGTATGTGTGCACATACGTATATTTTGCAGACCCACATCTCCATACATTTTGCGGTCTGAATGACCAGTTGTCTGGAATAGTGACCAGTCGTCTGTGAGACTGACCAGTTGTCTGTGAGAGTGACCAGTGGACTGGCCGTGACGGAAACGCAGTGACCAGTGGTCTGAGAATGATGGTGGTCAGCAATAGTGACCAGTTATCTGACAGAATGACCAGACGTCACCTCTTCTCCTTAAACATCCACACAGGGTAGATGACAGGTGGGTTGGAGTGTACAAAAAGAGGGGGTATGCTTCCAGGAAGGGGGTGGCATAACTGACCAGGGGAGGGGGTGAGTGACCAGGGAAAATAAGAGAAAGTGGACACAGCAACACACAGCAGCTTGGCTTGTATAACAGGAAGATGCCGTTGGCCAGAACAAACTCTGTCACCACGATTTGGGTGTGTGCCGGTGTGCGAGGGGGCACAGGTACAGTCCAGTAAACAACTCACCCCACCCCCTCAGGTGACACAAGTCAGACATTGTGTTATCAGCGGCCATCAGGAGACACAAGTGTGTGTTGTACCTGGTCTCTGGGCCTGAGATTTGTCCCTTCCTCCTGGTCACTACTGATTGTCCAGTCAACTGATAGCCACAGCATTGTGGCTACAGCCCTGCCTCCAGCCATTGACTGGTTGTGTCAGTCAAGAACAACTAAAACAAAGGTCTGCCATTGTTGGGTGCAGTCTAGCCCGGAATGTCCATATCAACCGGAATTGAAATCAGGTCTTTCACCTGACGCGATAATCCCACTTTTAATCTCTATGATAGCACGCTAAACCGGGGCGTTTAAAAATGTATTCCATTGATGCAACATTGTACCCCAGTGGCATTTGGGTTAGCAGGTGTATTAATACTGTGTGTTTGTGTACACAGGTGTATCTACAGATTGTGTGTACAGGTGTGTGAATCTACCTGGGTGTAGGGCTTGGAGTACGCCCGTCCACATTTATAAGATGCACCTACATTTACCTATGACTTCTGCTATGTCATGTGTATAAGATGTGTTTACCTGTGAGTTAGGGATATACCCTGTACCCGTATACACAGATGTATTACACTGCAGTCACTACCTGTATACAATAACTATACATACACATACCTAATACCTGGTACAGAGGTACAGGTACATCAGTCATGTAGGGGGTTGGTATTTTTGTTTATCCCTGGTATGTTTAGTGGCCTGAGGGAGGTTAAATTAAGCCTCAGGGAAGGTATTTGCAACCTGCCACTGTGTCCAGAGCTGGACACCTGGCAGCTTTCCTCGTCACCTCAAATGTAGCTGTGGCCGACTGTTCTTGGTTTTACTAATTTTTTACAGGTAATAAAAACACTTTCGAACATTTTAGCTTCACCAAATTAGTGCAATCAGACAGGGTATTAGAAAGAATTTTCAAACAACAGTGTTGTTATGCATCAGTAAAAAGTACTAATTACTTATTTAATAACATGTTATCATATGTATTAATTTATGAAGTTATTTTGTTTACAATTTGTGTGGTATAATCTAAGAGTGTGAAACATGTTATTAAAAATTGATGATAACACTAATTTTGGGTCATAAAAATGGCAAGCCACACGTCCCACACTAGTTGAACCCAAACAAAACCAGTGTTTTTTTTTGCTTTGCTAACTCTAACTCGCAAGACCAGCCCTTAGACCTGAACTGATGACAGGCTGCTATAAGCCACACAATAGCACCGCCTGTCACATGTCATATGTTGGTCCACATGTGACACGTCATGTGACGCTTCATTGACAGACACCAAGGGGCCAGAGACCAATTTACGTCTTCTGTTTGGTCAGCTGAAAGGCAGCCCATCTTGGAGGACAATCCAGCAGTGTCACCCGAGCTGATATAATGACTGTGTAATGTATCCCATTGAGCCCCAGGACCCTGCTCTCATACAACACCCTACCCCCTTGTCTTCAATACCTGCCACTCATCACCCTGCCCCTTGCAAGTTACACCTGTACTTAGAAAGCCATGAGCTGCTGGCTTGTTATCAGGGGATATATGAGGCAGCAATTAGCACAGCCAGTGTCTGTCTGGGGGTTGTCAGCAGGGACACTACTCCAGGCTGTCTCTGGTTTTATGAGACATTACTGACACTAGTGACACTAGTCCCCAAGTTGTCTCTGGTTTTAGGAGACATTATTGACACTAGTGACACTACTCTCCATGTTGTATCTGGTCTTAGGAGACATTATTGACACTAGTGACACTACTCTCCAGATTGTCTCTGATCTTAGGAGCCATGACACTAGTGACACTACTCTCCAGGTTTTCTCTGGTCTTAGGAGCCATTATTGACACTAGTGACACTACTCTCCATGTTTTTCTGGTCTTAAGAGCCATTATTGACACTAGTGACACTACTCTCCATGTTGCCATTGGTCTTATAACATTGGTCTCAAAACATCACCAGCTGCATGATAGTCACTAGTGAAATTAGCTGCTCGGAGTTGATACTAGTAGGAGAGTCACTAATGACATTTATCTCCCAGTTGTCAATTGTTGTACAAGAGTCATTAATGTCATTGGTCTCATAATTGTCTCTAGCTGTAGGAAAACTACTAGTGACAGTGTTCTCCCAGTGGTCCATTGTTGTACGTGTAGGGAGACACATTAATGTCACTAGACTGAGGTGAGTTTTTCATAGAATCGTGACCAAGACCCCAATGTGTCACCCACAGCTGTCACCAGATCAGGTGTAACCAGAGGGACTTGTCATCTATTCTTCTGCATAAAGTACTGAGGCGACATCTCCCCCACATCCACCCCTCTCTCATAGGCCAATCACTTCCCATCTCTTCCTCTGTATGAAGTAGTGATCAAGACCTACCATCTCCCACAAGGTCACCTTCTCTCAACAGTCCACCGCCTCCCACAGTCACATCACCTGCCGTATGTCCACCCTATCCCACAAGCCCATCATCTCCAACAAACCCACCATCTCCCACAAGCCCACAATCTCCAATCTTCCACAAGCCCACCATCTCCAAAAAGCCCACCATCTCCAATAAGCCCACCATCATCCAATAAGCCCGCCATCTCCAATAAGCCCGCCATCTCCAATAAGCCCGCCATCTCCAATAAGCCCACCATCTCCAATAAGCCCACCATCTCCAATAAGCCCACCATCTCCAATAAACCCACCAGATCCAATAAGCCCACCATCTCCAATAAGCCCACCATCTCCAATAAGCCCACCATCTCCAATAAGCCCACCAGATCCAATAAGCCCGCCATCTCCAATAAGCCCACCAGATCCAATAAGCCCACCAGATCCAATAAGCCCACCAGATCCAATAAGCCCACCAGATCCAATAAGCCCACCAGATCCCACAAGCCCACCCACTGCACAAACCCTTGGTGTGTTTGCCCCATATGTTGTACAGATGTCATCAAACTGGTGAATTAACCCAATCAACGGTGTGAATTGAATGAAGTGATGAAGCGGCCACCTCCTGCTTTGAGCAGTCTCATACCATCTCCCCACTTCCTGGCTGTAACTTCACTGGCGCCTTATAACTCACGTGTAATGGACAAAACATGTGGTCCATCTACTGTGAGTTATAAGAAACAGCCCAAGCAAGGCGCACTGCCCTACACTGACAAATGTTCACGTGTTACCGTCATCTCAGTTCATCGACTTGTCATTATTTATCAAGGCGCTGTGATTATTTCAGGCCCTGAACCCAACCTGTGCATTCCAGTGTGAAGCAGGCATTTGATAACACTGGCACATCAGTAATAAGTCATGTGGGATTCCTAGACCCAAATACCACTCCCTAGTTCGTTCAGCTAAATGACTGAAACATCTGTAGGGCACATATGTACCACTGTGGTTGTTAGACCCAAGAACAAGTCTGTTGTTCTGATTTAAGTAAACCCACCTTGGCCTACTCCCCCTCCAGGCAGCAAGATAAATAGGGCCTTGGCTAAAGGCTGACTTTCTCGGTCACTTTTAGGGTCTCTTTTGGGTTAGTCGGTTAACCTGAAATAAATCACTTCAGGAGTGCCTACAGAGATGCCAGAAATGTCTGAGAATGAAAACGTTATTTGGCTGCAAATACGACTGGTTTCAGATATGGAGTTTAAGATTTGAAACAATCATAGATACAACTGATTTTAAAACACACATACTAATGTTATCAAAAATACTGTTAATGATAATGAGATGGTTAAAGTTATGAAGACAACAACACATACGACTAGTTTCTAATGATGGGTTAACAGTAAGAATAAGCACTAGAAACGTAAATATACATAATAAATGAAAGGGTTAATGTAAATAATTCATGCACTGTTATGTTTTCAAATGAGGAGTTTAAAGTAGACATTAAAATATTAAACTAAATGCAGCTGTAACTGTGTCACGACACTGTGTTGTGACACAGTATGTCATAAAACTATGACTGTCATGTCATGACACACTGTGGTGTGACACCTTATGTATGTCACGGATTAAGTATATCATAAGGGATGATCATTCTGCCCATCCACTGTCACTGTTGTAGATAGGTGATCAGTGCATTTCTCACGTACACATTTCTCATGACGTACACTTACAATACAACACACATCATATGACACACATCTATGTGACATACATTTATCGCACGACACACCTATATGATACACCTATCATAAGACACACGGTCATCATTTGACACACCCTTATAACACATGTCACAAGCCTTAGATTACCTGACACACATCAGATGACAACCGTTCCTACTCACCATGATGCGTACGACGTCTGGTGTCGTGTCACCGTCAGGCGTCACTACAGATGACACAGAGTTTGTGCGACGTGGGGACCGGTCCTGCCACGTCTCTGAGTCCCAGGAGAAGCTGAGGAGGTCCTGCATCGACTCCTTCTCCAGCTTCAGCTTGGTGGCGTCGATGGACTGGGCCCCCGCCTCTCTCTCCAACTGGGCCATCGACCTCTCCTTCGACCTCAACTCATCCAACTAAAACATAAGGGTAAGTTCATCTATTTAGCATTACCATTGCATAGAATAATAGCCTCAGAATTTTACTCAACTTACCCTCAAGATGTAGTGCAAGTTTTATGTTTGCCACCAACTACATTAAATCTTTCAATGAACGCATTCGTTCATCCATATTCAGTCTTTTATGTCGTCTTCATCAGTCGGATAATCTTCTTTTTATTAATTACCTCCATACTGATATTCATTTTAGGAGCTGTATGTACACATACTGGAGGTCGCTATTATACACATGACATTTCTATTGTATTTTTTTAATCAAATCAAATTATTAATATTTATTCTTACAATTTGTTTAATTAATTTCCTTATATATTTATTCATAATTTGTTTAACTTTACACTTATATTTTTACGTTGATCACATAATTGCTTTGATTGTATTATATGTGTTGTACTTTTCGTTTTCGTCATTAATTTATCATCACCACTTGCACACCTGTCTACACTCCAGAAGGGAGATCACACCTGGAAATGCCATCCAACCCAAGTTGGAGCTTCTACGGATCACAACACCAAAGATTCAACACACGAGATTCAACCCATGGATTCAACGGAGGATATTCAATCTTGACACATTAGCTAAGCGCTATGCCATTGACTGCATCAAATATGGGCCAAGTGTAGAATAAACATTGGCCATTCAGTCTGGCTGACAGTTTGTGTACATGTGTCTGTGCTTGTCACTGATACTGCCCCCTCTCTCTCTCTCACAATGACTGCCCCTATGGGGTGAATAATGCTGAATTACACACAATCCTGCTCACACTAACAGGGTGAATACATCTTACCCCTGTTCAGTCAGTTTACCCTTCTGTCACACCCTAGTTTGTCCCAGTAGGGTGAGTAGTGAGTACTGAGTACACCCTTACTGTCCTTAGGCTGTCCCAACAGTCTTACTATTCACCATTGACCTATCACCCTCACTCGCTTGACCAGAATGTCCTGGAGAATGCTTTTAGATGTAACATGCTAAAACTTGTCCAGTTCTCGCAGGGCTGACCCTGGGAGTGGGCAGTGAACTGGTGCACACAAAGGACACTGCTCCCTGCAGCAGGACTTGTGGCTTTCTCGCGCTGTTTACACAAGTCTCTACATCACAATGACCATTGGCAAATTGAGGAGCTTTAGTAGAAATACAACAATATATGCTCTGTGTGAGTAGGTACTGTAGCAGTTGGTCTGAGGTCAGATAACTTTATGTCAGACATCACGTTCTAGGACCTAGGGAAGGGTTGAAGGGTTTTGGGTGGGTTAGTGACCACGAATGTTGAAGCACCTCGAGTCAATAGTTCTTACTTTTTGACATCAGAACTATTTTTGTTTTGCCAACATTTATACATATTCAACAATATATTTAGAATTCATAGAATGTATTCTATACTACGGGGAATTCTAACCACCTCCTTATGAGTGGATGTGTGTGTAACAGTTTATTATAGCCAGATTCACTTCCATAAATCCTGAGAGTAGTACTTATAACCATTATTTATAACCATTATTTATAACCATTATTTATAACCATTATTTATAACCATTATTTATAACCATTATTTATAACCATTATTTATAACCATTATTTATAACCATTATTTATAACCAATATGGACACCGTGAAAAACGGCCCACCACCAGCCTTGTATCACACAAATAAGTACAATTTGTTATCACAAAAGTATCTTTTCTAATATTTTTTACACTTTTTCCTCTTCGTTGATGACATGTTGATTTAAACATTGCCTTCTTTTTACAGATCCCCACTTCAACCAGGCACCAGGAGACTATAAATACAGTCTGTCATGACATGCTCCATCGGTTCTACATTCACGACTGTTTGGTATGTGTGGTTGGTTGTAGACAGGTGAAAGAAGCTCATGTTACAGGTGAACAATGACACATCGCATGGACAGACACTGACGGAATGCCACAGATACAAGGTGTGATAAATCTTGAAAGTAATTTTGCGATCAGTGATTGCGTTATTATGAGGAGACTCGAGGGTCTCTATTTATCACTGACTACTTCAGTGAACGTGTGGAGACCAGACACAGGGACCGAGGTCATTACAAAGAGACACATCTGAACACATCTTACAGTTACAATCCAATTGCTGGTTTAGTATTAAAAAACAACAATGGCTGAGAACATCGTAAAGCATAGAATCAGGACATTTATTATTATTAACCACAAGTTGCTTGTTCTGAAAATAGGTGGTCATTGTTCTATAAAGAGGTGGTCATCGTCCGAATCCTGTAGCGGGATGTATTCTTATCGGTGATTGGTTTTGTAGCGGCCATTTTGGATTTCAGCTTTTTATAAACAAAATTCATAAAGTCAACCCTCCTAAGTTCTAAAACTGAATAGTTGGTGCCTAGGGACTCATGTGCCAAATGTTGCGTGTGAATGTTGTGATCTCAGTGATTATTTAATATGTGCCCAGTGTATTGTGCTGCAATGTGTGTTATCTACTGCAGCAGTAGCTAAAATATACATTATCTCATAATGCCACACTGATAAGGACTTACAGGTCCATCTGTCAGCTGCACCCAGTGGGGTCAATCATACAGGGTGAACCATCTGGGGTGAATGATCTGGGGTGAACCATATGGGATGGACCATATGGGGTGAACAAACCATATGGGGTGAACCAACCATATGGGGTGAACCATGTGGGGTGAACCATCTGGGGTGAACCATACAGGGTGAAACATATGGGGTGAACTGTACAGGGTGAACCATATGGGGTTCACCATATTGAGTTCACCATATGAGGTGAAACTGTACAAGGTGAACCATATGGGGTGAACCATACAGGGTGAGCCATATAGGGTGTTAAACCATCTGGAGTAAACCATCTGAGGTGAACCACCCAGAGTGACCTATTTGGGATGAACCATTATGAGGGTGAACCATTCATGGCAAAAACATGTGGTGGATCATCTGTTGTGAACCATCTGGGTGAACCATTTTTTTAACCATCTGGGTGAACCATCTGGTGGTGAAGAACCATACGTGGGGGGAAAAAACGACTGATCACTTAAGCAGGTAGAGCAGCATGCAGCACTTTCACTGCTTAGGACAACTTAACTTCTCTGGAAAGTATTCAGCCATTCTGCATTTACTGCATAAAGACTACGGTACACAAACATTCTTGTGATATGAGTTGAATCTCGTGATCTCTCGAATGAGAATCCACAGCTAACCACAGCACTTCAGTGTGAAACAAGTTCCTACATCAATTTCTCATTCCATCACGAGAACATTGACTGGCTACTGAGGTCATCTCATCATGGTCGATGTGTAAGTGGATTTGACTAGCTTACTCACATTCGTCAATTATTCACGTGTTTAATCAGTAAATGGATTCTCCAACTATGAAATCTTTAAGTACACAGATTCATTATTTATAAGAAATTGTGTCATCGACAAGGATGACTTGCTTTGGAATTTACACGTATATGAATCTTTGGAACTGCCACAGATGGTATTACAGCAGGCCACTAATATGGGCCATTATATTGGGCCACTACAGTACCCCTTTACATTGGGCCACTTCAGTATCCCTTTACATTGGGCAAATACAGTGCCCCATTACATTGGGCCACGACTGTGCCCCATTACATTGGGCCACTACAGTACATCATTATATTGGGCCACTACAGTACCCCATTACATTGGGCCACTACAGTACCCCATTACATTGGGCCACTACAGTACCCTATTACATTGGGCCACTACACTGCTATGACTAATCTGTACATTTCCAATTACAGTTTTCCACTCAATTTAATTTTGTATACATGCAGCAGTTTATGGACAATTTACATGACAACTGCACTGTAGTTTTATTATTTCCATGGTAACCAGTCCATATTTTACATGCTTCCACTATTCCTTGATACTTGTAGCTTAAGCGCATATAAAACCAATAGGTGTTCACTTTCCAGAAAACGTAGCATCCTATCTCAAAACATAAAGTTAACATGTTTACTCAATTTCACTGAGAACTCAAATGCAGCCTAGCATCCAATGGTGGATGACTTTACAAGTCATGTGATCAAGAAGACGACAGACATTTTAAGACACTTCTCATCCACAATTTTATTCTGTTGCAAAATCTGGCAGTGGGAAAACGAGCACTACTACAATTAACTTTGTTATGTAAAAAAAAAAATAGTAATAATAATAATACTAATAACTTTATTTTCCAATCATAGAGTGGAAATACATTTTGCACTTTGGATGTTGCATAAAAACACAATATTTATGTCACATAGTAATGTATGTATACAGTAAAATCAAGCATGTAAATATATAAATGGTAGCTAAAAAAATGTATACTTATTGGAATAAATATGCTAAGCCATGTGAATTTCCCATTTGGAACAATTAAAGGCTATTGTAGTGTATGGTATTGTGTCCAATATTAACTGACAGGTGTACAGCTTAGCACTGAAATGGTTAACATTAACTCAGAAAATATCACTATCCGTAAATAACAACATTTCTATTCTATACACCTCACTGAAATGCACAATTCACCAAACACAATCCATGGCTTCTCCACTAGGCGAGTAGATTAATCATTGTTAATATAAATCAATCAGCCAAGCACCTTCCTAAATGTTATCAAATCCTTCGATTACCAAATATGTATTGTGACTATGCAGCATAACACATACCTGTGTGAGATGAATCAGGCGAGCTAAACCTAGGCACGATATTCATGTGTCAACAACACATGAAACAATAGGGAGAATCACACCCCAAACATCTTCACCAGGAGAGATTCAGCACAGCAGAAACAAGGGAAATGTGACAACAGCTGTCTCCATGTCAGCCCGTGTGCGGCCGCGCATGACCATGACATGTGCCCGGCCATACATGACCATGATAGGTGTGCGGCCAAGCATGTCCTCCTTTCAGGACACCTACATTTTCGATTTCCTGGAGTACTGTTCAATTGATTTTCTGTGGCAGTGATTGTTAGTCCCTCAGTGCTACATGTAGCACACTACTATTATGTTTAGCACTTGCTGTGCAAATACTGTAACATTGTTGACAGCAAACCTCTCAGTAATATCCATTCAATATCAATAATTAAGTGATTATCTGTCTAGTGTTGTTCTTCGCATAGAATGTGGCTTGACTTGTATTCATGTATGATGTTACTGCTAACATTTTGTATTTGTGTCTTAATTAAACATACGAACAATATTTATTTAGTACTGGTGGTACTATGAACCCAGGAAAGTTACGCAGTAGAACAAAGGCAAGACTGCATGTGTGTTGCAATGGTTATGATATGTTCCCAATATCACCTATGTAAACATCCTATTGAAATTTACCAACTAAAACACAGTTAGTCATTCTGCTGATGGTTCCCCTCTGCAGACTTGTGTGCCCCCCCCCCCCCCCCCATATACCATCTCATGCCAATGTATGTGGCTGCATCAGTTGCTGCCTGTATGAGTCACACATAGGCTGGGTGGGGCCAGGCACCAACCACAACCAAGTGAGACTGTCTGCAGTGCAGCATCATAGGAGACCCACAGTTGGCAGGTCTAGAGAGAGACACGCTGATGACAGGTGTAGAGATCCAACTACGACTGATAGCTGAGATAGACACTCATGGAACACATTGTAATGGCTACCCTCTAATTAGTACTACACGTTACAACATGGCCAGAGACCCACTGCTAAAAGTCTGACTGAACTAGAACGCTACTACACCAAGGTATCCCCATTTCTACAAGACAGCCCTGTTCCAAGAAGTTACGACACACTGTCTCTGTTGTAGTCCTGCCTCCTTGTGTCCAGCCAGTGGGTGATCTGATCATCGTATTTGTTACTCTGAACAAGCACTGCCATAGTCTCACTTAACCGCCTGTTGCTCGGCTGTGTAACTTCGCTGAGAAGACAGTCTGGTCACAGTTTTTGACTGTTATCCAAATAAAATGCTGCCACTGAACAGAGCCTGGGTAATCAAGGCTTATCCTGCCATAATTCCTGCTGCATAAACAACTACAAATTTGTATTTCTGTTTATTGTTTATGTGAATACAAGTTTTATTTTGAATCGTTTTATAATAATTATAGTATTATCTGATAAATAGGGTATCCTTATTTTATTTATTATTTCAAATTCAGCCTGAGAACTAATCCACTTCTCTACCCTATTCTGTAGTAAGGCCGCCCTGGTGGCCAGATCAGCAGCTCATAAATATACCAGGCGGATTTGAGCGGCTAAAAATTGCTGCCACCTCATGAAGCCTGGGTAATCGAGGCTAGCCCTGCCCCAGCTTCACAAGTAAAACCAACTAACTCCAGTTGCTGTCAGTGTTATGGCAAACAGCAGCCGGGGAACGACCACAAATGCCTCGTAACATATCTACTGCATGACGCAGACAGCAGGGAGACGGAGACAGCTAAGTAAGATATGTAGTCACACAATACCACAACCACATCCCCAGCCAGCTGTCAGGTACACAGAAAAAACCACCAGCCCATGCCTGTCAGCCGGGCTGTGCAGCTAGTCCTCTCTGGCTGTAGGCAGTAGGCAGGCTGGACCCACAGACCCTGCCAAACACGGGTCTCTCGCTAAAAATAGTTACCTGTAACTGCTGGTGCTAAACCCGCTGTAAACTGCAGGCATTTAGGAGTGACACAGCATTTGGACTAAGCACAGAAATTAAAACACTGATAAAACATATCCGTTGAAAAATACCATCCCACTTATCATGGAGAGTAAAGTAATACCAACTATTACGCAATAATTCCTATCTGACATTCTGGTGTTGAGATTTCTAGGGCACTGACATATATTTTTAATATTTTTTAAAGAAGTCACATCATTCACTGGTGCGATTTGTTAAAAACAGTGCATTTGTATGCACACATGTATACTGTCTCTCTGATAATGATATGACAGCACCGATGTATAGTAAACATGCTAACTAAACATTCAGTTTTACCAACCATGATGAAATTCATAAGATGTTTATGCGTGAATCCCAATGTTCTGCATATAGAATTTGGACAAGTATTTCATGAAATAGTCAGGAATAGATTTTTATGTAAATTTGTTCTGGGTTCAGCAGATTCCTGCTCTGTTCATATCTGCGTCTGAAGAAAATATGTGAGTCTGCATTTCTTTCCAGAAATTAAATAAAAATTTCACTCTGGATGTATGATACTTTTAAATGTAGGGATTCCACAGACTCCTGCTCTGTGAAATGCAATGCAGGATAAGTTCAGCGTTGAGCATCACTTACCAGCTTCCGTATCTCAATGTCGCTCTCCTTCTTTGCCTTGTTCAAGTCGCTCTTCCTCAGGTCTTCCAGTCGCTTCAGCTCTGCCATCTTCTGGCGGTCGCGCTCCACTGCCTCCTGCAGTGACTCCTCCAGGCTACGCTTGGCCGCACGCAGCTCCTGGAGCTCATGCAGCATCTTCTCTCGCTCAGCCTCGAAAACACCACGTGCCGCACCTGGGGACAGGGGACACATGACATGTCATATCTGGGGACAGGTGACACATGACATGTCATATCTGGGGACAGGTGACACATGACATGTCATATCTGGGGACAGGGGACACATGACATGTCATATCTGGGGACAGGTGACACATGACATGTCATATCTGGGGACAGGGGACACATGACATGTCATATCTGGGGACAGGTGACACATGACATGTCATATCTGGGGACAGGTGACACATGACATGTCATATCTGGGGACAGGTGACACATGACATGTCATATCTGGGGACAGGTGACACATGACATGTCATATCTGGGGACAGGGGACACATGACATGTCATATCTGGGGACAGGGGACACATGACATGTCATATTTCAGGACATGTGACACATGACATGTCATATCTGGGGACAGGTGACACATGACATGTCATATCTGGTGACAGGTGATATATGACATGTCATATCTGGGGACAGGGGACACATGACATGTCATATCTGGGGACAGGTGACACATGACATGAACAGGGACAAGTGTAAACCACGTGTTACACCTGGAGACAGAGGGACCATTTAAAAACAACAAAGCGTCTGGGATGGCGAGCAAGTATTACACCGCTTGTCACATTTGGGGACGGGGGAATGAAACACCATGTGTCAAACCTGGGGACATAGGCACATCACTGTGTCATACTTGGGTGATAGAGGGACAACTGTAACACTATGTGACATACCAAGGGACAGAGGGACAACAGTAACACTGAGTCACATCTGGGGACTGAGAGACAACTGTAACATTATGTGTCGTATCCGGAGATGAATGGATAACTTACTGTAACACTATGTGTCACATCTGGGTGACAGAGGGGCAGATGGACAAGTGAAATACTATGTGTGACACATCGGGACAGAGGGAAAGTGAAACATGTGTCATGGAGAGGGAATGTTTTCAGCTGGGATTTTGTACCAATAACATGTGACACAGACAAATGACACTGACACCCATAAAACTGACACATACACAAATGGTATTGATACGACTGACACAAAATACACTAACAAAAGAAACATCAACACAACTGACTCATTTCACTGGTACGTAACACATAGAATGTCACTTAATGTCAAAGCATGTTACATTTTCCAGGTATGTGAGCCTCCCTGGAGATCTTCTAAAAGTCAAACTCTTGCTCTGTTTTGTTGGCTTACTGTATATCTTGGACATACAAATAGAATTAATTACTTCAAAGCACTCTTTATTTTCAGATGACAATGTCCTCAAATAATAATAATGATTATATTTATAATTATGAGCCAATATCCTCGATAATCGAGTTCAGTGGTGCGACAAAAACAAGGGATTATTATAAAGTAATCTCGTAATCGTATAACAATGTGCGAATCGTCGACAGATGGATGAAGGTGCTAGGAATCTAAGGAAGATAGGCAGCTTTAATGAGATAGGTTTTAGACGCCGGTGGAATGAAACTATATCTCTTTCTAATTTAACACTGGCAGGAAGTGTTAAATTAGAAGTATTATTCCATAACACATTCTGATCAAACTGACAAATGCAAAGAGATGGCCACGTTACCTTAACTACAAAACCGTAGGTCAAACGTCACAAAATCTCACCTGACAAGCCACGCTTTGTTACTTCGCTTAGTTCATTTTGACATTTCTTTAGGTCGTTGTGCAGCTTCTGTATTTCTGCGTCTTTCTGTTTCGTGACCTTCTGCAGGTCTACGTCAAACTTGCGATGAAGAGAATCCTTCAGCGAGTCGAGTTCTTTTGCCTTCTCCTGTACAATCTTCATCTTGACATCCTTCAGAGCAATGTTTGCTCGAGTCTGCTCCTCATCGCGAATCACCTGCTCAACAATGTGTGTCTTCATCACAGATCTGTCCTCTCTACTACAGCCCAGCTAGGACATGCAATCCCATACGTGCCTGCAGGAGTCTGTGCTTGTGCGTGCGTGCGTGCGTGCGAGCGTGCGAGCGTGCGTGCGTGGGTGGGTGGGTGGGTGGGTGGGTGGGTGGGTGGGTGTGGTGTGGTGTGGTGTGGTGTGGTGTGGTGTGGTGTGGTGTGGTGTGGTGTGGTGTGGTGTGGTGTGGTGTGGTGTGGTGTGGTGTGGTGTGGTGTGGTGTGGTGTGGTGTGGTGTGGTGTGGTGTGGTGTGGTGTGGTGTGGTGTGGTGTGGTGTGGTGTGGTGTGGTGTGGTGTGGTGTGGTGTGTGTGGTGCATGCATGTGTGCATGTGTGTGTGGTGCATGCATGTGTGCATGTGTGGGTGGGTGCGTGCGTGTGTGCATGGGTCTGTGCGTGCAGGAGTGTATTTGTGCATGGATTAGAGTTAGTACATCACATTAGATATCAATAAATTATTCATAACATGATTGAATGAATATATTCTCTGTGATTTATATATATATGTAAGGGCTCCCAAGCAGTCGAGAACAATTTACATGTGTTCAAATTTAACTGGAAAACAAATATCTGTCTTCTGCATATGTGTTTCTATCTGGAGAACAGGCATTTTAGTTAATATGTAGCAAAGTTAATACGTAATAGAAGTATAATGAGACAGCTAGGTAAAATGCAAAATGGTTTTTTTTTTATTTGTAAGTGCTTTTATCACAACATTGTTTGGTTCCAGTAGCAAATTATACCAATGATGGAAGACAATAAAGACGTGTATTTATCACGTTTTTGAATTAACTGTGATTCCAGAATGTCCCCTATGCCTGCCTTACCTTTGCTTGATGTGATTTCTCATGTTTCAGCTGCTTGATGCTCGACCGTTCCGCGTCAAGTTCGGCGCGAAGTTTGGAGTTTTGCATCCGTAAGTCGTCCAGAGCCTGCTCCGCCGTGTGGTCGGAAAGAGAACTACTACTAGTGGTCATTTTCCCTTTCCTAGCCGCCATGTTCTTGGTTGCCATGACGATGATCACTACGACGACAACAGCTGTGTCGCTCGGAACAACCTAAGTCTGCCTACTTCGTATAAATCGAAGTCGAAATTGGCACGTGATTGTTTGCATAGCTGCAAAGAAATGGACAATGTTCAGTTTAGTAGTAATAAATCTTTCCAAATACATATGTATATATAATATATATATATATTATATATATATATATAATATATATATATATATATATATATATATATAATATATATATAATATATATATATATAATATATAATATATAATATATATAATATATATGTATATATATATTATATATATATTATATATATATATATATATATATATATATATATATATATATATATATATATATATATATATTATATATACACACACACACAGTATAAGTATACCCATTGCCATATAATGTTATAATTGTTTTGACAAAAACAGAAATGAAACGATTATGCAAAGATGAAATCTACCAGTCCTGCTATTTTGGTGTAAACTAGATCACAGTGTTCTCAGTCTAGGAGGAAATAGCAATTTGCCATTCCTAGTCATTAAGTTAAAAATAGTCTTTCTGATGACACATCATGGGCTGACATTAGTTGTAGCAAATATGAAACTGTTTTCCGTCTGGTATGTAGCATGTCCTGTTTGTAGGGTAGGAATTGTATTAATAAAATTCGACAAGTGGCTAAAAACGGTGTTTCCAAATGTACAGTTTATACATTTATATGCACATGTAAACACAGCTGACACAGACATATCCATAGCCTGGAGTAATTGAGTAATATAGAATATGACATACAAACTAATATTTTCTTTAAAAAATACACACAAACTCCCCCAGTAATTCAACTCAACAGAAGTTACACAAAACCTCCAAATTAATAAAAACTACATTATAGTAACCATTTCATGAGCTGGTTACTTAGACAAATAGTTCAAAATTAAGTTTTATGAAATACTACAATTAGAGGATTGATTTAATATTTCTTTCTCATAGACAATATATCTAAAATAATTATTATGACTTCACAGTTCTCCTGGCTAATTCATCTGACTTATGTTTCTTCTGGGCATAAAGCTAACATTTCTTTGTTTCTCTTGGATAATGCATATAATTTTAATACAACTTTAATAAGCATTATATTTTTAAAGACTTTCAGACACCAGATATTATATCACTTAACATTTCTCCTAGACATTTACAGATGTAGTACAACTTCTTGTTTCCTCTAGACCATTTATGGGTCATACAAGCATTTAGGGCATATATCTGACAAACAGTGACACATTTCTTAGCCAGAGCGTCAGCACTAATTAGACATTTTATAGTAATTAAACCATTCACCAATCAGACTGCCCTAGATCTGATTAACATGGGTCTTGAGTGCGCATGAAGTGACCCCTGTTTACATGATTGTACAAAATGTAGCCAGGAATGTAGCAGCAGGAAATGCTGTGCCCATGAAAGGGTTAACACGGACACAATGGGAGGGCAAGGGTTAACAAGGGAACATACAGATTAGGAGCGGCTCAGCTGCCAGGGAGTGTGACGTCAACCCCATCAATCGTCGCAGGCCCTAGAACCGCCTACCAGGAAAAACTTATCTTCCCAGAATAAACCTATCTGTAACGACTGCTGTTGATGGGTACACGTTTTAATAGCTACACCTGCTGACAACTTGTGATAGCTAACAGACCTCAGATGCAGACCTCTGATAGCCAACAGACAATCATTCGACCTGCTATAGCCAGCAGACATACTTGGAGTAGCCAAAAAACACAGCCAAAAGATCTGTGATTGCCAACAGACACACTGACACTCAGTCTCCCAGTACTGTGTTCGCTGTGTCATAACCTCAGTGAGACTTGCCAAACCACCGCGCCAACAGACATGCGATCGCAACTCAAAATGTGCACTAAACGATTCTGATTCTATCCCTTACTCAGGAATGTTCTGCCTGCGAAGTGATATTTCTGTTTCCTTGCAAGAACCTCCCACATTGTGAAAGACTTGGTGTAGATTTAAAGATATGTCGACCCATCTTGTACAGAATGTCTACATGTGTGTAGGTTTACAGAACAGATAGGATATGAACTGCAATGTATTCCTCCTACCAGACATCCATGCCATGGGAAGTCAGAGATCCTACAAAGGGAGATGAAGGACCTGTCCTGGGCTCACAGTGTGAATGGTGTCAACACTGAAAAAAACATACGGGCCCTGTTTTAGCTGTTGCCAAAATCCGCCCTCTGATAATGGAGTGCTTTGTCTGGGAGAATACGGGCCGCTATATGAGACAGCAGATTATAAAGATGATTCTCATGGGGGTTAGTGGCTAACAGCAGTTAACAAAATAGTAATACACGCGTGGGAGGCAATCATAGCTTTATGTAGATACCTTTCAACCCACCATTTGGATGGGTAAAACCAGGGTAGAAATATCACTTGACGGGTGGTTGAAAGATATCTTCAAAAATAGCATATATTTTCAGTTATGGTTTAAAAATGAGTGTATCATACGTGTTTGTAGTTTATTTTACGTCATAGTACACCTGTATGTTGACTTGCTTGTACAGTGTATGTCTGTAAGTCAGTTAACATATAGGTGTCCATCAAAACATTTGTTTTCCTGCATTCAACATGAACATCATTCAACATAATTACATAAATCATGTAGCACAGTTGAGGTGGCTACCTGAGAAGTATAACTCATCGAGCTGGTGGCCCATTACATAAAACTCATTGTTTATTCATATTATATCATGGTGACATCCCGTCAGTACATGTTATATACATACAGTGTGTCTATTATAATAGCTTCAATTTTGTTACTGCCAAATATTTGATTACATAATTATTTATAATATTATTAGGCCCAGAAATGATGCATCAACGACACTGAAATCTCAAGCGAATTTTCCTTACAAGAAACTATTAAAGCTAGGGGCTATTTTTGTTCATTTAATATTACGATCTTGTGACTACAATTTACATGTTGTTGAAGGTTTACTGTCTGTCAGTTTGTGTTTAGTTACTTTATTAAGCTCAGAACAATGTCTGCAATTGGAAAGATTCCGCCTGCAACACGTCAAATGGTAAACAAAACATCTAGTTCCAAACCAAAATTGATAGGCAATAATGCCAAGGCGCAAGCACCGTTACCCTTTGATGTTTAACTTTCCCACGTTGTAGACAGCAGACTTCCCGTTACAAATTACTGCTCAGCCAATTCTGGGCAGAGGAGCTGGGTTGGTCCCTTTAAGACGACAGATTATGAAGACGTCTCTCACTAGTCCATTGGTAGCTACAGCAGATTACAAAACGTTGCAGACTGGTGGAACTCATTACATGTCTGGCCCCAAGTAAACAATGAAAGACTCCTGCAGTTGGCCATGTGGAATCAAATTAAATAGATTTTGACACCAATTACGCACTAAACATGAGATCGCTCAGCTGCAGACTGTTATCATGGAGTCAGTGACAACTCAGGGGCAACATTTAAGACTTTCCTAAAGGTACGTCTTTTCTGCATATCTTTAGAACACTGCATGGATAGCGGAAGTGACATTTAAATGACGTTTAAAGTTTGTCTTCTTAATCTTTACGTATGTCTAATTTTACAAACTAAATTTCGTAGTGTATTTAACTTATTTATGTTATTGAATTTATGTATCTAACTTATTTTTAACATATTTATTTATTCTACTTATTTAACATAATTATTTAGCCTTAAATGTGTGTGTGTGTGTGTGTGTGTGTGTGCGTGCGTGCGTGCGTGCGTGCGTGCGTGCGTGCGTGCGTGCGTGCGTGCGTGCGTGCGTGCGTGCGTGCGTGTTTACTCATTTTATATTTTTAGCACCTTTGAGCAGGGTTTTAGCCCAGATACATGGTGCTTTAAAAATGTCTCCAAATAAATATAAATAATAAATCACCTTTCACAGTGACCAGACAGAAACATTGACTGTCTGTGAAGCAACTTTCACAGTGAGAAGGTAGTCTGGAGTAAGTCCAGTTACACTAGGTGAAAACCACTGTTAATGCCACTCAGTCTTAATAATTTAATAGCTATTCTGCTAACTAGTTGGGTTAGTGTTTCAGGACAAAAGTTACCCCTACAGAATTGCAGTGCAAAGGGAAATGCTCCTTTTTGCTGATGTATGCATTACACACATCGCTGAACTTCCATTATCAGGCAACAAAGAGACAATACACAGACACTACTCAATTATCCACACCGAACAGTAGATTCCATCCAATCTATTGCAGAAAGTCAGCCAACCACCTAGCCACTATTCTTGTTGAATCTGGTAGCTACTTCACTAGTCCGCTAATCTGAAATAATTCTCTTTCTGTATCTACCCTATCAACCCTCCTGCACCAACCCTGCCACCCTCCAGTTTCCATTCTGCACCAAGTCAACCCTATCTACCCAGTAAGTCATAACAAATTATATCTACCGGGTGGTACCCTATCACTGTCACCTCTTGTCCCCTACCTGCATCTAACCTATTAAACCTTCTCAGTTGGTTTGATGCAAAAGTTCATTTCCAGTCTGACTCCACGGTAATTTATCAAAATAGCTCAAACCGCAAAAAGTCCTCACAACTGCCGTTCATGAATTATTGTCGCCATTCACAAATTACCCCCATCCAGGGTATACTTAACCTGCCCCGATTACACTACCATTAACAGTTCACCCCATTCATCACAATCTCTCACCCCTCCCAGCAGGAATGTATCTATCAGTTGACACCATCACAGCAATTTGAAGGGAAACGATAGTGTATATTAATAAGATGTCATCATGGGGTTGTCTGGGTGACATTCTTTATTGCCAAACACCTGTCAACCAGGCTCTGTGTAAACACATGAGGTGTCAAACCTCAACAAGTTCAACCCCTTCAATGGCTGGTGCGGTGAGACAGTGCTACTGTCTAATGACAACTTGTGCTACTTTGTATTCGAAATGCAATCAGTGCCTGCACATTCAACAACCTCAACAGTGGAGGTGTTGCTCGGAAAACATGAGGAATGCTCACAACTCTGCCCATTTATACACACTCACGGGCCACTCCATTGTAAACACCAGTAACACTAAAAAACAGCTTCGACTAAGGCCAACAATGTCTTTAACCCCATGCACTCAGAATCACACCCATATTAAAGTAAAACACATTTTGAATATTATATACATTCATCAGGGGGTAAACATCACCCTAAGCCAATTACCAATAAAAGCTATTGATACATTTAAAAGTAATTTTAGGTTATTAGTTTACTATTGAAATTGTGCCCAAATTGTCCCCCTTCCAAAATGCACAATTATTATTGTCAAATCCTAAAATGGGTCTGCAAAATATTTCATTTTACAATCTCTCTTATCTAAATCCTTTAAAAAAGGCAAAGCCAACTCCCCAGGCATAGAGACTGACAGATGTACTCATGAAATGACAGTAGGGATGACTAAAGAAATGACTGAAGGACTGTTGAAAGGAGCTGAACTAAGTGAGGACTGATTGACGACTGACTCAAGGAATGTGACTCAATGGCTGACACAATATGCCTGACAGTCCAGAGGATTAACGGAAGGAATGACTCGAAGGTGACTGACTCAAGTAGTAGCTCAATGACTTAGTGGAGGGAGGTTTAACTCAATAAATGACTTAATGACTAACCCACTGACTGACCAGTGGAGTGACTGTAGGGTAGACCCAGCCAGTTCATGTCACCTGGGGTACCTCACCTGCAGGGGTAGAAATAGTGGGAGTCCGGTAGTCCAGGGACTACTAGAAACTTGGTTGGACTACCAAAGATGACGACAGCCGTAGTCTGATGGACTACCACAAAATTTGGGAATATTTTTCAAATTTTGTGTTTTCATGTTATTTTGCTTAAATCTGGGCCATATTACTACCACATATATCTGAGGACTACCAGATTTCTCAACTAAGTAGTCCTGGTGACTACCAGAAATGTTTGAGTTATTTCTACCCCTGACCTGGGACTACATCAGGGCATTTCCTGCCCTATCATCTGCATGTTCTGGTCAGTTAGTGTGATGACTCATAGTTTGGCAGGAGTGAGTGTAAACACCAGCCAGTGCCAACTGTGGCAGTTGTAGCTCACTGTGTGAGTGATCCCAACACCACTCTGTTCCAGACTGGTCAGTTAATCCAGTGTGCAATCAGTGTCGCTGGGTTCTACGTGATAACTATTATTTACTGCACTAACTGAACCCATTTATGGCGAAACACCAAACACAGCTCACCTACCTGTATTGCCAAATGTTGCATATTATGTTTATATCAAACTGACTTATTGTTGTACCACATGTGGGGTTATGCAGCCCCAAAGTTAGCTTATTACTATAGGTATACAGCTGTAGCTCTATACAGAGACCCGCCCACGCGTCATTTGGGCGGGTAAACCTTGTTGTGGATGGGCAGAAATAGCATTGGGTGGGTGGGTGGTAGATGGGTAAAAAATGAAGGAGCAAAAGGTCTTCTAAAGTCATTTATATTGAGTGTAGATTTGTAGTTAATTTCGGGTCATAAAACACACCACAATTGGCTTGTATGAGTTAACATCGACGTCTCCACCAAAACATGTCACTGGCAAAAATGTTATCCAAAACAAAAAAAATATCCACTTATTCAAAGCTAACAGACACCACACTTCATGTAGACAGCACAGTTGGTGTCTAACTCAAGTCTACTATTGATTTATAAGTATATATATAACCTTCTCCTTACACCCATGTACCCAGTACGTCTGGGGACCATTTCATAAACACACTTAAATTAGCCCATATGCCCCAAAATTGAGAGAGAAAAAAAACAGTTCAGCTGTATCACAGAATTAGTTTTCTCAGCAGGTTTTTATCAATTTTAAAAATGTCTTAAAATAAACAGAAATCTGCTGAGTCATGGCATATTTTCTTCATGAACTTACTTTTTCAGTGAAACAATCCACAGATCTAAAACAGTGTTACACTTGATGTGACATGTTCTTTGCTGGTGTGATTTATAAGGTTGTTCATCTAGGCTTGTGGAATGACAGTTGTAGATATGGCCAGGGTTGATCAAAGCTTGTAGAATCACCACCAGGTGTGTTGACTCCAGGTTGTTGACTCGACCCAGGGTTGTCCACCCTCAGCTACAGGTGAACACCCATGAGTGTGCAGCCAGTGTCATAAGCACAGGGATGTTGACCCTGGTTTGTGGGCCCATGGTTGTCAAACCTGCATTATATTTATAGACCGAGTGATGTACACCCTGCTTTGTGGACTCAGGGTTGCAAACCCAGGTTTCCAGTTCACATTAAGTCAGGATAACTGAACCCTCTGGTCTGCTCTGGGCCCTGTGGCAGTTGTATAGTGCCCTGGCTGTATGGTGCTTTTGGCCGAATGTGTGTAATGTTATTCTCCCAGCAGTCCTAAGCTGGTATCAGTTGACTTCAATGTGATCCTATCAGAGCAGTTATCTCGCACTGCATTCTTGCTCTATCTCAAGCATCAGGGCTGTCAAACAGTCATTGCAACACATTGTTTGCTAGGAGTTATTTACGCAGATAAAAGCGAAAACAAGACATTTCACTAATGCATCAACAAACAAGGCTTGTTTGAAATCCACTCTCGCACTGGGGTTAACGTCAACTTCTGATTACTGATTGATTAATTATGAGATCTTATCAGACCACATCCAATGGATGGATGTGGAAATGTATAGAAGATTGGTTGGATGTGAGAATAGAATACAGTCAGTCACTAGTGACATTTGATAATCAAGAATAGAATGTGTGTGTGTGTGGTGGTGGTGGTGGTGCTGGTGTGTGTGTGTGTGTGTGTGTGTGTGTGTGTGTGTGTGTGTGTGTGTGTGTGTGTGTGTGTGTGTGTGTGTGTGTGTGTGTGTGTGTGTGTGTGTGTGTGTGTGTGTGTGTGTGTGTGTGTGTGTGTGTGTGTGTGTGTGTGTGTGTGTGTGTGTGTGTGTGTGTGTGTGTGTGTGTGTGTGTGTGTGTGTGTGTGTGTGTGTGTGTGTGTGTGTGTGTGTGTGTGTGTGTGTGTGTGTGTGTGTGTGTGTGTGTGTGTGCATGCATGTGTGTGTGCTTGTGTGTGTGTATGTATGTATGTATGTATGTATGTATGTATGTATGTATGTATGTATGTATGTATGTATGTATGTATGTATGTATGTATGTATGTATGTATGTCTGTATGGTATGTATGTATGTATGCGACCAGGTAAAGGCTGGCTTATTTAGGACAGCAATGTCAAAAATTACAACTGCTTGACCTAAACTAGGTCTGTGAGAACATATGCATACCGTTCTCTCAGACACAGGCTTAAGTTGTTTGTCTCACTCTGACGTCTGTCTATATCGCTACAGGGACAACAAACAATCTTGCACTCCCTGGATTCAGAGAAAGCATTTCTTTCTGTCTGGAGTGTATCACACCAGAGGCAGCCCACCCCTATCAGTGCTAGAACCACTGTTCTGCCAACTTACTTGAGCTCTGCCTGAAGCTGTTGTTTTCAGGTCCACAGTTTAACACGCAGCCACAAAGTAAACAACTTCTGCACAGACATTGCTGCTTACTTGATGAAGCAAACACGTAATATGAACTTCCTCCGACATCCGAAACAATTATATAGTGACGTAATTAATCACGACTACACCTGTAAGGACGACAGCCAATTGCCAGAGTTGGGTTCACCGGTTCAGTTACAACTTACCTGGTGAGCAACTAATACATTTATTCAGAGACCCATCTGCCAGTTGTATCTATGGATGGGTAAAGTTTATTTTGGACGGGTGCAAATTAGAATGGATGGGTAGAAATGTGAAGGGCGGTAAAGATTTGCGATATTCACCATTTGCTTAGGGTCCTGTGAAGAACAAGCAAAAGGTTAATGGTCCCATAGCCAGTCAGTCTAACATCTGCAACTAGTGGATTATTTGTGAACACGTGTGCAAATTATGAACCAGTCTGCAAAGATTTGGTTAAGGGCAGGGCTTCATGCAGGACCAAATTATTGCCTGTCAGTGTCACACGTTTTGGTGGACACCTGAAATGGTCTATAAACACCCATGACACAACCTACACTCACTTCTAAGGCATAACTGACAATATCTATGGTTTTGGAACACCTTTTTTTGCTCCTTCATTTTTTTTACCTGTCCACCATCCATCCACCCATATTTCTACCCGTCCACAGCGGATTTTACCCATCCAAATGACGGGTGGACGGGTCTCTGCATAAAGCTATGGTTAAGGGAATGCCTTTGTAACATTACAAGAAGAAATGCCCACAGCTACGTCACATGCAGTCATCACGTTTTTGGCAGCAATGTCTCCTGTATTTCTGGTTAGATCTTTATGTATGAACACATTTTTCCAGTCAAACATTTTGTGGACAACACGTGCAAATTAACTTATAAACATACAAGCCACGTGACACTGACACCCATTTTAAAGCAAGAATTGACAATAGGTATATAACATTTTTGAAGATCCTTTTTGCTCTTAATTTTTTACCTGTCTAGTGAAAAAAAATGAAAAAAAATTACCCACTCAAAATGGGTTTTATCCATCCAAATGACAGTTGGATGGGTCTCTGCATAAAGCTATGTTTTAGATATATGCCACTCCCGTTTCCCCTCCTTCAACAAAGTCTAGTCTCATGCTACACTAACATAAATGCGCCACTGTCTCACAATGTTGCACTACTGTGTAGAATTGAAGAAGACTCAAATTGTCTTAACTCGAACAACTCCCTGTGAGAACTAAGAGACACAACTATCACAGGAAACATAAATACCCTGACAAGAATCACCCACATTGAATACACAATCGCCCCAGGGTGAACACACAATCAATTACAACTGACCTAGTGTTTGTTTGTGTAACCCCAGTGATCTCCTGAGCACACAATAGAGCCCTGTTCTAGTCTGGTTCCTCAGGGTGGGGCGGCTGAGCAGTCAGAACAGGTGAGATATTCAGGGGCAACAAGGCAGCTCTAACACAACCACTGGAGTCTTTGGAGGATGTCACACTCACTCAAACACCTAGCAATTACTCCTGACAAGTTGTACAGCATAGACAGTGAGATAAGAACATGGCTTCTGAGGTTTCACCATTATATATAGAGCATCCTAGATGTGTGCTACTAGGTACTTCAGTGACAGGTGACAGACCCAAACAAACCCACACAGAAATTTGTCATTAGAAAATATAAAATACATGGATGGGAGTCAATTCTGCTACATGTAATCTAAAATGCTACACTTTGTTCTCATAAGTAACCAAAAATACCAACAGTACTTATTCTGTAAGACAAAAACACCTATAATTTTTTTTAGACATGTAATCTCCCCCTCTCTCTCTGTCTGTCTCTCTTTTGTCTGTCTCTCCCTGTCTGTCTCTCCCTCTCCCTCTCCCTCTCCCTCTGCCTCTCCCTCTGCCTCTGCCTCTGCCTCTGCCTCTGCCTCTGCCTCTGCCTCTGCCTCTGCCTCTGCCTCTGCCTCTGCCTCTGCCTCTGCCTCTGCCTCTGCCTCTGCCTCTGCCTCTGCCTCTGCCTCTGCCTCTGCCTCTGCCTCTGCCTCTCCCTCTCCCTCTCCCTCTCCCTCTCCCTCTCCCTCTCCCTCTCCCTCTCCCTCTCCCTCTCCCTCTCCCTCTCCCTCTCCCTCTCCCTCTCCCTCTCCCTCTCCCTCCCATTTCTTCTCTCTGTTTGTAAATAACAAGTGACAACTCCGTTGTCAGATTAATCAAGACATTGAGAACACAGCAGAACTGACGGACTGATTTGTTCAGCAATTATAAGAATCTACAGCACAGTGTATATGCTAACCTCCACCAACAAAATTATTTTATTACACACGTACAAGTCAATATACTCTAAATATGTTGTCGACGTGCAAGAATATAGCTTATAATCTTGCCCTGTGAAGTCTGCCATTATACCTCTTACTTAACCATTATAAGCAGTATTAGATCAATTTCAAGTGATTTCTATAATGGACATTTTTTAAATGCAGAAGTGCTGTGCAGTTGAATCACAGACTCAACACACTGTTTAATCGTCTGATGTCAACAATATCAATGTCACGTTCCTGTTGTAGTTGTTGACGCATACCATTACTTATTCATTTAGCTGTCTAATGTCTATAAGTAACTGCACCATGAATCAATATTTCTGTACACTCTGTACTGGAGTGCGTCTGCAGTCAAGACACTGTGTATGGTACACTTAACACGTTAGTGTCAACATATTTATGGCCATA
>OZ024864.1:8567058-8664558 GCA_964017155.1 Oasisia sp. SBJ-2009 | reverse complement strand
AAGAACAAATGTTGTGCCTTTTTGTGATGCGCAGTGTGTTTGCATCCCAGCTGCTTCAATGAATTGTCCCCACCTTCTACTATGTTCCGTTACTTCGGGAAGGGTCCACTTCGGCCATTATAACCAATTACGCTAATGGTATAGTTTAGATAATGAGATCTCAGCTCAGTCAGATCATAGTAGAACATGACTAGTTTCTATTCTCGATCATGCAGTCATAATTCTTAATGCCTCGGAGGCCAATTGGAAACTGCAAAGCCAGGGTAAAGCATGGAAGAGAGGAAGAAGTACAACCGCTTTGGTCTCCTTCACAAGACCTACACCGGTCACGTTGACATCACCATAAACCAACACCTCCAACGGAATGACCCCAGAACTCGGGGAGTCCAGCATTTTCGTCATGCAAGGGCAGATAATCTAGCCATTTACCATTCTGTTTTCCTTTCGACACTCAGACAGTGGAATAGTCTCCACATAAGCCTATCGGTCACCTCAAGCCAATGGGCTTTCAAAGCTGGCCTTGAGTTTGGTGCCTCAACATCTGCCAGCAGATATTTTCTTCGTGAGACCTCTGTGTAAATCATACAATTAATAAATTTTTGCTAATTCGCCTAACTTCATTAACGTTTTAACATATTTTTTTTTTTATGGTTTAGGTTAAGAAAACACACGCCTCCCCCTCCATCTTGGGCGTTAGCTTCGTTTGACTTTTAACGCCCTACAAGAGCCCAATCCAATATTTGGAAGAAGAAAAAGTATGGCTCGCGGGCTGTTTGAACGGTGTGTGCCTAAGTTTGTTGTTGTTGTAAATTGGGACGACATTTGCATCAAGTCAGCGGCACCCCCGTCTTTGAAATAGGATTAGCCCCCAATGTTTAGAGGTGTGCTGATTTTTTAATATAATTTACGATGTGTTATCGTTTTAAGATATGTTTTGGCGAATCTTATAGTGGTGCGGGATGGGAAAAGGAGCAACTTAACGTTTTTGTTGAACCCGAGCCTCAGGCTTCGGGTTATGGCGCGCATCAAATGGTAAAAGCCGCAAGCCTGGAGGCGCGTGTAGTAACAGTAGTAATTGTAATTTAAGCTTTATCGCTTTAATGACGGTGACCATATCACGTGGTACATCGTGATTTCCCACGGATCAACACCCAGTACACACACGCGCACGCACGCACGCACGGGCGCGCGCGCACGCACGCACGCACGCACGCACGCACGCACGCACACACACACGCACACACACACACACACACACACACTTACAATTTATATAAATGTAGTTCACAAAGACAAATACTTACTAATGTTAACAGCAAAAATAATATTATAATAATTTTTTATTATATAATAGTATAATTAGGATACACGTACGCTATTCGCCAGGTGGCAGGTATATTTTATTGACGAGCCTCAAGCGAGTGTGTAAATCGATAATATTTTGTCTCAATGCACGAGTTTTTTATGCGATCATCAGGTAGGCAAATTGTAACTGTTTAACCTCAGGATAGTTCCTTGTCGCAACTCTGAGGGGCTTCTAGTGAGCTTCAGCTGCCCCTCCAAGTGTCTGACCAAGAAGTCAGCTTTCTCGTCATTATATTTTGTGACTACAAACAGCTAAATCTCTCATATCTCACAAGGGCATATATACGCACGCACGCACGCACGCACGCACGCACGCACGCACGCACGCACGCACGCACGCACCCACGCAGCCACGCACGCACGCACGCACGCGCACGCGCACGCGCACACGCACACGCACACGCACACGCACACGCACACGCACACGCACACGCACACGCACACGCACACGCACACGCACACGCACACGCACACGCACACACACACACACACACACACACAATGCATGGTGATTATTTAGTCATACAGCTAAAAAAACAACCTTCAATCACAAGTTCCAGTTTTTAAACAATAATATATGCAAATTGAGCAGCTGTAGAGTCCCGTGGTTGCATGTGCGAAGGCATCAGCTTGCCATTTCCAGCTCGTCTCAGCGTCTGCCTGCATTCTTCCAGCTATTGGTGGCGCCCTTCCAGTAATCGTCTGTAATAGTTCGTCTCTCCAACACCTCGACCAGGTGGTCATGCGTGAATGTTCATCGGTTGAACGGATTAATGGATTAATGAAAGCCAATTCGATAACAACACACAACGACGACGGCGACAAGGTTCGACAATAAAACCATGTCCATGACAACGGACGACGACGTAATTTATTTTATTTAGTCTAGCTTCCACAGTCTAGCCGTGCCTGTGGTTGATGCTCCTTTGACCTTTATTCCAGTCTTTTGAGGAAAACAATTATTGATACATGTATATTGTGAAGGGAAAAAACACTCTATAAAGTGCACTTTTTAAATTGTCATCTAGGCCCTAGGACTTGCCTCGATCGACTAGGTATTATGGAGTGTGTCAAACGCAGACGCGCGTGCGCACAGACGGCACAGTTTGAAAAACGTAAAAGAAAGAGCTGGCACAAGAGGCAGGATTGCATAAACAAGCCAAAGTGGAATTTGTAATTAAGACCTGTGACATTATAAATTGTGCATTGCTGTAGCTGCGGTTTGAGTTTAGGCTATATAATAGGCATAATAGCTGTCATTGGCATTGCCTGTCATACGAAGTATGCGTGGCTCTGAAACAGCAGTGCCACCTACAGGATATTATATTAAAACACGTCGCCACCTGGCGAATAGCGTGTAATTACATAATTGTAAATGGCGCCGCTTTCTGCGCGCACTTGATTGGCCGACACCGTAAAGACAGAATGACAGCGATTTTTACACAGAGACGAACTTTGGTAATGTGCTAAATGTGTCGAAATTTTAGGTAAATTTTTATCTCACAGTGGCGAGTTACGAAAACATGACGTCGTGGGATCTCGGCTAGGTATGTCAGTGGTGCGTGCGAACGAAAAACGACTGCCGAAAAGCGCGTAATATCGACCGCAAATCACTTGTTTATTTTGGAAACGGCAGAAACTCGGCCGTGGCCGGTCGGTTGCTATGTGAGGAGACGCCGCTGGCATGGCTGGCCTCACGTCGGATGTCGGCGACTTCACGGAGCGACCTGTCGCCAGTGCCGCCAACTCGTCGCAGACCGAAGTCTGGACGGGGGATTTGGCGACGAAAACGTCGTTTCTCGTGCTGTACATTATCGCGGGCTTCGTCGGCAATTGCGTGCTGGTGACGACACTCGGACAGTGCCACCGCCTGAAAGGTAGCGCTCTCAACAAGCTGCTCATATGCATGGCCGTCATCAATCTGTTCGACTGCATTATCAACATGCCGCTCATACTCGGGTCGGTGATCACGGCCAAGTGGGACTACGGCAGTCTGATGTGTCAGATGAATTCCGCCTTCCTGCAGCTGACGAACATCGCGACGATCATGGCACTGCTCGCTATCACGTACGAGCGGCTGCTTGCGGTGAGGAGCCCGACGACAACGACGCACAAGCGGCTGAGTTACGTCAAGACTGCCTTAATCATAGGCTACATCTGGGTGCATTCCATCGCCCTGTGTATCCCCCTGTTCATCGGTGTCGTGTCGTCGGCAGCGTTTCCGTCACGTTACCTGTGCTCAATCACACAAGGGGCGCCCCTGCTGTACGTGTGCGCCTTATCCGTCCTGGGCTACCTCATTCCATTCACCCTCATTGTCGCCTTCTACATATTCATCATATACGTATGCGTTAAAGAAAAGCTCAACGAGAAATGCCAGACAGCAAACGGACCAGAAGCTCGCCTTGCTCTGCAGGATTACTGTCTTTGTGCTGAAATCGACATGTCGAAATACGTCGGCGTGTTGTTCACCTTCTGGTGCATTCTCTGCGGACCGTACCTGGTCCTCAGCAGCATAGAGCAGTACCGCAACAGTGCCGAATTGAAATCGTCGACGGTCTCTTTTTCGTTTGAGTATCCATGGAAACTGGATCTCGTCTTCACGTGGCTGTATCTCAGCTACCCGGTCTTCCTGCCGGTGATCACGCTGTGCTGGAGGAAGAAGGTGTGGCAGAAGTTCAAGAACTTCCTGCTGTGTCGCAAGAGTAACCTCATCAACGACGCCCTGCCCATCTCGGACCTCGGCCAACGCAGCAACGAGGAACTGAGCAATGGAGGGACTCTCGCCACCAGCATCCCGGTGTTGTTTGCGACAGAGAACGGTCTGCACTTCCAGACGTACGGCAGACGGAGCGAGGACGAGGGGCTGAGTGACTCGCGTCTTGAACTCTGTCCCGAGCTGGACTCGAGTGGGGGGAGTGGGTCGATGGTGATGACGTCACGCAAGTGTGACGTCTACAGCTCCCAGATGCTTCAACTCGACGAGGACACGAGTGATTACGACTCAAGTGACGAGCCTGTGATGACGGTTGGCACGCTGTCGGTGAACATAGAGCCACCCTCACCCTCTACCCCCTCCTCTCTACCCTCTACCAACTTCTGTACCCCCTCCTGTCCACCCTCACCACCTACGTCTGTGATGCAGCTGCCAGGTGACTGCAGCGAGGTACGTCTAGACAGTTGTGAGAAAGTTAAAGACACCCAGGATAAGCTAAATAGTATTGTGATGCATGAAGAGACGACAAACCAGACAGAAGCAGGGACACCGTTCAGAGGAGACCACAGCAGCAATGATTCTGGAAGGGGATCCGCAGACGACTTCACTTTGAACCAAACTCAGATATCACACAATATGAAAGAAACCACTGTTGAAGTGGAACCGACAGCAGCCGAGCCAGACCGAGGCGGTAATGGCGCCTGCATCGAGTGTAACCGAGAAACACTCTGTGATGAGGCAAAGAAGAAGAAACACAGGAAAAGGAAACACAAATCTAAAAGTATTCTCCCCACCGAAGTCGTCTCGGTTGGTAGTGATGTCAACAACACAAACACTAGCGAATTTGTTCGACCGCCTCCAAGACTGGAGCCCATCACGACTAAGGTCGAGACTTTGGAGTCTCCGCCTAGTGACAAACCGCCTGAACCACCAAAGAAACAGGTAGAGTTGCCGACTCCATCACAAGGCAGGAAATCAGCCAAGGGCAAACCAACGACCGTGCGCCATATTAACAGTGCACATGGCCGTCGCTTGAACACTTCTGGTGCACACACAGTCAAGTCAGTGCGGACTAACGGTCAGAAGAAACGTGTCGAAAGTGGGAAATCTGTTCGCCGTCACCTGTCGAGCAATGGCGACAGTGTAACTGACATGTTGGAGAGTTCTGGCGGGTCCACTGTGTCTGCCCCGGTCAAACAACTAATGGCGTCATCCAAAGCGCCACCTGTGGCTGCAAGGAGGACTACAAAGACAAAGAAATCTGGCGTGTCACTATCGACACAACGCAGTGCCGTGTCACTGTCGACACAACGTGGTGACATGCAATTGGTGGAGATACAACCAGCCACTTCCTCCAGGAGCTGATACAAGGTGGCAGCACCATCCAGGTAACAATCATCTTCTGTGTCATAATCATTGTGGTTAAATGTATGTTCTTATTATTATAATACCAGTTTGGGGGAATCATCCTTGTATGCCATGGGCAGTAATTATTTGCATTAGGTTTGGCTGCTTACTTCTAATGATAAAATGTAAAGTGAATGATCTTTGACATTTAATTTTTTTATTTCTAGGTAATATAAATTTATTTGTAAAGTTTCTGGAAAGCTGTGCAATATAGTAATAATATGCAAGTTAGGCATGTAAATTTTGTTTATGTAGGTGTGTTTTGCAGATCTATTTATTATTGGTGATAATTGTTCATAACATAATCTTACAAGTGTTTTGCATTCCTGACCAGTGACCAGTATTTAATTGTTAGGGTCTGTACCATAGCTTATCGGGCACTTTTGTGGTTTACATTCATTGCTTACTGCTGAAAAATACCTGTCCAGCTTCGATCATCTGGTGCTGATTTGCCTTTTGTTCCTAGAGTCAATGCTAACACAGGAACTAGGGGCTTTTTTGTACAACATAGCTTTTGGAACATGCTACGTCAGTCTTAGTGTTAGATGACATTTAAGACAGCCATGAGTGTTTTGTTGGTCATTCCCTGATGAAAGAGTTCCCAATACAAATTACATTATGCAGATTGTTTGAATTTACGTTAGGACTTGTAATTGCATTGAGTAAGTAGAAATTATGTATTTATTTATGTGGTATCAGAGCTGTCAAATTCTGACAGATGTCAGGCGGTGTTTTTCTGGATATAGATACTATTAGATATGGACAGGTGTCATATTGATTGGTGATGTCATCCTGGCAAATATGTGTTTGATTGTAGCAGAAATGAAGGGCTGTCAGGTTAGATATTGGATTGTAGGGAAATTAGGTATTAGAATGTCACAAACTGTATACAGCATGTATGTGAACGAAGGCTAAGTAATATCTGAAAATGTGAATACCCTAGTGTCAACTACCTCTAGAGCAGGAAATGAAGGAAATGTCATAATGGCCACCTATGGGAAACTCCATGTAGTCTTCCTGTTACTTAGATCAATCAGACTGAAACCGAAACTATTTCACAATTCCACCACTAGTGAAAACATGTACATGTCACCTTTTTTATCCACCACGGCTCCCTGGCATATCATCTGTCTGTGGACAATTGTATTCTGCATATCGATTTTGAGGTTGACCAATCCTCTGGGTCTTAAATGTGCCTCTAAGCTTGGTTTCAAGCATTTATCATAGCAAAATTACATTATTACGTATAAACTACTTGTATATTTTTTATTCAAGTTTACCTGTTCCTATATTTATTCAAGTTTAATTCACGGATCCAAAATAAAATGTGTAGGCACTTAAATGAAATGGTTGTTGCTTGTTTTGCCTCTACATTACATGCCATTACCATTGTTATTTTTCTCTTATTGGTTTTAGCTTTTATATTAGTTAGACAATTCGGTATGTCCACAAGATTGTGCAAGTTTTCTGACAGTTTTACCCAGAGGTGGTGTAAACATCACAAAATTACTTTTAAAACATTGCATCTGTTTGTAGTATTTTTATATTGTAAAAGTACAGGGACCAGCAGCCCTGGCTTATGACCGATTGACCTAGCAATCTAATAAGATACGCAGAATTTAAGGAGAATGAGCTGACCAGTAAATTGACTAAGTTCCAAGTGTATGGACCCACATTACTGACTGACACCAGTTGCACAACTTGTAAGGAAATAAAACCAATGTTGTCAACCGGTATTAATTAATTAAATTAAATAACCAGTTCAATTTTTTTTGCCATAAAAAACAAACTGCCTGATGACTGGCTTAATGGGTGTGACTGATATGGATGGCAGACTCATGAAGTTGGAAGATGTCAAGTACTAATAAATATTTAGTTTCATCCATGAAGTGGAAGGCCTACTATTTCCATTTACTAGCTCCAGTCTGTCAGTTCCTCCAGTAGGATTTAATATCTAATGGACATAGTTAACATGTCATAGATTTGAAAGCTGCCTGAATGAGTTTACAGGTGATTTATGAATGTGCAAACATGGTAATTTATAAGGTCTACGGATTTGCCACAGTCAAAACACTGTTCACACTACTAACATAGTATGAATTCTAGGACAGAGCACTTGCTATTCAGCTTGACAAACACCGACCTGAGAGTTAATTGGAGACTCTGAGTGTTCTGTTGACAAGTCCCAGCCTTAGACTAACTTATTGCTGGCCCGGCATTGTCTGTGTTCACCCAGGCAGCTCAATTGTTTAGCAAAGGCAGCATGTGTAAATAAGATTGTGTAAAAGCTGAACATTATACATCTTAATTGTGTTGTGCATTCACTGGTCTGTGGGTCGTGTTGACTTGCTGGACAGGACATTGACCTCGCTGACCTAGAGATTTACCTGTATAGGTGTGACAGATCCTGGGCAGTGTGACTAATAAAATAAACAGTTTGACATTGAATATACAGCTAGTTGGCATATTCACATATTCAATTTGTGCTATGTTTGGTGCTATAATATGTATACCCAGTTATGATATCCTCATTTTGGAAGAAATTACAGAGTAAAAAACAGACATGCAAGCAGGCACCTATCAGTTCCTTTATGAGTTAGGCCAAGTAAAATAGAAACTAGTTTCTCGTAATGTTCCCGCCTGCTTCTTTATTTGGCTTCCGTCTCCATTTGTAATATTTACCATATTTGAAAAAAAAATTGCACACTATTTTTAAATGCTTCCTGTGAAGAAATCTCTTGACTAGCGTCCTGTGCATCTAACTTGTCATGTGAATAGGGTATTTTTATTCATATTTTACACATCATACATGGTTTAGGGAAATATATGTATCACATGCCTTTATGTAGGAACACGTTTTTGCCAGTCAAAACAAAAAAATCCTGGGAGATGTGTGTGTATGCAGGCGTGCAAATTAACCTTGGCTTGGACATATTATTCTAAATTATTCGCATTATCTACCTACTAGCTATTCTCTGCGGCGAGAGAGAAGGTTGGCTTTGAACAGTAAGAGAATAACACATCTCTAGGCAATGTCATTTTAAAGTTTGTCAACTGGCTTAACAGTTAACATCCATGTCTCCACCAAAACATGTGTGACTGGCAATAATTTTGTCAGACAAAAATGGCCAAGAAGGAAGTGGGTAGACATGTTATATTTTCTGTTTGTAATAAATGGAAGTATTTAAAACTAAAACTCTATGTATTACAATTTTTGTGAGTGCGCATAATACTCTAATTATATGCAATTATTGCAAATGCATTGATTAATAACTTTTTTAGGAAACTGATATCCATATTACTCTGGTGTTAGCTATATCAGCTAATGAATGCTCCCTGACTGGAGTATCTGCTGAGTGGATACAATTTTGCCAGTCACACACGTGGAGGCTAACTATACACATATATATAAGCCTTTTGAGATGTGTTTTATGAAGTGAAATAAACTATAAACACAGTGTGACACTGGCAATATATTTGATTTGATAAAACCGTTTTTGCTCCTTCATTTTTTTTACCTGGTCACCACCCATCCAGTGATATTTCTACCCGTCCACACTCCACAATGGATATTACCTGTCCAAATGATAGGTGGACGGGTCTCTGCACAAACCTATGGTCAGCTCTGAGTCGAGCAATGTGTCAGTCAGCTGACACAGTAAATCTCGAACTTAATGCACAATCGTTCCTGTATATGATTAACGTGCCTGTATATGTTTCAAGTAGTTTCAGAACATTTCAATAGTTATTAATCTTCTGGTGATATTCAGGACATCACTGAGTGACCATTCTCTTGCATGGCTCTCTTTAATGGCAGAGTTTGCATTACAGCTGTACATGTATTCATAACGACAGGCTTCTGCTGAGCATATGTTTTGACCCAAAGTGTTACACCATCAGACTTCTGTTATCTGATTAGGTTCATTGGTCAAAATGTGTAGGTCGTCAGAGCTCAGTATGCTATGATTATTAGTTAAAATTATTACTGCTAGCTATATGTTGACTGTAATTAAATATATCTGACATGTGCAACACCATGAAGTCAACTTTCAGCGAGTTGCGACTGCTGCGGTAGTTTCTGTTTGTTTATCTACAACAGCTATGCTATTATACGGCACTATACAGTTATTAATGTTGACTAATTTGGCCCACAAGAATACTTTATGTATATGTATGCTTTATAATATGGTATTGTGCTTATTAATCTGCAATAACTGTATAATTATGCAAACAGCATATTACACTATTTACTAATTCAAATGATTGGTTTGAAGAGCACCTTTACATGGAAATTATAGTCTTGTAATGATTATTTTGTGTGGCATATACACCAGGGTTTACGCAGGACCAAATGATTGCCAGTCACCCATGTTTTGGTGGACACATTGGTTTTGGTTGACTGTTAAGCCAGTTTGCAAACTTTAAAATGTGTCTGATGACCTGAAATTGACTACAAACACACATGTGACACCATTTACACTTACTTGTAAGGTAAAACTAAAAATATATATGGTTTTGGAACACCTTTTTTGCCCCTTCGTTTTTTACCTGGCCACCATCCGTCCACCCATATTTCTACCCGTCCACAGCGGATTTTACCCATCCAAATGACGGGTGGACGGGTCTCTGCATAAAGCTATGATGTACACTTTAGACATAATATCTGAATCAGTTAATTCATAAAATTTAACAAATGGTTTTGTTTGTAGCTTAACTAGCTTTTAACAATGATGTTAGAGCCTGACCAACCAGTGGCTTAGGCTAAGGCTGATTGTGATGGGTGGATGACAGCACAAGAACTGACAGACCAGGGTCAGGTCTTGTAATCAAGTAATTTTTTATTTGAATAATCTAATAGTAAACAAATAGTAAACCATATATTTTCATACCTAAATCCTTGTAATGTCATCACGGTATTCAAGCAGGAACTGGAATTGTAACTGAATTATTATTAGAAGGAATGAGAACTGAAAAAATGAATTAATAAAAAGAAATTGTAATGGAATCAGGAGGAATTGGAAGACATTTGAATGGATAGAAAGGAACTGACCCCAGCCCAAACATTTGGGTACTCGGACTGTGAAATAGTCCAAATGGAGACATCAGACGTGACCTTCGCTTACAGCCTGTGCCTGTCTGTCAAAGACCTGTACATGAATTGTGTAGGTGTTTGTTTGTCAGTCGTGACAACTAGACAAAGGCAGCACACTGAATGACAGGCTAATCCACATTGACATGTGTCTCTTGTGTTCTCTGTGCAAATAACTGTCGACTGGTATGAAATATTAATGTCGTGCAAAGTATGGCTTTGTTGGTGACATAATCATGTTTTTGTCCGTTTAAAATTATTGGGCATCTGGATGGCCAGTCACAATGAATAAAGTTCCTTTATTTGAGGTCAATTTGCCATATTCGCAAAACGAACATCACAGGCATTGCATTGCCAAGAATCGTTATGTGGTTATTGAAATGTCCAATGTGTGGCAAATAAGATAAAAATAATTTCTTATATGGCGCAGCTCGAAGTGCTTTGTGGTTGACTTCCATACCAGACCTGTTCAATCAAACGCCAGCTCAACTTCAAGGTAGGCTGCAATTAATGCAAGAAAGCTGCTCGTACAAATATCCACAACTGCCAGGTAATTGCTGCAAAATATTTTGTATTGTATTAGTTTGTGAATACGTAACATTTTTGTTTTAATTTGCTGGGAAACAAATTGATTGAGTACAAATGGCAAGATATACATTGTAGATGACAGCATGCATTGATTGGGTTTAGCAAATGTTACTTAGACAAGTACAAAAAACTGACTGCTAAATGTTTGCTTTGTGCAATGCACCTGTTTGCGTGGTTATGTTAAATGACGTGTTTGATTGGAATCTAGACAAATGTGTATCAAGCCATCACAGTTGAGCTGGCATGTAGTGAACTGCTCAAAAACGATGCCAATTCCGCATGGTGAACATACATTATGCAGGCTCTCTCTCAATGGTATATGAACATGACACTTTGTTGAAAATGCCAAGATTGCTGCATAATGTTGATCATTAATAAAGCCACTGGCACATTTACAACGTGCTGAACTGCGCAGTTATTGATTTCACCTGGTACGCCGCAGTACGAACCTGGCTATATATAATAAATGCGTGTGCGTTGGAGCGTGACCCAGACGGGTTCTGTAGTGTTAACTCCGGACTATTAGTAAGGTCACTCAGCTGTCCCCAGTGACCTGTAGAAGTCAGTATCCATTCCCCAGTAACCTGAAGAAGTCAGGTCAGCCTGTAGACAGTGTCCAATGGCCTGAAGAAGTTAGTCAACAGTCCCCAGTGCTCTGAAGAAGTTAGTCAACAGTCCCCAGTGGTCTGAAGAAGTTAGTCAACTGTCCCCAGTGGTCTGAAGAAGTTAGTCAACAGTCCCCAGTGGTCTGAAGAAGTTAGTCAACAGTCCCCAGTGACCTGAAGAAGTTAGTCAACAGTCCCCAGTGACCTGAAGAAGTTAGTCAACAGTCCCCAGTGACCTGAAGAAGTTTGTCAACTAAACAGCTTTATAGTTGTGTAATGTGCACTAAGCAGTCTTATAGTTGTGTAGTGTGCATCAAGCAGTTTTATAGTTGTGTAATGTACACCAAACAGTCTTATAGTTGTGTAATGTACACCAAACAGTCTTATAGTTGTGTAATGTGCACCAAGAAGTCTTATAGTTGTGTAATGTGCACCAAGCAGTCTTATAGTTGTGTAATGTGCACCAAGCAGTCTTGTAGTTGTGTAATGTGCACCAAACAGTCTTATAGTTGTGTAATGTGCACCAAACAGTCTTATAGTTGTGTAATGTACACCAAACAGTCTTATAGTTGTGTAATGTGCACTAAGCAGTCTTATAGTTGTGTAATGTACACAAAGCAGTCTTGTAGTTGTGTAATGTGCACCAAGCAGTCTTGTAGTTGTGTAATGTGCACCAAACAGTCTTATAGTTGTGTAATGTGCACTAAGCAGTCTTGTAGTTGTGTAATGTACACCAAGCAGTCTTATAGTTGTGTAATGTGCACCAAGCAGTCTTATAGTTGTGTAATGTGCACCAAGCAGTCTTATAGTTGTGTAATGTGCACCAAACAGTCTTATAGTTGTGTAATGTGCACTAAACAGTCTTATAGTTGTGTAATGTGCACCAATCAGTCTTATAGAACTTTGTGTAATGTGCACTAAGCAGTCTTATAGTTGTGTAATGTGCACCAAGCAGTCTTATAGTTGTGTAATGTACACCAAGCAGTCTTATAGTTGTGCAATGTGCACCAAACAGTCTTATAGTTGTGTAATGTGTACTAAGCAGTCTTATAGTTGTGTAATGTACACCAAGCAGTCTTATAGTTGTGTAATGTGCACCAAGCAGTCTTATAGTTGTGTAGTGTACACAAAGCAGTCTTGTAGTTGTGTAATGTGCACTAAGCAGTCTTATAGTTGTGTAATGTGCACTAAGCAGTCTTATAGTTGTGTAATGTGCACCAAGCAGTCTTATAGTTGTGTAATGTACACAACGCAGTCTTGTAGTTGTGTAATGTGCACCAAGCAGTCTTGTAGTTGTGTAATGTGCACCAAGCAGTCTTAATTCTCTTATAGTTGTGTAATGTGCACCAAGCAGTCTTATAGTTGTGTAATGTGCACTAAGCAGTCTTATAGTTGTGTAATGTACACAAAGCAGTCTTGTAGTTGTGTAATGTGCACCAAGCAGTCTTAATTCTCTTACAGTTGTGTAATGTGCACTGAGCAGTCTTATAGTTGTGTAATGTGCACTAAACAGTCTTATAGTCGTGTAATGTGCACTAAGCAGTCTTATATTTGTGTAATGTGCACTAAGCAGCCTTATAGTTGTGTAATGTGCACTAAACAGTCTTATAGTTGTGTAATGTGCACCAAGCAATCTTATAGTGGTGTAATGTGCACCAAACAGTCTTATAGTTGTGTAATGTGCACCAAACAGTCTTATAGTTGTGTAATGTGCACCAAACAGTCTTATAGTTGTGTAATGTGCACCAAGCAGTCTTATAGTTGTGTAATGTGCACCAATCAGTCTTATAGTTGTGTAATGTGCACTAAGCAGTCTTATAGTTGTGTAATGTGCACTAAGCAGTCTTATATTTGTGTAATGTGCACTAAGCAATCTTATAGTTGTGTAATGTGAACTAAGCAGTCTTATAGTTGTGTAATGTGCACTAAGCAGTCTTATAGTTGTGTAATGTGCACTAAGCAGTCTTATAGTTGTGTAATGTGAACTAAGCAGTCTTATAGTTGTGTAACGTGCACCAACCAGTTTTAGAGTTGTGCAATTTGCACTAAGCAGTCTGATAATTGTGTAACCTGCACCAAGCGTTGTATATTTTGCACTGAGTGGTCTTGTAAGCACATATTTGTCAGTCAATGCACCTCTTGCAGAATATGCTAACATGTGACATGTGACATGTGACAGTGTTATGACACGTTATTTAATTTAAGTGTTACGCTTAAATTAAAAGCCAATAACTTATCCTCCATGTCAAGTTGTTTGCTCTCATTGCATCAGTGTGTAACTCTGGCGGTGTCTGGTCACAGTTAGTTCCAGAGTACACCTAATTATACCGCGTAAGTTGGCTGGAGCTAATTGCCTGAGCGTGATACTTTTCGTAAATGCTGAGGTCACAGTCTTGTCTTTGGAATGCCAAGTGCCAACAAGTGCAGTTGTTTCACGTTACGGTCACATGATTTACCCATTGGCAGACTGAAATAATCATTACAAATTTGAACCAGTGTATGCATATTGGAGAACTCTTACTAAACACGAAGTATACATATACAGACACTTCTCTGACTGTACAGACACTTCTCTGACTGTACAGACACTTCTCTGACTGTACAGACACTTCTCTGAATGTGCAGACACTTCTATGACTGTACAGACACTTGTATGACTGTACAGACACTTTTATGACTGTACAGACACTTATATGACTGTACAGACACTTCTATGACTGTACAGACACTTCTCTGACTGTACAGACACTTCTATGACTGTACAAACACTTCTCTGTGACTGTTCTCATATAATCCCTTACACGAGCTTAGTAATAGGTAAGGTTTTCTAGTAGGCAATGTGTGAATAAATGTGTTGGGCCGGGATAATATTAGTGGTTCTTAATTTTTTTCCAAATGGACCCCCGGTGTCAACTACAAACATTTGGGAACCCCCGCATCAAATCTATAAGGCATTTCTTCCATTGACTTTTCTGAGCCGCAGTGTAAGAAAATCTAAGATATTGTATTTTAATAATTTAGCAATGAACCAGTTTCTTTCTTATCCTCAGCAGTAGTGGCTTTCAACTCTGATTGCATGCTATCTGATAGTCAGTTCTTTTGTATTACACTGAAGGCTAGTGCTTTTACTGGCCATGTTTCCAATGAAAATGCATAGGTTTATGCAGAGACCCATCCATCCACCATTTGGATGAGTAAATCTCGCTTTGGAACCTTGGGTAAACACTAAACATATCACTGGACAGATAACAAATTATATAAAATGGGCTCACTAGCATCATACTAGCAATTCTGCATTTTGCTGACAGTCACTGTGGCTTCTGAGTCAGGAATATTTGCATTAAGTTTGTCTTCACTAGGTCTTGTTTTGAAACAAAACTAGTAATACATATGTCGATTGTTACTTTGAATTTTGACACAGCAACGTTCCACTATGAATCCGCCAGGGGGCACTACTTATACTGTAGTACACCCATCAGATTCACTGTGTGGGTACTGTGAAATGACTGCATGTGTACTGTGAGAACCGTGGAGCTTTGCATTTGGTGTTTATTTGTTAATTGTTATACAGCAGCAAACTTGTTGTGTTAACGTGATGTGTACCTGGTGGTGTGTATTTTAGTTACATAAGGAGACATCTGGTGGATAGTAGTAGTGCGGATTGTATGAATGTTAGGGTCACAGTGAACATGTGTAGTTTTATCAGGCAATGTGTAGTGTAGATAGTATGGTAGTGAGGATCACAGTTAACACGTTAACCCGGGTAATTTTAATAGGCAATGTATATTGTGCACATACTGATACACAGGGTCACAGTGAACACATCTAGCTTTATCAGGCAAGGAGTGCATTAATTTGTGTGCTACTGGAATAGATAAATCAAAAAGTTACTAACTCCTCAAGTAATGTTGTTCTTTTTCTTCGTTGTGCAGGTCGGAGAATGCATCTGTTGCTGCCTGACAGCTGATGACGTCTGGTGTGACCTGACAGCTGATGATGTCTGGTGTGACCTGACAGCTGATGACGTCTGGTGTGGCCTGATAGCTGATGACGTCTGGTGTGGCCTGACAGCAGATGACGCCTGGTGTGGCCTGACAGCAGATGACGCCTGGTGTGGCCTGACAGCAGATGACGCCTGGTGTGGCCTGACAGCTGATGACGTCTGGTGTGGCCTGACAGCTGATGACATCTGTTCCTGTATGGCAGCTGATGGCATCTGTTTCTGTAATGCATTATGGGACTGCACCGACAGGGGATTACTTGCTCAACTACTGACAATTTCTTCTGAAGTTAGTATGTACAAACTGTGCTGTGTGAAAGAAAAATAACTTTTAAATAAGACACAGTATTTATATTTGTTTCTGAACAACACAGAGAACTGTTGCTGGCGGTTTTTAGTATTGAATTTATTAACCCAGGTTGCTTTTGCGTGTGTAGAGTTTGTAACGAAACACTGCAATCATGTGGAATTTGTTTGTCACGTGTGACGTCTCTAGTCGTAGATGGACCGTCATCTGGATGCACGGATTTAGACACGTGCACAGCAGACGCTCTGTGGTGGACATGTGGAGGTCACAGTGACCTTGAGGTCAAAGTGATGTGTCATAATCCACGAGGACAAGGAATGACACTTGAAATAATATGAGACCTCCGAAGCTGACACCAATGACGCTGGCCGTCACTGATATTAATGTTGTCTACACTTGCACTAGCTGCCAGTCATTTGGCTGTTATTAAAGTGACATCGACTCTATAAATGCTCACCTGTAACGGTCTTGTGTTCCTTTCATCCCACACGTATTATACAGGTAGGCATCTATAATGATTTAAGATTGCTTAATTAATACAAATTGAAATAATATGTGCATGAAAGGTGAAGGGATGGTTAGTTGATTGCTCAATACAAATTTAAATAATACGTACATGAACAGGGAAGGGATGGTTAGTAGATATGATACATAGACGTCGAAATTTCCATTCAAAAGAAGTGTTGTCATCGGAACTACTTCGTCAGAAAACTAAGAAAATGTTATGTACGTCGGACAATAAATCATCTCTTCTATAAATCTACAGTCCAGTCAGTCCTATGCTACTCTAATTTGTCGGTGTGGAAGCTTATCAGTTAAGAATAGAGTACTACTAAATCGGGTAGTACGGTCAGCCAGCAAAACCATTGGCACAACACTTCCAACAGGGAAGGAACCTAACGAAACATGTGTGATGAAAAAGACAAGGGACATCTTAAGAACACCACTCACCCATTGCACGAATTCTACTATGTTGCACAATCTGGTTGTAGATACATACCCGAAAGAACACGCATGAACCGTTATCGAAACACCTTTCTACCAACTTCTGTTAAGCTGCTAAACACGAAATCGAGGAGGGGAAGTGACCAGGGAGGTTGGGGGATACAATGAACGCCTACAGTGAATGGGGCGCACTACTATTATAAGCATTGTCAATACTAATGTCGTTGTGTTATGTAAATGTCTACCACAATACTTTCCTCTTTGGGGGATTTTGTAATTATATGTAGGCGTTTTCGACTTTCCTTACTCTTTCGTTGTGTTTCTGTGTTGGATCACTTGATGTTTTCGATTATCTTTGGTCTCTCATTGTTTTTCTGTGTTGGTTTTGTCGACGTTCCTCAAACCTGCCACATATTACGAATTTTGATACGGATTGTAACCAAGTTAATAGATAAATTATATTTAACCACATTATGTCCTTGTATGCGTCACAAAACTATACAGCATAATGGAATAATCGTTTACTGGTAGTGACACAGTAAATCGATTCGGGTAGCGCGATGGCGCGCTGGTAAATGTTATTTCTGAAAACTGCGGCAGGTGGCTAAATATCCTCGGTTACCCAGACTCCGTGAGGTGGCAGCACTTTTTATAATGATACCTTTTTTATTAGATAATGTTATAATATAAGAAATATTAAAAGTTAAACTTATATTAACACAAACATAATTACAAATATAAATTTGTAGTTGTTGCAGGATTAATCAGTATCCGTGAGGTGGCAGCATTATTTAGCCCCACGCAGATAACATACAAGGATCGCTGTTTACCAGATAATTTAATGCTGTATTATAGAAAACTATTCAAAACTAAATTTATATTACAAAAAATTGAAATACAAATTTGCAGTTGTTTATAAAAATAGTAATTACGGCAGAATTAACAAGTATCCGTGTGGTGGCAGCAGTGTTTAACCCACACGGATAGCATTCAAACACTGGTAAAGTCACCAGACTGTCTTCTCGGCGAAGTTATGCAGCCAGGCGTCAGTCGGTTAAACGAGACTAGTGTCTCAACGGGTGGGAACGGGGCGCGTGGCAGGCGTGACGATTATGAAAACTAGTACAGGAAATGGCGCTCGACGCCGAGTTCAACAAAGTCGCCTGCATTTTTTATTTCAAGATGTTGACGCTTGTCAGTGAAACCTCGATATACGCGCGAACTGCGGAAAAAATGTCATTATTTGTTGACATTGTCTGTTTTGCAGTACTGAAGTGAAGTAAGACTTCGTAATCTTCCAGTTAACTGGCCTAAGTTATTACGGACCTGTTAAAAACGGTTTTACCACGCTTTTTCGATGTGTATGTGTTTGGAATGTCATTCTGCATCACTCCCGTTAAGAAGAAATCAGACATTATTTTTTTAAATTGTGGTTTAGATAAATTTAATGTCGTCGAGTCGTCGTAAATAAGCTGATGTCACTGGGCGTTACCAGTTAGCGCTCCCCAGACGAATCACGACCGCAAAAGCGATGTCTTGCGATTTGCGAATATGTCCCCAACACTTTGTTTTAAGCATATTTTTTTTAAATATGGCTAATTGTTCGACTTCGCAATGCACATGCTAGACATCGCGTTTGACAAAGCCGGGATTTGAGGCCTCGATGCGTGTGGGCTGCGCTAACTGCTCGCACCTTGTGACATCGGCTTATTTCCGTCGACTCGACGCCGACGGCAATAAATTGATCTAAAACAGAAAAAATATATATATTTACCTGACTTCTTTTTAGCGGAAATAATGCAGAATGACATTCCAAACACATACACATCGAAACAAGCGTCGAAAAAACACGTGGAAAAAACGTTTTGATAAGGCCCTAATAATTTAGGCCAGTTAACTGGAAGACCTGATTGGATTTACAGAATTTTAGGTAAAAAATACGGATAGCCATACCATAAATGTGGCAGGTCTGTTTCCTTGCTGTCTCATTATGTTTCTGAGTTGGTGTTGTCGAATGATATAGTTATAATGTAGCTGGGTGAAAACCATTCGCGAACCAGAAATATGCAGTATGTGTTCAAGAAGTTTGGAAATGTGCTATTTTTCAAAGACATAACCATCTTGTAATTACAGAAACATAACTAATCGACTTAACTATATAATAACATACATTCACCATCGGTATATTGGCTGACAGCTTGATGGTCAAAACCAAATATTGCGTGTAAAATGTTTGGAATCAAAAACGTAACCGTGAGAAAGTCCCAATCGACTCGATAGCCGTCGCTGCGGACTATCAGAACTTAACTACGATTTCATATTATGTACGTATGCGTCAGGCTGACGAGGCATGGAGTAACAAATGGCTACAGTGGGAACGCATAGGAGTGATTTCATATGTGCGAATACGGTTGCGGTTCATGGTACAGATAATCTATCGATTCAACAAACGGAATCGGTCTATGTAGCGATTCGAAGCGTGTACATACCTACACGAATCGGAAAGGACATTCCAATGAGTGGCGTCATTAAACACGTGTTTTCCCAACTAAAAATAAAATTAAAATTAGCGGGAATATGGCAGCATCCTGTAGCTGCCATCGTGGATTGCAACGTGCCTTCGAGCTAAACACAATGCGTTCCGCAACGTATGGAACTCACTCGAAAAGCTACGGTTCCGTATATATATATATATATATATATATATATATATATATATATATATATATATGGAACCTATAGCTAGTATAAGCTACGTTTCCAAGAAGAACTACGGTCCGGACCGGTTGATGTTCAAGACCGTCACACCTCATCCGTACATATGAAATCGTTGCTTTAATCAGCCGCAATGTCGACCGGATGGGAACGGTACGTTAGAATCTGGTAGACGAATCGGACGCATGGGAAGACGGCCTAAGAGCTAGAATGGAACATGGTGCAACCTTCTGGGAACCATTCGTAATGAACAACAATAATATAGTAGGTGCATATGGATGAACGTTGAAGACAAAGGTCACACAGCGCCCACTGGACAGATGGTGAACTACAAACTAGGTACAAGTATAAACGGCGCCCCTTGCGGATAGGTTGTGAACTAGTACTGTCAAAATGAATGTCTTATTTTAAAAGTAGGTCAACGGCATCAAAGGTCATGCAGCGCCCCCGACGGACAAGTCATGAACTATTACCAAAAACTTGACGTCTTATTTTAAAACAAGGTCTAAAATAGTCACAAAGCAAGTTGCGACACTGGTGGAGATATTATCAACTACACAATTGGGTAAAGGTCAAACATCACGGCCGAAGGTTAACGTTAAGGTCAAATGTCACGATCAGGTTCGGCCCGTAGGCCACTTGGGTCATGTTCCTCACGTAGGTCACCTTCGTATCATAGCGCATGCGCAATGTCATAATTTGTATCTCAACCAAGAATAGCTCTGAAACAAACACTACTGCGCATGCGCCATGTTACAATTTTTCTTTCTGTCGTCCGGTGAATATGGGACACATTTCGCAAGATAAACAACATGTTCTGTACCCATGTTTGGGACGCAGGCCACTTTGGTTTCTTTCCCACGTATGCGACTAACTTATCTAAATATCTAGTTTGGTTATTTATAGTTCCCGTCCCTATTCTCTTATCATCTGTCCCTAATTAAAACCAAACGTCACTATGCAGTATTAAAACAGTGGACAACGCACTGCATCGCCTCTAGTTTTTCACCAGCAAACTTGATACGTTCTTACAGTAAACAGGTGCACTGATGCTAATATTAGCATACTTACAACAATGTTTCAACGTCTCCCAGTAAATAGCGTATTGCGAAATCATTGCAGTATGCATTAAATAAAAACAGCACTATAAACTAAAAATAAATAAGTAAACATTGGTCGGTTGATTTTGCTCTCTCTCTCTCTGTCTGTCTGTCTGTCTGTCTGTCTGTCTGTCTGTCTGTCTGTCTGTCGCTCCATCGCTCTCGCTCTGTCTCCAACCAACCAACCAACCAACCAACCAACCAATATTTACTAAATTGTTTATTTTACATTGTTGTTTTTGTTTACTTTATAATGCAATGATTTCGCAATATGCTAATTACTGAGATGTTGATATACATTGTTGCAATAATGCTATTTTTAGCATCAGCGCACCTATTTACTATCAGAATGTATCAAGTTTGCTGAGAAAAACTACAGGCGATGGAGTGCAGTGTCCATTGTTTTGTTTATCTTGCTAAATGTATCTCATATTCACCGGAAGAGAGATAATTTGTTTGCATTGCACATGCGCAATAGGGTTTGTTTAAGATCTATTCTCGGTAAAAATACAAATTATAACATGTGCATACGCAATGATGTGTAAGGTGATTAATCTTTAAAATTCCAGTTTATTTTCATCAACAACTATTGTATATTTTAATATGAACTACAGTTGTTATTAACACTGATTGTTCACACAGCGCAATTTAAACATGTTTCTCACTTCAAAATTTAAATACACACAGCTACATTTTTAGGAGTAAAAAGTACTTCAGACATTCTAAAACAAATAGGCTACTATTGTTTTCCCAGAAATGTACCCACTTTGCTGTATAGGGTCACACAAAGTGATTAGAATGAACAATAATATGCTAGCATGACTGATTGCAAAGGTTGATTTTTACCTTTAGGGATTATGTGATCTTGAACATTTCATATAAATGATCTGTGTACAATCATTTTACTTTAAGTAGGAATGTTTTAATTTTTTGGCCCCAAGTAGGTACACAGTTTGTTGACTTTGTTAGACATCAATTTAGTGTGTATATACAGTATTGTACACACAAATATGTTCATGTTCACACACTATGTGACAATACATACAAATGTGTGTACTTATTATATATTGTACCAAAACAAAAAATTATCATGAAACTTATGCAAATTGTGATCAGTAGCTCCTGTTAAGAATTTTGACAATATTGCTGCCGTCATAGGAGCAACACTAATTTTGGGGTGGACAAAAAAAATGATGCTGATACAAGATTGCTGATACAAGATGCCTCTGTCATGTTTGTAACCTGCCTTAACAATTAACATCCATGTGTCCACCAAAACATGTGTGACTGGCAAAAATGTGATCCAGTATAAAGCCCTGGTTCCTGAGGACCAGACTTGAGTTTGAACAGGCCCTGTTTTGAGAAAAAGTGCATGTAATAATATATAGTGTTGGGTGGAAGTCATATGTAGCTGCACCCTTCTAACATGACTGCCTGTGTTTCTATGACCTGGTCTTTGAATAACCCCAATGAAGATACGATCAAAGATGATAGAACCGGAACTTATGAACTGGGAAATCTAGGAAAAGACAAGTCAACAGCAAGCTGATGGGTGAAGCTGCGGAATATTTGCATCGTTGGCAGGTGTGGTCTACGGTGGGAGAGTATTTGTCCAGCGAATTTTAGACGCAATTTGTACATCATGGTCTGCAAATCACAAATGTGTATTAACATTAGAAATGTGAAGGGACATTCAGTGGTGGAAGGAATTTATACATTCTTTCAATGGAATGTCGCTTATTTTAAATAAGGGTGCAGATGTTATTGTACATACAGATGCATGTGATGTAGGGGCAGGTGGTTACTGCGAGGGCGACTATTTTTATTGTTACAGGTCGGTAGACTGGCCCGCGGTTCAGGACAGTCACATCAACTTTAAAGAATGGGCTTCCACAAATCCACGTTAGTCGCTAGAGGCGCTAATACGCAACTAAACCCTAGTTGTGTATCAGCGCCTCCAGCGACTAACGTGGATTTGTTTGCATCATCATTTGTTTGCTGAACGCTTGTTTAAATCATCTCCAATTAGCTATTTACCGTGCAGGCGCGTCGTCAGCGATAGTTTGTATGTGGGCATGCCGTACACGGTCAGTAGACAGAACAGCATGCCGTATGTTCAATAGACAGAACAGCCAAAACAACGCCATCTTAGCACTGAATTTAATCGAACGTCCCGCGACGTTTCATCGACTGTAAATGTACATTAATGTAGACATTATGCTTTCATATTGATGGACATGTTATACGATATCAATATTTAACTATGTGTGAAGACGTAGCAGTCTCGTGTGATGCATACGGCGTGCTATAGATGATTTTAAGCATCCTTTCCGGCATCGAGCCAGCAAACCTGTCGTCGACGTCGGGCCACCAGCCGACGTTCCATCGGTTGTAAATGTTCATTAATGTACATATTATACCTCCACATTGGCGAACATGTCAGACTGTATCCATATTTAGCTATGTGTGAGGCTTCGGAGTCATTTAGCTATGTGTGAGGCTTCGGAGTCATGCGAGTTCAACAGCTGATTGTAGGATGATTTAAACAAGCGTTCCACAAAATGTTTGCAAAACGGTGCCGCATTTTACACACGTCAGGAATACGTAAAAGACGGCACAAAGACCCTAGTTGTGTCAGTTATTGTGGTACCTCATTGGCTGTGGTTGTGTTAGCAGCACAAAGATGGGGGCCGTTGTGGGCCAACAAACACATCGTAGTGTTGTCAGACAACAGTACAACAGTAGCGTGTATTAATCGTGGTTCATCACGCAGTGTTCTGCTAATGAAATATCTTCGGACATATCTTTTGGCTGTCAGCTGTGACAGCCTGTGTTTAACTTCCGCTTGAAAGCGGTCCATGTTCTGGGAGAAGGTCTTAGCAGATAGAATATCTCGGCTGCATGAACCCGAGGCTGGGCAATATCTGAATATATTGTTAGTACTGTCACCATTATCGTGGCACATGTCCTATAATGTTTTTTTGTATATTCTGGACAGGTCCTGGGATTCTGGAAGGTCCGTTGGCTACAAGGACAGGTCTTTGTTCTAGTACGTGTCTTATGCATGCTGTCACAGGACAACGCTTGTCGATATATAGCATTTTTGTCTCAAAAATTGGCTTACACTTCTATTAAGCAATACATAAATGTTGTTCGTATAATGCATCTAGAAGCAGGTCACGCCAACCCCTTTCAGGGCTCTTGGCACATAGAAATGCTACTCAAAGATACAAAATGAGTATTAGGGGCTGCACATAGACAGAAGCTACCCATAACACCAGCTATCCTTCGCCAGTTGTTTAAGCAGATAGACTTCACTTTGCCTCTGGAAGTAACCTTTTAGGCAGCATGCTTAGTAGCGTTTTCTCCTTCTTTCGGATATCCAATCTTTTGGTTAAAAGCATAACGTCTTTTGACTCAAATTTACACTTGTCGCAGAGATGCTACCTTTTCTGAGGACGGAGTAAGCTTAGCTGTGCGGTGGTCGAAGACAATCCAGCACTGGCAGTTCATACTGCACAGACCTCTTCGTATCCCAGGCTCCCCCCGTGTCCAGCAGACACTAATTCTCGCCCTTTAGATGGGGGGGGGGGGCATAATTTGCCTTGGAATGCGGGCTTCCATCAGAAGTTATCAAGGTACTGGGGGACTGGGCTAGTAATGCCTATGAGAATTACATTGATCCCTAATGGGAAATGCGCAAACACCTTGTAGCTATCCTAGGGAGATACATACAGTAGTATACACTCTACATACTACCAGGGTTTGGGTGTGTTCTGGGAGTTTAGTTAACTGCAATGATGACCGATGTGCTCGTGTGTGTGTGAGACTATGAGTGTGTGTGTGTGTGTGTGTGTGTGTGTGTGTGTGTGTGTGTGTGTGTTACCTGAAGGACGGTCCAGTAAGAAAGACAACCAGCAAGGAACTGTAGTCAGTTTATCGCTACAAGCCACACGCAAGGCAGTCGACATATCCATCAATAATTTATACATCATCACACAGATAAGACAGCAACTGCAGGAGATCGTTGAACCCACCACAGCCTCTTCACCTGAGCATTTGGGTGTCCGCCAGACTTGACCCCATAAAGTGAGGCGAGTCTGGTCGATCTATTGACACTGGCGACATCCTGCACGACGCGCCGACGACTATAATAAAGACAGTATAGCGATTCCGTAAAATTGCGCAATAGGACATACAAATGAAGTGGATTTGAGTCAATGCAGGCAATAAATAAATCACTTCCGACGTCTGAACGCCCAATACATACTAAGCCGCAGTGCAGGGTTCGTTTTGAAGGAGCCTGTTCTGGTTCCCTGTGTCGCTTACCAGAGTACTTATGACGTCATGTCAGCTGCGCGTTTATGACGATAACATCATAGAGGTGCAGTTGATTCTTTATGACGTCATGTCAGTTGTGCGCTAAGGAACGTATCTGCATATAATATCAAACGCGAAAATGTCACCGGGCACAACCGAATGGACTGCTAACAAGCCGTATATGATCGTGTCATCTGTTCAATTCAGTAACCTATCAGGTCGACAACCTACTTTATCGACCTACTTAACCTCCATCAGATTTCTAAAAAGCTTATCAATGAAACGCATCTTAAATTGCAAAACAGAAACCACTTTTAAATGGTGGCGAGACCTCACCGACCGTGCGAATAGTCAGAACCAAGTTACTCAATCTTACACTTAGCAACTGTTCATGCAAATCTACGGCAACTGCCCAGCAAAAAGCCAATTTGTAGCGTGGTCCCAATATTTCCCCACGATCGTGCAAACGACTGTGTAGTTGGACATTGCTGAAGGCTGCATGCTGTCAGCAATGTCTAACAATACAACCACACATGTATAATTGATTTAACATTATGTACCATAATACAATGGTAAGTTGTGCGTACAACTGATTATAATAGCTTTGTCTAAATGCCACCTCTTCTGAAATGACTGACAACACTGTAAACACGAACCACAGTCGTGAATGATAGGTTTTACTGTCATATATTTAATCTATGTCGCAACGTGCATAAAGCCACATTTGTTATATAACCAAATTTGCTGTTATCATCCCATCACATTGATGTCCATAAAACACATAAGTGCAAGTTATGAAAATATTAGATTTAATTATACAACTACAAATGAGTAACCAAAATGTTTTATGATATTCCGTCCGAAATGTTTTGTTCGTTATACCATACCGAATGTTTACTGTGTTATGACTAGATCGAGAGGAATTCCAAACACTACAAATCATAAATATTTAACAGAACCTTAATCTTGTCGGTTATATTAACCATGTTACTGAAAATATTAAATATTTAGCTGACATTACAATTACACTTGGTGTACCTTCCAAAGACAATACAGCTTCCACGATATAATGACTACAGTTGACACCATTACAATAAATATTTGGTACAGGTGGCTGACTTTTCCGTTTCGACTTGAACCGATGGTGGCCAAGTAAACCATCTGCGTGCTCCACACAGATTAGTGACAAAAATAGACCGAATTCAACACGTTACACGACGACTTCTGCAATTGAGAAACTACATAGTGTACAAAAATCTGCTATTTTTTAGAGCAGTGTTCACGGTTTGTCGGGCGATGATGACGACTTTTCTTTTAACTCCTGGAGTTCCTCGGCCGCCCGCTTCTCCTGTTTCGTCTTCTGGATGTCCTCCTCAACTTTCTGCTCAGCCTCCAACAGTTTCGTAATGTCGGCCATCTGCTGAGGGCTGATCTTCACGTTCTCTCGTCCCAGGAGTTCAATCACCTACAGTCACAAACATGACACCGTTCACGCGTTAAATTCCACTAGCACGATGACAACATTTTAGTTTTATAAACATGACATATCTTTATACTGTACTATGTTGATACACTGGTAGGCACAGCAAACTGTTTTCACAAAATAAAAATATGCTAAACAGAATGTATATGTGCATACAACAACAGCAGGTAAACGTAAATCCAATTAATTTTTTAAATGAAAGATAATATTTTAGAAATACATAATTACAATGTGTAATTTTTATTTCTGCTTGAATATTTCCCTTTTAAACCGAATACTACACCAATACTACATCGATTAGTTATATCGTTGTAGAGTACGAAACATTTCTTCACTGAGGAATGTCTTGAAATAAAGACTGAGAGAGTATCATGGGAGAGGAGGCAGGGAAGAATAGCAGGGAAATTGTGGAAGATTGGGATAAGTGAAGAAGTCAAGAGGGTGGAAACCAACAAGGACCCAGGAGGTGACAAATGGATCACCCTGGTTCAAGGACGGACCGCTTACTTTGAGCGCATTGTTGATGTCAATGCAACCATCTTTGTCCTGGTCGAGAACCTGCACGACCGTCTGCAGCTTAGTGTCATGTGACACCTTCTGAAGTCGCCGGATTGCCAGCAGCAGTTCGTTGATAGTCACCAAGTCTTCCCTGTCATAGCAAACAAAGAAACACATTAACGGAAGTTCACCGACTGACCAACGACCTGTTTTTCATTCGGTGGTCAGTCGGTTTAAAATTCAGGCACTTTCACATAGGGTTTCAAGTGGCTACATGGTCTTTAAACAATTATAATTAAATAATTACAAGCCTAAAAAGATCACCAGAAACATCAGGTTGGCACACATATTAAATGGCACAAGGGAAACAAATGTGCACAAAAACTTATTACAAACATTTGCAAGTAGTATAACAACAAATTGTCAAAGCACAAACTTATGACATAGTTTACTGAACAAAAATCCATTTATCCAGTAAAATGTGTCGTAGGTTTGTGCTTCGACAATTTGTCGTTATTATTTATTCATTGACCAACAGCCATATCCAGTCTTTGAATGGTGTGAAACACTCAGAAAATACAAACATCCGTAGCCTCATACAACATCCCATAATAATCAGTATTTTATCCCTTTCAGATATGAGATTTCAGTCTCCACTTGACTACTTTCAAAGCTTTTTGTTTCCCTTTGATGTTTATAAACTATATACCTGCGAACATACGCCATCACAACAACCAATAAAACCAGCCTAATCGAACAGGTTAAGTAACTATATGGCTGGCATCGTGAAAGCACCAAAAAGAAGACATTACCACACACTTACTTCTCTTCGCTGATCTTATCCAGCATGGTCTGGCGCAGATCTGTGTCGTCGCGCAGCTTTGGGTTGCGTTTGATTTTCACCTCCTGCATCTCGATGTTCTCGAGCAGTGTGTCCTTCTCCGTGTTCAGTGACGTCATGATGGCGTCCATCTGTGAGATCATACGCTCCACCTGCTTCGAGAGTCGAGTCGCCCCCTTCGACTCCTTCAACACCATCTCCTTGGCACCAGTCGCAACAATCACCTCCTTCAGATCCTCGAGCGTCTACATAAACACAACAATGACCTCCTTCAGATCCTCCAGCGTCTACACAAACACAACAGTGACTTCCTTCAGATGCTCCAGCGTCTACGCAAACACAACAATGGCTTCCTACAGATCCTCCAGCGTCTACACAAACACAACAAAGACCTCCTTCAGATCCTCCAGCGTCTACACAAACACAACAATGGCTTCCTTCAGATCCTCCAGCGTCTACACAAACACAACAATGACTTCCTACAGATCCTCCAGCGTCTACGCAAACACAACAATGACCTCCTTCATATCCTCCAGCGTCTACACAAACACAACAATGACTTCCTTCAGATACTCCAGCGTCTACACAAACACAACAATGACTTCCTACAGATCCTCGACTAAGCCAGTAGTTAATTGGATCGGGAGACAACGATTTAACCAAGCGCAATCATATGCATTTTCAGTTTGGCCTCACTCGACTCATAGTCAGTCTATTTACTTAAGTTAGTTACTGTTTTTTCTTCTTGTCACTATTTTCCACATCACTGAACCAATGGAAGCTCAAACCAACCAGAGAGAGTTAATCATTGGGAGATATCTGGGAAAGACCAGGGCACACAGGCGTGGCCTCACCCAGAGACCCGTCCACCCGCCATGGGGACGGGCAAAATTTGAAAGTTGCGTTTTTGGACGGGCAGTTATTTGTCATGGACGGGACCGCCAGACGAGGCCATCCATAACCGTCCATGTCGATTTGTTGCACGAGCTTGCCCGTCCATGCCATTTTACAATGTCATTGAAACTGCCACAAAGTTAGTTACAGACAATGTATCAATCACTACAGTTTATGACTTGCGTCAATGACATTCTCTGTGTATTACAGAGAGCATTTGTCTGGTTGTGGCAAGCTAGTCTATTTGAATTATGCATGCAAGATTTTAGCAAAATTTGATCCTGGGTGAGGCCCTGCACACAGGTAATCGACAAATATGATGGTTCTTGTTTTGCTGTCATCTTGCGAACTACAGGTGAGCTTAATGGGGCAGTGTTGCCTTTTTATAGTGATATTTAAGGGTTTCTGGAGGAAACAAGTGGTTTACATAGCTGTTTCTTCTTAAGTGTGGCCACAGATCCGACTACTAATGATATCAATTTGCATTCAGCATGTCTATGGCTGTTCTGTTCTCTTCTAAGTACAGTTTTTTGGGCAAAAAACAGATAACCTGATTTTTTATTGAAATAACAATGGCATAAACTTTGTGTAACTACAGATGATATCATATCAAATATGTTGTGAGCCACAGGGAAATAAGTGAAACAAACAGCTTGTTTGTGTTTCCTTGATCAATTCATGTCACAGTAGTAAGTATTATGCAATAGAACATATTTCACTATTACGAACAGATCATTATTTAACTAATCATATCCATGTAATAACAATAACTATGCACGGCATATTTTACAAATACCAGTTAACCCATTAGACCCCACGCGTCCGAAAGCGTCCGGGTCGCTCCTCCCCAGAGCGCCCGAAAGCGTCCGGTGGTGAAAAAGCCTCTAGCGGTGGCCCCATCTTGCGGATACTTATGAGACTAATTCCCACTGATTCTTTGATATCTTAGCTATGAATCCTGGGTAATTTTGACGTAGGTTTACATTGAAAAATTTCGTTTTTCGTGATTGAAGTTCATCATCTGTGGACCTTCAAAAATGGTGGCCCCTTGGACATCGTAGCTGTTTACTACTGATTAAGTTTGTGCTTATATATCGTTGGATTGGACACTTCCTACATTGAACTGAAGGTAAGTTCACATTACGTTCGAAATACAAGTGAATGAGCGATAAAATGGATGAATTCAATGATCGGAGCTGTGTTTATGTTTCGTTGTCGAAGTTGGGTGACCACCAGTCGGGTTTTCAGCACCGAAACTGTTGATTATGTCGTGATATATGAAAATTAGGTGTTTTATTATAACAAATCATTAGGTAACATTGTTAATTTTTGTAATGGTTGACATTTCGTTGTTTCAGGTGTCAAAATACCAGTCATCCACAATGACAAGACACAGACGTCACATATAGGATGATGACAACCAAGATAGAAGTCTTGCAAAGCTGTGTTTCCTGTCCATATCTAGATAAAATGAACTAATTTATATAGTACTATGTCTGAACAAGGCAGAGCATCTGTAAATAGAACAATATCATACATTTTATGTGAATAAAACATGGTATTCTACTGTATTGTTGTCCAGAATTGTAATGTTCTATGTTTGTCACCTACATATAACAACATATTTTTTACCAACCTACACCATAGTTACATCATTTTAAAGATAATTATATGAACATCAAAATAAACACAACTTGCAATTGTAGAAAATCAGTACTTTTGAAGATACATTGTACTTTTGAAGATATATTGTCAGTTAGACCTGAAAATGGGTGTGTTTGTAGTTCATTTCAGGCCATGAAACTGCATTGTATGTATAATTGTATATATGTACATGAGTAAACACCCTGTCCACCAAACAACATGCAACAATTTTATCCTGCATAAAGATTGACCCTATTTTTTGTGGGGTTGCGACCTACTGACCTCGTGGTACTCGTGGACGTCCTCTTTGAGAGCATCGAGGTCCTGTTGCTCCAGCTTCAGCCCCTTCTTCTCGTCTGCGACCTGCTCCAGGGCATCCTCCAAGTGCTCCAGATCTTTGCTCGAGATCTCCTCCACGACGGTGTCGTACAGCGCTGAAGCAAGGAGCGATTCTCCATACATTGGAGTGGGGACAGTTTCACACGCAAACATTACCATCACACCACAAGCCCGATTTCGCTCTTTAACCAATAACTATAAACGCTCCATTCCGCTGTTTCCATCCTTGCCCGCCAGGGGGCGCTGCTGTTAAGTATGTCAGTACACCTGGCTGATCCCTTTGGAAACTGAATGTAAGTTCAGCCAATGAAATCTGATAATTTTGGGTGATTTCAGCCATACCCTGCTCGTGTTACCCGCAGTGTTTGGGATGTAGAAACAAATATTCGAATACACAAAGGCCACTGCTGTGTTTGGGTGGACATGTCATTATACCAGGATACCCAGAATGTTGTATCTATCATTAAATTGGTACGGCTATTTGTGCTATTCTTCCGGCTGATTCAATCGTGACTGACAAAGTTAACCGTCTGTTTGACTCGGCTAAATTTCAATCTGCACAGAGGATCAGCCGGGGTGGTTTTACCCGGCAAACAGCCTTGGCCAACCCAAATGTCTACAAGCAGCCTGATTTGAGTAATTTATGCAAATGGGTCCAGAAGATGTTTTCAAATTGATGAAGAAAAATACGAGGTGACAGGATCATAGGGATGCAGCATTAGCTTGAAGTTATCTTACAGAAGACACCCTGAATATATACAGAGCACAGACACATTAAATCACAACGACATAATGCACCTAGTATTTTACATTTAACTGTTTGTGCTTTGTTTGTTAACATTGCATGTTAATAAACAAATGTGCATGAAATGTGTGAAACACAATACCCTACTCCTGAAGAGTAATGAGCCTCTATGTACACAAATGAGATCTGGTAATAAACTGTTTCCTATTGAGTACATCTTGTGATCTATTACCTAGTGAAAAGTGTGTGAAGCCATCAAACAATGCAGGCTGAGTAAGTGGTGTGTATTTTGTTAACAAATGTTAACTTAAAATTATTGCCAACATTATATATATATGTATATACATATTATATATATATATATATATAAGCCTAAAGGCAGCTTATATCGACCAGTGCCTAGAGGACCGGCTTATGTAGACCATACATATTTTTTTATTTAATACATTTTCCAAAGATATAAAACTGGAACATTGTTTCTAATACTAATGTTTAACACATAATGAAAGTTCATCAAAATATTTAAATAAATAAGGTATATGCAAAAAAATCGGTCTACATACAACCTGCGTATACATAGATGCCGATTTATGTAGACCGGAGCAACGCCGGAAGCTGCATATATTTAGTTAGCCTTTTTGCGAAAGTTTTGGTCGACATAAAACAGCGGTCTACATAAGCCGGTCCTATATGCATAATCGGTCGACATAAGCTGCCTTTATATATATATATATATATTATATATGCTTACGCATTATACCACACACAAAGCTATTATTTGCCACCAATCCCTGGTTTAAAGCATCTATGCTTAACTCAAATTACTTCTCATAATCTAGTCGAGTGCACTAAACTGAGAGATGTCTGTCTACGTTTACCTTCGTCTTTTGATTCCTCGATTGGTTTTGCTATATCTTTCAACAGCTCATTCGCAGGTATGTCGAGTTGAGGAGTTTCAATGGCAGATGGCGCCACAGGTTTGATATCTTCGGGGGCAAGACTGAGTTTTTCGAGAGATTCTGCCGTTTCGATCTGAAATTGAGCAGAATTGTTTGTGAAAATATAAACATTCACCGTTCACAGAAACAGGGAAGCATTCTATATCACATCAACTGCCTATTGTCACAAATAGCACTGCAGTTGGAAGATCAGTGTACACAAATCCACTGCTAACATCTTCCAAATTGATTGGACAGAAAACATCACAAATGTAAACCCATTTATAGGCATTCTATGAGCTGTCACCAGGAAATGTAGACTGACGCTAGAATAACGTACAATGTAGCGTTCAAATAACACCAAGGACACAGGGATTGGAAGAGCCATGAGGGTGTTAATGGCCACTGAATGTTGTAGGTTTTGTACGTTAATTTGTACATTTTCTACTTGCTTATCTATTTTTGCTGTTATGCTTACACATTAATTTAGAGATCACACTGCAGTAATATTATCTGTGCTGAAATTAAATAATTTGTCTTCATTACACAGGGTAGAAAATTAGTGTTAGTCATTTTAGAAAATGTTACTTGTCCAAAACATTCCATATCACAACCCTGTTAGCACTGCCTTACTATGATAAATAACCACTTTTGTTCTAGGTCTGTCTTTCCATGGATGTTGCCAATTTGGAATCAGATTCTTGAGTTACCAGCAAAGCAAAAATATTTCCTGTGCCCAATTCAAAGTAGATCTACAAAATATTCACAGCTGAAAAGTATATTTTCCCACTTTGTGATACTTTCTTATGAATACCTGCAGCTAACACTGCAAATCTCTGCCCATGTGTGGAGCAAATATGTTGTGAAAAGTAAAGCTTATGGAAAATTACCTTGTTTTAGTTTCAACATTGACAAAATCTCACATACAAATTACTAAAAATTACCAAATTGACCACAGATATCAACCACTTTTGCTAAACAGTCTTAGCTAAATGCCACTGTCACTGCTTAGATGTAGAACCACATAAATATCTACTTAGTTGCTGGATTCTCCTGCAATCACATTCCAGTTCCACGTACCTGTTTCTGTTTTTCCGCCTGCTCCTCCAATTTCACCTTTTCCTCTATCTCCTCCCGGATGGCTTCCTCCTCCTTCTGGATGATCTCCAGCTTCGTCTTGTTGTCTACGCGATCACCCGTCACTTCCGAGATCTTCACTTTAGCTTCCTCCATCTGCAAACAATGAACAATTCCTTCATTAGTAACAGGTGTAACTGCTGGAATTTTACTTTTGTGACAGGAATATAATAGCTGTATTATTACTGCTGCGGTGTTATTGTAATGACATCGTAACTATTATACAAGATCGCGATGGTGTCATATAAAATTTAATCATCTTGCAAATTTTTAAATAATTTAATGATTAAATATTTCTATAATAAAAACCAATTTTTAAACCATTTCCTGGTTAGCACACTTATTGTCACACAAATTAATTACTGTTTATTATATGCACTTGTTTTCATACAGATTACACTCACCAGGGCTAATTTAGTTAAGGTAGCATGAGTAATTTAAAAGGATGATGCCAGCTCCTCTGCCCAGAATTGGTAGAGCAGTAATTTGTAATGGGCTGAGTGACACCTTCACTTTAAATTCAGCGTATCAAGGCTAATGTAATCAGTGGCACCCCAGCACATTCAATTCAAAGATGACAGTAAAATAGAAGTATGACATTTCACAAGCAGCATGACTCTTCAAACAAGTCGTCTGACAACACAGTCGATGTACCGTGGTTTATTGTAGTGTAATTTAACTTACTTCGGAGCTTAATGTCAAAGATGAGTGTGACGTTTCGACCCGTCATCTACAGGCCTTGTGCACGTACTGGTATATTGCCTCAGATTTCGGCAGGATAACTTCTTTATATTGTTTCAATTAGTTTTAGCTGGCAAGTGTATAGTGTAAGACTGATGTACTTGTATTGGGCATTGATTACACTTATGGTTTGGTAGGATTAATGATTTTGGTATAGTACTGGTCATGTTGATATTGAAATCTGATGCAACACACGTGACACCGGTACGTGAACAAGACTGTAGATGACGGGTCGAAACGTTGTACTCATCTTCAACATTAACCTCCAACGTAAGTTAAATTACACTACAATGAACTGGAGCCATGAACAATATATTCAACGTACCGTGGTCTCCGGCAACTCCCGGATGGTGGCCACGAGCTGCTCGCTCGGAGAGAGCTTCTCTGGGATGTAGAGGGTGCGCGAGAGGAGAAGGAGGGAGGCGGGGATCTTCTCGTTGAGGTGAAGGTCGAGCCACTGGTCCAGCTGTAGCTTCAGTCGCTCCTTCGGCACTCCCAGCGACCTCATCCCTCTCATCCGACTCGCGTCCTGCAGCTCCCACTCCGCCAGCGAGTCTATCCCTTCCTTCTGGATCATCTGCAGATTAGCACATCCAATATGGGATATCAATCACGGATCACCTGGCTGCATTGGCTCTAGCTGTAGGCATAAGACAGTGTTCCAGCTAGGCCTTTTCCCAAGGGCGCTATGCCTTGACCTCATTTATATGTGCCCTGTGGTTTTTATCTTGCACCCTGTGCCTTTTATTAGCACCTTTAGCCTCGTGGCCAATTACCAGTGCAATTTCCATTGGTGTTAAGGGTACCAACTACTCGAGAACAGCTACGTGCCATATTTATGTTAAAACTCAATATATCTCAACCAAATTTGGCATACACGTTCGTTATGTGAAAAGCACAAATTTCAGATGTCTATCTTTCATAGTTTTTTGGGAATAATTATTTGAAATTTAACAAATGTGCAAAAACGTGATTTTGAGAAAATTACAAAAAACGACAGCATATCATATAATATTGACAGCACACCTAGAAACCACTAATAACCATTAACTAGATCATTTGTAAGTGTCTGCATAATGAACATGACTACCAGGCATCAGATTCATATAGGAACAACATTTTATTATTGTGCCAACCTTATTTATAAGTGTCTTTTTGACCCAAAATGCGTGACGAGTTGTAAACGTTTTGCCGGTTGACGCCATTTGCTTACTCATCCTGCAGCTCCCGGAAACGGCGCTGATTGGGCGATGATGCGATCATTGGCGCGCTAATTGGATTAGATATTTATGCAATATTATAATGAGCCTTGTATCGCGTAAAAAATCCTTATATGGCAGTAGAGGTCGCATTCATTTTCCCGAAATAGATGCATATAATTATATTCTAGAACTCCCAGAACACCACATCCGGTTATGTGTAAACTTCCGGACAAGACGGTTACAAACATGGCGGATTTACTAGGCGGCATGTCTCTGGACTCGAACATTCTTTTTAGTAATTCCTGGACATTTAAAAATGGCTACCACGGTGGATTTTGCTTCTTGAAGAACGAGGGGCATGTTAGAAATGATGTTTTTATTGGTATTCGTTCTTCAAATATTGAAATATGCTCTTGCACAGAGAGCTCTATAAGATATCACTGCATCTGAAAATGACATGATCTGAAAACCGTATTTTTTTTATTTCTCGACCCGCTGGACTCCTTAAATTGTCCCATTGGCTTGCAACAATTAACCACTTCAAAGAGTAAGCTATATTTCATGAAAATTAACTAAATGCCAGTTAATTAAAAAAATGTATTTCAATAATGTGCCCACACAAATGTCATTCACGCATCTACTAAATGTACCGTCCTTTTCGAAACCTAGCTGGAACACTGCTAAGACCACATTTGTTTTCTACGCGTGGCCATTATAACATTTCCTATCAAATTTAAACAGGTATGTTATTGAATATTTCAGAGCATTTGTAATACCTCAGTTTCCCACAAACCACTTTTACACCCGACACCCCTTCTTTCTTGCTAGAAGCAGAGAGTGATCTTACATCACCCATCTACATGAACGTGTATCAATACACAAACACCTGTACATCAAATTCAAATTGGCTAATGCATTTTATAATAAATTCTTTCATAGATGTAAATACTGAAAATTTTGCTGTTAGTTGCTTTAGAATCAGAAACTGATCTTACGTCACCAATGATGACACTGTGATGTCACAGTGTGTGCAATGTGCAAAGTGTTTGAGGAATACCGCACAACCGGAAACATTATAATCTGACACAGACATATATATCATAGTTAATTTTTTTCCTACCTGGCATGAAACAGTATCAAATCAATCTACTTGATTTTATTCATTTCAATTAATTTTTTATCAATTCACAGGGTCTGTACACATCTGGACATTTAAAATTCAAGGCTATTCAAGACTTTTCAAGGCTATTTGAAAAAGAAATTCAAGACTGTTTTAACAACATATTTACTTTTAAATGCAGTAAATTAAGTTAACACTAAACATTTTACCCGACTAAGAAAAAAATGGCGCCCACCACATTATTTTTGTGCACAGGCTTTTCCTTTTCCAGCTGTTATTTGTCACAACAATTGAAGCAAAACAATATTTTATTGACCACAATTAAATTCAAGACTTTTCAAGACTACTTCGTAAAATTCAAGGATTTCAGGGCCTTGAATTTGGTCCAATCAAATTCGAGGTTTTTCAAGACCCCGTACGGACACTGAATTCAGTTGAAGACTACAGCGCGTGGACTCACCAGGTCGTCGGCCTCCAGCTGCCTCAGTTTGAGCTGCAGTTGGAAGCGAAGGAGGACAGACGGTCCGACCGGGGGGATCTCAAGGAGCCGACACAGTGCGGCCAACTGCTGGTACTTGAGGTTGTCCAGGGTGATCTCGTCCTCAAACAGCTTCGAGTATTTCATGATCTCTGTGTTCGACGCCTGCTCACCCGACGTCCTGATCTGTCAGCAGAAATGTCATGATGAGTGTGTTGGTAAGGATAGGTGATGTCACTTATAGGTGTTGTCATGGTGAATGTAACGTTACAGAGAAGAAATGTCATGGTAAGTGTAATGTCACAAAGAGGTAATGTCACGATGAATGTACTGTTACAGAGAATTTATGTCATGGTAAGTGTAATGTCACTGAGAGGTGATGTCATGATGAATGTAATGTAACAGTGAATGCCTAATGCCTTGAGAGGTAATGTCACTGTGTGTGCAATGTCACCTAGAGGGAGACGTGACATCACGGTGAGTGTTATGTCATGGATGGTGTAATTTAACTGAGTGGTGATATCATAGTGAATGTAATGTCACCAAGGGGAAATGTCACAGTACTTACGTGTAGTCACAGTAATTGTAATGTCAAAGTCACCAAATGAGTTCAATTGTTATTTTGATATGTTATGGAACAAACCAGTGTCTCTATACATATTAATCTTATTTTAATCCTACACTCTCTCTTTATGGATCAAACATGTCTTACTACATCATAACCTCTGAGGACACTTGTACTTCCCAAATATCTCAACTGACACGCTGTCTCTGCCACGTCCGTTACAACAAATGCTACATCTGAGCATGTGCACTGACCTTCTCCATGAACTCCACGAACTGTTGGGCTGACTCCCCGTCCGCGTCCTCGCGCTGTACCGCCGTCTCCTCGATGGTGTCCTGAAGGAACTTTGCCATCTCCAGCTTCACTTTCAGGATGTTGCGCACCTTTTCCACCTGGACATTAGCAGTGCAACATCAGTGAACAATACGAAATCTATAAACTAATTATTTTGATAGTTGTTATTCTTGAATGCGAAACAAATATCCCAGTACATGTTTAGTTCATAAAAATGCCACACAAGTTGCAACTGGCTGGCAATGGTATGCGTTTTTTCAATCTACCACCTAGTAATAATAGATTTTATTTGACCAATTTGCCACAATATATTTCTATGACACTATGTTATTATTCGTGGCAATATACACCTATGGCACTATGCTATTATTCGCTACAATATACTTCTATGACACTATGCTATTATTTGCCACAATATACTTATATGGCACTATGCTATTATTTGCCACAATGTACTTCTATGGCACTATGCTATTATTCGCCACAATATACTTCTATGACACCATGCCATTATTCGCCACAATGTATACTACTCAAAATTTGCTAAGGATCATAGCCTATTTGTAATGGAACCATCTTGAGATGGCAGCCATCCAGAGACTCATTGGAAGCATGAGCTGTTGCCAGGCTGTGAATGCATCACGTGGGTCACACACAAGCTACTGACAGTTGTTGCTTCTGGCAATTGAACTGTTTGGGAATTTGTTGTGGCTTGTAGTAACATTCTGAAACCTCCTTGCTTGGGGGTTTAGGGGAAACCTCCATTTTTGGGGGGTCTACAGAATGCATGTTACCTATTGTTCACATTTGGTATATAGCAATTAAATTCAGGGAATAAACATGTCCTCGAATACATGCCATTTTTAGATTTGTTGTGATACCCATGCCGAAAAATATGGTACCGCCCTAAATAGTGATCCTAGCAAATTGTTAGTAGTATACTTCTATGGCACTATGTCATTATTCGACACCAACAATCTTATAAATCTGGTCCCACCCACCTTCTTGTCCGCTTCCTGGAAGGTGCTGGGAAGCATGTTTGGGAAGAGTTTTAGGGCAACGGGAAGAAGGAACTCCATGAAGGGAATGATGATGAAGACCAGGAAAGGAACGAGGCGGAACATGTCCGACGTCGTTCGCACCAACTGCAAGATACATGAAAGAAACGTGAATACTTCAATGTTAGCTTTTGTCACAATACAACTAACTAGACAATCTTTTGCCTCGATTATGGAAACATCAGTGAGTAATAAGTAGTGAACTGGGTGACCACTGCAATGTTAAATCACAACATTGAACAAGGTTATGCCCACTGAACAAACGAAAAGCAGTATTTTTACCTGATAGAAATAATAGAACTTATTTCTGCACTGGTCACCGATACCTGACGATTATGGTCATACGACCAGTATTTTCTCCATGCACAGAGAACTGACCTTTACAGGTCCACACCATTTTATTTCTGATAACTTAGAATTCCAGGCTTTTCCTCCGCATTGACAAAGTTTCAAGGCCTGGTTTTCAACTAATATAATTACATGCTATTCCAGGGTACTCATGTGGTCATGCCATTTAAGAACCATGTTAACTTAACAATAACCTCTCAATTAACATGTCTGTTTGTCCTTACCTGTCGTCGCTCTCTCCGTGTAAGTGACTGCCCGTTAAGCACTCGCCATATATATTTTGCACAAACATTGACATCGATAAACAGTAGTTTGAAGCCATTGTAGTAATGCTTCAGTTCGGCAACGACCTTTTGCATAATCGTCTTCTTCGGTGGCCCTGCTGCGACCTCCTTTGTCGCGGCATCCTTCACAGCGACATCTTGTGGCGACTTTTGTTTATCCATTGCGGTGTCCTTTGTTGCGTCTTTCTTCGTTTCAATTTCACTTTTAAGCACATTTACGGTTTGTTCGACTTTCGACTCTTCTTTTCGGAGGCCGCCGCTGCCATCCACGTGCAGCAGGCGAACTACAATGTCTAGTTTTGTGCAAGTCAGTGGTGTATACTGTGATAATAAATTACTTTTGCAGGTACTTCCTGCCGACTGTACATTATGGCGATGAGTGAAGATTACATGACTCGACTGTCTCCAGTTAGGGTAGGAGGCCGACCACCGACCGTTTGGCGACGTGTGCGGCCGTCTCAACTCGGCAGACTGCGCCCTCTGGTGCACTGTCTTGCACTGAGCACAGGGCGTTGATTCATTGTCATCAGTACCCGACAGGCAACATGTTGAGTGGATGTGCTTTCGATGCTGCCAGCCGCCACTGACATCGTTCAACTTGAGTCTACAATATAACAAATATAGCAATATAAAAAATATAGCCATGTTCATAACACCTGTGCCTCATGTTTAAAAAACCCAGATGAGCGATATGCAAAATAGTTTAGGTGAGTGATTTTACTTTTGTTTTTATCCACCAGTGGCTTTCTATGTTATCTGTATGGCGGTGTTAGTATACAGCCATGTCATGTGGCTGGTTTTGCAAAGCGACTTTTTAATTATGCAGTTACTTACATTGCGTCTTGTGTTTGTGTAAACATCTATGGTCACACGTGTACATCTAATCAAATCGTCAACTATGTCAGTCATCTTGCTAGCATTAAGAACGTTCTTAGTGATTTCATGACTCTGGTGATGGGAGCGATTATCGTAATGAACCAAGTGAGATCAATTGCTTCCTAGATGGGTGGTCCTAGATGGGTGGTCCTAGATGGGTGGTCTTAGATGGGTGGTCCTAGATGGGTGGTCCTTGATGGGTGGTCCTAGATGGGTGGTCTGCACAAACGAGAGCTCGTCTTTAAAATGAAGCACTATAACATCCTGAAGTTGTTGTTGGTTGTCAAACTAAAACCTACCGAAAGTCGCAATACCTTGTTATCAATTTGTTGATTTCACAAACAAATTTGCTTTATATATTTCAAAGCTGGCCTTTTCAAATGTTGCAATACACCAAATGAATCAATATAGATTACAATGCAGCTTCACACGAATGTTACCACTGACTAGGTAAATACCATAATATTCATAGCAGTTTACTAATTTTAGCAGTACAACCTAATGTAGCTAATCTAGCTATCACTTTTAGGCCATTTTGTGCAAGAAAAACTCTAGCGCAGACACAGGAATATCCTCACCGGTTACATGTTGCAGCTGTCGTACATACTTCAGTTGGTGTTGTTGCAGCATGTCTCAGCAGGGCTCCTGCACAGTTAGAAACAAAGGCGGGAGTCAGAAACTTCCATAAGAATTTCATCAATAATAAAATCACTACTAAATGGTATACAATATATTCAGTTTGTATGTTCTACTTTTGACACCATGGTATAAAAACATTTACAAAAACAACCTAAGCAACTTACATTAAATATCTCTCTATTTATGTATTAACATATAACGATAACAAAATTATTTTACTGCACCACCTCTACTATAGACTGTGTTACCTTTAGACGCATGCGCACAGTCTCAAAACAATAGACAGCTGGCACAAGAGGCAGGAATGCCTAATACAAGCCAAAAAAGGAACTGTAAGAATAACCTGTAATGCTATCCAAATTATCAAAATTTTCCACCAAACCAGAATAAGAGGCGACAGTCTGTTTTGTTGAATAAATGTATAATGAGGAAAACATATGTACAGTTGTCAGTTGAAGACATTTACATATGTGTTTAGACATTTACATATGTGTTTATGTCATCTAGATATATTTATATTGAAGCAACTGGCTTTGTTTTGTTACAATGCTTTCAAACAAGTTACAACTACACTAAGTCATTTGTGACCAGTTCCATGAAACCATTGTTAACTAGGCATCCAAAGACATGTTATTAAAGTTCTGTAGAACTATTAATAAGACAATAGCATAATGGAAACGGAAAAGGTCAATGATTTAAGTTTACTTACTGTATTTGTCAATAACAAAAGTCCTATGAATTAACAGTACAATGGTGTGTGGTACAGCACAACGCTAGCAACAGGTGCAGTATACAAAAAGACCAAATCAAATGTAAAATTCTAGTCTATTCACGACCATTGACAATAGTGATCCATTCATGCTTAGCCTTAGACTTCTAGAGTGTAAAGGAGTCAAGCAATCTATAAATACACAAATACAATCAGGCGACCAGATAAACCACTCCCATTCACTGGCCCATGAAGACACTTTAAACAGATAGACACACTAGCATAAGTCAATTCAACAAGCTACACTGACTGAATCTGCTTTAATGTCCATAACTGTCAACATGACCTACATTAAAATAATTTATAAACAGACAGTAGTCTAGTTAACATATTTCTTTCTGACCTCTTTACAGAGTTACATAACACATTGCAGCTCATGCTGTGGCAATAGCAGTAACAACTTACTATGCACTAATGCAGGCAACCTTCACGATGTTTTGATAGGGGTATATTTATGACCCTGTTGGTCATTGTCAATGTTCACCTCAACTCAAGTACACTTGCACTCACATGACGTAACATGAAAACAGTGACGAGTCCGTTCCACTAAGAGGTTGCATTGCTGTCAATGCGTTGGAATGTCTGACACAAAAAGACGCACTAAACACGCACTCATTCCCGAAACAGGATCCACGTAAAACCTAGTGGCTTACGTTACCGAAATCACGTTACCAGAGTCGCGATTGCTCCCCGCTCATGCTACGCAGCGAGCTCCGCTGACCGGCTCGGGTACCCGAGAAGGAGGTGGGCCGTGGGGTCAGACTACGTTAATTACACGAATGACAGTACCTGGTATTCGTGCAGACGTTGACAACAGCATTCGTCTTGATGCAACCAGTTGAAACGCCATTCTTCGGCAGGTTGCTGCATTAGTTTGTTGTTTTAAACGCACGCCGCCCTTCCACAAGCCGCCGTCATCGATGTTTGGCCCTGACCTTCGAGCGACTAACTAGAACGTATTTCTGCAGCACGACCACATGCATCTGGGCACAAGGTAACGTGTGACGCATAGCCGCCGTTGAATACAGATTCAGTCACCAACCACTAATAGTTCTAAATTAGTAAACATAACTATTTTATGTCTTTTATTGTGTCACGTGTCGCCACAAGGCTGATATATGTATTTTGTTAATCCTGAAAGGAGTTATGCTCATCTATTTGCACAGAAAATGTAAGGCATATGTGGTGAAATAGTGGTTACCGAAATAGTTTCCCTTTGGCTTTGCCTTTCCCTTGGATGTCCATCTAGACTTTAGAATAGTAAACTCTTTAGTTGTATACACGGAGGTAAAATGATAAATGAAGGTTTTCGTTCGTGTTTAATTGTAATCTCATATAATTCAATATAATATCGATGTATACAAAACAAAAACAAAATTGTGTCATAACAAACCCGGATAACGTTTGAATTCATCAAATCATTGTTACATTTACAACAAAACACCATTCTAGCGCCCAATCAAATCCCCGAATACTGAACGTGACATTTTACTTGACTATTTCAGTATTTACACTTTTTCTTAACTAAGTTATTATTTTTTATTTGCTTGTCTTCTTAGACATGCAAAATTATGCATGACTAATTTTTTAAAGTCAATTTAGTATTATATCTAAGTTATTTATTTTATTGAATTAATTAATTTATTTTACATATTTTAATATATTTATTTAACTTAATTATTTAGTTTATACAGGGTATATTGATATATGTATTTATTTTATATTTATAGCATCTTTCAGCAGTTTTTTTTTACCTGGATACATAGCGCTTTATAAATGTTTCCAAATAAATATCTAGTTATATCGTGCCAACAGAATTCATTAACTCCCTATAAAGAGTTAAATATGCTTCTTCGGTTCAACATTTTCACATGTTTAAGATCAAATAAGTACCATCCACAGTGATGTGCTGGCTCTCTTTTTGCAACAACATTTTTATGCAGTTTTGGTGAACCCATCAAACTACATCTCCAGAACAATCACCTTACATTGTATTGTAATCCTTAGCACAAATCTCTAAATTATTTTATAATAAATTACAGAATATCAAATTCTATAGAAAACCATCTATAAAAATAAAATAATTTTGTAAGTAATTTGATTACATCATAGCAAAATACACAAAAATAAATGTTTGTATAATTTGATTAAAATAAAAAAATATTATAATTTTACAAACCACTAGCCAAAGCCTTCCTTTCAGATGTTGTGCCAGTTTGGAAACTGGGGGAAAGCTGTTTTTTTTAAATTAAAATGACCACAAGGAAACAGGTGACAAGTCTGCTTACAAGAGCCTGAGTTGAACATTAGATCTACTCACACTACTTCATAATGCTTGAAGTAGAGTCATAGCTATAGTTCTATTTGAATTTTCTGTTACTAGCATGCAATTTTGTCTTTCACACAAGTTTTGTATTTTTAACATAATCACCATTTCCGTTATATTTGCAAATATTGGTGTCCTTTTAAGATTAATATTTTATTAGTGTAGATTCATTGTGATAAAGCAAATTATTTTTAATTTCATGACGGCACTCCCAAAACTTGTACACCAATTCATAGAATGTCACAGGAAATAATGCTGCATACAAATCACAGTGATATAGCAGTGTGATGCAATATTCAAATATAAAGTGCAATAATGTCAAATTAGTCTCAAATTCAGTGTAAATCCAGCAACAAATTTTTAGATGGCGTTATCAAAATGCACCATAAGGAACTTCATATTTAAAGTTGCAATATCTGTGATGGATTCAGCGGTGAATATGTCTTCTGTGATGTGGACATTTTGCAGCCTGCCTGGCCTGTTAGCATCTTTGACAGCCTGCAAGAAATGCCTCTCAAATACCAAAAACATTGGTTTTGCACCATATTTAAACAATGGCGACATCTTTTAACTACTGGTCCATTACCATCCATGTCCTGCTTCCAAAACAAAAACACAACCACATAACCATTGTTATAGGGGTTTATTGTGGTTGTACCTAGCACAACACTAATTAATAAAATGTAAACATTTTAAACATTGACACACATATACATCTGTACAGGTATCCATAGGACAAAAATAAATAAATGCATTCACAAAACGACAGCAATGCCTGTCACAGATTATTGCACTGATGTGTCATATATCCTCACCTTAATGGGCAGAAATGTGCGCGACTGACATAATGTGAATGCAAAAGTACAATTACAGGTCCAAATGCAGATAGTATAACAAAGCAGCACCACTTCCGCAGAAAGTGATAAATTGAAAAACCAGGTATAAATAAATAACAAATCCAGTTTCTTAAGAACCTGAATCATCAACACACAATTCAAAGCCTGCCAGTGCACACATAAAACATAACAAATGCAAAACATGAGTACGTTACAAGCTGATGGAAATTATTATAATCATTACAGTTGTGGTAAAACTACGTGACGTCACATGCTGGACTTGCCGTGGACTGGTGACACAACAGAAGATGCCAAACACAGCAAATGACATCGACAATTCGCAGATAGACCACACTCCAACCAGAATTATCCAGCACAGTCATTTTTAACAGAATGTGGGCAAGTTGAGCATCAGATTGATATTGTCTTTTACTCAGTTTGCCTCAGTAATATCGCTAAAAAAGCTTGTTTCTAAAACAGGATGTTTGGATAACCAAGCAAGCATGTATCATGGTGAACAGTGGGCAGTATATCTCAATAATTTAACAATTTTTAATAACAATTGCAAACCGTAGTAAGGGATGACTTCTTTTCATGTTAAAATACACTAACCACACATGCACGTATGTACGCACACCCACACCCCCCACACACACGCATGCACGCACACATGTTAGCACTGGTCTTAGAAGTTTGCTGGTTCCAACCGCACAAGGGGAAAAAGAACAGCTGACTGACATAATGTAAAGGCACTTCCTGCATGATTACACATAACAGAACGGAGCACATTTTATCTCATCAATATCAGCAGCAGTTATCCTACTTGAGCACTGTACACTGTGTACTATGGCATATACAAGGTATGTACAATATGCATGTAGATTAGAATATATATGGCAGAATTCTGTGGCTATAGACTTAAGGGTGATCGATGGGATGCTCGGGATCGTACCAGATGGAGGACGACAACTGGGAGAATGGTGAACTTAACAAAGTCTGGAAACACTGCAGTTAAGCAACAATGATGATATATACAATGTACACACACACACGCACACGCACACGCACACGCACACGCACACACACACACACATGGTTTACATTGTGCACTACATATGGCTTTTAGACAGACAACCTAGCAAAGGCTAAAAGCCTGAGCTTTCATGATAACTGAAACAAGTCAAGCCATACTAATAACGCATGTCATAATGATACAATAAAGCATTCATTATTAGCAATTATTACCAATTACGCAACAGCAGCTGCTGAGGAGTTGTCAACATGGCCGCCGCCGTCTCAATGTCACAGAAGGTCATGACCAGGGAGTCAGTGTGTCGAGGCTCCGCGCAGGCGAGATGTCAGTTGACACCACAGTTATGTGTGAGTGAGGTGGGTGGTGTGACAAAGATGCTCACGTGCTGAAAATAATCACACAGTCATCTTAAAATCTGCCTGCAATAAAGCTTGGTTATTTTATACTTCCATCTTGCTACATCAAATGTCACTCCATGGGTAAAATAGATAACAGATTCTTATGCAGCCTAATATTCTGTCCTTGTGACTGCAAAAAGCACTTCATATTTCACTCAGTGGTTGACCTGTATACCCAAATACCATCTCAAATTAATTATAAAATCTATAATTATGGTGCATAGTATATTCATGTAAACTAAAGTAAGGTGCAGTGAATAAAATTGTCAATTGTTTATGCAGTATCTAAAACAGGCCAAAAGTACTGAAACATCTAAATATTTTTTTTTGAACACTGTAGTATTTAATGATCCTTTTGGGAATAAAAGCAACTATTGATACTAAACAGAAATAATATAAATAAAATTCACTCTCGCAAGAAGCAGTCACATTAGTTTGCAAAGTCAAACAATTCTAGGAATATATATATATATATATATATATAAATATATATATATATATTTATTTATATATATATATATATATACAGGATGCGAAATAAGTCCAGTCCGATCGTCCAGGATGAGTAGTTTTAGAGCTCGGACTAGTACAGTTTTAGTAGAGTAGTCCGGTCGGACTAGTTATGACTTAAAAAATGGCAGTATTACTTTTAGTAAAACAATAGACCAAGATGATAGAATATACACTACAATATTCCAATATATATATATATAATATGTTTAATTAATATGTAATAATGTCTAAGGACTAGTAAAACCAATTCAGGACTAGTCATCTATAAGTCAGCTAGTCCGACGGACTACCAGCTCGCGAAAAGTATCATGCACCCTGAATATATATATATGTGTGTTACACATACTTAAACTGTAAAACACAATTTTACAATAAAAACATTTATAAAACTTAACTACACACCCGTGCCCCTGTGCGTCGACAGCTGCCTGTAACACCTCGACCTTCTTGGACAACTTCTTGACTTCGACCTGCAGCAGGAACTCCCTCTCACTCACTGGACACGCCTCCACCTTCCTTGACCCCTTCACCGGCCGCGGCTGGAGAACTGCACGGAAGAGAAAACATCAACCAATGTTCCCCATCACTACCATTAGAATCATTAGAACTTTTTAAGTCGAACTTAAAGACACATCTTTTTTAAAGCCGCATTTATAAATTACTTGTAGGTTTTTTTGTCACAATGAATTTATTTTAACTATAAAATTAAAATTATAAATTTATTTTAATTATAGTTTCCCAAACTATTTTAGTGTACTGTTTTAATATCTTATTAAAATATAATATATATATATTTATAATTAATTATTTAGTTTATATATTTATTTATTGCTGATAAGTTTAGCTTATACACCATGAGTTTAAAAATTGTATTTAATTAACTATTTATTATCATTTAAACAAATTGACTTTTTAATTGATTAATCATATTTTATACATTTATATGTTACAAATGTTGTATGTACACACCTCTGAGCAGAAACGTTTTCTGGATATACGGCGCTTTATAAATAAAAATTATATTATTATTATTGTTTTGATCATGTTGCTTAGTCCGTTGTTTTGCAAATGTGTTGTCTGATTTTGAAAAAATTCACATCCAACATCTATGATCATCTCATTTGCTATGGTTGAAGAACTACATGGAAGAAAATCATCAATTACTGCTCCCATCAATTCAACTTTTTTTATACAATCTCTTAAAAAAATGGGCCAACCCCCGTGACACAGTAGTCTGTTTCTGCAAATGTGTTGTTTAGTTTTGAAGAAAAAACATGTAACTCTTTATTTTGGACATGACCCAGTAAATATTTACTAAAATGCTAAGAGTGGCTCTGCATTATTGTCATGCGTTATTATTTACGAGACCATATTTTTGGTTTTACATGTTAATTGGTTTAACATTCAAAATTTTTAGTCTGTCCTATATGTGATATTTTAGAAAATATGTACTGAACGCATTCAGAAAGATTGAGAAAGTCTGTCCTATAGATGATAATTAAGAAAATATGTACCGAACCCTCTCAGAAAGATTGAGAAAGAGAACACTGAAACAGAAGATTGTTGCAGATGGAGACAACATTTCAATGGCCACGCAACATTAAAGGAGACAACGAGGGAGGGTGATCGTTGGACACGGTTCATTGACAGCGTGAATAACAAAATGATGGGACCCTGACCCTGCAAGAAAGAACAGGGAGTGATGTCTGTCACACTGTCTGTGCACACAGACGTCTGTCACACTATCTGTGCACACAGACGTCTGTCACACTGTCTTGTGACAGACACAGATGTCTGTGACACAGCCGTCTGTCACACTGTCTGTGACAGACACAGATGTCTGTCACACTGTCTGTGACACAGCCGTCTGTCACACTGTCTGTGACAGACACAGATGTCTGTCACACTGTCTGTGCACACACACGTCTGTCACACTGTCTGTGACAGACACAGATGTCTGTCACACCGTCTGTGACACAGCTGTCTGTCACACTGTCTGTGACAGACACAGATGTCTGTCACACTGTCTGTGACAGACACATATGTCTGTCACACTGTCTGTGACAGACACAGATGTATGTCGCACTGTCTGTGACAGACACAGATGTCTGTCGCACTGTCTGTGACAGAGACGTCTGTCACACTGTCTGTGACAGACACAGACGTCTGTCACACTGTCTGTGCACACAGACGTCTGTCACACTGTCTGTGCACACAGACGTCAACCAGTTGTAATATGTTGTGCAGAACTGGAGGTCTGCGTGTAGACTTACACGATTCGTTTGACTGTTTGTTGTGCAAATCTCGTATCTCATTCTTCAACTGTTTGTTTATCTTCCCCAGCCTGTCCAATTCTTGCTCAAAAAACTTAATCCTGCAACAGAAGTATAAACAAATACAACCAGTGTTTTATTTTTGTACCGCGGACTACCTAACTACCATATTAAACTTGAGAATCCGGGTTCAAATCCTTGTTTCTCTGCTTAAGAAGTTTAGTTTAACTCTGTTTGACCTCAGCTGTAACAATGACTTCCTAGCTAAATACGCGTTTGTGGATGAACAGATTTTGCATAGTAATTGCAGCATGGTTTCCCAGAGAGGTTGGGGTGGTGAAGGATTAGAGACCTGCCAGACATTGATGTGAAGTGTTGCCCTCTGAGCCGTCATAGGGATAACTAACTTTTTTTACAGTAGCATATTTATATTGTGACTTAAAAACAGTCTTGAAATTGTCTCCTTTTCTATAGTAATTCAATGTAAGTATACAAGCACTGTACATACCCTTAACACAAATTATAAAGAAAACTTTGGATTTGTTGGTATAGTGATAAATAGTTATTTATATTCTTGTCCTGTGAGATGGTCCTATATGTGAAAGCACAATGTGTGATGGTCCTATATGTGAAAGCACAATGTGTGATGGTCCTATATGTGAAAGCACAATGTGTGATGGTCCTATATGTGAAAGCACAATGTGTGATGGTCCTATATGAGGTGGTCCTCTATCATATGGGCCTACGTGTAAAGCTACTCTGTGTGAAGGTCCTATTTGTGATGGTCCTATGTGTGAAGGTCCTATATGTGAACATCATATGTGTCATGGTCCTCTATCATATGGTCCTATATTTATGTGATGATCACACGTATGGCCCTATATATGTGATGGCCCTATTTGTGAAGGTCCTATAGATGTATGGTCCTCTATGTGATGGTTCAATGTGTTAAAGTCATCTGTGATGGTCCTATGTGTGAAGGTCTATATGTGGTCTTATGTCTGAACATCCTGTATGTGAAGGTCCTATATGTGACAATCCTACATGATATGGTTCTATATAGAGTGCCATAAATCTAGCAGATGACAATATATTAAAGATTAACCACTGACCTGCGGATGTGAGGCTCTTGAACCTTTTCCAGTTCCCGCTCCAACATTGCGATCTTGATCTCACCCATGGCACTGGTCTTCTTGAGCTGCTCTAACTCCTCCAATAATTCTTTCTTCTCTCGATACAAGGCGGCTACAACAAAATCACTCTTTCTAAAAGAAATCTGACCAGAAAGCATCTCGAACTATTGGCGTACACAAAACTGGTTTCATAGGTGTGGGGGTAACCCCTTTTACCTAGCAGTTTATACTGATGTATTCCCCCAATTTTTTGAGATGAGACATGGTGTTGATAGAGGTTGTGAAGGATGCAATGGACAGGGTGTCATGGTGAGGAGAGACATGGAGGTGACAGAGGTTGTGGAGGATGCAATGGACAGGGTGTCATGGTGAGGAGAGACATGGAGGTGACAGAGGTTGTGGAGGATGCAATGGACAGGGTGTCATGGTGAGGAGAGACATGGAGGTGACAGAGGTTGTGGAGGATGCAATGGACAGGGTGTCATGGTGAGGAGAGACATGGAGGTGACAGAGGTTGTGGAGGATATAACAGATGTATTGTCATCGTAAGGAGAGATATGGAGGTGACAGAGGTTGTGCAGAAATCAACATGGTGGTGCAGGAAGCAACATTTACTCCGTGGCCACGTCCAGTAGGGAATAAATGGTCAAAATAAGACGGTTTTAGAAAAGGTCACACACCTTGTGACCTCTTGATAGCCCCAAGTTCCCCGTCTGCCTCATCACAACACCTCATGAGTCGCTGCCGTTCAGTCTCGTACGTCTGTAACAGGGATCCGATGCGTGATTCTGAGCTCAAATTTCAAACCAAACTATGCATGAATACAAAAGATTACAATTTTTTTTTTAATTCCCTCAGTCCATTGTCAAATAAATTATACTGTCAAATAAATTATATTGAGAACAGTGATTTTATATTTTTCTTGTATACGTATAAATGTATCTGTACTTTACAAGTTTATGTCTTGGGGTTCACAGGAAGACGGCACATTATGTGCCATATGTGACCACCACGCAACAATATTTTTTTGTTTTGATTTCAAATGTACATGTATTCTTGTTGTTACGAAATAAAATTTGATTTAATTTTGATTTGAAAGAGTTGTGCACATGTCTGTTAATTTCTCTCTCACAGAAACATATGCCAGGCAACACATGGCACGGATTAACTCAGCAAATTTATCAAACCACTGTTCACTTGGACATGACAAGAACGTGTGACTCAAAGACAGAAGGCAGCAGCCAATCAATCATTACATTTTATGTTTTTCACACAAACGACTGTGGTGCTAAACAGGCAACCACTGCGTTAGCCAGAGGATATCAGTGGAGTGTGCAGCATATCCTGTCTGTGTCAAACTGGTGGTGAGAATTCAAACTCACTTACTTTGGCAACACACCAAAATGCATCCCCACTAGCTAGCACATTGGGAAAAGTAAAACGAACATCGCTTGCCAGTTATACAAGCTGGTATTTGTACTTATATTTATGTATTTTTATTTATTAACATACAACATCCTCGCAAACCAGGGCCGTTTGCCATGCAAACTAGCCCTGGCAAATCCCCTACGAGAAGTGCATGATTTGAGCAGAGTCAAACTACTTTATTGTCTTTGCTAGTCATGATGCTTCACCCGTGGGATCAGTGACAATACCCGCCCTAATCTGAAGACGGACACATGATGTCTGGCAACTCCAGTACAACAACCCACTCACCCAATCACTCGAGTAGCTGAATGGTTTTATGTATTCGAATATTTGCTTCTACATACCAAACATTGATTGTAACATGAGCAGCAGTTGGCTAAAATCATGCAGAATTATGACTGACCAGAGGTTGACCACACTCCTCGTGGGCGATTTCACAGGCTGATGCTAAAAGAGGAATTTTTGAAAGGGATGTGCCGACGTAGAGAAGAGCTGGTACTGACATAATCAGCCACAGTGACCCCTAGTGTATAAGGATGGACCACAAGACGAAGTTCACCTTTTTAGAAATTCAGTAAAATATCTGGTATCTTGCATATCTAATGTATCTGCTGGAACCTATGGCACGAACAAATTTGTTTCATTTTTAAGATTTAATTTCATGGTCACTATTAACAATCTGTTTTCATGCGTGGTTTCACCTCTGCGATGGAGGAGGCACATGTATCAGACATTTACAATTCTACATCAACTCTCCCCCTGTGTGTTCTCGCAAACAAATTTCCGTTTGTACCAACACATCTGACGGCACATAATGGCAATTCACATTTGGTTGCATTTTTCGAAACGTGATTGTAATGTATCTGAATAAGCAAACTATAGGTTTGAAAACCAAATGAAGCTGACAGGCAAACAGGGTATAATCAATCAAAACAGCCGTTTAAGAATCTTATGAAAATGTGTTGTACCTCAAGTTTGACATACTGCCGACTCTCACTCTTCGGAGACTTGAGCTGAGCTAAAAAGAAAAAGTGCAAGCATAAGTAATTGTTACAAAACATCTCAAATCTTAATGTGTAACTTTTTGCTATAAATTTAGAACAACCTCAAATGTAATCCATAAAAGAAAACTAGACACAAAGCTATAAACACAACCAATGAAAACATTCTGCATGGTTTAGTAAAATAATTGTATACAAAATGTAAATATTTATTAATAATAAATACTATTAATGGTACTTCATTACTATAATTGACATTACACCAGTTACACAAAAATCTGGCATTTCAAAGCTTGGTCTAGATTTGGTAAGCAGACAAATAAAATACATTAAAACAACAATTATTATTAAACATTTCTTGTGTAGTGTTTTTAGCCGAGAGAATCGCTGTACCTTCTATTCGAAACAAATTTAATAATTACACAACTAGCAATGTTCGACTTACACCATCGGCGGCCTTCTTCAGGAACTGAATGTTCAGTGGTCATTGCTCGCTAGATGTCTGTAGCCCCCCTCGTCTCTGTTCATAGTTGGTTTCGTCTTCCTAATCCAGACGGCTTCTTTTATCTGTGGGACAGTCTGCTCGCCACGCCATCTAGCGAGCAGTGACCACTGAACATTCAGTTCCTGAATAAGGCCTCCGATGGTGGTCGAAACGTAGAAGTAAGTCGGACATTGCTAGTTGTGTAATTACTAAATTTTTGTTTAGAATAATACACTGCCAACTTGATGAACATTTTCACGAATTGCTGTACCTTCTAGGTGCGCCACCTGGTGGTGGAGTGTGTCAATCTGTGTCGCTGCTGTCCTGAGATCCTCCTCTGCTTCCTCTCGGTCCTGTTTGAGGCGCGCCACATTCGCCTGATGGATTTGGTTGAGCTACAATTTAAATTTTCTGTTGAACGTTCCACAAAACATAGCTTTATGTAGAGACACGTCCACCCGTCATTTGGTCGGGTAGAAATATGGTGGACGGGTAGAAAAATGGGTGGACGGGTAAAAAATGAAGGAGCAAAAAAGGTCTTCCAAAACCATAGATATGGTTAGTTATGCCTTGAAAGTGAGTATAAATGGTGTGGTGTTATATGTGTGTTTGTAGTCCATTTCAGGTCATCAGGCACATTTGAAAGTTTGTAAACCAGCTTAACAGTTAACATCCATGTGTCCACCAAACATGTGTGATTGGCAATAATGTTATCCTGCATAAAGCCCTGCCACAAAACCACCCTATCTGCATTTATCGGAGTATCTAGTTGCCATGGTTACGGTCACATAAATTGTTTGTTACGCAAATTGCAGAGTGACATTCATGCAACATATAGACATAATACACTCAACATGGATCAGGTTCTAGTTTTAAGATGTAATAAATTTATGTAATTTTTTAATCCTTTTGACGTCTAGTGTTCCGATATTGTAAAGAGATGTCATATTAGAACAGACGAGACTGAAGAAGACGTCATATTAGAACAGACGAGACTGAAGAAGACGTCATATTAGAACAGACGAGACTGAAGAAGACGTCATATTAGAACAGACGAGACTGAAGAAGACGTCATATTAGAACAGACGAGACTGAAGAAGACGTCATATTAGAACAGACGAGACTGAAGAAGACGTCATATTAGAACAGACGAGACTGAAGAAGACGTCTTTCTTTACCTTGTTCAACTTCTTCTCCTGTTCCTCTTTCGTTGTTTTCAGTTCAGCTGTGATTGAGAATTAAAAGAATGCTTAACAATTACAGTATAGACACACACAAAGACTGAGTGTACAAATAATTGTCGAGGGAAAAATTGAAAACAAGATCTTCATTTATATATATATTTACACTGTATATATATATATATATATATATATATATATATATATATACATACATGTATATATATAGTACAGGAATTTTGTGCACAAATTATATGTAATACAATATATTTTATTCTAACAAACTGCACAACCCGCCTTAGAATTAATTTGTTGTGACATATATCATGTGTGTGTGTCAAACATATATATATATATATTGATTATATATTATATGTAAGTATAACAATCATAAAGTTGTTTAAAGGGAGGTTGCCAGCTCCTCTGCCCAGAATTGGCTGAGCAGTAATTTGTAACGGGAAGTGTGCTGTCTAGAACATGGGAAAGTTAAACCTCAAAAGATATTGTGGGTGACTTTGCTTATTTTGGCATTATTACTGGTTATTTTCGATGTTTTTTTACCATTTGAATGTGTTGCGGGAGGAATGTTTCAAATTGCGAACAACGTTCTGAGCTCAATAAAGTAACAAAACACAAATTGGCAGTCAGTAAGTCATCAACTTGCATGTTGTAGTCATAAGAACGTAATGTGAAAAGAAAAATAATAAAGCTTAGGAGCTGACACCCTTGCATTGTGTAAGGGTGCACACAGGGAGAAGTGGTTTAAATGATGACTATTGTATGTCTTAACTAAATAACTATGTCTATATGTTACGATAAGTGACACCAGTGAAATGATCAGATGAATGCGAGTCTGCTCCACACATCTGATAGTGCTTACACATGTAATGGAACACAATCATAATGTCGCTCATACACCAGGTAGCCATCTAAATACAATTAGTTTCAAATTAAATGGAGAAATGTGTATTGTTCTGTTATTTCAGAATCAGTTTCAACGAAAATTGAATGTAACAATTAAGTAAAAAAAAAAATTTCTTTCACCACATTTGTCATTGTTTGCTTTCTATGAATTAGCAGAAAAAAACCCAGTTTATCACATGGATTCTTAAACTGCTCACACACTGTCTGAGTAAGTATATATTCACATGTCGAGGGAATACTGTCGCAGCAGACTTAGCATTGAGGTCATGTTATATCAGTTGTTGTCAAACAAGTATGTCTGATTAAAGGGATACCCCAGTCAGTGAGAGATTCACGGCATTTACTTACATCTGTATAATATATTGGTTGTGTGTAGTAATTGTGCACAAAGATCGTTAATAAACAATTAGTTAAGTATAATTGTACCAGAAACATTACATGTTGGATTCAGGGCGCTGCCACCTTGAGACTTATGTGCCAGTGACGTAAACTGCTTACGTCACTGGCGCATGCACATTCGAACATCAGGACATCATGGATTGTTTACGCCACTATCACAAGTATTAGCGAAGATTCCGCCAATCCTTGCCTTTTTCAACAATGCGCCAGTGACGTAAACGATTTAACTTATGTCACTGGCGCATAAGTCTCAAGACGGCAGCGCCCTGAATCTAAGATAGCATGTTTTTGATACCATTAAACTACAGCTAATTGTTTATTAACGATCTTTGTCCACAATCACTAGGCACAACCAATATAGTATACATATGTAAGTTACTACTGTGAAGCTCTCACTGACTGGAATATCCCTTTAAGAATTGTTCCTAAGCATACGGCACAGCTCAATTACAGTTGTAGTTCTGTACTGCTCAGACTGACCGTCCAAACTGGCCACCTGTTGCTGCAAACTCTGGATCATCCCCACTCCCATCTCCTTCATCTCCCTCATCTCCCTCCTCACTGCCTCCCCCTCCTCCACAGCCTCGCTGCGACTCTTTGTCAGTCTCGCAATCTCCTCCAGGTGGCACTGCGAACAACGGAACGGAAATCGTTACTTTTTTATTTCTAACATTTCATGTATGCGATGCAAAAACATTACTCAGAACATGTCATGACAACATGTAATAGCAGTGTATAGATGACGTTATATATTCATTACAACGATAGAAGTATATTGTACTATAATCTTGTGCTGAAAAGGATATATATATATATATATATATATATATATATATATATAGCTATACACATTAGTTTTGCAGTAATGATTGGGAAAAAGGCGGTCACCCATGCTAAACATTTTGAAAAGTGAAATCCCCTGAGGCCCCACCCCCCCCCCCCGGGTAGATATGGTAGCAGGACGAAATCTTAGGTGCATTTCCACGGTCTCGCATCGGGAAAAAAGCAGTTTCCCACACTAAAATGTTTTGAAAATTGCGTTACAATGTTTCACTGTGTCCCTGAAATAGGTCATGCACTCACACCATGGTGCAACAAAATGTCAACGTGTGGCCTGCTTCATGTCGTACATGCTGGCAACACGGCAAAATACTGGGGCCTGTGTTAAGTGATGACGACTTTCAATATTTGACAATATCTTAATAAGCACGCCAAACTTTGAAAAAAAACGAGTCCACGAATTATCCTAGTGGACACACTGAGGTCACATGCAAGATATTAGCCCGATACAAGTACAAAACACCCACACACCCAGCCACCAACACACACGCACACAGTATGGCCTCCACAGTGAGGTCAATATGTGACCCGAAAAAGTACAATGACATCACTCTTACCTCACACGAGGTGCATGGCTCCTTTTTCTTTGCTGCTTCAAGGTCAGCTGTTGAAGAAAGGTCACGCGATGTGTAAACAAACAAAATCGTTACATTTTGTACAACATGTAATAATTCATTAATAAATATTACGGATCAATACTTCGAAATGGTACCAGTGAAACTGGTATAACAAATTTTCCTCTTAAATGCAAAAAAACTTAAATTTATGCTTGGTACCGTGGAACTGATGTACCTTCAAGTAGTGCCATCTGGTGGTTGTGTTTGGCGATCATCTCCCTTCCCAAGTTCTGCAATTCGTTGATTTGCGTCCGTACTGCCTCAATCTCTTCATTTGTTTCGTCACGGTCTTGTGTGAGCCGCTCAATCTCCACCAGATGGCGCTGTGAATAACGAAACGAGAAAGCATCATTGGATGATTGAGAGTTAATATGATTGATTCAAACAACATTTAATACTAGGCTAGCGCTGTCGATCGCCATTTGCGCCATAGGCGAAACGGTTTGCTATTTGGCGAAAATAAATTAAAACCCTTCGCCAAATTGGCGAAACGTTATTTCTATCATTATTATTGATGTTATCAGCAATACATGACTGCATTATTCAACACCCGGATCCGTGGAAGTTGCCTAAACGATCGCACATCCAATTGACCCAAATAACCAGTCGGCGTAACGTGACCCGCTGGGTAAACAATAGGTCGCTAATCCCTCCACTTAGCCATGCTCACAGACAATAGGGGGGCTTAAATCAATCAAGAGATGTGTTTATTAGACAACGGGGACCTGCCTGATGGCACTAATTACAGGTTTGAGACATGTGCAACGCTGTACATGACCGGTTCCATATTATCGCTCAGTATCGCTGCAGTCACAAGGGCATCATGACATTGTCATTAAACAATGTGCCATCTGCTAACTATTCAATAAAATGCCAATATAGATTGTAATTCATGTATGTTTGACAAGTTTCACCATCAGAAACATTACAGATAGAAAGATGCATGCCAAAAACGTGTTTTATCAAGTATAGCGTGCGTCACCCAGGCCAGGATTACAGTCGGTCACAGTTAACTAATTAGGTGAATTACTGTATTCAGTTAATCAATTACTGAGCAGTCAAGTGATGTTTTAAGATAGGTAATAATTATTATCAATACACTGTTTGAATCACTGCGGGGCAGCAAGAGTAGAGTAGGTGGTTCTTAATTATTTTGCCTTGTTATAAAAGGGTACCTTTCAATTTATGTTATACACACCTGTAATGTAAATTGTACTACATTAATAGTATGTGTTAGGTGCTGTTTCTTGATATTTTGCAAAATTCCCAACACTCATTCAACTTTCATTTTATGGTTAAGTAATGTTCTGTTAAATTATACTGGATGTTTATTTCCGTTATATATTATGTTTAGCTAAATATAATATAAATGTTTAGTGAATTAAAATTGGTCATTTTTTCGTGTGAATATTGTATCAAATTTTATATTATATTATGTAGTGTTTTGCATTTTTATACCGGGTTATTGAATTGATCTAAAAAAATGGCTAAAGAGAATCTCATTTGGCTAAACAAATTTCTGACCTTTAGCCAAATTGGCTAAACAGATTTTAGGCACAGCGCTAGCCTAATAACAGACATTACAGTTTACAACCATCCCGACTTGCAGTACACATAATGTTGTCTGGAGGAATACACAAGCATTGTGTACAAGTAAAAATTTGGGTGGACTGGTAATAAAATGAAGGCGCATAAAATGGTCTTCAAAAATCAAAGATATTGTTAGTTATGCCTTAACAAAAATACAGGTGTGTATAAAATGGTTGTCACATGTGTGTTTGTAGTTCATTTCAGGTCATAAAATACATTTCAAGTTCCTAAACTGGGTTGTATGAATATGAATTAACATCCTTGTGTCATTCAAAAAATGTACTACTGGCAAAAATGTTATCCTGCATAACAGCCTGTATGTTGTGCTAGGCAACATTGTTATTATTATGTTGTTGATGAATAACCTTTATTCAAGTTAAGACACCAACAAAAACGTTAATTACCTTACTTGTGGCCGTTTCCTGTTCTTCCCTTGTTGTTTTTAGTTCAGCTGTGAGTGAAAAAGCTCAAACAATCATAGCATTCAGAAACACTGGGTAAATTGTGCTAAAATATACTGTCCAAGTTCAACACATATTGGGCAAATTCATCAAGAACATGCAATAATAACATTTGAATAGTACCATGACACAAACATGCCAAACAAGCAAGATAATAATGGGAATTTATTGTTATGTCATCATCAATGCAACTGTTGAAGTTTGGCGAGAAAGTTAATGTTAGGTTTATAGATAGTTTGCTCGTATTAGTGTAGAAATGTTGAATTTGAAAGTGAACAGTTACTGACATGTAGCATGAGGAAATATAAACGAACGGAAATAAAATATATGTACATTAGAACGTTGGAAATTGTACCTTCGAGTAGCTCCACCTGGTGGTTGTGTCTGGCGATCATCTCCCTCCCCAAGTCTCGCATCTCGGTGACCTGCATCCTAGTCTCCTCCAGTTCTTCTCGCAACTCTTCGCAGTCTTGTGTGAGGCGCTCAATTTCTACCTGGTGGAGCTGTGAATAATAAAACGAGAATGTATCGACAGACATGTATTATCTTTTCAAAGCTAGGTAGTTGATGACAGCAGCCTAGGAAAATACTCACTGGTTGATTTAAGGTGTGTCAATATTCAAAGTTTCAAATGAGAACTGAATGGCTTAAGAGCAAAGCGAGATAAATAAATTTAATTTTAAAAGTTTCACCCTAACAGGGATGACATGTTCATAATAGACACACCAGGTGAGCTGAATAATGTATACAAAATCACAATAAATCCATATTAAAAGACATAAAGGAGAGCTTTTTTCTAAACAGTGTTTGTGCATACTTGTATTGTATCCACTACATGAACTAACTTTTGTAGCAATATTTACATATATATGGTATTTATTTTATATTTATATAGTTTTATATACAGCTGTATATATATATATATATATATATATATATATATATATATATATATATACATTTATATAGTATACATTTATTACCTTTGGTTGAGTGTTACACATCAAATGATATGAAATCAAGTTGAAGGTGCTTAATTTGGAATGATGAAAAATAACAAAAACTTATTAACATTGTGGTAAGATACATAAATTAAAAGACTGACAGCACAGTTACACGACGCCGTGAATCAATAAGACATTTTTTCTCACCTCACAAGCTGCCACTTTCTGCCCCTCTTTCACGGCTTTCAGTTCCGCTGTCAATGAAAATATAAGGTTTTTACATTTTTTAATCCAGAATAATCCAATAAATTTATGTTGCATTCTCAGAGTTCTTCCCACACAGTAAGATGCATCTGACTTTTCACAAATAATGTTTTGTTTTGTTTCTTATCTTCAGGGTAATTTAATTTTGCATCAGACACTGCTAAATGTACGGATCAGTTACTAAGTTCACGTGCGATCCATGTCTGGTTTTTAAAAAAGCGAAGGTTCAATGGAATAGTACATCAAGATCAGTCAATTATCATGTCTCAGTATTGCTCTGGCTGTCATGTGACCTACCAGGGTGAACGGATATTAACCCTTTCAGTACAACAGCCTGAGATGTGAGTAAAAACATTTTTATTGTGGACATTGTCAGAGCTACTTTTGCAGTTTAGACTGTCGTACTGAAACGGTTAAGTCTCACCGGCCAGTTTACTAATTCGTGTCCGAATTTATGGTCCAGTTAAATTCTGTGATTTCGGTAAAACTGTTTTATAATCTCATCTTTTATGATGTCCACTTTAGTTTCCTCAACAAACAATTAAGGACTAGTTGTATTTGTTATGGCTACAAATGACAGACTTTCTGACCTTAACAAACAACTGACCAACATGGAAACGATACATCTATGTTTCCAACCATGACGTTATGACGGCCAATCAAATACAAGCAATATAAAAACAACAGATAATATATAGTAAATAGAGCTTGCTTCTCAAGACATCATCAGATTTTTCAGTTTGCTTCAATCTGAACAATAAATAAAAAATGATGAGGTATCATTTTAAGATGATGTGCAAAATCAACAAAACGTAACAAATTATATTATACATTGTTGTGAAATCATCTTGTTGCTGGTCAGGAAGAAGACTAATTTACCACCCGTAAAACATCTACTCGTGATAGTGCAGAAATGTCACAGTGAAAGTGAGCCGTGTGTTAATAGCACATAACATCTGGAACAATTATTAATCGTCACTAAAACCAGGATATGTTGGAATGTCGGGAACTGTCGTACCTTCGAGTAGCTCCACCTGGTGGTTGTGTTTGGTGATCAGCTCCCTCCCCAAGTCCTCCATGTCGCTGATCTGTGTCCTTGCCGCCTCGAGCTCTTCTCGCATTTCCTCACAGTCTTGTGTGAGGCGCGCTTTCTCCGCCAGGTGGAGCTGTGAACAGTGGGGGGGGGGGGGTGAGGAACACAGGTTGAGAATTGGTGTTAATGCCAACATTTGACATGAGGGTTAATCCATGTGTATATATATATATATATACACACATATATATATATATAAATATGACTGGAATGTTAGTTTCAGTTTCCTTTTCGGATCGTTTTTTAGTTACTAGTACAACAGAAGGAGTAGAAAAAGAACTCTTAGTGATAAGTTGCCACCACTAACGTATGTACAAATCTCACAGGTCTGTGGTGATGCCACTGAAACTCCTAACACCGTGGGGATAAAAAAAAGATAAACTTTTCGAATGTAGTGATATGGTTTCTTGGTTCATGTTATTTAGTAAATCCGTTAACGCTGAAGAGACTTTTTTGTTTTCTCTGTATATTTCTGCTGCATCTCACAGCCTTCTTCGGTGAACTGATTATCAGCAATAAGTGGACCAGGGTTGCCACTCATGGAAGCTTTCAAAATTACCTGACTTTTCCCTGACTAAAAATTTCATTTTCCCTGACCATGCTGGCTGAGTAATGTATGCGCGATGTAGATATAATTAGCAATTAACTTACAAAATGTAATCAGTGTTCGATGCCCACTCAGATTGCCTAGTTCAATTCCTATACCACTCAAACCTATCCACATTTTAAACAGCACATGTTTGTGGTATCAACATTGTTTCACGAGATCGTTAAGCGTAATGAACTCGAGTTCGCGGCGTTACGCGTATGACATAAGAAAGTCAAATTTCCCTGACTTTCAAGGGATTTTCCTGTATTTCCCTGACTTTTCTCAAAATCTCTAATTTCCCTGACCCAGCACAAAATTCCCTGACTTTTCCCTGACCTTGAATTTCCGTGACTTTTCCCTGACCAGTGGCAACCCTGTGGACACAAGTTGAACAGAGGCCACCAGTGTTCAATGAGGCATATACAAATGCTAGAAGAATCAGGAGAATCAAAGAAGCCATTAACACACACTGGAGGAATCCATCACTAAACAGAGACTCTGGCCAGAAACTCCCGCCGTTCATGCTCCAGCTTGTGTCACATGACGTAGGTCATGTGACACGACCGTGAAAATCAGTCCGCTGAAGATGACTATGAGACGCAGCCGAAACATACGGAGAAAACAAAGAGTTTCTTGAGAGGTAAAGAGTTTACTAAATAAAAATGATAGAGTTGTGAGCTGCTCCTTCACCCACCTTCTCCTTGTCGTCTGACTCAGCCTCTGTAGACGGTAGGCGAGCTGTGCGACACAACAGACACTACATCCATCAACACAGAACAATAATAAGAAGAATATTTACAAGCGCCATAAATCTAGGAATATCCATTCGGAGGCGCTGTACATGAGTAAGTAATACTAAGTATACATGTGTCGTAGAATTATAATAATAAGTTTGTTAAGGTAAGTAAAATACAGAAAATATGTATAAAAAGGTAATAGTAATAGTAAGTAATAAATTATTAAAATAAATGGGATATTGATAATAAAATATTGAATATGACATTTTGTCAAATTAATGTAAAACATGTACAAGATAATAAATAGGTAAAAAAAAAAAATAAACTGACAGATGTCTACACTTCATACATAGCCCGGAATAGGTGGGTTTTCAATAGTCTTTTAAAAGTCACGAGGCAACTGGTTTTCTTCATCTCAGCAGGGAGATATGGTTGAAAAAGAACATCCCTTGAGGGGCGTTGTCTTTGATTACACCTGTAATCATTACTATGTTGTAAATTGTAATCACAAAATAAATGATTATATTTGTAAACATAAAATATATCTATACAAATAACAGCTAATTTATACATCCTACTCATCAGACCATTTTCAACACCAGAGACTGATAAGACTGTGTTTTATACAGTGGGACTTACACAACGACAGACTACTGTTTATTGAAAATAAATCATAAAAGAGTAGAATTCTCTTTCGTTTTGAAAATGTAATCTCATGACTTCTAGTTATAATATGAGGAAAACGTAACGTTATTTTAATATTGAATTAATGCATTTGTTTATAATTTTATCAACAACACTTTCTCTAAGACAAGGACCAAGTCAATCTGAATCCAGTTCTTTCTACACAAGCATATACAATAATGGGACTAAAAGGCAATTTCCTATTCATGCTTGACGTCTAACCATTTCAGTACGACAGTCTGCTATTGCACAGCTGCAAGATATGTGACACTTCAATAGGACACTTCAATAAGACATCCAAGAAATTCCAGACAGCTACGATCAATCAGTAGTAACCCTCTTTACTTTCGGTTGAAAACAAAAGTGTGAACCCAAAACTTTCTCTGTTGGAGCACTAACTGTATGGAATTCGCTTCCTGCCAGTGTTAAATTAGAACGGAATATAGTTTAATTCTGCCAGCGTCTAAAAACATCTCTTTAATGCTGCCTCTCCTCCTTAGTTTTCTAGCACCTTCATCCATATATCGACGACTCTTGCATTGTTATTCAATCACAACATTTATTATAAGATTGCTCAATCCCTTTGTTTTGTCGCACCACTGAGCTCAATCTTCGAGGATGTTGTCGCATAAGAAATCATCATCAGTATTCTTATAATCCAGTCAGACCAAATAAACATAATCCAGCAAGTAAATTAAAACTTACGTGGAGACGGCTCGGGCGAATCTGGTGGCAGCATCGAAGGTGGTAAGAGGGGCTGAGGATAGGTGGCGCCACGTTCAGCTAGAAATGGCGGCAGCGGCATTCCACCTCGCCCTGGACACCAGGTTTCTCTGCGTCTCGCCTAAACATTTGAGTCTGTGTCAGGAGGACAGTCTTGGAACGTTTTTGTCGTGTCCTGTTTTAATTTTTCCCCTTCAAAATTCCACTTACGAAAACAAAATTCCCTGCTCGAAAGAATTTTTTGTGTGAATGCAAATTATACAAAACATACCAAATACCAATCAGCAGACCACTTAGACAACCCCAAAAATTGTTGCAGAAAGTATACGTAAGATTGCAAATAACTGATTTACATATGTCGAACAAACTATGAATCCTAAAATAATTAAAACACAACTTTTTGTGATGGGTCATAGATTAATCCTCGAAACCCTGGTGCCCACTGTGCAAACCAGCGGTGGGGTTATAGCTTTATGCAGAGACCCGTCCACCTGCCATTTAGACGGGTAAAATTCGCTGTGGACGGGTAGAAATATGGGTGGATGGGTAAAAAATGAAGGAGCAAAAAAAGTGTTCCAAAAAACACAGATATTGTCAGTTATGCCTTAGAAGTGAATGTAAATGGTGTCATGTGTGTGTTTGTAGTCCATTTCAGGTCATCAAACACATGTTTAACTTTGTAAACTGCCTTAACAGTTAACATCCGTGTGTCCACCAAAACATGTGTGACTGGCAATAATTTGGTCCTGCATAAAACCGTGTATGGGATGGAGGCACATTTATGTATACAGACACATATGCTAGTCAGATGTTCTTTAATATAGTGCTAGGATAAATATGTTAACGGTAACTACCAAATTGGTTCTGGTATGCCTGAAGCATTAACTGAAATTTGTGCAAATATAATATTTACCTTTTATAAAATCACAGGACATTAATTTTTACGAGGCTAAAAAAGGTTTGTCTACACCAATTCACACATACACGTTATCTAAATCAATCATTTCAATGAATCTATGGAAACCATTCCACTAACCCCCCTGGGCACATTGTCTAGTCATGAACTACTGGTGGGTGACACAAGCATCTAACTATGATCAAAGTAAGACATCTACATTTACGAAGCATTTAAATGAATATTACCACCTTTGTGGAGTAAATTAGTTGTTCAAAATGTAATAAGTTCATAACACACGACTTACAAGTCACAAAAACCATGCGGGCATGGTGACTACTAGAGGAATAAACGGAAACTTTTGCTAATGAACATGCGTTGCAATGAAGATCATACACTAACCTCCATGTTGGCTTTCTGCCGGGCACCAGTGGCTCCCCCTAGCTGACTGCTGACACAGAAGAGTCGAGTGAGTAGCTCGATTTTGTCTTCCTTGCTTTGACTCATATGGGCGTCACTACACACCTTCGACGACACACTTTTGGCCTGTAAACACATTTAGAAAAACGCAAAGGTAAGTCCTGGTATAACACAGTATCCAGTCGACAGGATTGCTCAATCAATTTTACACTTTACTTCCTGGCAAACCTGTTCATTTGAACTGTTCATTTCAATTTGTTTGGGAAGGATTCAGCCATGCTGCAATTAATGCATGAAGAGTATTGTTTATTTGGTACACAAATACCAACCACTGACTACAGCCAGGTATTCATCGATAATTCTAGAGCAACGTAGAAATTGTTCAAGGTTCGACGAGGTAGCACAGGATTCGAATGTAGGTTTATTGCACTCCATATAAAATCTCGTGTTGGTACCAACTTAACCTACCGTATCATGCTGTTAAGTATTAATCATAATCATAGTATGATTTAAAGGGAGGCAGTGTATTAAGTGCTTTCAGTGTTATTGTCATATCATGTTATATAAAATAAACTAATATATTTACTGCTGAAATACGTTTAAATGAAGTCAGAAAACAAGATTTCACATAGTTATTCTTCGATATGTTGTCAGGGTAATAAATAATTAATAAAACATTTGAAGTGAAATGTATATAGAATTATATGAAATATTCATGTTAACAGGACTAATAAACTATGCATTACAAAGATGTTTACATTCTAATAGAATCTCTTTAATATTTACCTCAAATGACATGTACTTTGCATTTGATAAACACGTGTGACTGGGGCATTAGTCCCACAGTTGACAGTGTGTAAAAATAGTTATGAACACCAAATCATCTTTTATTGTGAGATCTTAGTTTAACATAATAATTTTAAATATACTGTTTTTCTATAATTTGGATGCATTCAATTTTAAATATAATTCAATTTTAAATGACATTTTAAACATTATTATAATAATAGTTAGTTATTAGCTTAACATAACATTGTCTTAAATTAATAGACAATTTATCATTTAAAGGGCATTTTATATATATTTATTTACTAGCTTAACTATGTTAAAATCGATAAACTATCATTTTAAAGGATGTCTGAGAAAAATTATTTATTACATCAAAATAATAATTTGTATTTATAATTTTATAGAACATTTTATATATATTATGTATTGATTTGTGATATTTCATTTTACTATATATAGACACTACTTGTCTCAATGCCAGAACAAGATCCTACTTAACATGAAATGTACTTGCATGTTGAAAATGGCAAATAAAGCTTTATTATTATATTATTATAAAGTAAGACAACTACAACAAGTGTCTATAGTCCTGTACCTGTTCCAACTGTCTCTTCAGTTCGTTGATCTCCTTCTTGTAGCGTTTCAGCATCGTCTCTCCAGAGATCACCTCGTTCACCACCGGCTTGTTCTTGATGGACTTGGCACTCGTGGCAAACTGCAACAGCCAATAAATGCACCATCCTTACATATCAGAGCCCCTGCTGGTTTCATTAGTTTTTTTTTTTTTATAATTTAACATTACTCTTATGACTAGAGCATATGCGGTGAAGGTTTACTGCCTGTGCCAAAGTGTGTTAAGTTATTAGCTTGGGACAATGTTATAAATTTCAAAGTTTCCACCTGCAACATGTTCAAACGGTACACACAACGTCCTGCTTAAAATAAAATTTATTGGCAATATTCATAATGTCAAGGTGAGCAGAGTTACCTGCAATACCCTTTGATGTTTAACTTTCCCACGTCCTGGACAGCAGACTTCCTGTTACAAATTACTGCTCTGTAAATTCTTGGCAGGAGTAGACACCCTCCCTTTAAACCGAGGCAATATCCTCATTGCCTTCCAAGATTGTCTTAGCCAATGTTATGTTCACAGTACTCAGCCATGTGTGATATGCAATGAGAAATTATCCTGGGATTCTGTGTAAGTGATCTCTTTGTCGTGAGCAAGGGGGTTGACCCTGAGTGTAGAGATGGACTGTTCAATACACACCCTGAGTGTAGAGATGGACTGTCCAATACACACCCTGAGTGTAGAGATGGACTGTCCAATACACACCCTGAGTGTAGAGATGGACTGTCCAATACACACCCTGAGTGTAGAGATGGACTGTCCAATACACACCCTGAGTGTAGAGATGGACTGTACAATACACACCCTGAGTGTAGAGATGGACTGTTCAATACAAACCCTGAGTGTAGAGATGGACTGTTCAATACACACCCTGAGTGTAGAGATGGACTGTTCAATACACACCCTGAGTGTAGAGATGGACTGTTCAATACACACCCTGAGTGTAGAGATGGACTGTTCAATACAAACCCTGAGTGTAGAGATGGACTGTCCAATACACACCCTGAGTGTAGAGATGGACTGTTCAATACAAACCCTGAGTGTAGAGATGGACTGTTCAATACACACCCTGAGTGTAGAGATGGACTGTTCAATACACACCCTGAGTGTAGAGATGGACTGTTCAATACACACCCTGAGTGTAGAGATGGACTGTTCAATACAAACCCTGAGTGTAGAGATGGACTGTTCAATACACACCCTGAGTGTAGAGATGGACTGTTCAATACAAACCCTGAGTGTAGAGATGGATTGTTCAATACACACCATGAGTGTTGAGATGGACTGTTCAATACACACCCTGAGTGTAGAGATGGACTGTTCAATACAAACCCTGAGTGTAGAGATGGATTGTTCAATACACACCATGAGTGTTGAGATGGACTGTTTAATACACACCCTGAGTGTAGAGATGGACTGTTCAATACAAACCCTGAGTGTTGAGATGGACTGTTCAATACACACCATGAGTGTTGAGATGGACTGTTCAATACACACCCTGAGTGTAGAGATGGACTGTTCAATACACACCATGAGTGTTGAGATGGACTGTTCAATACAAACCCTGAGTGTTGAGATGGACTGTTCAATACACACCATGAGTGTTGAGATGGACTGTTCAATACACACCCTGAGTGTAGAGATGGACTGTTCAATACACACCCTGAGTGTGGAGATGGACTGTTCAATACACACCCTGATTGTAGAGATGGACTGTTCAATACACACCCTGAGTGTAGAGATAGACTGTTCAATACAAACCCTGAGTGTGGAGATGGACTGTTCAATACAAACCCTGAGTGTAGAGATGGACTGTTCAATACACACCCTGAGTGTAGAGATGGACTGTTCAATACACACCCTGAGTGTAGAGATGGACTGTTCAATACACACCCTGAGTGTAGAGATGGACTGTTCAATACAAACCCTGAGTGTAGAGATGGACTGTCCAATACACACCCTGAGTGTAGAGATGGACTGTTCAATACAAACCCTGAGTGTAGAGATGGACTGTTCAATACACACCCTGAGTGTAGAGATGGACTGTTCAATACACACCCTGAGTGTAGAGATGGACTGTTCAATACACACCCTGAGTGTAGAGATGGACTGTTCAATACAAACCCTGAGTGTAGAGATGGACTGTTCAATACACACCCTGAGTGTAGAGATGGACTGTTCAATACAAACCCTGAGTGTAGAGATGGATTGTTCAATACACACCATGAGTGTTGAGATGGACTGTTCAATACACACCCTGAGTGTAGAGATGGACTGTTCAATACAAACCCTGAGTGTAGAGATGGATTGTTCAATACACACCATGAGTGTTGAGATGGACTGTTTAATACACACCCTGAGTGTAGAGATGGACTGTTCAATACAAACCCTGAGTGTTGAGATGGACTGTTCAATACACACCATGAGTGTTGAGATGGACTGTTCAATACACACCCTGAGTGTAGAGATGGACTGTTCAATACACACCATGAGTGTTGAGATGGACTGTTCAATACAAACCCTGAGTGTTGAGATGGACTGTTCAATACACACCATGAGTGTTGAGATGGACTGTTCAATACACACCCTGAGTGTAGAGATGGACTGTTCAATACACACCCTGAGTGTGGAGATGGACTGTTCAATACACACCCTGATTGTAGAGATGGACTGTTCAATACACACCCTGAGTGTAGAGATAGACTGTTCAATACAAACCCTGAGTGTGGAGATGGACAGTTCAATACACACCCTGAGTGTAGAGATGGACTGTTAAATACACACCCTGAGTGTAGAGATGGACTGTTCAATACAAATCCTGAGTGTAGAGATGGACTGTTCAATACACACCCTGAGTGTAGAGATGGACTGTTCAATACACACCCTGAGTGTAGAGATGGACTGTTCAATACAAACCCTGAGTGTAGAGATGGACTGTTCAATACACACCCTGAGTGTAGAGATGGACTGTTCAATACACACCCTGAGTGTAGAGACGGACTGTTCAATACACACCCTGATTGTAGAGATGGACTGTTCAATACCCACCCTGAGTGTAGAGATGGACTGTTCAATACACACTCTGAGTGTAGAGATGGACAGTTCAATACACACCCTGAGTGTAGAGATGGACTATTAAATACACACCCTGAGTGTAGAGATGGACTGTTCAATACAAACCCTGAGTGTAAAGATGGACTGTTCAATACACACCCTGAGTGTAGAGATGGACTGTTCAATACACACCCTGAGTGTAGAGATGGACTGTTCAAAACAAATCCTGAGTGTAAAGATGGACTGTTCAATACACACCCTGAGTGTTGAGATGGACTGTTCGAGAGAGGCTGGGCTGATCGTACATATTATGGCTGTCTTTGAGTTCCCTCCAAGAGCATTCTGCAGAATTCTCGTCAGACGCGAGTTACGATAATTCACAAACCTAAAAATGGACATATTTCATAAGTATGTAGTTTGCAAGTGTGATATTTTTACATTCGACGTTCATTGTCATAAGTTAACATGAAACGTAAATATAGATATGCAATGAACAATAACAGAATAACATCTAATAATTTTTTTCACACGTAATTCATTAATTAAATAGGGCGATATCCAATCCCAAATATTGTTCAGAGAGATTTACCCTTCACTATCTGGCAGATATGTTTAAAACACAATCTTGATTTATTAAGGAAGTATTCAGCAACTCCATGAATTTGCAATTAGTGCAACTTTTCTAACAATCTGTTTAGGTAATGAAATGAGACGTAGCAATTTTGAGTTATAGATTACATCTGGTTTTGTTAAAGATTTTATTAAAACACACTGTTTTAGATACAGCAGAATTGAACAATCTGCTTCATTGTGGGGATCACCTATGTGACAATCAATGTCAATCAGATTTCCATAAACGTTAACCAAATACCCTTTAAATGTAATATAATTTATGTGAATTATATCACTACTGCAATATCACACCGGCTGGGTGACACATTTCCACATAAACGTGTCACTTTCAACACTTTGCCTAACAACTTTGCTGCCAAAAAACACCAGAATAAACAAATACACTACTGAATCTTCACAGTAGTTGGCACAATTTGTTATGGATCGATGGACGCTAGGCCACAGGTGACAACTGACCACCATGGGTGTACGTACGTGGACCCAGTGCTGAGCTGACCAATGACCAGACTGAGACTGAGCAGGCTCTTGTTGATGGCGCACGACTCCGCCAGTCTCTGTCCACTTGCCGCTGTCTGTTTCGCGTTTTCACTCCCCGCAAGGTCAACAAAATTCTAAAAGCACACAGTACTACATTGCCACATTTGCCAGAGAGCAGTGTGCACCTGCTAGATTTTGTTTCTTCTCTTTTGTTGTTGTGGCTTAATTGTTATCTCATTTTATCTATGCCCAAATGTTCACACACATCACTGGTTTGTTTGAGGTTTACAAAAACCAGGCATACTTATCCATGGGTCGAAATAGTGGCAGTCAGGTAGTCCGAGGACTACCAGAAATACAGTCGGACTACCAAAGATGGTGACAGCTGTAGACCAATGAAATACCATAAAATGTTTGAATATTTTTCAAATTTTGTGTTTGTCATGTTATTTTGCTTAAATCTGGGCCACTTCCTGGCTACCAGATATCTCTGAGAACTACAAAATTTCTCAGCCAGGTAGTCTTGCTGACTACCAGAAATTTTGGGAGTTACTTCTACCCCTGTAATCAGATACCACTAAAAATGAACACTATCTGACAGTGTCTTAGCAGTTGACAGTCATCATAGCAACATTGAATAAAAGTTAGAAAACACACAGCACAAACACCATGACATGGTATTCGTTTTTGTTAAAAATGACAAAGGCCAGAGTGAATGTGAAATTCATATCCATCGAATACCCTTGTCGTGAATGTGTAGATTAATTTGTGCAATTAGTGTTGTTCTGACAGCAGATAAATTATATCTTGGCTTAATTTTATTAGATTCAAAGTCATGTGTCTTCTGAAGTGCCATACCAGATGTGCCACCATGACTGCATCGTCAACATCATCGGATTTCCCTGATTCGTCTGTTCGTAGGTGACTTTCAATAATCTGTAAGAACAAGACAAATATAAATTAAAACACACTGACATATATCCTGGTTGTGACATGTCTAGGTAGAACTAAGTATGCACAGCCAGGACACATTGTGTTTGATGAAATCCTTACTTTTGATTGGAATTCTGAACGAAGACATCAAAATTATTTGTTACTAAATAGCTCCATCATTTAAATTTTTAACTTATGTATTGAATGTAGGAAAAGATGCAGTTAATCGTGATTTTTACCTTCGAATAAAGCCCATAATATTAAAATAGGATTCAACCAGCTCTTTGAAAATATGTATGTTTATATGTGCAGATATAACTATGCCTAAAAACTGTATATAGTTTACTTAGCTCGTAATGAATGTTTCAAGGCAAACAAATTAAACGTGTGTCATCAACTATACCCATAACCAATCTGGGCTACATGTATACTAGCTGATGTGTCATAAATAAACGAACAATATTTTAAGCCAATTTAAGGTAAATCTTTGATTAGATTACACAGTGCCAACAACAGCAGTCGGCAGAAACTAAAGTAAATGTTCATGATTGGTGAATAACCTTTGCTTAAACATTGCAGTCATATCAAGACTGGTACTTGTTTTTATTAAATTTAAGCAAAATAAAACAAATTTCATTTTTAACATGAAAGTACCATTACATAAAATCACTCAGCAGAAAAACATGATATATTTCAATGCCATTTTAATCTTAAAACTATCTAAGTGTTATATGAAACTACTCACCACACGAAATATTGTATGTGATCGACTGCTTCGCTCATTCATCTTTGTGGCTCCAATGTGTCGGTTAACTACAAAAAGCATTTTCAACAATGTTTTTAAAATCCGTACAATAATTCTGCAAGACGCCTTCAAATGACACACCACTAAGACTTTCTGATATATATTACACAACTTATTACACATATAACTAACATTTTTTTATAGCACTGAGTTCAATGCAACCCATGTATTGAAAACAAACTAAGGTGGCTGAATAAAACTATGGAGTAAATTCAGAAGGATTCAAAGAGTAAAAACACCTCATTAATCTGGGGTCTGATAATTTGAAAACCTATGTGCAAAAACATCCCCTCATGCCAATGTGATTTTCAATTATTTTATCCAGAAATCTGGCCATAGACACTTGCATGGATAAAACAAAACAAAAACATGCATGATTATATCAGATGTAACAAACCTTCAGCCTTTTTCATTTCTGCCATCACTTCCTCGACACTGGTGGCTACATTCTCCTTGAGGTTATCCACAAACACTGTGCCATGCTAAACAAATACAAAACACACACACACATTACAATGACTGGCAACAAATATCTATCCTCCAGAACGGACAATTTGACTAAGTTCTTAGTTTGGCACTGTGTATAAGTGCACTACATAAACACGGTAGAGAGGAATTTCCTTGATTATTCATACCAGTTGTTTAGCAAAGAGTACATAACACTAGTTTCTTGCGATTCATGCTAGCCACATATAACCTTGCCAACAGATCAGAGGTTGGGGTGCTTAAATTTAAACAATTATAAACAATTTGCAATGTTTGAATTGTTTGGGAAGCCACGTGAACACCGACTTTCACACACTCCGCTTACATAGTTCTCCTTGATGTCGAGGTGCTTGGCGAGATTGCCCAGCAGGTCCACCACGTTCTCCTGATATAGCTCCAGGTAGGACACGCGGATGAGGAACTCTCGCTCGGGACTCTGGAGGCAACAGCAGACGGATGAAAGACACACAAAACATCTGCCCTCTAATGTCACATGGAAGATACAGTCAAACCACACTTTACAATGGTCACCTTGGTAATACAGTCACTTCACAATTAAGGTCACCTTGGTAATACAGTCACTTCACAATTAAAGTCACCTTGGTAATACAGCCATCCTGTAATTAAGGTCAGCATGGGATATACCTAAATTACTATTGTACCAGTAATGTACAGAAAATAAACCCACTAATATAATGGCCTTACCATTTAGGTTACTCTAGCCAATTAGTAATAATAATAATATTCAAATAATGATATAGCTCAAAAAAATTGTTTTTGGGCGCTTTACAGAGTATTTTAATATTATTATTACATTGTGTAATCTGTAAAACAAAACATATTAACATCACAGTTTAGTATCATTAACTTATTTTATACAGCCATTTTATTACTGTCAATCCAATAATATATTGTGATTGAGAGGAACAGTTGTAGTACCAATTTGTGTTATTCCAAATAAAAATTGTTTAGTGTAACAAATTAAAAGTAAATTTTTAATTCATTTTGAATTTTTCATGTCACAGATTCCAGATTAGCAATGAGATATAGTGTACTTATTAACATTTGCAAAGCAAAACAGTACGTTTTCAATTGTGTTAAAAATATCCTCGACGGCGAGTTGAACAATCCCTGGAGAATCTTTATCCCCTGTCATCGTGTGCGTCTTCCCGGATGATGTCTGTCCATAGGCAAATATTGTCCCTAGTAAAGAAAGCAAATATCAAGTAAACTATGTGATGTGTTCTAACACTTCCTTCTAGTCCAGTATTGCTTAATGGAAATTACAATGTAATAGATACAGCTGGAATTTTATTGAAAATTCTAGTATTAAAAGAATAAGAATACATCAATCTCTCAGTGTCCTGTAACAGCTGACACGACGATGGTTTATAATTTATAACAATACATATTGTCTATAATAATTATGTACTGAACTATCAGTTAAAAATAGTTTAACACATCGCAGCTTCTTAGGAATATTTCTCTTAATCAACAATAAAACACTGTTTCCATTTATCAGTGAAAATATGCAAAATAGCATGAGATTCTGTTAAATTTGTCACTTAATCGCAAAACAACATTGTATAAAATTGTTAGTGAAACCATGCAACATGTTATATTTATTAATTTAACCCATTAGCAGTCACTAGACTTTAATGTGAAGCCTGTGCCTCCTCAGATATTTGAACTAGATTTGTTTTTGCTAGTTTTGTTTGCTCTAGCGCCTTTATTATTCAAATCTCACAATTGCTGTTTTATCTTTAAAATGTGTTGACCATTTCCTGCTTGACACTAAGACATCATAGTTTCGTATGAGGTGATCGCCAATTGCCGACTTGAGCAAATTCCGCCCGACCATCAATGACCGACTTGAGTGCTAATGGGTTAATAACATTTAATCACAAGATGAAATGGTGGATTTATTTTTGCCATGTCGGACACTTACCATCATAGCTTTATTCAGAGACCCGTCCACTCATAATTTGGACGGATAAAAACAGTTCTGGACGGAGGTAAAACAATTAAGGAGCAAAAACAGGTCTTCCAAAACCATAGATATTGTCAGTTATGCCTTACATGTGAGTGTAAATGGTGTCATGTGTGTTTGTAGTCCATTTTAGGTCATCAGGCACATCTTAAAGTTTGTAAATTGGCTTAACAATTAACATCCATGTATCCACCAAAACATGTGTGACTGGCAATAATGTGGTCCTGCAACAGCATAAAGCCCCGCTTACCGTGGAACCCATGCATGGCTGCCTTGACAATGGGAGCGGCTGTGTCGTCGTACACCTCTTCCGTAGTGCTCACCTGGTCATACACACGATCTGTAAGCAACCACCATTGCCATCAATAAATGTACAAAGGTCAACCAAACAACACGGATCTTGGGGATTCTCTGGGAAATCACTCAGGTTTTAACAACAAATGGTTCAATAAAACACATCTGGGTGATCAGCATGAGTAGGTTACAGAATGAACACATAGTTTTTGATGCGTGAGATGACTTCATGATAAAAATACCTGACCTTTAAATAGGCACTTCATATCTAGAGACCAATCCACCCGTCTTTCGGAGGGTAAAACATTCAGGGGCAAAAAAGGTATATATATGTATATATGATGTCTGAAGACATTTTTTGTATATATATTACACACATATATATATATATATATATATATATATATATATTACACACACACATATATATACATAAATACACATGTATAATTATATTGTCAGTTTGTTTATTTCGCGACATAAGACACATTGCGACTGGCCTGTGTGCCTGTGATTCGACATGGCTGTGTCCACCACAACATATTTTAACTGGCAACAATGTTATCCTTTATTAATGTTTGGCCCACTTACCATAGACATAGGCAGCCAGGTGTTTGTCATCAATGGTCACTTGTCTGAGTTGAGTCCTCTGCTCCACCGCCCAGTGGGAGGTACAATCCCGCTCCCTGCAAACACACACAGGATGCAGCAACATCATCTACACATCCATCATGATAATGCTCTGTTTTCAACGAGTCATTAATTAAGGTTTACATTTTATGTGTCTCATATTCATATTTTATTTAATATTATTCCTTTATCAATTTTAGTATTATGTCATTACTAATGTTATTGTCTCCTATCAGAGACCCACTTTAAAATATTATACATGCTTATTTATCTTAGTAGCTATTTTTATACATAATTTATTATTATGCTTTACCTATTTTATTGATGACTATATACTTACTATCATTTTATTGTGTATTGACAACTGTAGGCCCTATATGATTCACCAATGTTTTTTATTACTGTCATTTTATGTGTGACTGAAGAAAATTTTCCGTTATTAATATGTTTTTAAACGGACAATACATTTTTTAAAATCTTTAATCACATGACCTGTTGTCTAGCAACCAGATCCATAAAAAAAAATTACATGCTGTACATGAGCAGTTGGATATATTTGCACACGTATAAAGTGTAAACACAGCCGACGGGAATGATTAGTAGGTAATTTTATTAGATCTATGGCTGCAATAGTAATGCACACAATATACATAGCTTTATGCAGAGCCCTGACCACCTGTCATTTGGATATGGACGGGTAAAAACAATTAGAAGCAAAAAGGCAAATTGGTGTCATGCATGTTTTTGTAGTTTATTTCAGGTCATACAACACATCTAAACTGGCTTGTGTGTATGAGTTAACACCCATGTGTCTACAAAAATTGTGTGACTGGAAAACAATTCTCCTGCATAAAGCCCTGATAATATATGAAAGTTATTACTTAGAATGTACATGTGTATATATTATCAAGTTGGTATGGAAAAGCATGATGGAGGTGATGCACATAATACTTATTAGGATATCTATAGGGAAATGTTAGTAGACTGGATCTATTATTTTTAACAACCAGACAGGATTCATAGGAAAAGGCAGACACAAATTATTTGTACAGAGAAGGTGGCTAAACTGCAAATAAATTAAGAAAAGTTACTTATGTTAGTGCTATTTACATCTTATTAATTACAGCAATGACATTACTGTGTCATACATTAACCATTATGTGTAAGCCATGTTTTAAATGAACTGATGAGAAAACATTCTGATAAGTCACAAATTTGTAACACTATGATCACTTTACTATTCACCAAAAGTATAGATGCACTTACTAAGTACCACACGTTGATAACACTTTTTGAACCAAATAATACACACCTTGTTATGAAGGGTCGTATGCGAATCGCGACAATTATATTGTCAGACATCCTGGTTTTATTCCTGCAAGACAACCACAAAGAATGACTTCTTAGTCTCAAAGGGTACAGCGTGGTGTTTATGTATCTCCACTGTCAATATTTGGCATGAGAGCGATTCTGGAGAATGGAACAGATATTGCATTAGGGACTAATGCAGTAAAATATATCTGACATCGTCATGCATCCTGTGCCCTGAAAATAGGTTGCAGTCGACTGTTACACCAGAAAAATATTAATCCGTAGGCATGATATTGCAGTAGCAACAACTAATGTATCAAATCGGTATTGTTTCATGATTCCTACTTATTCTTAATACATATATTGCAATGGCATGTAATGGATATTATTACTGATTTATTCGTTATGCACAGTTATCTTGATACTATATAATCATAGTTATTATATAATTTAATGTTACAAGAAGTCAAGTTTACATGTCAACAGGATTATTAGATTTATAGTCTATGCCTGTCAACAGGTCGGTCGGTCGGGTCCCCCCGACCCTGTCAACCCTCAAGGGGTTTTGTGAATATCCCAAACGTCTAGAATAGACCCCCAGAATAGAACCAAATTGAATGGGAATTTTACTTCAGATTTGCTGTCTATAAATGGGGGTGGATACCACCCTCAGGAACCATTTATGCCATGGCAGGTATTTGCATTATACTTCGTCTTCAATTAGTGCAATTCCAGACCCACCATGGCATGAATTTAGAAGTTATGTGTACTTATGACTATGACATAATAATTAATATGTCATAGACTATGTCAGTTATGACAGTTTCGTGCATTTAATTCCAGTGGCAGTGTTCTGGATTTGGATGACATGTTGACGAATGTGTCCGCTTTCAAGAACATGTTATTCATATAATTAGATAAACAATTCCCACTTATAATACACAAAGTGTACAATACAATAGCGGTTGGATCAGCAAAACACAGACAGGCATCAGCAGCAACTACCGAAAATCGAGTACGAAGCAAGTTTGTCCGTTTCCGCCCTTCGTGAACTGAAGACTCAAGTGAAGCCTGTCCCGGTGTATAAAACTCTAAATTATGGTCTACACGTTAATTGTTGTAAAGCGCAGCTGATGAATTCGTTTCTTACCTGGCTGATCAGGGGCTATAAATAAACTAACAAATGGATTTGACGGATGAAGGTACTTGAAAGCCAACTTCGAATTTTCCCACCGATACAAATGTCACATGTATTGATCACATGACATCGTCGTGTACACCAATCAGCTGGCTAGCCTCAATTACTTAGGCTCCGTGAGGTGGCAGCACTTTAGGCCCCCAATCCCAGAAAATGAGTGGGCTATTACTGGTTACCTAATTCATAGGGTTAAAAGTGCCTTAAAAGTAAATTAAAGTACATTGAAAAAACTAATTTGATTAAAAGTACCGGCACTTATGTACAAGTCGGACCCACCTCAATTTTGCTATTATACCTGTATTTTTGCCAACATTTGATACTTGATTTGGTTAACTAAATCAATTATAATCATCTTGCGCATATTTATGTTTTATAAACAGCGCGTCTTGGCATACTTTTGAGGTCGAAAAGACAGCGCGATTTGTGCCAGTCGCAAGCGCAGCGGTGCATGTGTTACTGCGCTGTGCACATGGAATGAGCGATAAACAGTTTGTCTATGGCTATGCCGACCGCACTGTCTTTTCGACCTCAAAAGCCTGCTAAGACGCGCTGTTTATAAAACATAAATATGCACAAGATGATTATAATTGATTGAATTAACCAAATCAAGTATCAAATGTTGGCAAAAATACAGTTATAATGGCAAAATTGAGGTGGGTCCGACTTGTACATAAGTGCCAAAGTACCTTTCAAAAGTACTTGAAGTACGTGTAATTTGAAGTAAAATTTAATATTTTAATTTCAACATTTATAGCAGGCTTAAAAATGCGAGACTAAAATAATTGCATAATTACTCTATACCTAATGGAGGGACGGCTGAAACGCTTGAAAAACCTTTGCCAAACCATATAAGAACATCCCACTTAGAGGATGTGGCAAAGATTTGACGAGCACGCAGCCACGGTATACTTTTAATCATTTTAAAAATTTGGACATTGACCACTGTATCAGTGTATGGGCGCCGCTCTAATTACGCTCAAACTGGATTTGAATAACCACTATCGATCTATGCCATTGTAATGTTTTGATTTCCCCCCCGATTTACTTCATCAATATACATTGACAAAAATTAAATAACTACTTTGTGGCCTGGCTTGTAAATTACTGTGATTGCATAGGCCTACTATTACTAGATTTCGAATTGGCCATGGACACCCTCGGTGTTTGAATACATGTGCAACTAATATAGTTCGCGAAGCAAACGAAAACAATTAATAGAGTACGTGACAGTATTGTTATACTTAAGATAAAAACGACTTCGTTATTTGTGGAAGTATTGTATTAATTTCGTTACATGCCCATTACACGATAACTGCTACTAAAGTATTGTTGTAATGACTGACGTAATGATCGACGTATTGGAACTTAGTTATGTCACCATTGAGCGTTTATAGTTATGTAAATGCATAACATTACGTACAGGCTTATGCTATTACTTTGATGACGGCTTCTATGGAATTGTGTACACACACGCAGACACACACACACACACACGCACATACATACGCACGCACGTACACACACTCATACACACACACGCGCACACGCGCACACGCGCACACGCGCACACGCGCACACGCGCACACGCGCACACGCGCACACGCGCACACGCGCACACGCGCACACGCGCACACGCGCACACGCGCACACGCGCACACGCGCACACGCGCACACGCGCACACGCGCACACGCGCACACGCGCACACGCGCACACGCGCACACGCGTATATATATATATATATATATATATATATATATATATGCGGTTTGTCTAAATCATGCGCTCACTCGCTGCACTCTACCCGCTGTTGGCGAATGCAGACCTAATAGCACTGGGTAGCTGCAAACATTACACCTACCAAACGACAACGAAAATTGTGTTTCGGCACTTGGGCCGAGCATATTATGTCCCCAGGAAAGTGCCCGGATTACGATTCTTGACCAAACTGACCTAGGGTTTTATTTGTATTGTCTTATTTGTTTGCTTGTAACAAGTTATACTTTCATCTGCACAATGTGTTCTTTCGACGTTTCGTCAAAGCAGTGAACATTTATGGATAGCCAGTTTACGAGAAGATTGCCCTTTTCCTTAAACAAATATAATTTAATACTAAACATTGCCATTTTTATAGCTAGGGGATACAGGTGTCTAACAAACACAAGGAGTAGCCTTATGAAAAAGAGTTGATGTCCGGCCCTACGTAATTGTCCCAGCATGCAGTGGTGATGTCATAGACGTGTCACACATCAGACGCTGTATTTCGTCAGCTACGCTAGCAATCTTTATGCGGCCTCAGTTTATTTGCGAATCTTCAAAGTCTGCGATATGCTGGGTTTGATGAGTTTCCTGCTGGTGACATCAGCGGTGCTTGCAGCACCCACACGAGGTACATGTATATCATGGAGTCACTATGTTTGTGTTATTTTATAGCGATACTGTTAAATACATGATGCCAAATCGATGCCGATGTTTCTAGAAGATTTTGTGGTAAATAGTCTGCATTAAAGGCAAAAAAAAGTTAACTGTTTCGTGGCATACACCTAATAGAGTTAATATAAAGTAACAATTTCCACATATACTCAATTTTTTTAGCGTCAGCGGTTTACTCAGAATGTGACTTTAAAGTCTAAAATTCTAACGAAATCCACGATGGTCTAGACGCCGCCATTAAGTGAAGGGTTAAATTGACTTGGCCATTCAGCGCGCGGCATTCTATGTCTGACCCTTAACCTGCGACGTTGTTAAGGGTCAACAACTTCGAGTCTTCGACAGTTCGTTCAGTTGGCGTGACATCTAGCAGCTGCTTATAGACGTGTATCTAAATCTGTGGTTAAATCTATGGTAAACTTGAGTAATTATGCCTTACTGTTCGGCATACGGTTGCAATAATAATTGAAACAACCGGTAGTATTGAAGAAATTGATTCACATTTGCGGGCGTACTGTTTGGAATCCCTCCAGTCCAAGTACAGTTCACTTTGCTCGGTCCATTTTTAGGAGAAATGCTTTGAAGTAGACATGTAGTCATGTATCATCAGTTGATGGGATGATTTCAGCGATAACAATAATAGACAACTTTATATTTACCGTCATCAGCATGTTACGCGCGTTGCCGAGTTGCAGCCATTTCATGACAACAGCCAAACCCCATGCAGTGAATCTGCGCGGAGAGCGCCTCGATCACCGTCGTGACGTCATTCTTCGTCTAAGATGGAGTAGCGCGTAGTATTTGGATGGCTGGGTGTTAAAAAATATGTTTCTGGTAAACCGCTGGCGTAAAATAATTGAGTATATGTGGAAATTGTTACTTTATATTAACTCTATTAGCTGTATGCCCCGAAACAGTTAACTTTGTTTTGCCTTTAAGGATACGCCACACTATGTGACAACCGACTTTGTTGTTGGCTAGTCCCTTTGATTCAGTTTGAAAAAATCGACGGAAGTGCCCCGAACTGTGATCCTACTCGTTTTATATTGAAATAACTTCCGTTGATATTATTCTAAACATTGATTTTTGGCCCACTTTCCACTACCCTACACTAACATTCGGCATACCACAAAACCAGTGCATTTCTAACTGGCACAAGTATTCCTGTTAACATAATGTACTGTGCGCCCCAGTGCGCACCTATCGGACGCTTGCGTGTTTTAATATTGTTACGTCATATACGGTGGCGCATGATCGAAAAAGAGGCTGACACCGCACGCAACATGCGATGATGAAGCGCACATCTACACGACATCGAGTCGTGTGTCTGTATCGGTATGTTGTAGAAGTTGTGTTTATGTAACATATATTATATATGTGACACTTTAAATTGAATGTCCTCATTGTGTTATGCTATCCGAGGGGAGCCAAATGACAATTATAGGTCGTCTCCACATACTCTTCTACATGAACAGTCAACGATGTGTTTCTACCAGATTTGTTTGCAATTCAGTCACACCAGTCCACCAACTGCATAGTTTGAGGATTTAATTCAATTGATTTGTTCTTTTTTTATCAAGATTATGTTTATGCTTTTGAAATAACTTCTAATCTGCATAATCGTAACCTGACACCGCTGAATTAAGTCGTCAGCTGTTTGTGACATTCATCCGTATTTATTCAGTTATCTAGTCTTTTACGAAACAATTTTGAAACACAGAGACCTACCTGAACATGATGAACTTCAGAGACTGTCATTGAATGATTCAGTGTAGGTCTACCTTTCCATAGCTATGTCTAAAAGACAAATACTACTTATCAGCTATGGCTTCTCCTTTGATATAGAAAACAAATGATTACCGTGAGCAGCGAAAGTAATATTAATGCCCCGGACCACTTGCTCTCAGTCTTTACCGACAGCTCTAGTCGTCGAGCAAAAATTTACCTGCTATTCCCAGAGTAAAAACAAATACCAGAACTCGAGCTTCCTCAGTTGCCGCCAGATTCTGTGGAACACACTTACCGACAACATTAAATCAGCAGAAAACGTTAAACTACATTTGCCGTCACCTGCAGACATGGGATCAAATACATTTGTGTTTGCATTTGAATGTATTTAAATACTGTTTAAAGCAATTGTGATTTAACTGTTCTTTGACGTTCAGGAATTAAAAGTATTTGATTGCAACTTTAATGTGTTATCATCCAATAGTGCTAATTACTGAAGAAGACACTTGACACCAGGTGTCCCCCATGGTATCGGCAGTGACCACAACTTTTGTTTGCTCAGACCCAGAGGATGGATTCACACGTGACAGTGACCATAGGTCAATATCCCCTTTGTTCATTAGTCAGGCTCCAATTTAGTGCCAGGCTATTCTGGTCTCCAAGCTGTCTTACAAGTTGAGCTGACATATTTCCTCACAAGATCCCAGCAGTGATTAGAATTCTATTCTGAGGGAAACATAGGCATTTTAGTAAGCACCTCTTTGGTTAATTTAATAAATAATACATTGTGGCCTTTTATCTTAGGATAAAGGTTTTTGAGTTTGTAGTTAGCAGTAACAAGACTCCTTACCGCTGGTCTGCGTGTCGTCATATGAGAAAACACTATGTCTATAAAGCTATAAAGTAGATATCTCGATAAATGATTTATTTTTACTTATATAGTAATATATCCTGAAAATTAAAAGTATTAAAAAAAAGTATTTGAAAAATTCTTTTCAATGTACTTGTATTTAAAAACCTTTGCATTTAAAAGTACTTGTAATTGTATTTGATTCTGAGGCTATTGTGTTACGACCAATGTATGAGAACGTATACGCGGGATACAAGAAGCGCTGGAGGAGTAGAAGTGAAAGGTATGAGTAGGGAGATTTCGAGGAGTAGAAAGGGGTAAGTATGCGTAGGGAGTGGCATGGGTTTGGAGGAGTAGAAAGGGAGAAGTACGAATAGGGATGCCGTGTGTATGGACAACAGGGTGCAGCGTTTTTACATCAGATCATATGGTACGAAGTCAATGATGGGTTCACTTTATCGGAGAGATTATAGAAGACATAAAGATAGGCGGGTAGACAGACGGACAGGCGGACAAAGGCACAGGGGACGCACGGACGGACTAAATATTTGAAATGTTATTGGGATGGCAAAGCCGTTTGTTGTCTATACAAATGAGGTCATCTTACCACTCGACCGTGCAGTATTCACCATAGACGTCGTCTGTCTAAGGCCAATGTGTCCTCGTGCAAGCAACGTAGCGGGGTAGGTATACCTATGCATCATCCGAGCCACAACTGCAGAGGACACATCCAGATGACACAATGTCACACACGTGTTCCCTACAGACGGCCATTATAACGTTTCCTTCATTGCCTGCCAAGTTTCATTTACTATGGTACATTTTCAGACATTACATATTAACAAATCGAATCGACCGTACGGTTGTTTAACAATTTCGTCACGAGAATGACTTTGCGTGTTCAAGTCGAAATATCTGGGGATAGTGATAACGAAGGAGAGGAAGAGATGGCCGAGGTGAAGTCACTGTTGCTAGTCCACGTGATGTATTGAAGCGACGGGTCCTGCTGATTGCAACCACTCTGGCTGTTTGACAACTGCAGTGGCGCCGTGGACAGAGCCTCGTACTCTCGATTAGGAGATTCCGGAATCAAACACTAGGCTCCAGTTCACTGAGCTGTATGCGTGTGTGTGTGTGTGTGTGTGTGTGTGTGTGTGTGTGTGTGTGTGTGTGTGTGTGTGTGTGTGTGTGCGTGCGTGCGTGTGCGTGCGTGCGAGCGCGCGCTTGTAATTGAGTAATAAGTAGTAAGAACTTGCATAAACGCACACTCTCTCTCTTATGAACAAACACGCACAGACGTGTTTTTAATGAACAATGCATATAGTTCACTTTCTGAGTAAATAAAAAGTAGTATAATAACGCTATGCGGTTCATTAGACTGATTCGCTAAGATGCTTGCCAATATGACAACTCGAACAATGATATCTGACAAATACTCCTTAAAGAATAAAAACCCTGGAACTATGCAGTATATAATATAATAATAAGTTAGTAATCCACGCACATGGCTGCTGTTCTGTGTCCTTGTGTTTTTTTACGCATGCGTTTACTGCGACAACAAGTAAGTCCTATAACTGAAGTGCCGTTCCAACTGACATAAGCAATACTTTCCAGCTAAAATATCGACGAATGTTAGTGAGTGAAACCGTTGCTTGTTTTGACACGAACAGCTGTTGCTCCTCTGTGCCGTAATGTCAACATCAACATATTGTCATTACGCAGTCATTGTCAAGTAACAATTCTGACGACACCTGGAGTAACCAGGCTCCGTGAGGTGTCCGCCCGATGTTACCGACAGGGCGGCCTTACCCCAGAACAGGGCGGAGACGTTGAATGGTTCTGAGGCCCAATTTGAAATAACAAATTAAATAAGGATACTTGTTTTTATCAGATAATCCTATATTAAAATTATAATCAAAATTAAACTTATAGTCACACAAAATAAAAAGAAATAAAAATTTGCAGTTGTTAATAAAGCAGAAATTATGACAGGGTTAGCCTCGATTATCCAGGCTACGTGAGGTAGCACGCTGCGTACATTGGCAGAGGAACGAAGTCGAGCGACAGTCGGTTAAGCGAGACTAGATACACCGCTATCTTTTGCATATGTCTTATTGTCATATCCATTGTTTTGATGCTAAGGTCTTATTTTCATTTCCACCGTCTTGATGCTAAGGTCTTATTTTTATTTCCACTGTCTTGAAGCTAAGATCTTATTTTCACATCCACTGTTTTGATGCTAAGGTCTTATTTTCATTTCCACTGTCTTGATGCTATGGTCTTATTTTCACGTCCATTGTCTTGATGCTAAGGTCCTATTTTCATTTCCACTCTCTTGATGTTAAGGTCTTATTTTTATGTCCAGTGTCTTAATGCAAAGGTCTTATTTTCATTTCCACCGTCTTGAGTGAGTACTGATAACCCTGCCAGGTCTGCCACTCGATGCCGTCGGCGAACGTATCATGCGGGCCCTTGAGGTAGAGGCCATTCAAGTTGGCAAGATGGCAACTGTTGTACCACCACGCCCCCTTGTGGCTTTTAGCACAACGCCCACCTCCCTCGTTGTTGCGGTCCTTCGTGCTGAATGGCCGGCCGGCATGGTACGTCATCGAGTCGCCTGCATCAGTAATTATTATCACATAAAACATGCATTTCCTTTCAAGAAAATAAAACAAGAGAGTGAATGATTTCAATACATATTCCATAACGAAATTTCGCATGCTATAATGACATGTCAACACAACAGCTGATTTATCGTAAACATGAAGTAGTTCACCGAATATTTTGGAGGTACGAAAACGTCACCTACGACTTGTGTTTCTCTCGCCGGGACTTTAAAAACACGAAACATGTACAGTATGACACAATAACACACTCAAAATGACATTATATATATATATATATATATATATATATATATATATATATATATATATATATATACGCACGCTCGCACGCACGCACGCGCGCGCACACACACACAAACACACACACACACACACACACACACACACACACACACACACACACACAATCGCTTATGTCGCTATGTAGCCTCGGATCGTGGCAAATGTACACACGACTGTATGGCTAACACGCGTACGATGGCGGTATATTATTTTCGCTACGTAGCACAGGCGAAATAACTGCCCAAAACTATAAACATGCGGGATCAACATTTTCAAAATTATATAGCTGTAAATGGCGCAAAGATGTGGAACAATCTAAGCTCGCATTAATTTGCTACTGCTAATTAAATTCGAATCCACTGAGATTGTATCAGTCGTATCAGAAATGTAACCTACGATCCAACGTACACGCGGAACCGAAATGTAAACTAGCTGTTACATCAACTTGTAATAACTGTCTGCTGGTGACGCCGGTAGCGGACCCGGACCTTGCGCAGGGTCGTTCCGCTCCCTTGCTTCACACCTGATCCGTCAACGGAATACAACACAAGTCTTCTTTCACATGACAAATGACGTCTGATTCACTGTATTGACGTTGTTTTTATTGCGTCGCTGCCGGTCGTTCTGCTCCGCTGCGTTGGACCTGACCCGTCGAAGCACACAGTAAGGGTGTCGTAAGTCGTGTCTATAATTGTCACAGTTGTTGTAGGCCAACGCTTCGGAAAATAACGAACGACTCTTAAAGGCTGTCGGGCATGGTTGGCTGTCGGGCTTGGTTGTCAGACGGGCATGGTTTGCTCTCGGGTTTACGTGTCAGTCTGGCATGGTTGGCTGTTGGGCTTGGTTGTCAGACGGCCATGGTGGGCTCTCGGGCTTGATTGTCAATCGGGCAGTCGGATTGGGTTGGCTGTCGGGATGGGTTGGTTGTCGGGATGGGTTGGCTATCGGGATGGGTTGACTGTAGGGATGGGTTGGCTGTCGGGAGGGTTGGTTGTCAGGATGGGTTGGTTGTCGGGATGGTTTGGCTATCGGGATGGGTTGGTTGTCGGGATGGGTTGGCTGTCGGGATGGGTTGGCTGTCTGGATGGGTTGGCTGTCGGGATGGGTTGGTTGTCTGGATGGGTTGGTTGTCGGGATGGGTTGGCTGTCGGGATGGGTTGGGTGTCGGGATGGGTTGGTTGTCGGGATGGGTTGGTTGTCGGGATGGGTTGGTTGTCGGGATGGGTTGGCTGTCGGGATGGGTTGGTTGTCGGGATGGGTTAGTTGTCGGGATGTGTTGGCTGTCGGGATGGGTTGGCTGTCGGGATGGGTTGGGTGTCGGGATGGGTTGGCTGTCGGGATGGGTTGGCTGTCGGGATGGGTTGGTTGTCAGGATGGGTTGGCTGTCGGGATGGGTTGGCTGTCTGGATGGGTTGGCTGTCTGGATGGGTTGGTTGTCTGGATGGGTTGGTTGTCGGGATGGGTTGGCTGTCGGGATGGGTTGGTTGTCGGGATGGGTTGGTTGTCGGAATGGGTTGGCTGTCGGGATGGGTTGGGTGTCGGGATGGGTTGGCTGTCGGGATGGGTTGGGTGTCGGGATGGGTTGGTTGTCGGGATGGGTTGGGTGTCGGGATGGGTTGGCTGTCGGGATGGGTTGGTTGTCGGGATGTGTTGGCTGTCGGGATGGGTTGGTTGTCGGGATGGGTTGGTTGTCGGGATGGGTTGGCTGTCGGGATGGGTTAGGTGTAGGGATTGGTTGGCTCTCGGGATGGGTTGGTCGTCGGGCTGGGTTGGCTGTCAGGCTTGGGCTTAGAAACAAGTACTGAGATTGAAACGTGCCCATTTCTTGTTGAAAAGCTAGACATATATTGATACAGTGCATCAGCTGTGACGTATGACAATAATACACACGATGCAAATGACGGTTGTCCTTGCTTTTGTACAACCAACGATTTTGGAACCTTCGGCAGTTCATTGCATAACATGTAGAGAACTGCGGGTATAGTTTAACGTACCTTCCAGGTTCGTCTATGACTAAATCTTTGGACTGAAGATGCATCTATCAACCGTGTCATGCTTCGCCAATGAACTGCTTAGTTGGGAGATCAACAACTGTTGAACCACACGCGCAGTCAGTATAGGTCAAGATTGCCACCTAGAGAAGTAACTCTAGGTAGCAGGTCTATCTAAGTGTATGCCGCCTTTCTTAGCTATACGTCAATTTTATTTTAAAACATATTAACATTACTAGCACCCACACAATCAGCTGATAAACTGTTCCATTTATTTACTGTTTATTCAGAAAAGTAACTTTGTAATATCTTGGCTTCACTGCTCCTTTGCTAATATAACATAATGTCCTCTAGTCCTTCTATCTTATTTAACCGATAAAATATTATTCTATCAATATTTTCATATTCATTCAATATTTGATCTCCTCTCAATATCTTTCTGTCTAGCGTTGCTAAAACACATTCTATTAGACGCATTTCATAACTCAGGTTTGGTGTCATTTTGATTCCCTGTCATTCTTTTTTCAAACGTATCTCTACAATCTATTGTGTCTGTGTGTGCCTTGTCACTACGTGTTTGTAATTGTGTACATCTACACGTTGTGACCACACTCAAACAACACAAACTGAGATGGTACGGGCACATAACAAGATCATCAGGGCTTGCCAAGACAATCATGCAAGGTACAGTCCAAGGAGGGAGAAGACGAGGCAGGCAGAAAAAGAGATGGGAAGATAACATCCCGGAATGGACGGGCTTGACACTGGGCGCCACCATGAGGAAAGCGGAGAGACAAGAGGAGTGGAGGGAGCTGGTTGCCAGGTCATCTGTGGTGCCCCAACGGTCCACTGAGACTACGGGATAGGCAAGGCAAGGCAAGGCACATCTACACGACAATCACCTGCTGTTCCGCTGTATTGGCCGAGCGTGAGTTTGTAGTTTTCTCCTTCTGAGGCGATCACGAAGCTCGTGTAAACAGCATGCCTACTTTCGCCGTCGAAATCTTCCATGTCTATTCTTAATTGGTATTGCGACTGCGATGTTATGCTATTGAGAAAATCGTTTCCTGTGAACGTGTACATGTCAACACTATCATATCACGGATACAACATCCATTGTAACACAGATCAAATGAACATTTGATAGCACCGTCAACATCAATCTCTTAGTAGCAAAACACATTTACGCGATAACGATTGTGATGTAATGATATTAAGAGAATTCCTAAACGATAAACAACAATATTTCCACATGTTAGTTTGAACGAGATAACATTACATACATATGTGACATGTCATATCCCGTTTTCGTAGACTTTGCTCAAGAAACGTTTGAGATGAACAACATTAGTTGGTGTGTTAGCTGGTTTTAATGGATTGGTGGGATTGGCTGGGATGGCTGGACCGAAGTCAGCTAACACACGCTGTTTCAATTTAACGTATAGGGCCTACTATATCTTTGACTCACCCAGCCAGAATTCGCCTTCCACGTCGCCGAACCCTTCCTTGTAGATGGCCCAGTCGCGGTAGAAGTCGACGGAACCGTCTCGTCTTCTCTGGAACACCTGCACGACACCAACAAGTGACAACGAGCGCAAAGATATGACACTGAACATCTACATCAGACAACGAATATCTATATGCAAGGGAGAGGGAGAGGGAGAGAGAGGGGAACATTGACGGGGAAGGAGGGAGAGGGAAGGGACAGGGAGATGGATAGTAACGGGAAGTGGAAGAGGGGAGGTGAAGAGGGGAGGGGAGGTGAAGAGGGGAGGGGAGGGGAGGGGAGGGGAGGGGAGGGGAGGGGAGGGGAGGGGAGGGGAGGGGAGGGCAGGGGAGGGCAGGGGAGGGCAGGGAAGGGAAGGGAAGGGAAGGGAAGGGAACGGAAGGGAACGGAAGAGCAGAGCAGAGCAGAGCAGAGCAGAGCAGAGCAGAGCAGAGCAGAGCAGAGCAGAGCAGAGCAGAGCAGAGCAGAGCAGAGCAGAGCAGAGCAGAGCAGAGGGAGATAAATGAATAAGTATATTTAGTACGTACGGTCCACCCTCCAAGATCTGTTGACATGTCACAGAACACACGGAAAAACTTGGCCGCCTTGTCCACGTAGATCTCGTACACGCCACTGACGGTGTTGCCGTCCCTCAGTAGATCGTAGCAGTCGCTCGCAGTGGTACGTCGCTTCAGCGCTGAATGAAATTAACGGGAATAATTGCACAGGTCTATATATTTCGAACGAAGGCCTACTGACGGTATTCTACACTCGGCCACATGTCATAGGAAACATGTCGTCATCAACAGAAACGTAACGAGACTCAACATGTGTAGACCCTAAAATAAATTCCTATGTTCACTCACCAAATATAAAAAGGTGCCAGTATCATTAGCTTGATCTATTAATGTGAAATACTTATTAGAAATACTTACAGGCTTCTGGTTTCGCCGATTTATCTGCGTGTTTGATCGTTTGTGGTTCCATCACGTCTTTGAACTGCCGTTCCAAGCGCTCGACCGTGTTTTTATTATAATGATGCTATAAGTCACCTTTCAACAGCCTCTTATGTGGAATACCAATATTTAGGCCTACAGGGATTCATCTCGAAGCCAGACAACCGATTCTGAGCCACACATTGACAACTGCACGCTGACCATAGTTTTGGTTTGACACTAAGTTCCGGTCCGGTTTTGTGTATTGCGCATGCGCGTTATATAATGCCTGTGCCTGCCACACATTTGAATCTTCTTCTCGACTCGCTTATGCATGGGCCAAACGTAAGTTCCGTGCTGAGTGTCAGCGGAAGTATGCATTCTATGCGAACAAAATTGTGTTTCTATCGTCAGGGCGTTGTGTATCTTGTAAGTTTATTACTCATACACGCAATTTTCAGTGTCGTCTATATTATATTAACGAGCAACCATGAATGTTGTGGTAAATACAAATATCCGCTAGATACATAGATTACGATCAATATTGTAAAACAACAGGGTTCTCTACCCGCCCGCCCGCTTGGGTAGTCTAGGGCGGGGCAAACCTCCAATTGGATTGGCAATATCGAAACTTTAGCACGACACGAAGTCGGAAGACGTGGATACTGTATATTTTGTTCGCGTCGACGTTCACATAATTTCTGGAGCACACTCACGCTGTCTTTGGGTTCTGACATGGGAAGGTGGCGGTGAGGCACTACTAATACTTGTGTTGGACTTCCAGAGAGATGTAGACTGCGTATTCATAGGAAGTGTGACATTAACTAACAGAAACTCTTTTGTATTTGTGACCCTAACTTTAACCGGAAATGACCCTTATCTTACCTGTTTACAATAAATACCTTAACTCATAGCAATAAAACTATTGACACTAATCATGGATTCCCATCATCTGTCTGGATTCAAAGGTTACGTTCCCGACCGTGGTATTCACAACTTCACAACATTTCAGTGGTGTTTTAGAAATAGGCTTCTTTTGAGTCCAACTTATGATTCTAATAAATTGTTTGCTCATGTTCTATTGTGATTTCTAAATTACCGGCCAACTTTATCATGACACGTGTAGGGATTGTGACGTAAGCAAGTCATCATTAGGGCACTTTATTTCCATTGCCAACGCAATGATTAGTTATTTTTATCAACGTGTGTAAGCATGTACTTTATTCTGTATGAATAAATTCGACGTCGAACGTGGAACAATCGTAATTAGCTACACCTAGAATAGTTGGTATTAAGACAGATTCTGGTGAGCGTGAAAATAATAATAATAGTAACTTCTTTTGCGCCAATATCCTCGAAAATCAAGCTCAGTGGCGCGACAAAACCAGGGGATTAATCAATCTCATAATCGAAAGGAATGGGTGAGTCGTCAACGGATGGATGGAAAAGCTAGGAGGCTAAGGAGGATAGGCAGCATTAAAGAGATAGGTTTTTAGATGTCGGCGGAATGAAACTATATTACCTTGTGATTTAACACTGGCAGGAAGCGAATTCCACACCGTTGGTGCGGCAACCGAGAAAGCTCGGGTCCCGGCTTTCGTTTTCACCCGAGGGATGTGAAGAGGGTTACTACTGGTTGAGCGTAGCTGTCTGGAATTTCTTGTTGGAGTTAGCATTGAATTTAGATATGCTGGTTGTGTAGATGAGAGTGCTTGATAGGCTATTGTACACATTTTGAAAATGATGCGATAGTGCACAGGTAGCCAATGCATTGATTTTAGAAGCGGCACTGAGCGAGAAAAACGTGGAGAACGCGTGACTACCCTTGCTAAACAATTTTGGACACGCTGAAGTTTGGCTATGTCCTTGTTTGCGGTATTGTAAAGGAGGGAATTGCAGTAGTCGAGTCTGCTGCTTACTAGAGCTGTGGCGATGGTTTTAGCAACGGAAAGTGATAAAAACCGGCGGATACGGCGAAGATCACGGATATGGTAAAAACAGCAACGGCATGTTTTCGAGATATGTTTTTTGAAATTGAAGTTTTCATCAAACGTTACTCCGAGATTTAAAACTGAGGTGGCTGGTGTGATACTCTGACTCAGAATTGTACCCCATACGCCTGGGGAGTCTGACAACATTGCCCATCTCGGTGTGCATTTTGTGGGCTACGTTTGCGAGAATATGCGCAATAAAACACGCAAGTATCGTCTGCCGCCATATTGTTAATATACTATTTGCCAAAATTCAACGATTCGGACGAAGTATGCATTCTTTCGCATACGGGTGTGACTGCCACAGCGGAAACCTTTGTCATAAGCTTTAAAGGTTTCTATATACCCAACAAAAACACACCTGAAAGGAACTATTATGCAAATAAGATATTATTTTCAAATATTTGCGTATTGCAGTAATTTTAAAATGCTTACGGACAACTAGGTGCAAACCCAAAACGGACCGAATACAAGAGTTACATGCGAATCACCTGCAAAATCGGACCGGAACTTACTTTCAGGCCGGAACTGAGGCCTACTGTCGGTATTCTACACTGGTGCACATGTCATGGGGCACATGTCGTTGTCAACAGTAACGTAACGAGACTCAAAATATGTAGACTCTAAAGTACATTCCCATGTTCACTCACCAAATATAATTAGCCTGCCAGTAGGACGCCATGTTAGGATTTATGCGTTTATTCACGTCAAATTGAAAAAAGTTAAGTCAAGTAACTATAGACTATTGCTACACGGACCACATTTACAGCTATGTACTCTAACCATTTATGGAAATATGGTGATAATAAAACACAGCAATTATTTCAAGAAGAGTACCAAAATAAAAATTTGCTGTTCACTGTGTTGAATTCGCACGAAACAAATAATTACGACGTTGAATTGTGTCCCCCGACGGGTCTGTCAATACTAGTATCGCTACTTTAGCTGCATTCCATATTATATATGCTATGACGGTGGGGGTTGACTTTGGCCGAGGGGCCCACTTTTCCCGCCTTTCCCCTATAATTAACATGTTCTACTTTTAAAAGTAGCTTGTGTATTAGAAATACTTACAGGCTTCTGGTTTCGCCGATTTATCTGCGTGTTTGATCGTTTGTGGTCCCATCACGTCTTTGAACTGCCGCTCCAGGCGCTCGACCGTGTTTTGTAGGCGAGCCACGGAGGCAGACAGGGTCAACATGTCGCTGTAGTCTTTAACGACATACCTGTACACGACAGGCGCGAGGTTGACGACGCAAGCAACAACTACCGCCGCCACCAGTGAAAATGTGTACACAGACGTTTGCATGTTAACGCTGTAGCTCTTTGCCTTGTCCGACAGGCAAGTATTCGCTGTTTTCACACGGAATGTCCTGGTCGTGTGTAGGTTCGTTTAGGCATGTTCCGCAATGTGGCGACACCGGTTGTTTACACCGCTTCTAAAACACGTGTCGTAAATTAGCTCGCAGTGTACCTTCGGTGTCTGTCGCATTACTACGTTTGGAAATGATGCAGTTTGTGATACAGCAAATGAAAAACTCATTACAGGTGTTATATAGCTCACAGGCATCGAATGTGCACTGTTCGTCATCGTCACCCTCGTGGGAATGACTTTACGCGTCTATAAATAATGTTATGTAGTAGAGTTCTGACATTTTCCACTTGAGTTAACATTCAGAGTGTATTTTCTTCGTAACCGTTGGCGTAGTCTCGTTTAGATGACTCTCGCTCGGCTGCGTAACTTCTCCGAAAAGGTAAGGAGCTAAAAGGTGCTGCCACCTCACGGAGTCTGATTAATTGAGGTTACCCTTGGCGTTAAATGCATGTGTGCATAGATGAACATGTAATATACACTAGCTAATTTGCATTTTCGACAGCGCTTCACCCACACACGCACGCGCGCGCACACACACAGTGATGGTATGTACAGAGAGAGAGAGAGAGAGAGAGAGAGAGAGAGAGAGGGAGGGAGGGAGGGAGGGAGGGAGGGAGGGAGGGAGGGAGGGAGAGAGAGAGAGAGTGAGAAAGATAGATAGATAGATAGATATATAGAGATAGATAGAGAGAGAGAGAGAGAGAGAGAGAGAGAGAGGAGAGAGAGAACCGCTGTTCTAGAGCATGTTTTGTGTCGTGTCGTGCGCACAACTATACCGTGTGTAATATTGAGCGGGTAGCGCGGTGCTGGTTTATTTATTCTACGCACAAACATGCTGGCAGGCGGGCGGGTTGGTGGGCGCGCGGGCACCACGCACGCAAGCTGACAGGCACGCAGACAGGCATGTACGCCGGCACTGACTTCAGACTTCAGAGAAAATGATAACGTCGCTTTATTATTGCTAAAACATACACAGTGTGCACGGATGCATTTATAGTTAACATTTCGCGCGTTATACTAAGCGAAAACAAACAGTAAAATGGAAGTCATCAACGACACCAAGAAATTGTTAGTTGGAAATCCCGTCAGTGACGTCTACGGACGCCGCGGTGATCTCTTTCCTGTGTGTCTTAGCGTGTGTATGCGTGCATGCGTGTGTATGTGAGCGCGTATGTGTATATATGCATTATTGTTGATGTTATCGACTTAGCAAAGCTAATAGAGACGAACCATACAAAACAGCAATCGTATATCATACACGTGTAGTTTTCTAAGAAAACCCTCTTGATATCATGGACTGCCCTAGTCTGATTGAGGAAATGACGTAATATGTAATCACCGCTAGACAGAACAGGAATTCAAACTGTCGCGGTGATCCCTATTTGATGCCCCTCCTTAAACAAATGCATGTACACGCCTGATTCCAATATTGTCAGTACCTTCAACCTAACCATGCACATATTAGAAACACTAAACTTAATCGCAGACCTAGTCATAGTCATAAAACTATCGCTAAACTTAACCAGTTGTGTACATCAACAACTGTCGAGCCGTAACACATTTGACGGCTGAATTTTTATGAATGTTAATTAAAGAAATACGCACAAGTCACACGTTGTCAACATCATTATTACTAACATGTATTACGCATCAAAATAGTTTAATTACATATTTGTGCATAGGTTAGTTACTGGTTGAATAGATACATAATGCTATATAACGTTACTGTTGTCCCGTTGTCAATATATCGGTTCTCTCGAGGTTTGAACAAATATGGGCTATCTTAGTGGTCGTAGCTTCATTTCGACTTTCTTAAGTGAGTAATGATAACCATGCCAAGCATTCCACTCGACGCCGTCGGCGTATGAATCGTGATGGCCTCGGAGGTAGAGGCCGTTCAAGTTGGAATTATGGCATGCTTGATACCACCAGCCTCCCTTGTACACCTGAGCACAATGTCCACTGGACACGTCATTGTCCCTGTCCTTCGTGCTGAAGGATTGGCCATGGTGGGCCGTAAGGGAATCCCCTGCAACATTCATGTTCACGCTGTCATTATTCGAAATTCAGTGCAACACGATTATATAGAATTACATATTATAATTTATGATCAATGCTTAGTTATTTCTATTTGAATGTTCGTGCCGTACGAAGAATTTTAAATGGCTCGTCTTAGACATAAGCCGTATTGCTTCGCGAATGCAGTTGATTGAAAGAAACAATAGCAGTCATTTTATATGTTTTATGAACCTTCAGTATGGAAACACGCCGGCATGCAGATGTTCTTTGACACTTGAAGACAGTGGATTATTATATGGTGGTATTATATCGCTGTGGGTCGCTGACCGAATACGTCTAAAGTATAATCCCCACCTGACATATTGATCCGACTTAGCCAATGTCTATGCAACTGTGTGATGTGTCTAATTGAAAGTTCACGATATTTCAGTTTAGCAAGAGACTATGAGCAAATAATGCTGCAACCAAAGTAACAATTTACCCATGGACGAGCTCGTTTACATGCTGGACTAACATATAGCAAATTATCTTATTTAAATAGCAAACAATCGTTGCTCATAAGAGAAAATCAAAACACAAATGTGTCTAAATACTATGTGTCTCTATGATGTTTATGTTCTGACATAACGTATAATTACCTGCTGTTCCGCTGTATGTACCAAGTGTCAGTTCGTATTTCTCTATTTCTGCGCCAACGCCGAAGGTGGAATAAACTGCATAT
>OZ024864.1:8554558-8557058 GCA_964017155.1 Oasisia sp. SBJ-2009 | reverse complement strand
GTATGCATGTATGTATGTATGTATGTATGTATGAATGTATGTATGTATGTATGTATGTATGTATGTATGTATGTATGTATGTATGTATGTATGTATGTATGTATGTATGTATGTATGTATGTATGTATGTATGTATGTATGTGTGTGTGTATGTATGTATGTATGTATGTATGTATGTATGTATGCATGTATATATTTACGGGAAACGGGTGTACTTAGTTCAAATATCCTCTATTGAGGTTTTTGGAACATGAACGATATGCAAATGCATTGCCAAACAGGGTATATGATGTGTGTATGCATTTATATATGTACATAAGCTGGATGATGGTGGCCCATTTAAAATCACGACTTACAACGTGACATGGTTACGCCTACCACCAGGAACTGAAGCATTTAAATACTTATTGTCACTGCTCGAAGCCGTCAACCGGCATCACTGGTTTGGATTAAGCTACAGGGTATAATAACAAATAACGTTTACATAATATGTATCATTTTATAATTATAAAACTAAGTTACAAAACATCTATACACAAACTAAGAGGTAGAACAAAATGAGATGCAAACTAACAATTAAAACATTCATTATTCTTTATTGTGTGTGTGTGTGTGTGTGTGTGTGTGTGTGTGTGTGTGTGTGTGTGTGTGTGTGTGTGTGTGTGTGTGTATGTACGTGTGTGTATGTTTGACATGTTTGTGTAAAACTATTAGTTTGATTACTTTTTGTAATTTAGTATTGCCTGTTAACAAAGGGTACCCTTAATTAATTAATTTATAATTAGGCATGAGAGCCAATCAGGGGAGTGTGAGAGGTTAGCTAATATTACAAGAGTGAGTCTGTCTGTCCACCAGTTTTTCGTGATATCAGCTGGTGATTAATAATTTACTAGCTAGATCATTACTGTAGTTTGTTATATTTTGCATTGTAAATTCACATGCAATGATTTTGTTTCTCTCATTAATACAATTATGTTTTATCGTATTTTATTATAGAGGCCGTACGTTTTATGATAAGACGATGGCAGTACTGTGACAATTCTACAAGTCTACACTCTCACGAGGTACAGAAGAAAAAAAACAATACTTAGAAACCGCTGTTCTACTTGTTTCCACGAAACCATTATATTGTTTATTTTTACGTCAAGTGACTTAGTTGTGATTAAAGACTGGACATGTGGTATATAAAAAAGTACATTTAACTTGTATCGTTTCGTAGGAGAGGTGAGTAAACAATACATACATTCTTCTTGTTTCGCCAATGTTTCAGTGAGCTTCGTCAATTGTTTTTGTTGCTGTTCCGTCGCGTCCCTTAGCTGTTGCTGTAGCTGTTCGGCAGTGTTATTTATCTGACGCTGTAACAGACCCTGCAGCTGTTCCACGGTGTCCTGGAGACGAGACACAATCGCCGTCAACAGTCTGCCGTCATCGTGGCAGTGGTCTGTGGTGCACTGGCACACGACAAGTGCTGGGTGGACGACCCAAGCGACAACAACCACCGCGAGCAGCGAGACTGGACACACAGACGTACACATTGCTGCCGAGTTACGACTGAGTCTGTCCTCGCCGTGAAACAGTTGTGTGTGTGTACACTGACACCCAACCCTCTTATCGGCAGTCGGAGTCGAGATTCGAAGTGAACATCCTGTTCGAGTGCTCGATATCTACACCCCTTGTATCAACATCATGTCAGTAAATACACGTTAGTATTTTTCTGTTTACTGCGAGTGAATAAAAAGGAGGATATAATTTAACAGGCACGGTGTTGCTATCATCCTCATATAGATCTAGACCAATTACATTACAACCCAGTTAATATGACTTGAATATTGTTTCATCGATTTGATGCGAAATTAAAAATAGTGTGTATAGTATATTTGTAATAATACAAGTTTCATGAGATAAATGCACATTTGTCTTTCCAAGTTTCGTTTGGCCTAAGTCGACACTTTCAAGAAACACGCATGTGTGTAAATGACACCATTGTTCACAAACGCGGCATTGTTTTTAAATATATACAAACAATTGGTTTCCAAGTATCTAAGAGCCAATGTAATGCGTTCATCGTACCGTGTGCTCTATTACACAAGGTTTTGAAGCAGTGTGCGGTGTTGGTCTTTTTATTCTGCTATTTGTTCTATTGGTTCTGAGTTGCCTCACACAATACATGACCTTTGGCGAGTGCGGGGCAGTTCCCTATTTGCAACCCACCTTTTGCTAATATATGGATCGTTACACACATTTGAACAATACTAATACAATACGTTCTTCATTGGTATTAATGCTACCCGTTATTGTTCCCGCGAAGGACAATTCAATTTAAAAAAGCAACGGTTTAAAAAAAGACATGCAATGTCATTCACACCAGATTGAACGGATCTTTATTTTTAAAAATGAAAACAAACTTTGCGGCTGTCTATGCTGGTGTCCGTTATGAGAAGTTACAATTAGCTGGAACAAACATTCAGCTATAACGTGATGCACTTTGTGGAGACAATTT
>OZ024864.1:8522058-8549558 GCA_964017155.1 Oasisia sp. SBJ-2009 | reverse complement strand
GGCATTTAACAATTTTTTAGAATCGAAACCCCAAAGGGTGTGTGTGTATGTGTGTGTGTGTGTGTGTGTGTGTGTGTGTGTGTGTTTGTGTGTGTGTGTGTGCGTGTGTGTGTGTGTGTGTGAGTGTGTGTGTGTGTGTGTGTGTGTGTGTGTGTGTGTGTGTGTGTGTGTGTGTGTGTGAGTGTGTGTGTCTATGTGTGTGGTATGCGTGTGTGTATGCGTGTGTGTGTTTATATATATATATATATATATATATATGTGTGTGTGTGTGTGTGTGTGTGTGTGTGTGTGTGTGTGTGTGTGTGTGTGTGTCAGTGTGCGGGCGTGCATGCATCGCATGTGGGTGTATCGGTGTGTTTGTGGGGGTGTGCTTTTGTGCGTAGAGGTGTGTATTGCTCTGTGTAGGCTTGCATATGGACATGTAATAATAATAATAATATTAGTAGTAGTAGCAATAAAAATAATAAATATATAACTTCTACTGGGCCTATATCCTTAGAAACCAAGCACAGGGGCGCATCAATACAAAAGCGTGAAACAATCGCAGAGTTAATAAACAATTCCAGTTATCAACAAATTGATTGATACGCCATGGAGCTAAGGTGGACAGGTATGTATGCTGTGTGTTGGTGTACTGTGTGTGTGTGTGTGTGGGGGGGGGGGTGTATGTGCGCGCGAGTGTGAGTAGGTGTCTGTGCGTGATGTACATACCAACCAAGCTTCTCCCTCTGAGTCCATATCACAGAACACATTGACAAACTTCCTCGCTTTGGCCAGGTAGACGTCGTACACGCCACTCACGTTGTTGCCGTCCCTCAGTAGATCGTAGCAGTCGCGGGGAGGAAGATGGTGCTTCGAAACTGAAAAACATAAGTGTATTTGAAGAGACATGACTACATTTCCTGTTTAGTTTAATAAACCAATACGATTCCTATCTGTTCTCCTACACAAACGTCGGATTTTACAAGCTATCGTGTCAAGGATGACTGCATCTGTGTCGTGCCTGTCGCAATAATACTTCGTCATTGGATTAGTGATGTTCTAATCGCTATATACGCACTACATTAAACAGTTATACCAATACTAATTGTGTTTTAGTCTCAAATGTCCGAATAAGCGGAAATTAACTAGTAAAAACGCACTGCACGCAAAACCTGAATGCCAAAGAAACCCACAGACGCTGCTTTCTTGTCAGAACATTAACATAGCAATGAGAATGATTCTTTAATTAATTATTTAGTGTTATTCGTATTAGCGAAATAACTGGTGTGTGCATACACATGCAGTCAATCGAAGTATTGCAGACATCAGAATCTAGGATACTTTTGGCTGTGAACTGTTGCAGGGGACGCATTTTCCCGAGAGATCGCTCAACCCTCGCGTTCTTCTGGTGCGTCATATATGTATACTTTGCTTACCCCTGTCACTGTGCGAAGCCATCAGCCGGCACCAATATTTCTGATTATGTCACAGGTTTACGCGTATAGTAATAATTCACGTTTAAATAATATGCATGCTTTTTATTACAAAACTAAGTTATACAATATTTATTTCAAAAAATAAAAGGAAACAAAATGAGACGCAAACTAACAATGACAAGGTAAGTTACGTTTATTGTGTGTGTGTGTGTGTGTGTGTGTGTGTGTGTGTGTTTGTTTGTTTGTGTGTGTTTATGTGTGTGTTTATGTGTGTGTTAGTGTGTATGTATATTTGTGTGTGTGACATGTTTCACTAAATGATTAATAATGAATTGTTCTTTTTATAATAGTGTATTATATGATATTCTAATTAGGTAGGAGAGCCAACCAGCGCCTATTCTTGGGTAAAGCCGCCCTGGCAGTCACAGAGGCAGAGCATAAAGTTCCGAGGCGGATGCCTCGAGCTGAACAGTGCTGCCATCTCATGGACCCTGTGCAATTTAGGTTATGTCATGTGACAAAACGTGGGTGAGTAGTGTGGGCAGTGCGTCGTTCATGTTTAGCAAGTGAATGAAAGAGGTGAATATAAACAATGATGATCCGTCATGAGCAACGAATATCTCAAAAACAAAACAGAAAGGTTTCTTGAATAAATTCCGTGAATTTGTAATATCTTGTTCGGTCATTACCGTAATGTTTGCATTACAAATTCGCTATGCAAGTATTTTGTTTATTTCACTAATAAAATGATGTATTGTTATGGAAGTGTTGACTGTTTGTTGTGTGTATACAGGCCATATAGGTTATATTAAGATGATGGGGGTACCACACAATTATTGTCTACAATCTCAGGAGGTGTGCAAAAGAAAACAATGTGTAGCTGGTGCTCTACTTGTTTCCACTAATATAGTCAGTTGTTTATTTTTACGTCGAATGATTGAGTTGTGACCAAAGACAGGACACGTACTATATAACAAAATTACAACTACCTTGTAACTATTTTAACAGTAGCAGACGTTTGTAAATAATACATACATTGTTCTTGTTTCTCCAATGTTTCAGTGAGCTTCTTCAGTTGTTTTTGCTGCTGTTCCGTCGAGTCCTTTAGTTGTTGCTGTAGTTGTTCCTTAGAATCCCTTAACTGTTGCCGCAGCTGTTCCGATGCGTCCCTTAGATGACTCTGTAAGTGACCTTGCAGCTGTTCCGACGCGTCCCGTAGCTGACTCTGTAACTGACCCTGCAGCTGTTCCACGGTGTCCTGGAGACGAGACACCATCGCCGTCAACACACTCACGTCGTTGTCGCCGTCGTCGTGGCAGTGGCCGGTGGTGCACTGGCACACGACAGGTGCTGGGTGGACGACCCAAGCGACAACAACCACCGCGAGCAGCGAGACTGGACACACAGACGTACACATTGCTGCGGAGTTACGACTGACTGTGTCCTCGCCTTCAAACACTTGTGTATGCAATGACACCAAAAACCTACACGTCTCGTCGGCCAACAGTTGTGGGAAATGTGAACATCCTGTTCAGGTGCACAGTAACTACAGTCTGTGTATCAACATCATGTCAGGAATTACCTATCCGTATGTCTTCTGTGCAATTTATTTATTGCGTGTGAACAGGAGGGCAGTTATCATTGCACATTGCAAGAGCCTATATGTCTTAGAACGACATACAATACGAAGGTATTTATCACAGCTGTAACAGGCCTACCACACCATGTTGCTGCTGACAACAAATATATTATGTGTAGACCAATTACACATCAACGCAATTACTATGATTTGATAGTGTTTCTTTTATCGCTTTAAGGACGAGTTTATATAGTATATAACATTACTGTCTTTGTAATAATGCAGGCGTAACGAGCGACCCGCTCATTTGTTTTGCCAAGTTTCACCTGGCCTAATTCGTCAGTTTCAAGAAACAAACATTTGTGTGAACGAGTTTACGTGCTTACAAGTACGGTATAGATTGTATATCTATACAAATGATTGGTTGCCGGTTGACTTGGCTTGGACAATGTCTTCTTCGTTCGACCCGTGCACAAGCCCGAATTACGCGTACACTACTCTACTATTAAGGCAGTGCGAGGTGCTGCCCTTTGTTGTAGGCCTATAATTAGTTCTACTGGCTTAGTGTGGCTTCACACAATACGTGTCCTTTTGCGAGTTCGGGACAGTTACCTGTTGCATCCCACCGTATACAACATTATGGATATTTAGTTAGGTGAAACACTCCATGCTTATTTGGCAGTAGTAATGCCGTTCTTATCATTGTCACCGGATATTGCTGTCCCATTTTTATTTATACCTTGCTAACAAGATACCATGTTTTAAAGAAAAATATAATCAAACCCATACTCCGTAATGTTGTACCAGTCTGACTACTGGTGATAACATGTCGGTGAGACGAAGTAGCTATTGTGCAGCGATACCGAGCGACTGATGTCTGCTTACTGGCACCAGCACGTCTAATATTAAGTGCACCAACTTGTCCAATTGATAATGGTTGGAATTTGTCTACAAATATCTTCTTACTGTCATTTTTCTGGAGATTATATTCGGGCAATTGTAGGAGATTATATTCGGACAATTCCTATTGACAAAAAGGTATTTTACATGAAACAAAATCGCAGTTCTAAGGACTAGTGGAAGCGCTTTACATGTTGTTGCCTGGTAGACCTATTCAATAATATCGATTTCTTTGGGAAGATATCTTCCACACTTCAATTAATAAATGAAATGTAATCTTACGTCAATGTCAGTCTTAGCCTATAGACAGACACGCATTCACACAGCTGAATAAACTGGAAACATGGAGTGTACAGCGTTGTTCAATGTTACACCTCGCAACACGGGATTCAAACTCGGGCTCCCTCTGTTGAGGTTCCGATGCTCCGAACAACATTAAGCGACAGTCTACGATTTGTCCCACTAAGTGACGGTCTACGACCAGTAATTCTAAATCACGCTACGAATGAACCCAATGCACCTTTCTTTTCGACAGCGCAAAGATCACCAGTACCTATACATAAGTTACTGATTGGGCAGACTGATAGACGCGTCTATGTCACGCGATTTCTACGCATCAGTACATGGTCGCCAAGTTGTCGAGCCCAATGTTTGTGTTGTCGCCAATTATAATTGAGACTGTGTTTTCATTTTGTAATATCTCGTTGCAGCAGGAGCCGATGTAGTTACAAGAACATTATAGGACTGTTGATGATGCATATACCACAAGAACGAGCGGGAACGGCCAGACGGCCGGTCGGACGAACGGACTTTGATGTGACTCAAGAGAGTTTTGTGGCAAACAAAGAGTAGGGACCAAATGATTGTAATTGTTAAGCATGACTACAAACAGGAAGGGCGCGCATAATCTGCATTGGATATTCCAACCGCCAAACTATGCGTAAGCTTGGCACTATTTGTTTTCCAACATCCGGTTGGTTACATCATTGGCTTTTTGAGGCTTAGAGAGTGGATCCAACTCATTCAGCCAACGATAGTTAAAATATAATGTATTGACCCGGTGTGTATTTACCACTGTATTGTTGTAATTGTACAGCCTGACAACTTCGTTCGTGCACCAGATCTTCATTATCATCATCTCTATCGAGATCACTGCAGGCTGGTAGTTATTGTCCCGTGTTTGGACTCACCGCTAACATTTTCCCATAACAGACCCGGTATCTCTGTGTGTCCCTGTATCTATAATTATATGTGTACATGTCTGTGTCCGTATCCGTGTATGTGAACGTATATTTGTATGTATGTCCGTGTCCGTGTATGTGTGTGCCTATGTCCGTGTATGTGTGTGCCTGTGTCCGTGTATGTATATGTGTCCGTGTGTCCGTGTATGTATATGTGTCCGTGTATGTGTATGTGTATGTGTACGTGTAATATACAGACTGAAGCAACAATGCACCCGTGAATTGAAGTCAGACTGGTGGGAAAGGAAGGCAGTGGAGCTGCAGAGAGCGGCTGACAGAAACGACATGAAGGGGTTCTGCAATGGACTGAAGGAAGTGTGGGGACTCGAGAAGAAGGGAGATGTTCACCTGAAATCAACAGATGGAATGGAGACCTTCTCTGACAGCAAGACAATTGTGGCAAGTTGGAGTGAACATTTCCAGAAGCTACTCTACGTGTCTGGCGACATAGATCACGAAGCTCTGGACAACATCTCGCAGCGCATTATCAAGACAAGTCTCGATGAGATTCCAACTATGGATGAGATGGCTAGAGCAATCGGCGCCCTGAAATATAGCAAAAACACCTGGAGGAGATGGAATTCCTGCAGACGTTTGGAAGCAGGGAGGAGACAATCTGTTCAGCAGACTGCACCAATTAATCACCAATGACTGGGAAGTTGGCTCTGAACCACAACCATCGAGGATGCTAGCATTGTAACCATCTACAAGAAAGGTGATCGAACAGAGTGTGGGAACTATAGAAAAATCTCTCTTCTTTCCATAGCAAGCAAGATCTTCGTCAGGATCGTTGTCAACAGAATATATACCCACATAACACCAGAGGTAGTTCCGGGGACACAATGTGGCTTCAGAGGTAACCGGAACACCGTGAATATTATATTTTGTCTCCGACAACTACAAGAAAAGTGCATTGAGCAGGACCGACCACATTACATGGTATTTGTCGACTTCAGTAAGGCGTTCGATACAGTAGGGAGGACCGTGCTATGGCAGCTACAGAGGAACTATGATTGCCCAGAGAAGTTCACAAGAATGATCGGGGCACTACATACCGGAATGATGGCGAATGTTCGTGTTGGAGGGGAAGTCTCGGAATCGCTCAGTGTCACAAATTGGGTCAAGCAAGGTTGCGCACTGGTTCCCATGCTCTTCTTCACCTTCAGCAATGCTCGACGAGGCTTTCCCTGATATGGGGGGTGGTGTCTATATATAGTCCAAACAGAGCGCTGACCTATTCAACGTCGCACACTTCAGAGCGAAGACCAAGACTACTCGGATACTGATGACAGAGCTGCTATTCGCAGATGACAGTGCACTGGTTGCACACTCTGCTGAAGAGATGCAGAATATAGTGGATGTTTTCTCCAATGCGTCACAGAATTTCATCCTGAAGATTAAAATCGAGAAGACCGAGGTGCTGTACCAACCCTACTCTACAAGAACCCGAGAGGAGGATATCATGGTAGATAGACACAAGCTGCACTCTGTTATGGAATTCACCTACCTCTGAAGTACTATATCAAGTAATGAATGCATTGTCGATGAAATACAGATGAGGATGGCCAACGCTAGTGCATTTTTCGGCCGACTACGACAGAGACTCTGGAACAACCACCATGTGTTCATGCGGGTTAAAGGCAAGATATACCGTGTAATCATGTTGTCACCCCTCCTATGATGCCGATGCCTGAACAGCGTACTGAGAGAGGACAGGTGAAAAAGTTGCATGCCTTCATGATGCGACATCTGCCTTCAATCATGAGGATAACATAGATGGACAAAGTGACAAACAAGGAAATACTCGACCGGACAGGGCTGCCATTTATTAAAGTTCTTCTGATCAGAAAGAATCTCCGGTGGACTGGACACATCATGAGGATGTCACCAGACAGGCTATCTCAACTATATTCTGGTCAAAGAAAGAGAGGGCGCCATCGTCTCCGGTTCAAGGATACCATCAAGAGAAACCTGAAGCTGAGAGACATAAAGATCGACTCATGGACATCACTCTCACAGCAGAGAGACAAATGGAGAGCAACATTCAACTGATCAAAGCAGTCTTTGTCGCTTTGCGACCGACAACATTATGAGGTGATGTGTGTGTGTGTGTGTGTGTGTGTGTGTGCGTGCGTGTGCGTGTGCGTGTGCGTGTGCGTGTGCGTGTGCGTGTGCGTGTGCGTGTGCGTGTGCGTGTGCGTGTGCGTGTGCGTGTGCGTGTGCGTGTGCGTGTGCGTGTGCGTGTGCGTGTGCGTGTGCGTGTGCGTGTGCGTGTGCGTGTGCGTGTGCGTGTGCGTGTGCGTGTGCGTGTGCGTGTGCGTGTGCGTGTGCGTGTGCGTGTGCGTGTGCGTGTGCGTGTGCGTGTGCGTGTGCGTGTGCGTGTGCGTGTGCGTGTGCGTGTGCGTGTGCGTGTGCGTGCGCGCGCGCGCGCACGCGCACGCGCACGCGCACGCGCACGCGCACGCGCACGCGCACGCGCACGCGCACGCGCACGCGCACGCGCACGCGCACGCGCACGCGCACGCGCACGCGCACGCGCACGCGCACGCGCACGCGCACGCGCACGCGCACGCGCACGCGCACGCGCACGCGCACGCGCACGCGCACGCGCACGCGCACGCGCACGCGCACGCGCACGCGCACGCGCACGCGCACGCGCACGCGCACGCGCACGCGCACGCGCACGCGCACGCGCACGCGCACGCGCACGTGTATTTACTGACTATGTATCCATACTCGTTTTTTCCGTTTTCTTTTATGTCCCTGTGCCCGTGCCCGTGCCCGTGCCCGTGCCCGTGCCCGTGCCCGTGCCCGTGCCCGTGCCCGTGCCCGTGCCCGTGCCCGTGCCCGTGCCCGTGCCCGTGCCCGTGCCCGTGCCCGTGCCCGTGCCCGTGCCCGTGCCCGTGCCCGTGCCCGTGCCCGTGCCCGTGCCCGTGCCCGTGCCCGTGCCCGTGCCCGTGCCCGTGCCCGTGCCCGTGCCCGTGCCCGTGCCCGTGCCCGTGCCCGTGCCCGTGTGTATGTGTGTGTGGCCATGTATCTGTTCGTGTCCATATCCGCTGATGTGTGACCATTTTCTTGTCTGTGTCTTTGGATTTGCCTGTATCTGTGTCTAGATATATGTATGTGTCCTGTGCATGTCAAAGTGAGCCCCCATGTTCCTGACAGAGACAACATATTTGATGTTGACTCCATCACCAACATGGATCTCTGGTAGACTATATCAGAGGAAGATGATATCTAGGCTGGATCTCCTCCATCCAAGCCTGCAAGGAAAGTTCACAATATCTCAGGTGAAAGAGACTCACGACCGCAAGGAGATACACTTTACTCCCGGAGAGAGTGTGTATGTCAAGAACTTTGGGCCAGCACAAAAAATACTGATCGGTACGATCATTCGCGTGACCGATCCTGTGTCATATGCGGTAGCACTCCAGGAGGGAAGATAGTGACGAAGACAAGTAGGTCATCGTCGATCGCGTCGTGCGGACGGCGATTAAATGATTCCTGTCTGTCAGAGAGAACAAGTGGACAGGGACACTGAGATCACACCGCAGAACGCCTACAAACCATTCGGTTCGGTTCTACCGAAGCATCGATACCCCCTGTGTCGAGTGTGACAACCGAAGCGACTGAGGTCGACCGTGACACTGTAGTGACAGAGACTCGTGACATTGCTGACAGTGTATATGTATATGTATATGTATCTGGTATGCAGGTATTGCAGTACCTCAGGTATTGCAATACCTCAGGGAGTTTGACGCCCCTGCCATGCAGAGTTGTAAACCACTGCCTTGTGGTATAGGTTCTTGTCAGAACCGAAGGCTAAGGGAGCAAACCCTAAACAGAAAACCATGTCACTGTGGCAGCATCAAGGGCGGTTGGTGTATGGAACTCCCAACATCTCTCGACCAGCCACTGCAGGGACAAATAGTTTGCGCCTGTCTTGACATGTTCTTGCCGGTGTGAGACCTCTATTTGTTCCCCGAGAGAGTGTCGCTAGTAACTTGCAAAAGCCAGCGGTACTTCAAAAGTTTTTGCTAGCAGCTTCCATGAAATGTACAACTGCACGAAACATGATACCGGATCGGCCGTCGCCCGGGTTACCAAGGACCGCGCTGCTCGACCTCATCTTCCGTCGACAGTGGAAAATCAGCTAGGAAGAAGAAGACAAAGAAGACAACTACTGACAATTGGACAATGGAACGTCAGGACTCTCCTCGACCGAGAAGGAGCTAACCGACCAGAAAGACGTACGGCACTAGTAGCAATGGAACTTGCCAAATACAACATCGACATCGCCGCCCTATGTGAAACAAGGTTCTCAGAGTCTGGTAGTCTCGACGACTTGGAATACTCTTTCTTCTGGAGTGGCAAACCCGAAGGAGAAAGAAGGGAGGCCGGAGTGGGCTTTGCTATCAAAAAGGATATCATCACAAAGCTGACAGAAATGCCACGGCCAGTAAGTGACAGAATCATGACGATGAGACTACCTCTGAGCAAGGACAACTTTGCTACAATTATCAACGTGTATGCTCCGACAATGACAAACCCAGACGAAAACAAGGAGGCCTTCTACAACCAGCTCACAAGTGTGCTCAGGGGCATCCCTCATACCGATAAGCTACTGCTGATAGGAGACTTCAATGCGAGGATAGGAAGAGACAATGACAAGTGGCCCTTGGTCATGGGCAAACATGGGATTGGGAAATGCAACTCCAATGGCGAACTTCTACTGGCTCTGTGCTCTGAGTTCGAACTGATAGTGACGAACACCATGTTCAAGCAGAAGGATGAACGCAAGACCACCTGGATGCATCCTCGTTCCAAACACTGGCATATGATCGACTTCATCATCACGAGGTGTCGGGATAAGATGGACATCCACAGCACCCGAGCCATGCGTGGAGCAAACTGCTGGACCGATCACCAGATGCTGAGATCAAAAGTGGCTTTCAGAATACGACAAAAGCACAACAGGCAAGGGACAAATAAGCCGACCAAGCTCAACACTGCAAAACTAAGTACCATCAGCCATAGGGAGAGTTTTGAGCAGGAGATGGACAGTGCTCTCGCCCATTGGGAGGAGAAGGAAAACTCAACACCAGACGAGGAATGGGCAGCTCTGCAGCAGGTTGTGTACAACACAGCCAAGACATATCTTGGCAAGCCGGACAGAAAACACCAGGACTGGTTCGACCCCAACGACCAGGAGCTACAGACTCTTATGAGCAGAAGAGATCAAGCCCACCAGAGAGTGTTGCAAACCAGGAGTACTAGATCCACCACTGCAGCATACAAAGATGCCTGCAGACTGCTACAAAAACACACCCGTGCACTGAAGTCGGACTGGTGGGAAAGGAAAGCAGTGGAGCTGCAGAGAGCTGCCGACAGTAACAACATGAAGGGCTTCTACAATGGACTGAAGGAAGTGTGGGGACCCAAAAAGAAGGGACCTGTTCAACTAAAATCAACAGACGGAATGGAAACCTTCTCTGACAGCAAGAGAGTTGTGGCAAGATGGAGTGAACACTTCCAGAAGCTACTCAACGTCCCTGGCGACATAGATCACGAAGCTCTGGACAACATCCCGCAGCGCATTACCAAGACAAGCCTTGATGAGATTCCAACTATGGATGAGATGGCTAGAGCAATCGCCAGCCTGAAAGATGGCAAAGCACCTGGAGGAGATGGAATTCCTGCAGAAGTATGGAAGCATGGAGGAGACAATCTGTTCAGCAGACTGCACCAACTAATCACCAATGCCTGGGAGATGGGTTCTGTACCACAAGCATGGAAGGATGCAAGCATTATAACCATCTACAAGAAAGGTGATCGAACAGACTGTGGGAACTATAGAGGAATCTCTCTTCTTTCCATAGCAGGCAAGATCTTCGCCAGGATCCTCCTCAACAGACTATCTACCCACCTAACACCAGAGGTAGTTCCGGAGACACAATGTGGCTTCAGAGGTAACCGGAGCACCGTGGATATGATATTTTGTCTCCGACAACTACAAGAAAAGTGCATTGAGCAGGACCGACCACTGAACATGGTATTTGTCGACTTCAGTAAGGCGTTCGATACAGTTGGGAGGACCGGACTATGGCAGCTACTGAAGAAGTATGGCTGCCCAGAGAAGTTCACAACAATGATCGAGGCACTACATACCGGAATGATGGCGACTGTTAATGTTGGAGGGGAAGTCTCGGAATCGTTCAGGGTCACAAATGGGGTCAAGCAAGGCTGTGTACTGGCGCCCACGCTCTTTTCCATCTTCCTATCAGCAATGCTCGACAATGCTTTCCGAGACATGGGGGATGGCATCTACATACAGTCCAGACAGAGCGCTGACCTATTCAATGTCGCACACTTCAGAGCGAAGACCAAGACTACACGGATACTGATGAGGGAGCTGCTATTCGCAGATGACAGTGCACTGGTTGCACACTCTGCTGAAGAGATCCAGAAAATAGTGGATGCTTTTTCCAATGCGTCAAAGAAGTTCGGCCTGAAGATTAACATCAAGAAGACCGAGGTGCTGTACCAACCCAACTCTACAAGAACCCGAGAGGAGGATATCATGGTTGATGGAAACAAGCTGAACTCTGTTATGGAATTCACCTACCTCGGAAGCACTATATCAAGTGACGGATGCATTGACGATGAAATACAGAGGAGGATGGCCAAGGCTAGTGCATCTTTCGGCCGACTACGCCAGAGACTCTGGAACAACCACCATGTGTCCATGCGGGTTAAAGGCAAGATATACCGTGCAATTGTGCTGTCCACCCTCCTATACGGAGCCGAGGCCTGGACAGTGTACAGACGACAGGTGAAAAAGTTGCATGCCTTCATGATGCGACATCTGCGTTCGATCATGAGGATAACCTGGATGGACAAAGTGACAAACAAGGAAATACTCGAACGGACAGGGCTGCCATCTATGGAAGATCTTCTGATCAGAAAGAATCTCCGGTGGACTGGACACCTCATGAGGATGTCATCAGACAGGCTACCGAAGCAGGTTCTCTACTCCCAACTGTCTTCTGGTCACAGAAAGAGAGGGCGCCCTCGTCTCCGGTTCAAAGATACCATCAAGAGAAACCTGAAGCTGAGAGACATAAAGATCGACTCCTGGACATCACTCTCACAGCAGAGAGACAAATGGAGAGCAAGAGTCAAGTGATGGAAGCAGTCTTTGTCGCTTCGCGACCGACAGCATGATGATGATATGTATATGCATATGCATATGCATATGTATATGTATATGCATATGCATATATATATATATATATATATGTATATGTATATATATATATATATATATATATATATATATATATATATATATATATATATATATATATATGTGTGTGTGTGTGTGTGTGTGTGTGTGTGTGTGTGTGTGTGTGTGTGTGTGTGTGTGTTTTGAGTGTGCGTACGAACATGCAAATACTATTGATAAATACGTATTCCTATAAGTACGCATACATATGTTTATAAATAAATTAAATGAGTGAATAAATACGTGGTTAAATACTATAAAAATTAAACCGAATAGCACTAATAAAAACGTTGTTGATTTATTTATTCTTTTTTATTTATTGATGTTTGTATTTATTTATTTATCGGTGTAACGGCCGGATTGGTAAAATCATAAGCGAAAAGTTGTGATTTACTTCTACGTATAGAGAGATAAAGAGAGAGAGAGAGAGAGAGAGAGAGAGAAAGATAGAAAGAGTGAGAGTAAGAGAAAGAGATAGGGTTTGGGAACAGCTGTTCTAGAGCATATTTGGTTTTGTGTCGTGCGCACGACTATATCTTGTGCAATTTTAAACAGGGAGCGCGGTGCTGCTTTATTTATTCTACACACAGACATGCGGACACCACGCACGCAACCAGACAGGCGTGCAGGCACCCACACAGGCATGGATGCAAGCACGGACTTCAGACTTCTTAGAAAATGACAGCATCAGTTTAGTTATTGCTAAGACATACAGAGTGTGTAGGGATGCATTTATATTGAACATTTAGCGCGTCATATAAAGCAAAACAAACGATAAACGATGGAAGTCATCAACGACACCAAGAAATTGTCAGTTGGAGATCCCATCAGTGACGTTTACGGACGCAGCGGTGATATCTCTATCCTGTGTGTATGTGTGTATGTATGTATGTGTGTGTGTGTGTGTGTGTGTGTGTGTGTGTGTGTGTGTGTGTGTGTGTGTGTGTGTGTGTGTGTGTGTGTGTGTGTGTGTGTGTGTGTGTGTGTGTGTGTGTGTGGTGTGTTTGGGTGTCTATATGTGTAAGTGTGTATATATGTGTGTAGAGCCAAATGTGTGTGTAGAGCCAAAACACATTTGACGGCTGAATTTCTATGAATGTTGACTAAAGAAATAATCACAATATGTCGCAGTCACATGTTGTCAACATCATTAGTACTAACACGTATTGCGTACCAAAATTTGCATTCATTAACTATTGTAGCGTAGGTTAGTTACCGTGGAATAGATCATTCATGCAACATGACGTTACTGTTGTCCCGTCGGCAATACCTTGGTTCCCTGGAGTTTTGAACCGACGTCGGCCATCATAATGGTCGTAGCTTCATTTCGACTTTCTTAAGCGAGTAGTGTTGTGCATGCCAAGCATACCACTCGACGCCGTCGCCGTAGGAATCGTGATGGCCTCGGAGGTAGAGGCCGTTCAAGTTGGCATGTTGACATGCCACATACCACCAGCCTCCCTTGAACCTCTGAGCACAGTGTGATGAACCGGCCACGTCATTGTCACGGTCTTTCGTGCTGAATGCGTGGCCATGGTGTAACGAAAGGGAATCCCCTGCAACATTCGTTTTGTACACATTTTGAGTAAAACGATTGTATCGAATTACAGATTATCGTATGATATATATTAGTTCTTGTTAGTGTTCGTGCCGAACGAAGAATGTTAAATGGCACGTCCTAGACATAGTCCTTAATACTATGAAATACCGTTGATTGAAAATAGTCATTTGTTATGCTTTACCCGAGGTGTAGGTATTCATCATATATCATGTTAGGGTAGAATTACATTGACATTGCTTTGAATTGATAACTTACGTCTCCTCTCTATTTTGACGTAATGGAATTGTACGAGCAGTGCGGATCTTTCGAAAACGTACTTTGACCGTCTGCCATACAGGAAGCGGTGCACATTAAACAAATGTATATGACCTCTGAAAGCATTTACAGTATGTAATATTTTAGATTTTGTATGATCTTAAAATATTCGTAATATATGATTTCATGAACATCTACAAAGCCTTCTAGCTAATATCGTCCACGGAGAATCTTGCTGTGGTCAAGCACCAGCAGCTCGGCCAGGTGTAGTGCATTCCTGTGCTCAACGAGGCGTGTCTAGGCTGACCAGACTGAAACGTTGCATTGTGTTCGGGGGCTCATTGTGTCCCGATGCCAGTTGACCTGCTGACACACCGTATTCGAACCGGGCAGTTCGCGCCGTGTCAAGAAAGAGTGCACAATCTCTATCGCAACGCGAACAGTGACATGTGTCGGCGACCCTGGGGTAACCCTGTCGTGACGGCCGGATTCGTCTTTGTCGTACTTGTGTCGATATTTGTAGCGATCGGCATCTAGGCGGCACAAAAACATGGATCGTCGGCACCGGCAATACTGGATGTTGTGTTGACAGACTGCATGCCTATCCACGCTGTGAGTCAATTCCTTGGCAACATATAGGTACACCTGTTCAATTAAAGATCGGCTCGTATGTTCTACTGATGCTGTTGTTGTGTGGGGATGTTTCGTTAAATCCCGACCATCGTAATTACAAATGTCCGTGTGGCGTGTGACACAAGCCCGTGAAATGCAACCAGAAAGATCTACCATGTGACTCGTGTGAAACATGGTCACATTTGAAGTTCTTGCCAGAAGCCATGTTACGTCCGTCCGTGTTACCGATCTGGATTACGCTAGACTGTCACTGTCTAACGAGAACTGGTGTTGCTTCCAGTGTCAACTCCCCACGTTTAGTGACTCGTTCTTCTAATCTGCTGACTCACTTAAAAATGATATTGATCATGAAAGGACATCTACGTCTGATGTAAATGATGTATTCCACGAACTTCGCTCAGTGAGGAAGAAATACGCTACGAACATCATCGTCTCACACATTAACATCACAGCCTGCGTAACATATTTTATGAACTGTCGGACTTATTTTCAAGTATGCTTGTGGACATTTTTTTTTTATAAGTGAGACTAAACTAGATTCTTCTTTTAGTCAGGCTCAATGTTACGGACATGGCTTTCAGAAAAGACCGGACTGATCGAGGTGGGGGCATTTTAGTTTATGTTAGATCAAGCTTACCCACACGTCAGCGCCCACATCTCGAGTTAAATCATGTGGAAAGCAACATTATTGAGACAACAGTATCTGGCCGCAAATGGGCGATTGTCTGCGTCTGTCGGCCACCTTCGATGCTTAACTCTACTTTTATTGATGATTTTCTTCAAGTATAGATTAACTTCATGTTCATTTTGACAATATCATTGTTAGTGGAGATTTTAACTATGACCTCGTGAATCCTGACAAATCCCAACCTTTGCAAACGTTATATGACATATCTGATTTTACTAATCTTATCAAGACTCCACCATGTTTTATGAAAGACGCACACCCTTAAATTTAGGATGTTATCCTTCCTTCCATCGTCCTTGCGGACATTTTAAACGGGCATGTCCAGAAAAAAGATATAACAGTCAAAACCAAACAAGCCCCTTCTATGAATGCCAAACTATGTAAAGTAACCATTAAAAGGTCAATGTTTTGTTTAACAAGTAAACAAAAGTGGCGTACTCCGGCCAATTATACGCAAATAATTCTCTGTACCAAACTAAAACGTCAATCGATACGAAATTACTTTTCCGAGAGGTCCGCAGGTCATCATCATCATCGTGCTGTCGGTCGCGAAGCGACAAAGACTGCTTCCATCACTTGACTCTTGCTCTCCATTTGTCTCTCTGCTGTGAGAGTGATGTCCATGAGTCGATCTTTATGTCTCTCATCTTTAGGTTTCTCTTGATGGTATCTTTGAACCGGAGACGAGGGCGCCCTCTCTTTCTCTGACCAGAAGACAGTTGAGAGTAGAGAACCTGCTTCGGTAGCCTGTCTGGTGACATCCTCATGAGGTGTCCAGTCCACCGGAGATTCTTTCTGATCAGAAGATCTTCCATAGATGGCAGCCCTGTTCGTTCTAGTATTTCCTTGTTTGTCACTTTGTCCATCCAGGTTATCCTCATGATCGAACGCAGATGTCGCATCATGAAGGCATGTAGCTTTTTAACCTGTCGTCTGTACACTGTCCAGGCCTCAGCTCCGTATAGGAGGGTGGACAGCACGATTGCACGGTATATCTTGCCTTTAACCCGCATGGACACATGGTGGTTGTTCCAGAGTCTCTGGCGTAGTCGGCCGAAAGATGCACTAGCCTTGGCCATCCTCCTCTGTATTTCGTCGTCAATGCATCCATCACTTGATATAGTGCTTCCGAGGTAGGTGAATTCTAGAACAGAGTTCAGCTTGTTTCCATCAACCATGATATCCTCCTCTCGGGTTCTTGTAGAGTTGGATTGGTACAGCACCTCGGTCTTCTTGATGTTAATCTTCAGGCCGAACTTCTTTGACGCATCGGAGAAAGTATCCACTATTTTCTGCATCTCTTCAGCAGAGTGTGCAACCAGTGCACTGTCATCTGCGAATAGCAGCTCTCTCATCAGTATCCGAGTAGTCTTGGTCTTTGCTCTGAAGTGTGCGACGTTGAATAGGTCAGCGTTCTGTCTGGACTGTATGTAGATGCCATCCCCCATGTCTCGGAAAGCCTCGTCGAGCATTGCTGATAGGAAGATGGAGAAGAGCGTGGGGGCCAGTACACAACCTTGCTTGACCCCATTTGTGACACTGAACGATTCCGAGACTTCTCCTTCAACACTAACTTTTGCCATCATTCCAGTATGTAGTGCCTCGATCATTGTTGTGAACTTCTCTGGGCAGCCATACTTCCTCAGTAGCTGCCATAGCCCGGTCCTCCCAACTGTATCAAACGCCTTGCTGAAGTCGACAAATACCATGTACAGTGGTCGGTCCTGCTCAATGCACTTTTCTTGTAGTTGTCGGAGACAAAATATCATATCCACGGTGCTCCGGTTACCTCTGAAGCCACATTGTGTCTCCGGAACTACCTCTGGTGTTATGTGAGTAGATAGTCTGTTGAGGAGGATCTTCGCGAAGATCTTGCCCGCTATGGAAAGAAGAGAGATTCCTCTATAGTTCCCACAGTCTGTTCGATCACCTTTCTTGTAGATGGTTACAATGCTGGCATCCTTCCATGCTTGTGGTACAGAACCCACCTCCCAGGCATTGGTGATTAGTTGGTGCAGTCTGCTGAACAGATTTTCTCCTCCGTGCTTCCATACTTCTGCAGGAATTCCATCTCCTCCAGGTGCTTTGCCATCTTTCAGGCCGGCGATTGCTCTAGCCATCTCATCCATAGTTGGAATCTCATCGAGGCTTGTCTTGATAATGCGCTGCGGGATGTTGTCCAGAGCTTCGTGATCTATGTCGCCAGGGACGTTGAGTAGCTTCTGGAAGTGTTCACTCCATCTTGCCACAACTCTCTTGCTGTCAGAGAAGGTCTCCATTCCATCTGATGATTTCAGTTGAACAGATCCCTTCTTTTTGGGACCCCACACTTCCTTCAGCCCATTGTAGAAGCCCTTCATGTTGTTACTGTCAGCAGCTCTCTGCAGCTCCACTGCCTTCCTTTCCCACCAGTCTGACTTCAGTGCACGCGTGTGTTTTTGTAGCAATCTGCAGGCATCTTTGTATGCTGCAGTGGTGGACCTGGTGCTCCTGGTTTGCAACACTCTCTGGTGGGCTTGGTCTCTTCTGTTCATAAGAGTCTGTAGCTCCTGGTCGTTGGGGTCGAACCAGTCCTGGTCTTTTCTGTCTGGCTTGCCAAGATATGTCTTGGCTGTGTTGTACACGACCTGCTGCAGAGCAGCCCATTCCTCATCTGGTGTTGAGTTTTCCTTCTCCTCCCATTGGGCGAGAGCACTGTCTATCTCCTGCTCAAAACTCTCCCTATGGCTGGTGGTACTTAGTTTTGCAATGTTCAGCTTGGTCGGCTTACTTGTCCCTTGCCTGTTGTGCTTTTGTCGTATTCTGAAAGCCACTTTTGACCTCAGCATCTGGTGATCAGTCCAGCAGTTTGCTCCACGCATGACTCGGGTACTGTGGATGTCCATCTTATCCCGACACCTCGTGATGATGAAGTCGATCATATGCCAATGTTTCGAACGAGGATGCATCCAGGTGGTCTTGCGTTCATCCTTCTGCTTGAACATGGTGTTCGTCACTATCAGTTCGAACTCAGAGCACAGAGCCAGTAGAAGCTCGCCATTGGAGTTGCATTTCCCAATCCCATGTTTGCCCATGACCAAGGGCCACTTGTCATTTTCTCTTCCTATTCTCGCATTGAAGTCTCCTATCAGCAGTAGCTTATCTGTACGAGGGATGCCACTGAGCACACTTGCCAGCTGGTTGTAGAAGGCCTCCTTGTTTTCATCTGGGTTTGTCATTGTTGGAGCGTACACGCTGATAATTGTAGCAAAGTTGTCCTTGCTCAGAGGTAGTCTCATCGTCATGATTCTGTCACTTACTGGCCGTGGCATTTCTGTCAGCTTTGTGACGATATCCTTCTTGATAGCAAAGCCCACTCCTGCCTCCCTTCTTTCTCCTTCCGGTTTGCCACTCCAGAAGAAAGAGTATTCCAAGTCGTCGAGACTACCAGACTCTGAGAACCTTGTTTCACATAGGGCGGCGATGTCGATGTTGTATTTGGCAAGTTCCATTGCGACTAGTGCCGTACGTCTTTCTGGTCGGTTAGCTCCATCTCGGTCGAGGAGAGTCCTGACGTTCCATTGTCCAATTGTCAGTAGTTGTCTTCTTTGTCTTCTTCCGCAGGTGGACCCTAGTAAAAAGACGTTTAGGCGGGAACTCACTGAACCGGTCGGCCGGCCGGCCGTCCGATGCACGAAAAATGAAATCGGCCGGGCGTCGTAGGAACATCGGGCCGTCGCCCTTTTTGGTCATTTTGGAACTTTTCCAATAGAGACATAAATCCTTCGTGCATGAAACAGCCGGCCAAATGAACTGCGAAAAACTATATTTTTATATAGGTTTGTATTTCTCAAAGTGTTTTTGAGAGAAATTCAGTGAAGGTCAATGGATAATGCTTTTAACTCAGCTCGTTTAAGCAATATTACAAATTAATTAAACTTGTTTTGTATATTTTCTTAGACTGTATGTCTTAATTGTGTAACATTACAAATCATCAAAATATGAAACAAATGTTTCAATACAACGTATCTGTGAAGTAACCGGATTGCAGTAATTTAACTATAACACAATGTTAAGCTCAAATGATTAAGTATTACAAATAAAGACAAACATACTGAGTCGGACACTATGTTGGACACTAAGTTGCTTATTCGTTGTTTGCTAGGCATGTTCGAGTTGTTTCATGCTACCAAATTGTTGATACAGACTTTCGTTTTATATTACGTAAGCAGATCAGGATCCACGCTTAATTATCTTCTGTCCAGTTCCAGTCAGAACAGACGTACAGCAATGTTAATGACTTATGCAGTGCTTACACTATATGGCTAACAAAAACAAGCATTATTGATGAGGGTTCTTGTTTTACAAACAAAAAACATAATTGATGTTTCTTTTCCAGGGAATGATGGACAAGGTAAGGCCTCAACAGGTTGAGCAGGATGATGAACGGAACCGACGGCATGCAGAGTCTGCATGCCATGAATTATACACAGTAATCTAAGCTAACTATATGCATTGCAGACTAGTTAGCTTAGATTACTGTGTATAATTAATTTGTTAATGAATAATAATAATAAACAAAACTGAAGAAAAAACGGCATGTGTAAACGTTTTACTGCATTAATAAGGGTTTCCGGAAGGTTCTCTATGTGTTACCATGTAACGTCACCAGGTAAGGTTATAATAACGGATACAAGACATTTCATTTTAACGTTATCGTAACGTGAAATTGTTCGTTGTGTATCTATCTATGTTACTTAGAAATCAAACAATCGTTTGTTTAAGAGGAAACTCAAAACAAAACTGTATCTCGATAATATATGTTTCGATGACGTTTATGTTATGACATAAATTATAATTACCTGCTGTTCCGCTGTATGGCCCAAGTGTCAGTTTGTATTGTTCTACTTCCGCGCCAACGGCGAAGGAGGAGTAATCTGCAAGTCTCCTTTCGTCCTCGAAATCCTCCATGTCTATCCGTAGGGTATATTGTCCTTGCGATGTTATATCATTGAGGTAATCGTTGCCTGAAATATAATGGATTAGCAATGCTCATCTTCGTTTAGTTTACAACGTAAACAGCACCGGTTATCAAACAGGGTAGCACATTTACATTGAAGTATCATAACTTGACTCTCATAAAGCAGGTGTGCATAATTGAACGCATCAGAATAAATAACTTGAGGTCACATTAATATGTATATATATATATATATATATATATATATATATATATATATGTGTGTGTATATATATGTATATATATATATATATATATATATATATATATTAACTTAAATCACATCACAATTAATACAACGAAGCCATAACAGGTAGACGACTTACATTGTTTATAATAAATACAAATTTTATAATTAACTATTGGCAAGGATTTCTTAGTATCACGCTTTATCAAGAACTATTTTGTATTGATAGATCCGACGTCAAGCTATTATAAAAATAAAACCGTGCTTTGTGTTTGTGGTATTATTATATACATAGTATATATTTACACACCGAGCCAAAATTCTCCGTTCACGTCACCGAATCCTTTTTTATAGCTGGCCCAGTCGCGGTAGAAGTCGACAGAGCCGTCTTGTCTTCTCTGGAACACCTACACGTGACAAATAATGTCAAAATATCCTTTACAACAAACACCTATATGTGACAACGAATAACAATTTAATTGAAAACCATTTAAAAGAAATGCAAATAAATATGCGATAGCGAACAAGAGCACCTACCCGCTTCTACAAACATATAATATATTAACTCGAACATCAACAGGCAGTAACGAACACAAACATGTGGCATCGAACGTATCCATTTGACAAATCGTTAATATGTAAACAAACAAAATAATGTGACACGGAACACCTACACATAAAGTAACAAATATGTGATTGCAAATATCTGATACATGATATACACAATGACAAACATGTGATCAAGAGTGTATACACATGACAAACATGTGACATCAAAAACTACACGAGACAACGAATATACATATATGAAAACGAACACATGCATATAAAAATGTGACAACAACGTTGACAGTATGATGCAGAAAATGTCATATAAGATACCTCAATGTTTGCTAGGCGTCAATGTTGTGGACAACATTTTCTTATTATGTTTTAGTTTTCAAACTGACATATAGGTGTATAGGTGTGCATGGTTGTGTGCATATGACCGTGTAATAATAATAATAATAATAATAATAATAATAATAATAATAATAATAATAATAATAATAATAATAATAATAATAATAATAATAATAATAATAATAATAATAATAATAATAATAATAATAATACAAATAATAAATATATAACTTCAACTGGGGCACATCAATGCAAAAGCATGAAGCGATCTTACAGTTATTAAACAATTCCAATTATCAACAGATTGATTGATAGGCCGTGGAGCTTTGGTGGATAGGCATGTGTGTTGTGTACTGCGTGTGTGTGTGTGTGTGTGTGTGTGTGTGTGCGTGCGTGCGTGTGTGTGTGGGTGTGTGTGTGTGTGTGGGCGTGTGTATGTGTGCGTGCGTGCGTGTATGTGTGTGGGTGTGTGTGTGGGCGTGTGTGTGTGTGTGTGTGTGTGTGTGTGTGTGTGTGTGTGTGTGTGTGTGTGTGTGTGTGTGTGTGTGTGTCTGTATGTGTGTATGTGTGTGTGTGTGTGTGTGTGTGTGTGTGTGTGTGTTTGTCTGTCTGTGTGTGTGTGTGTCTGTGTGTGTGTGTGTGTGTGTGTGTGTTTGTATGTGGGTGTGTATGCGTGTGTGTGCGGGCGACTGTGAGTATGTGTCTGTGCGTGATGTACATACCAACCAAGCTTCTCCCTCTGAGTCCATATCACAGTAGACACGGACAAACGTCCTCGCCTTGGCCAGGTAGACCTCGTACACGCCAGTCACGTTGTTGCCGTCCCTCAGTAGATCGTAGCAGTCGCGGGGAGCAAACCATCGCTTCGACACTAAATAAAATAAGTGTAGTTGAAAATAAATGATAACATTTCGTAGTTAAAATAGTTTAATAAACCAATAAGAGATCTAGCTACTTCGCTATACAAACGTCAATTTCTACAAGCTGTTTCGTGGCTGTAGCAGTAACTCAGCGTCGTTGAATTAGTGATGTTCTGAAAGCTATAAATGTCCGGTATTTAACAAAAATACTAATAGTAACTTGGTTTTAGTCACAAGTGTCCGAATAAGCAGAACTTGATTTGTACAAACGCACTGCAAGCAAAACGTGACTGCTAAGACACCCGACAGTCGCTGCTGTCCTGTCAGAACATTAACAGAGCCAGTGAGAATGATTCCTTAATGGATTACGTGTTACGTAGCGAAAGAACTGGTGTGTTCATACACATGCAGTCAATCGGTGGATCGCAGACATCATAATTAGTGTTCGTTTGTCTACGGACTGTCGCATTTTCTCGAGAGATCGCTCATCCCTCGCGATATTCTGGTGCGACATGCATGTATGTATGCTTTGATTATGTAACCTTATGTAGTGTCACTGCGCGAAGCCGTCAGTCGGCACCACTGTTTTGGATTATGCCACAGGTTTACGTGTATAATAGTAATTCATGTTTAAATAGTATGCATGCTTTTGATAACAAAATTAAGTTGTACAATATTTATGCACAAAATAAAAGGAACACGCGCGTGTGTGTATGTGCGTGCTTGTGTATGTGCGTGCGTGTGTGCGTGTGTGCGTGTGTGCGTGTGTGCGTGTGTGCGTGTGTGCGTGTGTGCGTGTGTGCGTGTGTGCGTGTGTGCGTGTGTGCGTGTGTGCGTGTGTGCGTGTGTGCGTGTGTGCGTGTGTGTGTGCGTGTGTGCGTGTGCGCGTGTGCGCGTGTGCGCGTGTGCGCGTGTGCGCGTGTACGCGTGTGCGCGTGTGCGCGTGTACGCGTGTGCGCGTGTGCGCGTGTGCGTGTGTGTGTGCGTGCGTGTGTGTGCGTGTGTGTGTGTGTGCGAGTGTGTTTGTGTGACATGCTTCAGTAAAATATTAATTAAGAATAGTTTTTATAATAAAATACTATCTGATAAAAACGTATCTTTATTAAATGTTGTATTTCTAATCAGCGTCTCTGCCCTATTCTGGGGTAAACCGGCGTGGCTGTTACAAAGGTAGCTCATAAAGTTCCGAGTCAGGTGCCTCGAGCTAAGAGGTGCTGCCATCTCAAGGACTCTGTGCAATTGAGATTGTATAGTGGGACAATATGCGGGTGAGTAGTGTGGGCAGTGTGTCGTCTATGTTAACTCTTTTTTTCAGAGTGAATGAAAGAGGTGATTTAAAATAATGATGATCCATCATGAGCAACGACGATCTCAGAATCTCCCGGTCCAAAACAGTTTCTTGAATTCAGTTCGTAAATTTGAAGTATCTAGTTAATCATAATTGTATTTTCCATTAAAAATTCGTCATGCAATTGTATTGTTTTTCTCATTACCACAATGACGTATTGGTATGGAAGTGTCGACTGGTTTCTTTTATGGAGGCCATATAGTTTATGCTAAGATACTGAGGGTACCACGACACTATTGCCTACAATCTCAGGAGGTATGAAAAATAATACGATCTGGTAACTGGTGCTCTATTATTTACACCAGTATCATCAGTTGTTTATTATTTACGTCGAATGATTTAGTTGTGATCAAAGACAGGACACGTACTATATAACAAAATTACAACTACCTTGTAACTATTTTAACAATAGCAGATGTTTGTAAACAATACATACATTCCTCTTGTTTCGCCAATGTTTCAGTGAGCTTCTTCAGTTGTTTTTGCTGCTGTTCCGTCGAGTCCCTTAGTTGTTGCTGCATGTGTTCCGTCGCATCCCTTAGCTGACTCTGTAACTGACCCTGCAGCTGTTCCGACGCGTCCCGTTGCTGAATCTGTAGCTGACCTTGCAGCTGTTCCACGGTTTCCTGGAGACAAGACACCATCGCCGTCAACACACTCACGTCGTTGTCGCCGTCGTCGTGGCAATGGCCGGTGGTGCACTGGCACACGACAGGGGTGGGGTGGACGACCCAAGCGACAACAACCACCGCGAGCAGCGAGACTGGACACACAGACGTACACATTGCTGGGGAGTTACGACTGACTGTGTCCTCGCCGTCAAACAGGTGTGTGTACAATGACACCCAACCCTCTCAAACGTAGGCCGACAGTCGGGGTAATTCGACCTGAACTTCCTGATCGGGTGTTCGATAACTACACCCCTTGTATAAAAACCGTGTCAGAAGCTAACAGTCAAGATTTCTTTGTGTACTTTACGCGTACTGCGGGTGAACAAGAATGACGTTTCTTGGAACATTCACCACAAATATATACCGGTGTTTGAAACGACAGACCAAACGTATTGAATATATCTTAGCTAGCCACCATATATATTACCGGTAGGGTGCGAAAGCGCCAACATGTGTTTTATGTGATCGCTTTTTCGCTGTTTTAAAATAGGGCCTATTATATTTAAAGTTTGCAATTTAATTGCTATTCATCATTCTTGTACAAATTAGTCAGTTTCAATAAAGGTACAATTTTGCAAAAGACTTTACACATAAACAGTGTATTGGTTGTAGATCTATTGAAATGAGCGGTTCCAGTTGATTAAGCATCTGGAGCATATTTTCATTGTTCGTGTCGTTGGCGACCACTGGTGCGATGACCTGTATTGGGCAATGAGCGCGGTGTTGACCTATTTATTATATTGTCATATATTGGTCCATTTATGTTGTACTGTCACACGCAATATGTGGCGTGTTCCGAATTATATTCTTATTTTTTTATATTGCCATTTACTAAAGCGGGCAGATGGGCAGGCATACACAGTCGCTCTCACGAACGCACGCGTGCATGCATATATGCACGCACGTACGCATGCAGTTAATACAGTCATATGTTGTCGAGTATGAATGCCTACATCTTGTGCGAGGATAACAAGAAAAAGCCGGTAACCCTAAAACAAAATACGTGTGTATGTCCGCAACGTAGTTATGTTCAATATAACGAGTAGGATGTGTTCTTCTTACTGGTGTCCCGCTTTTGATATTTGCATGTCTTGTTATACTTGCGTTGCTTAGTAACTAACCGTTCGCAAGGAAACGGACAAGAAACTGATATTGTCAGCACATTGTGTGCATTAGCCCATTAATGTAAGCAGGATATGGAGTTTGTTTCGCCGTCATTTGTGAGCGAGAAGAATAACGTAGATGCTACTTTCCGATACACCTGTTTCATAGGACAGCCATCGAAAACTTGTTGGAACGAATCTTAAAATGAGCACGATGACCGGGTGAGCATAGTGTACGCTGCATCGGGTGATTTCTTATATCTGTGTGTGTCAGTTCACTCGGCCGGTTGTACGCAGGCAGTTGTAGGCAGTATTATTAACACACCCATGTCTCAGACGGTTGCCTTGGAAACATGCTCTAGATGTGTATTCAACCGGAACTTTCTGAGTACTGTTGCGATACGTTATTTATAGACACGGAATGTCATTCCCATTTTATATGTACTACATGGAATGTAGCCTTCCCTCGCATGAAACATGTGAATTGGACAGCACTTGTAGTGTTCTTCATGCAATGCATTAAATAATTCCACATTCGTATGCGCAAAACAGCCAAGTAATTCCTGAATTAGTAATAACGCGTAATAACTTCTGACCGGTGTTGTGAGAAGTATTTTAGACAGATGGTGGCGCCACACTGCGGAATCTGGATGATCGAAGATTCCCACGACCAGGAAGTTCACAGCCCGCAATTTGTAGTTGAACAAAAGGAATTAGTCTTAGCCAACCGTGCTGCGCAGAAACATACACATATATTTACAAGGTTTCGCTACTGGCCTTTATCATATTCACACGTGTTATACACATCGGACCAGTCGTTTAAGATTACTTGGTCAAATAGGCTTCCGACATCAGTCGTCTGAGAGACACGGTGTCTGTCCGCCGTGGGGCAGCACCAGTACTGGCAAGTCACGCTGACATTTACACAACAATTCGGGGTTGCGTTTTGACGTCATGAATAAACTAAACGCACATGGCGGTTTGTTTGTAGGGCAGAAAGCGGCTGCTGCAGCAGGCGCTCACATGTAAACAGGACGGTGTGTCGTTGTCCACAAGTTCATACCCGGTGGTCATGCCCATGAAAATGCATTTTTTCACTTGTTATACTTTATCAGAAAATGTAGATGGCCTGTCAGTGTGGACACTTCCCAGATGCCGGAATATTGGGGCAGATAAGCCTAAGTGTCATTGCGTGAAGTTGTTTGTGTCAACTATAGGCAGCTATCCATCGTATGCATTGCATGGATGCCCAAAGTCAAAGAGCACACCAGGATTTGTTGCATCGTTTCTGCACATGTTTGTAAATTGGTGTTATGTACAGTATATTTACACCACAACACATCCACACATAGTGATCTTAGTTTATTATTTTGCTATGATAATGCAGTCATAAAAGTGTTTTGATAATATAACTACACTGACTATAGGCTTTCATTATTCTGATAAATATTCCCTTTGCAAAACAAAACTATTGATTTTTTATATAATATTTTATAGGATGTTTGCATTTAGTTTTCCATAGAATTACATAGAATAGTCTATAGGATTTTTACTATAGAAAACCATAGGATATTGCCTAGAGAAAATAATATTCTATAAAAAAACATAGGATATTTCGTAGTTTTCTATGGAATACTTCCTACAGGGAATATCCTACAGAACATTGTTAAAAAAAGTCTTTATAAAACTATAGAAAATCATATATTGACTGTCTATTGACGTTTAATTCTTCACATTGTCACGAACCAGAATACGTATCGGACATGTTGATTCATATAAACCACGCATGATTAAAATCACATAATTATCTAACACTTATCATGACTTTGAGACTCGCTCTCAGTACAAAAACAGGGCTCTGTGATACTA
>OZ024864.1:8517058-8519558 GCA_964017155.1 Oasisia sp. SBJ-2009 | reverse complement strand
TTTTGAAATATGTCTTCATTTGTCATAATTACTAATTGTAACATTTATAAAAAACTTTAGTTAAATTAAACAGTTACAAACACTGATCTATATTAAAAATAAATAGAAATTATAAAGATGTGGTTCCCCAAGACCGGCAGGTTTGCGGTTGGCGATAACAGGGAGCCTTCGATATATATAGCATGTGCAGTCCACAGTGAACATCTAAAGCTAATCAACTGTGTCAACAATGTGCAAGACACAAGAAGACAAGTAAGGCAGCTGTTTTTCATGTCTACTCAATGCAAGGCTTTAAATAATCTCAGGGCCAATGCCATTCATGGGCATTGTTGTCTTAGAGGCCCAGTCAGGAAGTCTTGTAACACTCAGTTCAGGCTCAGCAGCACCAGTGCCAGACCCCAGATTGCAATTATCTCACTGGCTTCATCAGGTGACAAAGCAAATCGTTTGTACAACTGATCTGGCGAGTCCAGGACACTTAACATATCTGTTTGTTGTAAGTTCCGGCTGATGTTTATAAATAAATCTATGCTAACTGCAGACATTACCTTGCTTCCGACAGGTGCTTTTAGGACATTTGCAAATTTAACAAAGAAATTATGAGTACTTCACTACATTTAGATAAAGTACACATATTTTGTACTTCGTTACAAGTAAAAGTACTTCCAAAAAAATGTACTTCGTTACTCAAGAAAAGTAAACTTTTCTACTTAAGTAAAGTAACGAAGTAAAAGTACTTCGTTACATTACGGCTCTGCCTGAGTATGGCTGGTGGTACTTAGTTTTGCAATGTTCAGCTTGGTTGGCTTACTTGTCCCTTGCCTGTTGTGCTTTTGTCGTATTCTGAAAGCCACTTTTGACCTCAGCATCTGGTGATCCGTCCAGCAGTTTGCTCCACGCATGACCCGGGTACTGTGGATGTCCATCTTATCCCGACACCTCGTGATGATGAAGTCGATCATATGCCAATGTCTGGAACGAGGATGCATCCAGGTGGTCTTGCGTTCATCCTTCTGCTTGAACATGGTGTTCGTCATTATCAGTTCGAACTCAGAGCACAGAGCCAGTAGAAGTTCGCCATTGGAGTTGCATTTCCCAATCCCATGTTTGCCCATGACCAAGGGCCACTTGTCATTTTCTCTTCCTATCCTCGCATTGAAGTCTCCTATCAACAGTAGCTTATCTGTACGAGGGATGCCACTAAGCACACTGGCCAGCTGGTTGTAGAAGGCCTCTTTGTTTTCATCTGGGTTTGTCATTGTTGGAGCGTACACGCTGATAATTGTAGCAAAGTTGTCCTTGCTCAGAGGTAGTCTCATCGTCATGATTCTGTCATTTACTGGCCGTGGCATTTCTGTCAGCTTTGTGACTATATCCTTCTTGATAGCAAAGCCCACTCCTGCCTCCCTTCTTTCTCCTTCGGGTTTGCCACTCCAGAAGAAAGAGTATTCCAAGTCGTCGAGACTACCAGACTCTGAGAACCTTGTTTCACATAGGGCGGCGATGTCGATGTTGTATTTGGCAAGTTCCATTGCTACTAGTGCCGTACGTCTTTCTGGTCGGTTAGCTCCATCTTGGTCGAGGAGAGTCCTGACGTTCCATTGTCCAATTGTCAGTAGTTGTCTTCTTTGTCTTCTTCTTCCTAGCTGATTTTCCACTGTCGACGGAAGATGAGGTCGAGCAGCGCGGTCCTTGGTAACCCGGGCGACGGCCGATCCGGTATGAAGTTTCATGCAGTTGTACATTTCATGGAAGCTGCTAGCAAAAAGTGTTGAAGTGCCGCTGGCTTTTGCAAGTTACTAGCGACACTCTCTCGGGGAACAAATATAGGTCTCACACCGGCAAGAACATGTCAAGACAGGCGCAAACTATTTGTCCCTGCAGTGGCTGGTCGAGAGATGTTGGGAGTTCCATACATCAACCGCCTTGATGCTGCCACAGTGACATGGTTTTCTGGTTAGGGTTTGCTCCCTTAACCTTCGGTTCTGACAAGAACCTGTACCACAAGGCAGTGGTTTACAACTCTGCATGGCAGGGGCGTCAAACTCCCTGAGTTGTTGCAGTACCTGGGGTACTGCAACACCTGCATACCCATATACATATACAAATACATATACATATATACATATACATATACATATACATATACATATACATATACATATACATATACATATACATATACATATACATATACATATACATATACATATACATATACATATACATATACATATACATATACATATACATATACATATACATATACATATACATATACATATACATATACATATACATATACATATACATATACATATACATATACATATACATATACATATACATATACATATACATATACATATACATATACATATACATATACATATACATACCCAGTCGGCACTGGATCCTCGGGCCGAGAGCGAAAAAACTCGGCTGACCTGCGACAAACCGCGACATCGACGCGACTTCCGATGATAGCACGCTTGTTTTC
>OZ024864.1:8484558-8514558 GCA_964017155.1 Oasisia sp. SBJ-2009 | reverse complement strand
ATCAAATAACTAACTATTGCTCAGGTTGTGCAAACATATTTGTAAAACCATATCCATGTTCAAAAGATTATTTAAAAGGAGATTATGTACATTATTAATGGTAATAATAATAATAATAAAAACATTTATATAGCGCCATAAATCCAAGTTACCTTGTTCGAAGGCGCTGTTACAACATATTATAGAAAGAAACTAAAAGTAAAAAATCATAAAACATGGCATCAAATATCGAAATAAATTATCATAAAAATACACATACTAATAATAATAAAAGAAATACTTATAATAATAATAACAGTACATATTATGATTGTAAAAATACTAAAAACAGCTCTGAAAATACTAAAAACTTAAAACGTCCTGTAATGGTAGTAGTGCATCTACGGTTTAAAGGACATTAATTTCGTACCAGTTGTTTACTAGTAAAACACTATTCAGCACACAGAACATGCATGTAACGCAGGTATCTGCATCGCCTAATCACAGTTCTCTTACCAGATGCTTGCAGGGAGGATATTCCAGGTTGTTAATGTTTCTTTGTTTGGCTCACCACCGACAATTCCTCCATAGCAGACCTGGCATCTCTGTCTGTCTCGCTTTCTACATCTCCCCCTCCCCCCCCCCTCTCTCTCTCTTCTCTCCTTTTTACCGATTCCTCACTGACTCCCCTCTATCTTTCTCCATTTCTTCTCACTCTGTTTCCTGTGTATGTGTGTATGTGTGTGTGTGTGTGTGTGTGTGTGTGTGTGTGTGTGTGTGTGTGTGTGTGTGTGTGTGTGTGTGAGTGTGAGTGTGTGTGTGTGTGTGTGTGTGTGTGTGTGTGTGTGTGTGTGTGTTTAGTGTGGCGTGTGCATCTGCGTGTGTGGGCGCTGGTGTGTGTTTGTTTGGGTGTGTGGTTTAATGTATAAAACCAGTCTGTATAACACGAACAATGTTGTTGATGTTATAACGTGTTTAATAACGTAGAACGTGTGCACTAACAATCACGAATATCACGCATATATGATTCTAGGAAACCATTATTTTATCTGTAACCACATAATTCTATGGACGACAAAATGTAATAATAGTGTTTTAACAACGCCTTTGCGTTATAATTAATTACACTTGAGTTTGTATTGTGCGAATTCGTAGATCGTAAATCATTACCTAGTCTACTAATACATGCAACAGTTACGGCTGTGAGACATTGTCAACATGTTACCATCTGTTTATGATGTCATGCTTCGAGTCAGCGCGACCCTAGAAGTAAAATGGCATTGCAACTCCGACTAACGTTAGACTACTGGTCAGAAAACAGGATGGTTGGATTCTGCCTCTTCCTGTGGGTAGTTGGCTATACACGTGACACAAGCAATAACACCTATACATTTTAGTAAGCGTATAAATACAGCAACACAACTATGGTATATCTGGCGAGATTTTGTAAAAAGGCTAATGAGTAATATACGTTCCATTGGTTTTCTATTTCATTCGTCGGATTCGGCGACCGGTATATTTGCAAATAAATATTTGTCATCAAACAGGACATCGAATGCAACCGTGAAGAATACTTGTGGTAGCAAATATAATCGGATCATCTGGAACGCAATTCCACTTTTTTTTTTACAAAACACATCCAATTTAAAAGGCTTATCATTTAATGCAGATGTGGAAAAGAAGTGTGGTATTGTAATTTAATTCTAACCAACCTCGAGACGTCTTACATATATGTTATTAACAACTGATAGAAGTAATGTCATGGTACTTAGCCACTGCTGAAACCTGGCATAACAAATAATTTTACAAGAATATTAACGTGATTATTTATCATGTATTATTACCCTTATTATGTAGCCATAACAATTAGATTAATTCGTATAAATGGAAACAACACACCAAATCATTGTTTATAATATAGTTCATTTGAGAGTAATATAGTTCTTTTGACGATCATGGTAACCAGTTTACTTATCATAATCATTACTATTTCATATTGAAAATATAATAACACTGGTCACAGCCTTAATTGGCTCCGCTGTCACGCTGGAATTATGTAATATGTTGTCGATTCTTATGATTATTGATGTTGTGTGTTATCATATAGTTCCAAATAAAGCTTACTTACTTACTGTCAAATAACTAACAATAGTCAAGGTTGTGCTTACATGTTTGCAAGTAAAATGCTATTATGGTAGTAAAAAGTATTAACTTATGTTTCATCGATCGCTGTTATACAGTAAAATAAGACCTTGTGCTGTCGTTCTTTTCTTTGAGCGGATCTTGCACGTCAGGTAAAGACCGTTCACGCTAACTTTGACCAGCGGGCCAGTGTTTCCGGAACAATGGGCTATGGTCTCAATTTCATTGTCACTTTCTTGAGCGAGTAATAGTAACCGTGCCACGAGTGCCACTCTATGCCGTCGGCGAAAGACGTGTGAGGCCCGCCGAGGTAAGCGCCGTTCAAGTTGGCCTGGTGACAACTCCCGTACCACCACCCACCCTTGTAATTTTGAGCACAACTTTCAATGCTCTCGTCATTGTCACGGTCCTTCGTGCTGAATGGCCGGCCGGATTGATACACCGTCAACGAATCACCTGCAACGTACATTATTATGTCATAAACAAACAAATAAACAAACGAACAAACGAACGAACAAACAAGCAAGCAAACAAACAAACAAACAGAGAAACGAGCATCGCAAAGCAAAATATAAATTATTTAAAAACAACAAATATATATAAACATGTATTTATCTAAATGTGAATCTCCACGAAGTAGAAGTACTTTAAAAGAATAAAATTATTTATTACTTAATTTCATGTTACATTACATATTGCTATTATAACAACATGTCAATTTTCACCAAGCCAAACAAGTTTAACATTCACTGACTTAGACTTACCATATGTTGTGATATATATATATATATATATATATATATATATATATATATATATATATATATATATATATATATATATATATATATGTAGATATATATATATATATATATTTATATATATATATATATATATATATATATATATATATATGTAGATATATATATATATATATATATATATATATATATATATATGTAGATATATATATATATATATATATGTAGATATATTTATATATATATATATATATATGTATATATATATATATATATATATATATATCTACATATATATATATATACACACATATATATATATATATATATATATATGTATATATATATATATATATATATCAGGGCTGGAAATTCGTAAAATTGCAGAGGCACTTCCTTGACATATAGCATAGTATTCCTGGTTTCAAATGCACACATACGTGGTGTATTCATTTCACGTGAAGTATAATAATCAGTGTTGTTGAACAGATTTCGACAATATTCAACGTTCTTGTTTTGGTTGTTTGTTGCAAACTGAAGACACGGGTGCATCACATAATCTGTGTCACAAAAGTAAATTCGTGTGATACTTTTATAACATATTCTTCGGTGTTAATACAAGTCTAAGTGGGCTTGGGAACTGTCACGTGCTTATTAACAAGCACCACTATGACGTTGTGGTATATATTAGGCATGACCTATGTGTATGTTCTGGTCTATTGTATCTATATATATTTATGGCCTATTATATATATATATATATATATATATATATATATATATATATATATATATATATATATATATAGTAGGCTCATTCAGTCGTGTCCGACCACCGGTGAAGCATCCTAACTATTTTGACTGTATTGTTTACCTGCCGTTCCGCTGTATGCCCCGAATGAAAGTGTGTAGTTGTCTCTTTCCGAGGCCACGGCGAAGTTGGGGTAAACCGCAAATCTGTGTTCGTTCTCGAAATCTTCCATGTCTATTCGAAGGACGTATCGTTTTTGCGATGTTATGTTATGAAGATAATCGTTGCCTGAAAATGTGTATATTAACACTAAAATTCACGTACAAGTACAACATTAGTAACATACGTGCTCATAGATAACATTCATTTTCCCTATAATACCTTATTGTAATATGTTTTTTTATATTTTGTACACATGTATAAGCGACGCAACTTTTCCATTTTAAGTATCAGATTTGTCGCTCTATATAGAGTCGCTATCTGAAAATTTCATTTGTTGCTAAAAACAGCATTCAATTGTTTTTAAACTAGATTACGATGTTGTGTCGGTGTTTGTTCTGATATTATTTTGTATGAGTCAGTATGAGTTTTACAATTTAAACAATAATAATAACTGTTGATATTAGAATATGATTTTTCTCGTGTAATATCTCAGTGGTACAACTATAATCCAAAGAAAATTATCAACTTTGTTGCTGAAATATTAAATTAGTCCCAATTCTTTGACCCACCGAGCCAGAATTCACCAGCCACGTCGCCGAATCCTTCCTTGTAGCTGGCCCAGTCGCGGTAGAAGTCGACGGAACCGTCTTGTCTTCTTTTGAACACCTACATGACAACTTCACGTGACAATAAACACCTGTATTTGATTACTATCAACGTATAAATGGACATGCAAAACTAGAGTGAGATGTTGATGAAAATAAGCAACATAAATGTATTAATGTACCTGCTAGAAATCTCGAGAGATTATGTTATTGCTTGGTGGCTATTCTGTGCTTATGACTAAGCTAAATTACACATTTCCACTTATCATAATCTAATCACAGCAACAATTACTGACGGTGCTAATAGTTAAGAAATTGGTTAACACGTTGGACATTGAGCTATCCATTATAGCGTTCATGCATTTACTTGACAAGTAAGGATTTGGCATAGCAAATAAAACACATACACGTAGATGTATACCTTACAATACTATCTTTTGGATATATATCAACACAAATGTTACTCTTATCGTATTACTTTAAACGCTTTAGTGGAAATCTGCCATAGTATTAAAATTAATTACGACTGGAAGAAAGAGCGTGTACGTGGTAAATAATATGAACTGTAACGTGTGTGCGTGCTCATGTGTGTTTGCGTGCTCATGTGCTCATGTGCTCATGTGCTCATGTGTGTGTGTGTGTGTGTGTGTGTGTGTGTGTGTGTGTGTGTGTGTGTGTGTGTGTGTGTGTGCGTGCGTGCGTGTGTGTGTGTGTGTGTGTGTGTGTGTGTGTGTGTGTGTGTCTGTGTGTGTTTGTGTGTGTATGTGTGAGTGTGCATATGCGTGTTTGTGTATGTATATGTGTACTGTCTTTATTTACGTGTATATGCATACGTGTTTTTGTGCGCTAATGTGTATGCGTGTTCGTATATGTAACTTTGTGTTTGTATACGTACCAACCATCACCCATCCATATCACAGAATACACGCACAAACTTCCTCGCCTTGACCAGGTAGATCTCGTACTCGCCACTCAAGTTGCTGCCATCCTGCAGTAGATCATAGCAGTCGCGGGCAGCAAACTTTCGCCTCCACACTGAACAAAATACACATCGTTTTTGAAAAAAAGATAAATTGTAGTATTTTTCTGCCATAGCACATCATTCAACAGCAACAAGTATATTTGCTACTGTCTTTTAAAGATCTCTAAAAATATCAATTGCATTGGGGGGTGTTGTCGGTTAAGGGTCACATCCTGGCAACGGCACTTACTCCGTGGACAAAGGTTGGCTTCAAATGTTTTATAAAACAAGTTCAAGATAGAGGAAAATAGCAACGTATCTGTAGTGGGTATAACAGACAATCTGCCAAACGAACTCTATATTTCTTCATATGTTCGAAGCCCTGTTTCAATTAACCTATTCACGATATCTATATTTGTCTGATAGATTAACTGTAGCTCTCTGTGTGTTTCATTTTTTCTGCCCCTAATGTGATATGCCTGTTGTTCTTACATGTGTTTTATGTTAGCATACGTAAGGTTTTAACCAAGAAAAACACTCATGTTTTCTCCGAAATAGAAGTGTCCATGGAAAACGTCATGTAATTAGTAAAGAAAAACAATAAGACGGTGGAAGTTCTCAGAATCGGGGGCGCACGCAATGTATACAAGTGAGACATCCATGGAGTTGCATGGACGAATTCACATTTGTACAACACCTGACAATAACATTACTGGAGGCGGGCACAAACAGAGTATGCTATATGTGACAGTCCCATAACAGAGGACGATATATTTATACATATTGTTGAGTAGTATCCAAACTACAACTGATATAAAATACACATGATAAACAGAGGATCATCAGAGAAACAAGGGTGTGTTTTTTGCGTGTAGCTGGCTGTTGTTTTGGCTGGGGTGCGTCCGCACTGGGTGGAACGTAACACTACAACGGACAATCTTGGAGAATACAAGTGGTAAAACGTGTGGACTGACAATATCAACAATCCCAAGTTTGATAAGCACCATGAGGTGTATACTTTTACATAAATACGGTGTTAACATTTTGTCTTGTATGACAATGGTTTGCGGCGCAGTGATCGTCAGTCTAGCTACGTTCATCGCCTGGTGTGACTAAGAAGTCGGAATCGGGCGTGACGATCTCTGCCGCTTCTGCTGCAGACACACAGTAGGCTGTGGTCAGAACGCAACACCGGCTGATCTCTGCTTTCGGAGAGATTTGCCAATGTCTGCCCTTTTTCTCTTTTCTCCCCTTTTCATGCCAGTTTTGACGACTGATCTCCAGTTGCCAGGATTACTGGCTGCGGTCCCCCAGTTATTAATGTCGAGTCCCATCATCTTCCTATCACGTATGCAGTTGTCATTGTAACGATAATATTGTGCTTGGCCCAGTGACTATTTCACCATGTTGGTCGTCGTTTGGTATAAGATAATTCGATGAACGTCATACAAAAAACGCTGACGTCACTGGTTTAACAGCGTGTACACGCCGGTGCACTAAGCACGGCCTAGGACATAATAATTTACTCGTTTGTGTCATCAGCCAGGAAATACCAATGATGCGTCTAAGGCATCGGATATGAGAAATATTCAGTCTCATCTCATATCTTGAGAAATGTACTGAGAACAAAATGTTATTTACCTGGTAAACACACTGCTTGCTATGTCATGGTATATTATTTTTACTCGGCAGAATTTAGACTAAGTGGGACATAACGGTTTGTTCCCCAAACACACAAATTCCTCACTCAAATACACCGCCACGAAGAGGCAGACTTTTGTTTCTGTAATCATATAACACTGATGCAATAATACCGTATGAATATGTAAACATGTTAGTAAACATTACATATATTTTACCAAGCATTACTGGAGATCAGTGAGTCGTATGTCGCTGCCGAGTAATTGCATGTAGCCTAGTGACTAGAACATTATTAAGAACCGCGCTATATAATAAAGTACCTTTTATATTTTACTACAATTCTGGAAAATGAGGAGTACATACATCTTCTTGTTTCTCCAATGTGTTCGACAGCATCGACAATTGTTTTTGTTGCTCCATTAGCTATTGTTGAAGTTGTTCATTGGAATCGCTTATCTGACGCTGTAATTGAGCCTGCAGCTGTTCCACGGTGTTCTCGAAACGAGACACCATCGCCGTCAACACACTCACGTCGTTGTCGCCGTCGTCGTGGCAGTGGCCGGTGGTGCACTGGCACACGACAGGTGCTGGGTGGACGACCCAAGCGACAACAACCACCGCGAGCAGCGAGACTGGACAAACAGACGTACACATTGCTGGGGAGTTAAGACTGACTGTGTCGTCGCCGTCAAACAGTCGTCTGTAAACTGTCACCACCCACTCTTCTCGTCAGTCGACAATTGGATTAGTTCGCACTGAACTTCCTGATCGGGTGTTCGATAACTACACCCCTTGTATCAACAACATGTCACAAGCTATTAGTGAGTATTTCTTTGGTGTAGTGTACGCGTACTACGGGTAAACAAGAGTTACGTTTTCGAAGGACATTCACAACAAATATATACGAGTGTTTGAAACGACACATAAACCAAAACGTATTGAATCGGTCTGTGCTAGCAATCATATATATTTCCAGTGAAGTAGGTATGTACTTGGGATTTGATTGTTTTATGTGATCATTTTTGCCGCTGGTTACAGTAGGGCCTATACTATTTAAAATAACGCAAATGAAAGGAAATACTAGTGTAATTTGATAGCAAAATATCATTCTGGTACAAATTCATCCGTTTCAATAAACGCATAATTGTGCAACTGACTTTACATAGTTGTAAACACTGCATTGGTTGTAGACCTATTGAAATGAGCGGTTCCAGTTGACTAAGCATCTGGAGCATGTTTTCTTCGTTCGAGTCGTGGGCGACCACTGGTGCGATGACCGGCATTGGGCAGTGAGCGCGGTGTTGACATATTTAATATATTTAATATATTTCCATGTATCGATCCATTCCATGTAGTGTTGTCATACGCAATGTGTGGCCCGTTGTCAATAATATTCTGAAAATGTTGTATTGCCACTCACTCAAGCGGGTAGGGGTGCAGATATATACAGCCGCTATCACACATGCACGCACGCTCGCACGCTCGCACGCTCGCACGCTCGCACGCTCGCACGCTCGCAGCTCGCACGCTCGCACGCTCGCACGCTCGCACGCTCGCACATATGCAATTAATACATTCACATATTCTCGGGTATGAATGCCTACATCTTGTGGGAGGATAACAAAACAAATCGGTAACCCTAAAACAAAATACGGGTGTATGTACGCTACGCCGTGATGTAAACTAGATCGAGCAGGATGTATTCTTCTTTTTGGTGGCCCGCTGTTGATATTTGCAGCTGTGTGTTTTACTTGCGCTTGTTAGGGTAACTAAACGTATGCAAGGAAATGGAAAAGAAATCGATTTTTTCAGCACATTGGGTGTATTAGCCCATTAACCGTTTGGGATCATCTTGGTTTAATTTCTGCAGGATCTGGAGGTAGTTTGGCCGCCATTCGAGAGCGGGAAGAATGCGGTAGATGCTGCTTTCTGATACACCGGCCATCGAAAACTTGTTGCAATGTCTTTTAAAATGACCCTGATGCCCGTGTGAGCATAGTGTACGCTGCATTGGGTGATTTCTTGTATGTATGGCTGTATGGCAGTTCACTCGGCATGTTGTACTCAGGCAGTTGTAGGCAGTATTATTAACACACACACGTGTCTTAGACGGTTGCCTAGGAAACATGCTCTAGATGTGTGTTCAACCGGAACCTACTGAATACTCTTGTAATGTATTATTTATAGATACGAAATGTCATTCCCATTTAATATGTACTACTGCTTTTGCTCGCATGAAACACATGAATTGGACAGCACTTGTAATGTTCTTCATGCAAAGCATTAAATAATCCCAAATTTATATGCGCAAAACAGCAAAGGAATTCCTGAATTAGAAATAACGCGTAATCATTTCTGACCGGTTTTATTAGAAGTGGTGTAGACAGATGGTGGCGCCACATAGCGGAAACTAGATGATCGAAGATACTCACAACCAGGAAGTGCACAGCCCACATTTTGTTGTTGAACAAAAGGAACTAATCTGAGCTAACCGTGCTGCGTAGAAATGTACACATATATTTACAAGGTTTCACAACTGGCGGTGATCATATTCCCACGTGTTATACACACCTGACCAGTCGTTTACGGTTACTTGATCAAATAGGCTGCCGCCATCGATGGTCTGAGAAACATAGTGTCTCACCGTCGTGCGGCAGCACCAGTACTGGCAGGGACACAACAATAGGGCCCGTAAGTGTGTCACGATACACGGCGAGACTCCGCGCGATTGGAGCTGATTTGGGGACTGGTCATTAGAATAATATTCGATGGATGACAGTTGTAACTTCCGACTGATGAATATTTGGAAAATCAGGACATAAATATCTTGTGTTATACCTTTCTTATCTTAAATGTGCGATTTAACATTGAGTTTACCACACTATCATAGACATAGCGATTTATGTAGTGCAGATAATAGACACTCCCCACACATTTTAGCCGTATGTGTTTCTTTACGGATTTTGCATTTAACGTTGTGGTTTCGATAAGCACTTATATCTGACAAATTGTCTAAATGCACATAATCATAACACATGTATAAGTTTGGTCCAAACAGGTTGTACTGTGCGAAAAATGGCACTTTTCATTATTAGTCAAGATCGCGAAACGCAAGTACTTGCCGCTGTTGCCATGGCAACCACCATTATAATCGATTAAAATTCATGATTTCCGTGATCATTGTCACCGGCAAAGTGTTCCACTGCTTTTGCTTGTAATAATCTTTCGGACTGTATAACTGAAATTGTTAGACTGGAACAATTCCATTATTGCAACCAAAAACAAAACGAAGTCCTATACGTTAACAGGGAGAATATGGACCTTCTGCCCCCAACTGCCCCCAACTGCCCCCAGCCTCGTTTTCGCGCGCGAGACTTACACGCCCTATACTACAACGGCTCTGTGGGACAGCAGTTCATATGGAACGAAGATATACATTCAAATTGGCTACCCCGAAAATCAAGGTGTGTGTGTGTGTGTGTGTGTGTTTGTGTGTGTGTGTGTGTGTGTGTGTGTGTGTGTGTTTGTGTGTGTGTGTGTGTGTGTGTGTGTGTGTGTGTGTGTGTGTGTGTGCGTGTGTGTGTTTGAAAACCCACTGCACAATTTCGACAATTGCGTGGTGTAGTTTGCTGTCTGTGTTCTTGTGGATCGCTATTAATAATTCTTTGTATAGGTAGTATATATAATATATATATATATATATATATATATATATATATATATATATATATATATATATATATATATATATGTGTATTTATTTATTTATATACACACAGTTTGATTCGATAAAGTATCCTAAGTTGTACCGCAAAATCTATTTTATTCGACAATGTCGAATACAATAATTATATCTATCAACACAATTAACTGCAGTGGAAACTCCCCAGAGAAAGCTACTGCTGAGCAGATTATAAAATGTTTGGTATTTGTCATATTCCCGTCCTCACAATTGACACTAACAATATATATCCTATATATTCTAAATATTGTTTTAAAGCAAATCTAGTCAAACTCAGTACCTCGCAATTTCGTCCCATTCTGTGATAACTGGAGACGAAACGTTGGCGAAGTCTCCAAAGTAATCATTATGCCAATGTCAATAGCCTAACGTCTATATACCTATTTGTTGCAAGGGAAATATCTTGCAGAGAAAAGACACATCCTACGCCAACTTGACCGGTAAAAAAGGACTGGAATGTGTTTACAAGTCACACCGAATTAAAACGTTTCTGGAGAATGTATGTGGCCATTAGAATACCTATCGAAGTAGTGAAAATGTACATCTAGCGCAGTATCCAGGGAGTGGGAATGCCGAAAGCGCAACCGTGTCACTGTCTGGCATAGCTATTCAAATGACCATCATCTGAACATTTTGGGGAAGCATGCAACCACTCTAATTACTCTGCGGCATATATTTATACAACGATATTAATAATCGTCTATAGACAGGTGGGAAATACGTAGCGTTAATTAACTTTATAAATATTATACGCGGAGACGCAGGATTTGTGTCAAACGTCTCTCCGTCGGGTGTCCTGCGCCCTAGACTATACCACCAACCTCCATATTATATGGTCAGTAGTTGAAATCGCACTTGTACTGAACCTTTGCCCTTTCCTGATAACTGGGCAAACATTATCAACAACGAGAAACAAGGTAGTGATTGGGCAGACGAAAACGCTTCGTCATTTCTGTGCACCATTATGTTGTCGCCGAATATTTGTTATAGCCATTTACCAGGGTAATATTGAGATTGTCTAGCGACTAACTACGCCGTGTTTTTGGTTGTTGTTGTTGTAATTATACGTCTGCTTTCATCGCCGTAAAGGATTGTATTCAGGCTGACGTGACAGGCTGTAGGTGGCGGTGTGGTGGTCCAGGTTTCGACCAGTCCAGGATTCGACCGCATCTGGGACCGCGATAGTAGCGGTCCCAGATTCGACTCGGTCCAGGATTCGACATTTGTTACTAACGTAGGTTCCGTTAGTAATACGTCAAGTATTTATATAATATTGTTATCACACACATCTTTAATAAAAATAGATTAACATATGTGATCATTTTCACTCACTCGAACGTGTTGTGTTATTTAGAGCGTTGTTTTCTTCAGTCGATGTTATAGTATAGCTACAGCAATAGGCTGCGCGTGGCGCTGTATATATGCAAAGCCGCGGTGTCCAGATTCGTTTTTTGGGAGATGGCTAATTGCTACCTCCCCACGAACAAATGCATGTAAACGCCTGGTGTAAATCTTGTAAAACGTACCTTCAGTCCAGTGGCGTAGCCAGGATTTAACATTGCAGGGGCCATCCGGCAACCAAGCAAACTCGGTGTGTGTGTGTGTGTGTGTGTGTGCGCGTGTGTGTATATATATATATACATATATATATATATTATATATGTCTATACATTTATATGTATATATATATGTATATAAATATATATATATATGTATATATATTATATATATACATACATACATACATACATATACATGTATAAACATATATATATATATATATATATATATATATATATACATATAAATGTATAGACATATATATATATATAAATCGGTCCCCATATGTAATCATGTTATATATATATATATATATATATATATATATATATAATATTACTAATATATATATATATATATATATATATATATGTTATATTACTAAAAACATTGTTATGTGCATTCAGATGTTGTATATGTATATGTATATGTATATGTATATGTATATGTATATGTATATGTATATGTATATGTATATGTATATGTATATGTATATGTATATGTATATGTATATGTATATGTATATGTATATGTATATGTATATGTATATGTATATGTATATGTATATGTATATGTATATGTATATGTATATGTATATGTATATGTATATGTAGATGTAGATGTAGATGTAGATGTAGATGTAGATGTAGATGTAGATGTAGATGTATATGTATATGTATATGTATATGTATATGTATATGTATATGTACATGTACATGTACATGTACATGTACATGTACATGTACATGTACATGTACATGTACATGTACATGTACATGTACATGTACATGTATAATGTATAATGTATAATGTATAATGTATAATGTATAATGTATAATGTATATGTATATGTATATGTATATATACATGTACATATATATATATATATATATATATATATATATATATATATATATATATATATATATATATATATATATATATATATATATATACATACATATAAGCATCATCTGAATGCATGTCACATTGTTTTTAGTAAAATAATATATATATTCATTTATTGTTGGACTACTACTAATTATAAAATAAACAAAGGTGTTTATTGTATGCTATTTAAAATAGTTATGTTGGCTACATGACTATATTGTATGTTATTTAAAATAGTTATGTTGGTTACGTGTATATGAATACTGTGAAACAAATTGTATGATCAACACAATTGTATAATTGTAAATAACATTCGGGTAGCAGAGGCGAGCCTCGAGGATCATGGCCTGCCCTCAATCACAGAAAATGTAGACTGAGGACCTATGGTTGCCTGATGCATAGAGTGACAAGGTGCAGAGGCTACAGGGGTGCCTGTCTAGGACTTCCCAATCCTGTCTTTTGACAAAGAAATTTTTCATCACTCAAATAACATTAAGTTACACAAAGTGCAGGTATCCATTGTTTTAGCCACACGTGATAAGCATCCTATTAAAGTTGCAATCTGACTTCCGCCATGTTTAAAATAAATTTTTCCAGTAAACCAGCATTCTCCATACACTATATTGTTTTCCTCAACTACCTATCAACTCATTTTCACATAATATGCCATTTTAAGATAAAAAGGAGCAAAATACGAAAAATTGTCCTGGCGACCCTCGCCAGTTAGAATTCACTGATTGGTTTTATACATCGAAGAAGGGAATTCCAGTGAAAAGCGCTGTCAGGAGGGGGCCACACTAAAAGGCGGGCCACAATTGGCAGACCGCACGGAAACGGCATACCACATTCACAAAGATGCCACCGCTCGATACGCTCCATATTTAAGGCATGCCCAGTTGCCCACATACAAACTATCGCTGGCTACGCGCCTGTACGGCCAATGGCTAATTGAGGATTATTTAAACAACTGTTTTTCTAAAGACTTTCTAAAGACTAAATTGGTATACCGACTGAGTAAATTTGGAGTACCTGGGTAGATAATATGGCCCCTTGCAAGAGGCAAGTGAAGGCAAGGAGGCACCTAGTGTGTGACCATTGTCACAGCTTTGTTGATTTTGCTCTATCCGGATGCACAAAGTCATGGGCTGAGACAATGGAGGAAGACTTTACTTTCCAGTGCACAGGGTGTTTGAAAGTGGAATGTCTTACAGCAGAGTTAGCTAGGCTAACCGATATTGTGAAGGGGATGGAGATGAGAATAACCAAAGAAACAGATGGAAGAGGTCGGAAGGAGCAATGTAGTGACAAGAAGGGTGAGGACAGTATACTGAGAGGAGGGAGGGCGAGTGCAAGGAAAGCAAATGGAGAAAGAACAAGTGAAAACATGGCATGCAGGAAGGTGACAGGGGAGAAAGTGACAGTAGATGAGGGGATGACAATGGGACAGGAGATGGTAGAAGCAGATGTGACAGGAGGAAAGACGAAGGGAAGAAAGGAACTGAGAGTAGATGTGACCAAACGGAAGTCAATAACAAGGATGGTGTCAGGAAGAAAAGAGGTAGGAAAGAAAGGAACAGAGAAAGCGGCAGGGGGAAAAGTCAGCAACCAGGGAGATGCAAAACGGAGGAGTTACTCTGAAGCAGTGATTGAGGGGGCATTGAGAACAGAAAGGGTGTTTATGGGCGACTCAATTTTGCGAAAGACGGACAAGACGTTAAACAAAGGAGAAGATGTTGTTGTTTGTCTTCCGGGTGCTCGGATAGAGCATGTGACAGATAGGGTAGAGAACGTGTTGGGGCATGGTCAGGGAGGATCTATATTAGTACATGTAGGGACGAACAATGCAGACAGGGAGGGGACAACTAGAATAGTGCAAAGATATAGACAGTTGGTAGGGAAACTGAAGAAGACAAGAGTTGAACAGATTATTCTCTCAGGAATCTTGCCAGTAATCGGAGGAAGGGGAGCAACCTATAGAAATTGCAAGAGGATGGCAATCAATGCTCTGGTGGATCAGATGTGTGAGGAGGAAGGGGTTGGATTCTTGGATTTGTGGGGGCGCTTTGTTGGGAAGGAGGACATGTACGTGAGAGATGGCCTCCATCTAAGCGGAAAGGGCGCAGCAGTTTTCTCTGAGAACCTGCTTCAATCTATGGACTGTGGAACAGGTTGCAATTATTTAAACTAGATTCGCAGGGGGGATTCAAAGAGAAGCCAAATACTGGAGGCACAGATAAGGACAGCACAGATAAAAAGGCAAAGAACAGTCTGGAAAATTCTACAACATTTGGTTATAAATGTGTGTGTTTAAATGCAAGGAGCATAGTAAACAAAAGAAATGAACTAAACATTATGGTAGAAGATAATGACCCTCACATAATAGGTATAACTGAATCTTGGGCCACCCCCGATATATCAGATGCCAAATTAGGAATGACAGGATATGTCATGTTTAGGAAAGATAGAATAGGGAGAAGGGGAGGTGGCGTTATTTTATATATTAAAGAATCCATTCAGGCTTACGAAATAAAATTAGAAAAAGAAGCAGAATGTGAAGAAGCTGTGTGGTGTAACATAGTTACAGGAAACTCAACATTAACTGTTGGGTTAGTTTATCGAAGTCCAAACATAAGCACAGATGAGAATGAGAAAATACAAAACGCTATAAAGGAAGTCAATAAACGGGACTGTATAATTATGGGGGATTTTAACCATGGGCGTATACAGTGGAAATCTCAACAGAGTACTGGGAGTGAAGATCAAAAGTTTTTAAATTTAGTACAAGACAGTTTCCTTACTCAACATGTGTTAGAACCAACCAGGGGTGAGAACGTATTGGACATAGTTTTGAGCTCACAGAAGGAATTTATTGATAATGTCAGGATATGTGAGCCACTGGGGTGTAGTGATCACAACCAGATATATTTTATCATCAAAGTAAAAGGAGAACATAATCGTAAAATACGGTACAGGAAAAATTTTCACAAAGGAAGATATAAGGACATGAGGAAACATTTAGCAAAGATAGACTGGAATAACACACTGGAGAATAAGACAGCAACAGAATGTTGGAATATCTTAAAGAGGGAAATTGACTGCATTGTCGAACAATTTGTCCCCTTGAAAAAACAGGGGAAACGGTCAAAAAAGAAACACTTATCAAAAGAAGCCATTAGAAAAATCAAATACAAGCAAACGATGTGGAAGACATATAGACATAATGGAAGTGAAGAAGACTATGCCATTTATAAAGAATCACTTAACCAAGCTACAGCTGAAATTAGAAATTCAAAGAGAAGCTATGAACAAAAATTAGCTTTTAATATAAAACATGATAGCAAGAGTTTTTATGCGTATGTTCGAAGTAAACAGAAAGTTCAGGATAAGGTAGGACCTCTAGAAGGTAGTGATGGAAACATAATAACAGAGGGATTCTTAATGGCAGAAAACCTAAATGAATACTTTAGTTCGGTGTTCACCAGGGAAGATACTAGTGCATTACCAGTACCAGAGACTAAATTTGAAGGGAGAGAGTCAGACTATTTAGGACAACTAATTATAACACCAAAAATGGTAGCTAAGAAAATAAGGGATATGAAGGAAAATAAGTCACCCGGAGTGGATGGGATTCCTCCCAAATTACTACTGGAAATTGTAGAACAAATCAGCATACCACTTGCAACAGTGTTCAATTTGTCAATAGAGGAAGGAGTAGTTCCATTAGAATGGAAAGAAGCAAACATCATACCATTATTTAAAAAAGGATCAAGAAGCAAGTCAGAGAACTATAGACCAGTTAGTTTAACATCGGTGGTTTGCAAACTATTAGAAAGACTAATTAAAGATCACTTGGTTGATTTTCTTGTTAAAAATAACTTGATTAACCCATCTCAACATGGGTTTCTAAAAGCGAGGTCATGCTTAACAAATATCTTATGTTTTTTGGAAGATGTCACAAAGTGGGTAGACGAGGGATCACCAGTAGATATAATATACTTAGATTTTAAAAAAGCCTTTGACAAAGTGCCACATCAAAGATTACTACTTAAACTAAAGGCCCATGGCATAGGCAATGGTATGATTAACTGGATAGAAAAATGGCTCATTGATAGAAGACAAAGAGTGGTAGTTGATGGGGAGGTTTCAAACTGGAAATCGGTGTTGAGTGGAGTACCGCAGGGATCAGTATTGGGACCTATTTTGTACTTAATATATATCAATGATTTGGATGATGATATAACAAGCAAGGTGTTGAAGTTTGCGGACGATACAAAAGTGTTTAGAAAAATTGAAAGTGATGCAGATAGACAGCAATTACAAGATGATCTAAATAAGTTGAACGAATGGTCTGAGAAGTGGCAAATGCTGTTTAATTATGGGAAGTGTAAGTGCCTCCACACAGGACATGGAAATGAAGATGCACAATATACAATGGGTGATACTGTACTAAATACTACCGTAAAGGAAATGGACTTAGGGTTAACTATTAGTGCTGATATGAAGGTATCAGAACAGTGTGCAATTGCAGCAGCAAAGGGAAACCAAATTCTTGGATTAATTAGGCGAAATATAGTGTACAAGGAAAAAGAACTAATAATACCGCTGTATAAAACAATAGTTAGGCCTCATTTAGAATATTGCATACAGGCATGGAGGCCATATCGCAAGAAGGATATTGATATACTAGAAAGAGTACAAAGAAGAGCAACCAAAATGATACAAAAACTCAGGAATATTAGTTATGAAATGCGTCTAAAAGAATGTGGATTAACAACACTAGAAACCAGGAGATTGAGAGGAGATCAGATAGAAGTTTTTAAAATATTGAATGGGTATGAAAATATTGACAGAAATATTTTTTTCTCTGTTAAGGAAGAGAGAAGGACTAGAGGACATGGAATTACATTAGCAAAGAAGCAGTGTAGACTAGATATTAGAAAATTTTCATTTTCACAAAGAACAGTAAATGAATGGAACAGATTATCAGCTGATTGTGTAGGTGCTAGTAGTGTTAATATGTTTAAAAATAAAATTGACATATACCTAAGAAGGGCTGGGTACATTTAGTTAGATAGGTTGAACTCTCGATAAGCCAAAGGGCTTCCTTGTCCACCTGCCATCCAGAGTTGATTCTCTAGGTGGCAATCTTGTTAAAACTAGGGTCTAGTTGCCTAGTGGCGCCTCTAGCGACTAACGTGGATTTGTGGAACCCCATTGTGGCCCGCCTTTTAGTTTGCCCCATCGTTTACTTACGTTAACCGGGAGTTCCGATGGTAAAAATATATCAACTTTTGGGAAACTCTAGAGCCGTTGTTTGTTGCAAACTTATATTTGATCAAATAACGTATAAATCCACAACGTGAGACATGTGGTAGGAAGTATACTATTAACCAAATATCGGTCATGGTGTACATTGACTTTTCTAAAATGCGTTAAAAATGGGAAATTATGTCAGAATGCAACTTTAATATACTGAAGTATATCAAGTTGCATTCTGTTTTCAACCAAGCAATTTATCTAGTCGATGTTTCCTCTGGGTAGTGTGAATTTCATATTGTGAGTTTATTATTTTTAGCTACTAGATCTATGTAGGGGCTTATGAGATATGTGAGAGGGAGACAGATTGTTTCTGGATTGGAGAGGTGAAGGGGACATTTCCTATGCTGTCCCACTAAAGCTAAAAAGTGGGGGGTCACCCTCATCCCCCACCAATCAATGCCCATGCATGCATTATGACAAAACATATATAGATGCTGCCATGCACAAGAGGTTCTTGTAATATGTTAGTATAACAGATTCCACCATAGAGGACGAAAACCCTCTGTTGAGTGTCCCATTAAATACTGATTTTAATACTAGTAAATAATATATAACTTCTATTGTGCCTATATCCTTAGAAATATATATGCTGGTCAATATAAAAATCAATAAGAGGAAAGTAATTTGTTAACAGATTTATGTATACGACAGGGGGCTATGGTGGTTATAAAGGCGTGACTTTAACTAATGGCGGAATTTGGCTACAGGTTTTACTGATTTAATACAACTTTCACATGAATATCAGCATAATTACAACGGGAATGCAATGTTTTGGTCAATACACCCATATTTAGCACAAAGGCATACAAGTTGGAGTTAAGCCAACAAGTGAAACCGAGACATTGGTACTTACCCTTAATTACAATGCAAATATATAATTCAATTGATTAATCCACATGACAAGTTAATTGTCTTTGTAAAACTACTTTATTCTGTGAATGCAAGCCCACTTCTCTCTTGGCTCCCCTTTGTCCAGATTGGTGAAACAGTACTGGTGACTTACAACAGGTAGAAGAGGTAAAAAAAAGAGTTAACAACTACATAATGATTATGTTCTCTGCAGTAAGTCCAACAGACAATTAAACAACAAGTTGCTAAACATTAGAAAATTCGCAACATAGCATTTGCATGCCTTTATTATGAAAGCCAATAAAGCATCAACACACTCATTTTTTACTATTTCACAACACAATTATCAATAACAGATTTCTGTTTTTAATAAGTGAAACATACATACAGAAAAAGAAGACAAAATTATGAATATGTGCATGATATTTTTTTTAGTTAATAAAGTATTTACTAATACAGTGTCTGATTGTGTTCATGCTTGGGGGCTGAAGTACTTGTTAGTACTATTAGTATTCGTGGTTAACCAAGAACAAACTATTATTGTCGTTATGCAATAAGTAAACTGGGAAGTATGTTCCGACACTAACATTTTCATCACGTAGGTATATAAATAAAAATGAAAACAAGCTTATATTAAGAGCTTGAGTCCAAAAGTGTTTTGTTTTATTTTTACAATATCCTCATATCAATCACAAATATGACTACTTTCAAAAGTACTCATACTTGTTAGACAACTATCTGGGATGAAATCCTCATTACTCACGCACATGTCACATATAGTACTCACCCAAACATGACTATTCCTGGTTACACAGTGTAAACAATATACACGGTTTTAGAGAGCAAGCATATATTGCAACATCTGCATTTTTACTGTTTTATATTCGTATAAGTACATCACTCCAAAGAATGTTTTAAAATATTTTGTTATGAACAACAATCATAGAATTACAAACATAGCACACTGATATACTGTGAAAGATTGTTCTGTTTTGTGCAGTACCAATAAAGAGGTTTAGCCTAGGTAGAGCGAATATTAGTCCTACCAGTATGCGCTGAGCATCTGTGTGAATAGCCTCTGCCCTTTGGGAAGTGTCGTTGCAACAAGCTTGCATCATAACGGGCTCTGACGTCCGTTTAACCGAATCTATGACGTACATTGCGCATGCGCAATGTCCGTTTAGTCGAATCTCGGCCCGGGCATGACGTATGCCGTTGCCACTACGCCACAGCGCGTAAAAAACAGCTAAAAGCGGTAAATGCGCGCGCATGCGCGATATGCGTTTAGTCGAATCCTGGATTGCGTCGAAACTGAGACCACCACAGCGGCACCGTATAGCTCGCGGGCATGAGTGCACGGGCGCACGCACATGCGGTGCCACTGTGGTAGATCTGTGACACTGTGACTACAACAGTGCCACTATGGTTAGGTATGTGACGTTATGGCTAGACCAGTGCCAATTTGGCTAGATATGTGACACCGAGGCTATATATGACAGTGTAGCTAGATATGTGACATTGTGGCTAGAGCAATGAGACTGGGGCTATATATCTCACAGTGTGGCTAAAGCAATACACAACACATTGGACCATTCTGAATTATAGAGAGGCGTAGTTCGAATTATGTGCTGCCTTTTGTTAACCTTGGGCAAGTACGCCCAATGAATGAATAACTGGTAAAATACAATAGTGGATATTTGTTCATGAAACAGTGTTCGGCAATTAATTCCAATAAACGCTTCCCAGAGAAGTCGAGATAATGTGAAGAAATCTTCACAACTGTTAAGGTTTTGGCAATGAATTAGATCAGGTCAAGTTTCGCTGCGTCCCACAAAATTATACAGTTGTGTATTTATGTAGGGTACAATAATTTATTGAAAATATAATACAATTTAAAAAAAAAAAAAAACGTGTTGTCACAATGGCTTTGTATAGCCACCTAGGAGTACAAGACCAGGGACTGAAATATCTTACGTGTAATCCAAATAAACACGCTATAAACATGGCGCGGACAGTTTTTTCACTAGTGGCCAGAACACGGCGTCACGTGATGACTTTGGTTGGTTGGTATGTTACCTGCAGTTAGATACATCACCGCTTGTGTGGGGCGTGAAGAGTGGCTCACACGACTATCCAGGGTTCCTTCAATCGACATGGTCTCAGTGTTCAGGCATGGTGTATATATCTAGCTGCACCGTTATCATAGCTTAGGCTAACTTCATTTCGTTTACCGAATCATCACATCCAAGTATCATATTCCAGATCGTTATTGTCCTTTGATTTGACTCTTCGCCAACAATTTCCCCTAAACATAACCGGTCTCTCTCTCTCTCTGTCTCTCTCTCTCTCTGTCTCTCTCTCTCTCTGTCTTTCTCTCTCTCTCTCTTTGTTCTCTCCTTCTCTCTTTTTTCTCTTACTGTTCTCTGTTTATCCATCTCCTCTCCATATCCGTCTCTCTTTCTCGTCTCCTTCTTATCTCTCTCTCTCTCTCTCTCTCTCTCTCTCTCTTCCCCTCTCCCCCTCTCTCTCTCCCCTTTTACCTTTTTCCATTTCACTCTGCCCTTCGTCCTGTGGATTCCTGCGTGCTTGTGGGCACGCCCGCGTGTATGTGGGTATATGGAAGTATAGATGGGTGGGAGCGTATATGGGTGTGTTGCTGTAAGGGTATGAAGGTGTCTTGGTATAATTTTTTTATATGTGTGTGTGTGTGTGTGTGTGTGTGTGTGTGTGTGTGTGTTGGTGTATTTGCGCGTTCATTTTGTCCGTATGCATATGTGGGTATGCGTATGTGTGTTGATGTATAAAACATGTTTGTAATGAAACACACACTTTTGTTAGGGTTACACATATAAAGGGTTAAATAAAGACGACCCGTATCCAACAACAATCAAAAATATCACGCATGTGCCTTTCTAGAAATAAAAACTATCAGTTTATCATAGACTATGCCATTCCACGAACGATAATATGTAATAATAACTTTCCCACAGTGCCGATAGGTGGCGCCATAATTATGGTGATTGACAAAGTAAGCCACTGTTGAGGATCTGGTGTGGGAATTCACTTGATCGGGTCTCGTGTTTATCCGGTACCGGAAGATACCATGCGTAGTAACTGGGGCTATTTTTGGAAGTTCTATTGTTCAAAAAATTCAATAAATAGTTTTTACCTACAATATCTAAGAACTAAAAATAACGTTGGCGATTGAAGATTCTCGTATCAGTAAGACAAAAGCCAATAAGGAGAAGAAGTACTAATGGTGGCACATAGTCAACATTTATCCATTCACAGGGTCTTCTATTGTTCCGACGACATGCTTCAAGACAGTGCGACACCAGAGGTGGAACGACACTGTAGTTTCAGTGACATTTGAGCTCTGTGGTAGCACTGCTTCGAAACATATTATCGGAACATTAGAAGGGGTGTGGGCAAATGTTGACATAATGCTAACATTTTTTTGGTTAGAAAGCCCACACATTTAGAAACCGATTTGTGGTATGTATGAAAAGGTTGTAGCAAAACGCCTTGGATCTCACATTACTTCAAATAATTTGTCAAATGTATTCCAATCTGCATATAAGAAACTTCATTCTACAGAGACTGCTCTCTTAAAAGTGCATAACGACATCACTCTAAATATGGACAATGGTAGAGTTACTGCACTCACCTTACTTGATTTGTCAGCTGCTTTTGATACGATTAATCATTCTATTCTAATGGATCGTTTGTCTGTGTGGTATGGTTTGTCTGGTATAGCGTTAAGCTGGTTTAGATCATATCTGAGTGGTAGACACCAGAGAATTAAGATTGGGGATTGTTTTTCGTCACCACTTAATATTTCGTGTGGTGTTCCTCAGGAGTCAGTTTTGGGACCATTACTTTTTACACTGTATACTACTCCATTGAGTCTAGTGATTAGTAGGCATCATTTGAGCCATCATCTTTATGCAGATGATACTCAAATTTATATATCATTATCCACTTCAGATGCAAGTAGTTCTTTACAGCAGCGTAGAACATGTATTGATGGCATTTTTTGCTGGATGACAGACAGTAGATTGAAGCTGAATGCTGATAAAACTGAGTTTCTTATTATTGGTACACACCGGCAGCGTGACAAAATTAAGACTCTTTTTCCTATACCCTTACTTAATCAGCATGTTATGCCTGCAGTTTCGACTAGGAATTTGGGAGTAATTTTTGATGATAAATTAAATTTTAGAGAACACATTTCTCAAATTTGTCGAACATGTTTTTACCACATTCGTGATTTGCGGCGTATTCGTCGATATTTGCCTGTTTCTGTTGCAAAGACTATTGCAACTGCATTAGTTGCTAGTAGATTAGACTATTGTAATTCACTTTTTCATAATATTGCTATTAAGGATATCACAAAACTACAACGTGTTCAAAATTGCTTAGCAAGGGTGGTGACTAGGTCTCCACGCTTTACTCCTTCTAAGCCGCTTCTAAAGTCTCTGCATTGGCTGCCTGTCCAATATCGTATAATGTTTAAGATGTGTACCATTACTTACCAGGCACTTTCTTCTAAGCAGCCATCGTATTTACATACTTTGCTTACTCCTATAAGAAAACCTATTCAACTTCGGTCATCTACTTCTGATTTACTCTTTGTACCAAAGGTCAATACTAATATGGGGACCAGGGCTTTTGCTGTGGGTGCGCCTACTCTATGGAATATGCTTCCTTCTAGCGTGAAATCAGTTGAAAATATTGCTAAATTCCGTCGTCATTTAAAAACATATCTGTACAATCTGGCCTATCCACCATAGCTCCCTGGCGCATCAATCAATCTGATGACAACTTGATTTGTTTACCGACTATGAGATCGATTAATCCTTTTTGTTTTGATGCGCCTCTGAGCTTGGTTTCTAAGGATATAGGCGCAATAGAAGTTAACTAATTATTATTATTATTATTATGATTAGATTTGGTAAATAGGTTACGATGCATATATGTCCCATATGTTTGCCTTTCGAATAATCGGGTTGACGGTAATATTGCAAATACATACATTTTATTGAATGACATATCAAAAGCCATGCAGAAGAATACCTGTGGTAGCTGGTGTCATTAAGTGACTAATCTCGTTCAGGTTGTGCATACATAAGTGCACATAAAATGTAAACATGATATCAGTAAATATTACGTTGTGTTTCGTCAGTCAGTGTTATATAATGAAAAAGACCGTGCGCTGCTGTACGTTGTTCGAGCGGGATCTTCCGGGTCAACTAAAGACCGGTTACGGACAACTGTGGACAGCGGACCAGGGCTTGTTGAACGATGGGCTAGGGTCTCAATCTCATTGTCACTTTCTTTAGCGAGTAGTAATCACGATGCCACAACAGCCACTCTATGCCGTCGCCATAAGACGTGTGAGGGCCGCCGAGGTAGAGACCGTTCAAGTTAGACTGGGTACAACTCCCGTACCACCACGCCCCCTTGTATGTTTGAGCACAGCTTTGATCCCACGCGTCATTGTCGCGATCCTTCGTGCTGAATGGACGATTGGCATGATGCCTCATCCCATCACATGCACCACAAAATATAACACTAATTATCGACCATAGCGCAGCATATCTTTGCAGTTTAACCAAACGCATACAATTTAAGAAATATATTTTCTTCATATGAATATACCTATAGAACACATAATCATGCAGTGGTGGAGATACGGATATCGGCGAATCACAGTGGCGGAGATCGGGGTAAGTTGAGCCATTTTGACTTGTTTAAAAACAGCTATGTTTTAGAGACTTGGCTCGGAAAGGCGGTTTTTGTTTGTCATGCCCATTATGACATTTTCACGTTTTCCACACAAGATAACCACAGGCAGTATGATGAAGTCGCAAACGATGGTCGAATGGCTATTCTCACATTCGCTGTGAAAACTCTGCTTTGAGGTTTGAAACGGGTGCCAGGTTTTAAAAAGCAACCTACTTGTTGGCCACGATAATCTATGTGTACGTGCAATTGCTGTGAATTATATTTCTTTGACATGCTAAGCAACAATGACTTAGAAGGCTTGAATGTTTGAACCGATTACATTTTGGTTACGAATAATTGTGGAAAATACAGAGATACTCAAATGACAAGCTACAAGAATGGTGCATTCCGAGCCAGAAATGTGCCATATTAACAAGGCTACCTGAACTGAACGAGTTTATATACATATATATATATATATATATATATGTATATATATATGTATATATATATATATATATATATATATATATATATATATATATATATGCGTGTGTGTGTGTGTGTGTGTGTTTGTGTGTGCGTGCGTGCGTGCGTGCGTGTGTGTGAGTATGTGTGTGTATGTGTGTGTGTTTTTATACCTGCATTTCCGCTGTATATCCCGATCGAAAGTTTGTACTTGTCAGTTTCCGAAGCAACGGCAAAATTGGAGTAAACTGCATATTTGCTTTCCTTCTCGAAATCTTCCAAGTCTATGCGAAGGTCATATCGTTTTTGCCTTGTTATTTCACGAAGGTAATCGTTTCCTGGAAATATATTAACATACCAACCATGTCAAGAGAAAAACATAAGAATTAAATGTTATTAGTACTATAAACTATACATTCTAACTAAACTACGACACGAGCTTTGTAAGAGCAATACTATCGTCTTGTTTTTAGCGTTGAATGACGTAGGGTTGTCATTAGAAATACGTGTTTTGAGGCTTTGTATAATGTTGCCGTCTTAAAGTTAAACTTGCAAACGTATTGTTCAAATTCAGACACGTTCAGTAATATCTATGATATATAATCAATCAATTACATATTATATATTATCAATTATTGGATATAATTAAATTACCATACTACATTTGCCTTAAATGATAAGCCTTTTAAATTGGATGTGTTTTCTACAAAAGTGGGAATTACGTTCCAGATGATCCGATTATTCTTGCTGCCACAATGATTCTTCACTGTTCCATTCGATGCCCTGTTTGGTAACAAATATTTATTTGGAAATATACCGGTCAACAAAACTCGACGAATGAAAAAGAAAACCAATGGAACGTATATTTCCAGATATACCATAGTTGTGTTCCTGTATTTATGCGCTTACTAAAATGTAAAGGTTTTATTGCATGTGTCACGTGTACAATACCCACAAGAAGGGGTAGAATCCGACCATCCTGTTTTATGACGCTTAACGTTAGTCGGAGTTACAATGCCATTTTACCTCTGCGTCTCGCTGACTTAAGCATGGCATCATAAAAAGATGGGCAACTGTTGACAATGTCTCACCGCCGTAACTGATGCTTGTAATAGACTAGTTAATTATTTACGATCTACGAAAAGGGGTTGTTAAAAAAGCTTTTATTACATTTTGTTGTTCGTAGGTTGATGTAGATTAAGATAAACTAATGGTTTCCTAGAACCATACAGGCGTGATATTCGTGATTGTTATTGCACAAGTTATATCGCTATTAAACACGTTACAACAATATATGTACAATACAGACTGGTTTTATACATTAAACCACACGCCCAAACGAACACACACCACGCTAAAACACCCACCCCCACCCCCCACCCCCCACCCCCACCCCTACCCCCACCCCCACCCCACCCCCACCCCCCCACACACACACACGCGCGCGCACACACACACACACACACGCACGCACACATACACACACGCACGCACACACATACGCACGCACGCAGCATACACACACACACACACACACACACACACACACACACACACACACACACACAGGAAACACAGGGAGACAAGGGGGAAATAGAGAGGAGTGAGTGAGAAATCGGGATACAAGGAGAGACTAGAGAGACAAAGTCAGGGAGAGAGAGAGAGAGATATATATATATATAGACAGAGAGAGCGCGAGCGAGAGAGAGAGAGAGATAAGCCAGGTCCGCCATGGGAAATTGTCGGTGGTGAGCCAAACAAGACACATTAACAACCTGGAATCGCCTCCCTACAAGGTGATGATCTGGTGAGCGAACTGAGATGAGGAAAGAGAGAGAAGGAGAGAGAGAAAGCGAGGGAGACGGTGAGTGTGAAGTACATAGAGAAATAGAGCCTGAAAGAGGATATATATATATATATATATATATATATATATATATATATATATATATATATATATATATATATACATATATATATATATATATATATATATATATATATATATATATACATATATACATATATATATATATATATATATATATATATATATATATATATATATATATATATATATATTTAGAGTGACTGAATGAGTGAGTGAGTGTGAGCGAGCGGTGAGTGAGTGAGTGAGCGAGGGAGCGAGCGAGCGAGCGAGCGAGGGAGGGAGGGAGGGAGGGAGGGAGTGAGTGAAGTGAGTGAGTGAGTGAGTGAGTGAGTGAGTGAGTGAGTGAGCGAGCGAGCGAGGGAGGGAGGGAGCGGGCGGGCGGGCGGGCGGGCGGCCGGGCGGGCGGGCGGGCGGCGGGCGGGCGGGCGGCGAGGGAGGGAGGGAGGGAGCGGGCGGGCGGGCGGGCGGGCGGGCGGGCGGGCGGGCGGGCGGGCGGGCGGGCGGGCGGGCGGGCGGGCGGGAGGGCGGGAGGGCGGGCGGGCGGGCGGGCGGGCGGGCGGGCGGGCGGGCCGGGCGGGCGGGCGGGCGGGGCGGGCGGCGCGGGCGGGCGAGCGAGTGAGTGAGTTATTTTATGTCACAATTTATTGTTATCCTCGCCAGAAGTAAAATCAAAGAAGCACGAGAATATATGATAGTACTAACGGTGTGTGTGTGTGTGTGTGTGTGTGTGTGTGTGTGTGTGTGCGTGTTTGTGTGCGTGTATGTGTATGTGTGTGTGCGTGCGTGTGTATGTGTGTGTGTGAGTGTGCGTTTGAGATGTGGATGTTTGCGGTCCGATGACGTGCAATGATGCTATTGTTACCGAATGGTATCGTGATGGCGACATGGCAGTAGCTAATAATTATTGCAATTTATAACCACTAGCCCTATGTCTCCCTGTTGAGTTAAGCATTATTGCACAGATACGCAAAAAGGATTTAAATTTAAGTAAACGTCAATATATGTAAGCGTAATGAAATAATGAAATTATATATATATTTCATATTTAAATATTCAGATAACTGGAATATTGTAGATACAGACAAACCTATGTATAATCGGGTCCTGCAGTTCCCAAAGTGTGGGTGAATACTTCCCATAAGATTATATAAAGATTAGTATTCGTCGTATTCCCGTCTTCATAATTAACACTAACAATATATACATACTTTTTTCTACATCGACCTTCTAAATCCTTTTTAAACAAATACAATCAAACCCAATACCCCGCAATTTCGAACCAGACTGATGATATGAAATGATATCTTGGCGAGGTCGACAAAATTGTCACTATGTCAACGCCAATATTCTAACGTTAATATCTTCGTTGCAAGGGAAATATCTTATACAGAAAACAAGGTAATGATTTGGCAGACAAAAACGCGTCCCAATTTCTGACCATTACGTTGTCGCAAGAACACCAGACCGGACATTTGCTATCACTATTTTATATTAATATTGTCTTGCGATTGCCTACGCCGTGTGGCTGATCATAATCATACGTCAGCTCTCATCGTGGTAGGTGTGTTCAGGCCGACCTGACAGGAGAGTGTGGCCGTAGCGCGCGACACCGTATAACTCGTGGGTATGAGCACATAGACTACACGTCAACACACATACACACAAACACGAACACGAACACGAACACGAACACGAACACGAACACGAACACGAACACGAACACGAACACGAACACGAACACGAACACGAACACGAACACGAACACGAACACGAACACGAACACGAACACGAACACGAACACGAACACGAACACGAACACGAACACGAACACGAACACGAACACGAACACGAACACGAACACGAACACGAACACGAACACGAACACGAACACGAACACGAACACGAACACGAACACGAACACGAACACGAACACGAACACGAACACGAACACGAACACGAACACGAACACGAACACGAACACGAACACGAACACGAACACGAACACGAGCACGAGCACGAGCACGAGCACGAGCACGAGCACGAGCACGAGCACGAGCACGAGCACGAGCACGAGCACGAGCACGAGCACGAGCACGAGCACGAGCACGAGCACGAGCACGAGCACGAGCACGAGCACGAGCACGAGCACGAGCACGAGCACGAGCACGAGCACGAGCACGAGCACGAGCACGAGCACGAGCACGAGCACGAGCACGAGCACGAGCACGAGCACGAGCACGAGCACGAGCACGAGCACGAGCACGAGCACGAGCACGAGCACGAGCACGAGCACGAGCACGAGCACGAGCACGAGCACGAGCACGAGCACGAGCACGAGCACGAGCACGAGCACGAGCACGAGCACGAGCACGAGCACGAGCACGAGCACGAGCACGAGCACGAGCACGAGCACGAGCACGAGCACGAGCACGAGCACGAGCACGAGCACGAGCACGAGCACGAGCACGAGCACGAACACGAACACGAACACGAACACGAACACGAACACGAACACGAACACGAACACGAACACGAACACGAACACGAACAC
>OZ024864.1:8457058-8479558 GCA_964017155.1 Oasisia sp. SBJ-2009 | reverse complement strand
TGATTTTACTGGTGCTTTATGTTAGTAGACGTAATGGTTTGAACCCAGACAAACACTCATGTTTTCACCGAGATATAAGTTTACACGGGAAATGTAATTGTGATTAGTAATGAAAAGACACCAATACGGTTAAAGTCTTCGAAATCGGGGGCGCACACAATGTATGCAGGTCAGAGAGCCGTTGAGTTGCGTGAACGGATTCTGACTTTCTACAATATAACACCTGACGACAACATTTCTACACGACTCAATGGACGCGGGCACAGGCAGTGTGTGCTTTATGAGACAGCCCCGTAACAGAGGACGATATACTTATACATATTGATGAGTAATATCAAAACTCCTGCTGATAAAGTCACATGTGACAAACAGAGGATCATCAGAGTAACGTGACTGTGTTTTCTGCGTGTAGCTGGCTGTTGTTTTGGGTGGGGTGCAAGCGGCCGTACTGGGTGAAATGTAAACACTACAAAGGACAATCCTGGAGAGCAAACGTCGTAAAACGGGTGGTCCGAAAATACATTATGTCATGTATGACAATGGTTTGCGGCGCAGTGATCGTCAGTCTGGTTATGTTCATCGCCTGGTGCGATTAAAAAGTCGGAATCGGGCGTGGCGATCTCTGCCGCTTCTGCTGCAGACACACACAGAAGGCTGTTATGAGATCGCAACATTGGCAGATCTCTGCTTTCGGAGATCTCCCCTCTCAGGCAGTTGTGCCTTTTTGTCTCTTCTCCCCTTTTCATGTCAGTTTTGACGACTGATCTCAGTTGTTAATGTCGAGTTCCGCAATTGTCCTATCGCGCTTGCGGTTGTCATTATTATGGTGATATGCTGCGTGGCCCAGTGCCAATTTCACCATGTAAGACGTCGTTTGGCATACGGCCATCAGCCAATCGAAAGACGTGATAAAGCCACCGCTGACGTCACTGGCTTAATAGCAGGCACACGCCGATGCATGAAGCACGTTCTAGAACCTCTGTGTGTATGACCGTGTCCTAAGTCAAGAGCAACCAATGACGCGTCTACGGCAATTAACATGGGTACTATTCAATCTCATCTCATGACTTGAGAAATGTACTGAGAACATAAAAATATTCTATGCAAAACATGAATGCGAGTGGCGCCATCTAGCGGATTAAGTAAAATATAAAATAGGGCGGAAACCATGTCACTCGCGCTAAGCGGACGAATTTCAATTGAGTGATCAACGGGTTCGTATAAATTCTGGTGCAGAGCGGGACTCTGCCCCAGTCGTCAGATTACAGCACAGAGAAGATTCACGTATCGTTTGCAAAGAGTTTTATTTTATTTCGTATTTCTGAAAATTGTTTTAGTTATATAGTAAGGGTGAATTTTGTACGGTAATTAACATCTTGTCATAGTATGTTTTAGACCAAGTTGGAGTGCGTGGACAGTTCATACGGCCGAACTGTCCTTTGTGTTTCGTGAGTTCGTCTTCTACACGAGGACGACGCCAATTTGTGGGATCACTTCCAGCTGGTTTCGTCGTTCCGACCAGGGGTGACGACTCGTGTGACTCTGGCTGGATTAGTTGCGTGGTTCATTTGATGTTGCTAATGGGTGTTGTCTGTATTATACTCGTGTTCAATAAAGTTACCATGAAACCAATAACAAATCAACAAGACGTCTAGGGGACCTCCAACTTCATTACAGGTAACATAGGAGGCAGTGGTCGAGTACCTTTCTGGCCATTACATAGCCACATCAGCTGTGTCGTACTTTGTTCTTTGTGTAAGAGATTAGCGTCAATGCTGTGGCTTGTTTGGGTTAATGTCATTAGCGTCTATAAACGGTCGTGTTGGGGTTTATAGCCTGGACAACTCGTACACGTCAGGACCACATATCCAATGTATGTCATTAGCGTCATAAACTGTCGTGTTGGGGTTTATCGCCTGGACAACACGTACACGTCAGGATCACATTGCCTATGCATGTCATTAGCGTCATAAACTGTCGTGTTGGGGTTTATCGCCTGGACAACACGTACACGTCAGGACTACATATCCAATGTAGGTCATTAGCGTCATAAACTGTCGTGTTGGGGTTTATCGCCTGGACAACACGTACACGTCAGGACCACATATCCAATGTATGTCATTAGCGTCATAAACTGTCGTGTTGGGGTTTATCGCCTGGACAACACGTACACGTCAGGATCACATTGCCTATGCATGTCATTAGCGTCATAAACTGTCGTGTTGGGGTTTATCGCCTGGACAACACGTACACGTCAGGACTACATATCCAATGTAGGTCATTAGCGTCATAAACTGTCGTGTTGGGGTTTATCGCCTGGACAACACGTACACGTCAGGACCACATATCCAATGTATGTCATTAGCGTCATAAACTGTCGTGTTGGGGTTTATCGCCTGGACAACGCGTACACGTCAGGACCACATATCCAATGTATGTCATTAGCGTCATAAACTGTCGTGTTGGGGTTTATCGCCTGGACAACACGTACACGTCAGGACCACATATCCAATGTATGTCATTAGCGTCATAAACTGTCGGTTGGGGTATCGCCTGGACAATGCCTATGCATGTCATTAGCGTCATAAACTATCGTGTTGGGGTTTATCGCCTGGACAACACGTACACGTCAGGACCACATATCCAATGTAGGTCATTAGCGTCATAAACTGTCGTGTTGGGGTTTATCGCCTGGACAACACGTACACGTCAGGACCACATATCCAATGTATGTCATTAGCGTCATAAACTGTCGTGTTGGGGTTTATCGCCTGGACAACACGTACACGTCAGGACCACATATCCAATGTATGTCATTAGCGTCATAAACTGTCGTGTTGGGGTATCGCCTGGACAACATATTCACGTTAGGAGCACATATCCCAATAGACAGAAATTGTGTCATTTGCAGCTACGTTAGCTGTGTCAAATGTACGTAACTGTTAACACTCATACCAGTTGTTTAATTTGCGGTGCAGATTTCAGTCTAGGCATTTTGCAGTCATGTCAGATGCGTCAAAATTTATGACTCATAAACCACGTCTACTATCTGTTTACTTACAGGGCATATTAACTTTGACTATTTATATTTAATTTATCATGGGATATCTTGCTAGTATGAGGTGGATTTTAACACCTTATATACATACGCCTTTTACCTACTTATATCACATGGAAATATCGGGGAGTGAAATGGTCAGGTTTTGCCATAACAGCTTCCGATAGTATCGGTATCACAATTACCCTGAAACGGTCATGGGTATACTTGGTCTTAGCTACTCGAGTTCTGTGGCCTTAGCAGCAAGGTCTTTAAGGGTCATAGTTTTAGGATAGGGGCGGCTACATCAGCAGCATTCAGGGGTGAGTCTGATGCACAGATCAGAGCAGCGGGGCGTTGGTCTTCTGATGCATTCAGAAAGTACATTAGGGTAGCGTAATTTCCCCTAGTACATCATTTCATTACTTCTAAGTTAAACATAATTTTCTGACAGTTGCTCTAGAATTATTGGCGTTTAACAAATCTGACAGTTGCGGAGTCTATCTTGTAGATGTATTAAAGTGTTACAAGTCTCTGACAGTTGCGGAGTCTTATAGAATTATTAACTGGTATTATTAACGGGTATCAAGTCTCTGACAGTTGCGGTTTCTTGTAGAGTTATTAAGTTGTAACAATTCTCTCCCATGGCAGTCTCGGAATTATTAGCGGTTAACAAGTCTCTGACAGTTGCGGATTCTTTTAAAAATATCTCTTATACTTACATGTATTTAACCATGCATTAGTTTGTGGGGGTCGGTCATATTTAATTTGTGGATGACCTAGTGGCGTGTTGACCCCCACCAATTTGGTGTCAATTGTAAATAATGTGTAATGATGTTGTTGTTGGTTGTACATATGTATAAGACACGTTTGCTGAAACTAGGAGGGTGTATGTGACCGCGGTTGCATACAATAATCCTATGTGAAGTGATAATTCAAGTGGCGACATCTGGTGGGTCAGGTCAGGAGTAATCACGGTAATACCCTAGCGGCGTCCGTAGTAATCAGCCTGCTTCTTTATAAATCCAGTTCAAATCATTACCTAGTCTCGCTTAACCGACTGTCGGTCGGCTGCGGAACTACGCCGAGAAGACAGTCTGGTGACATTTGCCGGCTTTTGTTTGGTATCCGCGTGATCTATAAAATGCTGCCACCTCACGGACACTGCCGTAATATTTTTTTTATAAACAACTGAAAATTTGTATTTCTATTTATTTTGGGTTAATATAAGTTTAATGTTTAATAGTTTTTATAATACAGCATTATTTAATCAAAAGGTTTCCTTATTTAATTTGTATGCTATCCGTGTCGGGCTAGACAATGCTGCCACCTCACGGATACTGGTTAATCCTGCCGTAATTCTTATTTTATAAACAACGGTAAATTTGAATTTTTACTTACTGTTGTGTTACTATAAGTTCAATGGTGAATACTTTTCAAATGATATTATTATCTTGTAAAACTATATCGTTATTTAAATTTTTATTTCATAGTTGGCCTGAGAGCCAATCAGCGTCTCTACCCTATTCTGGGGTAAGGCTGCCCGGATGTAGAAACTTAAGAATATATACTGTCCCAGGCGTAGTTGAGGGGGCCTAAAAGTGCTGCCACCTCACGGAGTCTGGGTAACCGAGGCTAATCATTACCCGTCACTTTGAGTTCGTGAAGCAACATGGTGTCGTTTCACTCAGGAGTTCAATTAGTTTTATTCGTGTTCGAGATTTTAGTGTTGTTGGTGTTGGGAAATTTTGTATCCCTCCCACCTCCCTGTTCCACACTATATATACTGTGTGCATTGTATTTTCTGGACGCTTTTCCCTGTCTAGGTACACGAGGTTTTATCTTAAAAAAAAAAAATTGACCCCCACCAAATTGGTGTCAATTGTAAATAATGTGTAATGATGTTGTTGTTGGTTGTACATATGTATAAGACACGTTTGCTGAAACTCTACTGATGTAACTGTTGTTGTTTATAATGTGTACATATTAAAGTCATTTTGGTTTGGCCAATCACAGTGTGTGTTTTTACACTGATAAGGAGTCATTAGTGTCTGTCATTAAGAAACAGACATCCAAGGAGCCGGCAGTCATGATATTGCTGCGTCATTTAATCCTAACATGCTTGCAGTATAATATTAACTTTTTCAGCTCAGCATGTGCCCGGTAGAGATAATACTCTAGCGGATAAATTGTCGCGTTGTCAGGTCGACGAGTTCCTGACACTGGCTCCTTGGGTCAACCGCCAACCCGCAGCAGTACCGTCTCACATATCCCCAGCTGCCTTCGGGACACTGTAGGGATGCTGCTGCATGCTTCCCTTGCACCATCATCTCGCGCGCAGTACGAGCGTGCATGGCATACGCTGGTAGGATTTGTTCAATCTCTAGGTATTGTTCCAGCATTGCCAATTTCCATAATGATGTTTTTTATTGCTCATCTACATAACACAGGATTAGCCCCAGCATCCATCATTTCCTATGTTTCTGACATTTCGTATTTCCATAAAATAAATGGCTTCCAGGACCCGTCAAAAAATTTCATTATTTCTAGACTTTTGTTGGGTGCACAGAAATTAAGGACTGTGTCGGATGTTCGTCTGCCAGTAACTCTGCCAGTTCTCATTAAATTAGTTAGCGCTGTACCTACTGTCATTGCATCTCGCTATAAGCAACTTATGTTATCAGCAATGATGATTCTTGCTTTCAAGGCATATCTCCGAGTGGGCGAGATGGTGCCTGGTAGTGCTAGATCAGTGCAAAATTGCCTGCAGCGCCATGACGTCACGATAGATGGGACTCTAATTTCAGTATCTTTTCGTCATTTCAAGCATAGTAGTAAGCAGGGTTCGCAGTCTTTGCATATCCACGGGGGGCTGATCCCATCATCAAATATATCTCCTGCTACTACAATTAGTCAATTTCTTGACGTTAGGGGCACAATACCGGGCCCCTATTTGCCTACATGGATGGGACGCCAATGCTGCGGAGAGAGTTATCTCTCAAACACCTACTAGAATTTTGTAACTTAAGCAGCAAGGTTTTTAAGGGGCATAGCTTTAGAATAGGGGCTGCTACATCAGCCGCATTGAGGGGGGACTCCGATGCTCAGATCAGAGCAGCCGGGCGCTGGTCGTCTGACGCCTTTAGAAAATATATCAGAATTGCATAGATAGCTAGCTAGTTAGTCTCTGACAGGGGCAGAGGCTGTTGAGTCAATTACATCACTAATAACACTGTTCTGACAGTGGCGGAATCGTGTAAGAAGCTAATATCTTCAAATAACAATTGTTTTCTTTTACAAATAACCAACAGTGTGTGGGGGTCGGTCACATTTGGTTTTGGGTGACCTGGTGGCGTGGTGACCCCCACATAAAGGGTGTCAATTGTAAATAATGTGTGGTGATGTAGTTAGTATTGGTGGATTTTGGTGGAAGATGTATATATTTATTAGCAATGTACTTTGGAGACAATATGTTTGCTGTTAATATGTATTTGATGTATCTGTTGTTCATAATATGGTGTACAAAAATAAATTGTCATTTAGTTGGCCCAATTCATTCTACCTTGGTCTTGCATTGGTGTTTTGCATAGAAGGGTGAATCATATAGCACTGATGCAATAACTGCCGTTTCAATATGTAAACATGTTAGAATTTTTTTCATAAATTTAATAAAACATTACTGGAGATCAGTGAGTCGTATGTCGCTGCCGAGTAATGGCGTCTAGTCTAGCGACTGGAACAGTGTTAAGAACCACGCTATATAATGAAATATATTTACCTTATATTTTGTTTATCTACAATGGCAATAATGAAAAATAAGCAGTACATACACCCTTCTTGTCTGTCCAGTCTGTCCGACAGCTTCCTCAATTGTATTTGTTGCTCTTCCACCGTGTCCATTAGCTGTTGTTGCAGCTGTTCCACGGTGTCCTGGAGACGAGACACCATGGCCGTCAACACACTCACGTCGTTGTCGCTGTCGTCGTGGCAGTGGCCGGTGGTGCACTGACACACGACAGGTGCTGGGTGGACGACCCAAGCGACAACAACCACCGCGAGCAGCGAGACTGGACACACAGACGTACACATTGCTGGGGAGTTACGACTGACTGTGTCCTCGCCTTCAAACACTTGTGTATGCAATGACACCAACAACCTGCTCTTCTCGTCGGTCAACAGTTGTGGGAAATTTACAGTGAACTTCCTGTTCAGGTGCAGTGTAACTATAGTATGTGTGTCAACATCATGTCAAAACTTACTTATCCGCATGTCTTTTGTGCAATGAATTTATTGGGTGTGTACAGGAGGGAAGTTGTCATTGCATATTGTAAGAATATATAATAATGTCTTAGAACAACATACAATACGAAGGTTGTTGTCATTGTTTTAATAGGCCTACCACACCGTGTTGCTTTCAACCTAAGAACAAATATATTATGTGTAGACCTATTACACATCAAACCTATTACATATGATTTGATTGCGTTTCTTTCATCGCTTTGAAACCGAGTTTAATGAGTGTAAAATATTATTGTCTATGTAATAATGTCGGCTTAACGAGAGACTCGCTCATTTGTTTTGTTAAGTTTCAGCTGGCATATTTCGTCAGTTTCAAGATACAAGCATTTATGTGAACGACCTTACGTGCTTACAAGTACGGTATAGATGTTATATCTATACATACAATTGGTTATCAGTTGACTAGGCTGGGACAATGCCTTCTTCATTCAGCCTGTGCACAAGCGTACACTAATCTACCATTAAGGCATTGCGCAATGCTAGCCTTTGTAGTAGGCCTATAATTAGTTCTAGCGGTTCGGAGTGGCCTCACCAATACGCTTCCTTTTGCGAGTTCGGGACAGTTACCTGTTGCAAACCGCCTTATACAACAGTATAGGTCATTACACACACTTGGACAGTTAGCTAGGTCAAACACGCCATGCTCATTTAGCAGTAGTAATGCCGTTCTTATCAATGTCACCGGATATTGTTATCCCACATTTATATATACCTTCCTTACAAGACACCGTGTTTTAAACAAAGGTTTAATCAAACCCGATACTCCCTAATGTTGTACCAGTCTGACTACTGGTTGTGAAATATCGGGGAGACGAAGTAGCTATTGTGCAGCGATACCGAGCGACTGAGGTCTGCTTACTGGCACCAGGGGAATATCTAGCAATGCATGCAGCACACGTCCAATATTAAGCATACCAACATGTCCGATGCAAATTTGTTGGAATTTGTTGACAAATCTCTTCGTTTTGGCGGTTCCATTGAGATTCTGTTCTGATAATGCAGCGGGTCGGTCCTAGTGACAAAACTGTGTTTTACCTGACACCAAATCCGCAGTTCTTAGGAGTAGTCGAAGCGCTTTACATGTCGTTGCTCAATCATCTAGGCTTGTCTGGGGAGACTTCAACTACGCTTCAATTAATAAATGAAATGTAATATTACGTTAACGTTAGCCTATATACATATACGCATTCATACAGCTGAACGAATTGGAAACACGTGGAGTGTACAACAGTGTTCAATGTTACACCTCCCAACACGGGATTCACACCCGCGATCTCTCCGCTGAGGTTCCGATGCTCTAGACTTGCGCCCCCGAGCAACATTAAGTGACAGACTACGGTCTGTCCCACTCAGTGACAGTCTACGCTCTGCCCAACTCAATGGCAGTCTACGGTTTGTCCCATTAAGTGACAGTCTACGGTCTGTCCCACTAAGTGGCATTCTACGGTCTGTCCCAGTCAGTGGCAGTCTACGGTCTGTCCAACTAAGTGGCAGTCTACGGTATGTCCTACTAAGTGGCAGTCTACGGTCTGTCCTACTAAGTGGCAGTCTACGGTCTGTTCCACTAAGTGGCAGTCTACGGTCTGTCCCACTCAGTGACAGTCTACGGTCTGTCCCACTAAGTGGCAGTCTACGGTCTGTCCCACTAAGTGGCAGTCTACGGTATGTCCCTCTCAGTGGTAGTCTACGGTCTGTCCCACTCAGTGACAGTGTACGGTCTGTCCCACTAAGTGGCAGTCTACGGTCTGTCCCTCTCAGTGGCAGTCTACGGTCTGTCCTACTAAGTGGCAGTGTACGGTCTGTCCCACTAAGTGGCAGTGTACGATCTGTCCCAGTAAGTGGCAGTCTACGGTCTGTCCCACTCAGTGGCAGTCTACGACCACTGATTACAAATCACGCTAGGAATGAACCCAATGCACCTTTCTTTTCTACAGCGCCAAGATCACCGATAACTATACAGACGTTACTGATTGGGCAGACTGATAGTGTCTACGCCACGCGATTTCTATGCACCAGTACATGGTCGCCAAGTCGCCGAGCCCAGTGCTTGTGTTATCGCCAAATATAATTGACACTGTGTTTTTATATTGTAATATCTCGTAGCGTCAGGAGCCGGTGTATTCCACAAGTACGTGTGGGAACGGCCAGACGACCGCACGGCCGGACGGATGAACGGATGAACGGAAGAACGGAAGAACGGACGGACGGACGGACGGACGGACGGACGGACGGACGGACGGACGGACGGACGGACGGACGGACGGACGGACGGACGGACGGACGGACGGACGGACGGACGGACGGACGGACGGACGGACGGACGGACGGACGGACGGACGGACGGACGGACGGAAGTATGGTTTTGGGCGGATATCTATGTAAATATTTCCTATAAATATATTTAACCGATTAGCACTCAAGTCGGGCATTGACGGTCACCCCAAATCTCCTCAGGTCGGCCATAGCCGGCCAGCGAATACATCACAGCGTTTGAATTCGGTTTATGTGGTTGCAGCTAGTGATTACGAGATGCAATCAATACGACACTTATCTAGACATATAACATTAAATTTTGACTATTTTGGATACTTCCGTTCTCAAAAATATTTACCGCGTTTTCGAAATGTAACAGCAATAGTTTTTGTTTTTGGACATTTAAAAATATCCTCCAGCCAGGAGTTGGCCACGTGTACAGCTAAAATGTGTAATATACTAACAAGTTATAGACCAATGTGTAGATAACTTAATGTTCTTTTAAATACACCCAACCTGTAGCAGTAGAAATCCAAGCAGAAAAAGTTACACCGCAACAAAGTATTTATTTTACAAAAGGTTTCAAAACGTCATTTTATCAACCAAGAAATGGTCAGTATATTTTAAAGTTATTACAACAATTTTAATGCCACTGTGTAGGTACTGTTATTATTGCCAAACACATCCCCGCTAGCCAGGTCTGTTTACCATGCAAAACCAATTCTGGCAGATCCCTATGACTGGACGTAGGTTGACTGAGTCAGTCAGTCGTGACGGAATCAACCATGAGCACAGGGCAAATACCTGGCACAGTTTGAAAACAGATGCACAGGCCTGGTACCAATAGAATAACCCGGTCGCATCATCCAAAACATTGCACGGAGGGAAACCACATCTGGTGGGCTAATTCATCGACTAAGCTTACTTTCAGCCTTTTGCGAAGCGATCAGCCAGTGATACTGTCAAGGAGCCTCGACCAAATGGTTGTAGTGGTTGAGTCAGACTACAAGCAAGAAGGGCGCGGATAATCTGCATTGTTTATTCCAAGGGTCAAACTATGCGTAAGCTGGACACTATTTGATTTCTAACATCCGGTTAGACACACAATTGGCTATTGAGGCGTGAAGCGTGGATCTAGCTCATCCAGGCGACGACAGTGAAAATATAATGTCACGACCCGGTGTATATTTATCATTGTATTATGGTAATTGTTTAAACCTGATACAATATACGTTAACAAGATCTTCATTATCATCATGTTCTTCAGGCTGGTAGTTATGTCCCTTGTTTGGGCTGACCGCCAACAGTTTCCCATAACTGACACGGTAGCTATGTCTGTGCATGTGTCTATATATATGTATACGTGTCTGTATCCGTATCCGTATCCGTGTATGTGTACGTGTATTTATATGTATGTTCGTGTCCGTATATGTGTCTGTTCGTGTCCGGATCCGTGTGTATGTGTTCATTTTCATGTCTGTGTCTTTGGCTGTGCCTGTGCCTGTCTGTTTTGTGTGTATATGTATGTGTTTTTGACCGCGTCCGTTTTTGTCTATGTCCATGTCTACGTCCACGTCTGCGTCTGCGTCTGCGTCTGCGTCTGCGTCTGCGTCTGCGCCTGCGCCTGCGCCTGCGCCTGCGCCTGCGCCTGCGCCTGCGCCTGCGCCTGCGCCTGCGCCTGCGCCTGCGCCTGCGCCTGCGCCTGCGCCTGCGCCTGCGCCTGCGCCTGCGCCTGCGCCTGCGCCTGCGCCTGCGCCTGCGCCTGCGCCTGCGCCTGCGCCTGCGCCTGCGCCTGCGCCTGCGCCTGCGCCTGCGCCTGCGTTTGGAGGTAACCACCCTAGACCCCGTGTGTGAAGACAGTAGGATGTACATGTAGTTCATCCACTGAGTGCTTCGTTGGTAAGCCATTGTGTCCGTGTCCGTGTCCGTGTCCGTGTCCGTGTCCGTGTCCGTGTCCGTGTCCGTGTCCGTGTCCGTGTCCGTGTCCGTGTCCGTGTCCGTGTCCGTGTCCGTGTCCGTGTCCGTGTCCGTGTCCGTGTCCGTGTCCGTGTCCGTGTCCGTGTCCGTGTCCGTGTCCGTGTCCGTGTCCGTGTCCGTGTCCGTGTCCGTGTCCGTGTCCGTGTCCGTGTCCGTGTCCGTGTCCGTGTCCGTGTCCGTGTCCGTGTCCGTGTCCGTGTCCGTGTCCGTGTCCGTGTCCGTGTCCGTGTCCGTGTCCGTGTCCGTGTCCGTGTCCGTGTCCGTGTCCGTGTCCGTGTCCGTGTCCGTGTCCGTGTCCGTGTCCGTGTCCGTGTCCGTGTCCGTGTCCGTGTCCGTGTCCGTGTCCGCGTCCGCGTCCGCGTCCGCGTCCGCGTCCGCGTCCGCGTCCGCGTCCGCGTCCGCGTCCGCGTCCGCGTCCGCGTCCGCGTCCGCCTCCGCCTCCGCCTCCGCCTCCGCCTCCGCCTCCGCCTCCGCCTCCGCCTCCGCCTCCGCCTCCGCCTCCGCCTCCGCCTCCGCCTCCGCCTCCGCCTCCGCCTCCGCCTCCGCCTCCGCCTCCGCCTCCGCCTCCGCCTCCGCCTCCGCCTCCGCCTCCGCCTCCGCCTCCGCCTCCGCCTCCGCCTCCGCCTCCGCCTCCGCCTCCGCCTCCGCCTCCGCCTCCGCCTCCGCCTCCGCCTCCGCCTCCGCCTCCGCCTCCGCCTCCGCCTCCGCCTCCGCCTCCGCCTCCGCCTCCGCCTCCGCCTCCGCCTCCGCCTCCGCCTCCGCCTCCGCCTCCGCCTCCGCCTCCGCCTCCGCCTCCGCCTCCGCCTCCGCCTCCGCCTCCGCCTCCGCCTCCGCCTCCGCCTCCGCCTCCGCCTCCGCCTCCGCCTCCGCCTCCGCCTCCGCCTCCTCTTCTGACTGACTGTCTGCTTGTCCGTCCGCATGTCTTTCTATGTGCGTGTGCGTGTGCGTGTGCGTGTGCGTGTGCGTGTGCGTGTGCGTGTGCGTGTGCGTGTGCGTGTGCGTGTGCGTGTGCGTGTGCGTGTGCGTGTGCGTGTGCGTGTGCGTGTGCGTGTGCGTGTGCGTGTGCGTGTGCGTGTGCGTGTGCGTGTGCGTGTGCGTGTGCGTGTGCGTGTGCGTGTGCGTGTGCGTGTGCGTGTGCGTGTGCGTGTGCGTGTGCGTGTGCGTGTGCGTGTGCGTGTGCGTGTGCGTGTGCGTGTGCGTGTGCGTGTGCGTGTGCGTGTGCGTGTGCGTGTGCGTGTGCGTGTGCGTGTGCGTGTGCGTGTGCGTGTGCGTGTGCGTGTGCGTGTGCGTGTGCGTGTGCGTGTGCGTGTGCGTGTGCGTGTGCGTGTGCGTGTGCGTGTGCGTGTGCGTGTGCGTGTGCGTGTGCGTGTGCGTGTGCGTGTGCGTGTGCGTGTGCGTGTGCGTGTGCGTGTGCGTGTGCGTGTGCGTGTGCGTGTGCGTGTGCGTGTGCGTGTGCGTGTGCGTGTGCGTGTGCGTGCGCTTGCGCGTGCGTGCGTGCGTGCGTGCGTGCGTGCGTGCGTGCGTGCGTGCGCGTGTCTGAGTGTATGTTTGCTTCTCTTTCAAATGTCTGTCTCTCCACTCTTCGCCCTTTCTCTATTCCTCCCCCTCGTGCTCTTTGGTCTTTCTGCGTATGTCTTGTGTAAAGTAAAACCTGTCTTGGGAGACCGCCTAGTTTGTGCTGCAAAACAGATCTCAAGACACGTGGTCTTATAACAGGTTGTACTCAATATCATGTCAGTATAAGTTTAGATATGTACATTTTTATTGCTGCAACAGCAATGTAAACAAACAGCTTTTATAACTGACTAGACATCGTGAGTATCCTAATATAGTAATAAGTACGGGCTTTCGATTTGCTGCGAGCTATTTCGGCGACAGCCGTAGAGTCGCGAAGCGATGTACACACCTTTTTGGGGACGCATTTATACTAAATCACGGCCAAATAAATTATGATCGATTTCAAGATTGACATCGTTGTAGAAATACTACGTTGTCCTATTATTTGTACTAAATATGTATCATTTAACGCTGAGTGAATGACGTAAAGACTGCTTGATCGGTGGCACGTAACTGTTTAGCACCACTTCCTGTCGTTGGAAACAGGTGAACACAACGATCGCGTGAACAATTTGTGTGGTCGATGGTAGCATTAGTCAGATAGTCGTTCCTTGCTTTTAATTAGAAAAGTGTCTAGGAAAATGGTCGCTCAAAACGAGTAGTCCCTCGTGATAGAGGCCGAATAAAGTACGTTTCACTGTTTTGTTTAGATTTATGTGAATTTGTGATATTCTTGTAGGCTAAGCAGCAGCGTATTGCAATAGACTAAGGTTGAAACAACCTGCGCAATGACCAAGGAATCGGAGACAGGCTTCGTGACATACCATAAGATGGAGCGTATACGTTACAGGTTCTTTCAAGCAACATCAAATTGTTGCTTCATGCTCATATGCATGTCAAAGTTAGCTCCCAAGTTCTTTACAGAGAAAACAGGTTAGGCGTTGACTCCGCCAACAACGAGGTTCTCTGGTATACTATATTACTTCAGACGATAGGGTCTCAGGGCCATCATCAATTCAGTCTTACTCTCATTTTGTGTGAGTGTTTATATTTAGCCATCGAACATTTGACTTCACTGATGTAGTAACTGACTCTCCCGGTATAGCACCGAACTGTCAATCGAGGAGACGGTAAGTTCAATTCCACCTAACGCCGTTTCGAAACTTAGGCAATTTCGTTCACCTCACATTTGCCTGTGTCTTTCGGAAGAGACACTATAAGCCGGTGGCCCCTTCTATCTGGTGTCTATGCCAGGGGAAGTACGTGTGCACTAACAATCACGAATATCACGCATGTATATTTCTAGGAAACCATTACTTTATCCTTAAACACATCATTCTACGTACGACAAAATGTAATAATATTTTTTAACAACGCCTTTGCATAATAATTAATTGCACTTGAGTTTCTATTGTGCGAATTCGTAGATCGTAAATCATTAACTAGTCTACTATTACAAGCAACAGTTACGACTCTTAACATTGTCAACATTTTACCATCTGTTTATTATGTCATGCTTCGAGTCAGTGCGACCCTAGAAGTAAAATGGCATTGCAACTCTGACTAACGTTAGACTACTGGTCAGAAAACAGGATGGATAGATTCTGCCTCTTCCTGTGGGTAGTAGGCTATACACGTGACACAAGCAAGAAAACCTTTACATTTTAGTAAGCGTATAAATACAGCAACACAACTATGGCATATCTGGCGAGATTTTGTAAAAAAAAGGGTAATGAGAAATATACGTTCCATTGGTTTTCTATTTCATTCGTCGGATTCGGCGACCGGTATATTTGCAAATAAATATTTGTTATCAAACAGGAAATCGAATGCAACCGTGAAGAATACGTTTGGTAGCAAATATAATCGGATCATCTGGAACGTAATTCCAACTTTGTTTTACAAAACACATCCAATTTAAAAGGCTTATCATTTACTTCAAATGTGGTAAAGAAGTGTGGTATTGTAATTTAATTCTCACCAACCTCGAGACGTCTTACATATATGTTATTAACAACTGATTGAAGTAATGTCATGGTACTTAGCCACTGCTGAAACCTGGCATAACAAATAATTTTACAAGAACATTAATGTGATTATTTATCATGTATTATTACCCTAATTATTATGTAGCCATAGAAATTCTATTAATTCGTATAAATGGAAACAACACACCAAATCATTGTTTATAATATAGTTCATTTGAGAGTAATATAGTTCTTTTGACGATCACGGTACCCAGTTTACTTATCATAGTCATTACTATTTCATATTGAAAATATAATAAAACTGGTCGTAGCCTTAACTGGCTCTGCTGTCACGCCGGAATTATGTAATATGTTGTCGATTCTTATGATTATTGATGTTGTATGTTATCATACAATTCCAAATAAAGCTTACTTACTTACTATTAAATAACTAAAAATAGTCAAGGTTGTGCTTACATGTTTGCAAGTGAAATGTTATTATGGTAGTAATGAGTATTAATTTGTTTTTCATCGATCGCTGTTATACTGTGGAATAAGACCTTGTGCTGTTGTTCGTTTCATAGAGCGGATCGTCTGCCTCAGGTAAAGACATTGGCTAGCGGGCCATTGTTTGAGGAACGATGGGTTAAGGTCTCACTTTCATTGTCACTTTCTTGAGCGAGTAATAGTAATCGTGCCACGAGTGCCACTCTATGCCATCGGCAAAAGACGTGTGAGGCCCGTTGAGGTAGGCGCCGTTCAAGTTAGCCTGGTGACAACTCCCGTACCACCACGCCCCCTTGTATACTTGAGCACAACTATCAGTGTTCTCGTCATTGTCACGGTCCTTCGTGCTGAAAGGACGGCCGGAATGAAACGACGTCAACGAATCACCTGAATCGTAATTGATTATGTCATAAACAAACTAACAAACGAACAAACAAACAAATGGTCTTGATGTGAATATCAAATGCTTCCATATTATATTATATGGTGCTCTTATAACAATATGTCAATATGTCAATGTTCTCCAAGCCAAACAAGTATTACATTGAATGACTTCGACATACCACATTTGGTCAGGGTTCGAAATTCGTCAAATTATCTACTTCCCAGCGGAAAGGTAGAAGCAAAATTCACTTGTCAGTGTAAAAATGGTCTTGTCCCACGAATATATATATATATATATATATATATATATATATATATATATATATATATATATATATATATATATATATATATTTGTTTTACCTGCCGTTCCGCTGTATGCTCCGATTGAAAGTTTGTACTTGTCTCTTTCCGCGGCCACGGCGAAATTGGAGTAAACTGCATATCTGCGTTGGTTCTTGAAATCTTCCATGTCTATTCGAAGGACGTATTGTTTTTGCGATGTTAAGTCATGAAGATAATCGTTGCCTGAAAATGTGTATAATATTAACAATAAAATTCACGTAACAAGCACAACATTAGTAACATACGTGCTCATAGATCAAACGCATTTAACCTATTGTACGTTGTTGTAATGTTTTTGGAATTAGAATACACATGGATACGCTACGCAACTTTTCCATCTGAAGTATCAGATTGGTAGATTTATATAGAGTGGCTGTCTGAAAATATAATCTTATGATATTTTGCTAAAAACGGCATTTACGCATGTTTAGCTAGATTATGACGTTATGACGGTATTTGTTCTGATATTTTCTTTATGAGTCTTTATGCTTTTTTTATAAGTTTAAACAATAATAATCACATTTGATATTAGAATATGCTTTTTCTCGTGTACTATATCATTGTCGCAGGTATTGCAGTAGCTCAGGTGTCAGGGAGTTTGACGCCCCTGCCATGCAGAGTTGTAAACCCTAACTAGAAAACCATTTCACTGTGGCAACATCAAGGGCGGTTGATGTATGGAACTCTCAATATCTCTCGACCAGCCTGTACAGGGCCTGTCTTGACATGTTCTTGCCGGTGTGAGGCCTCTATTTACTTCCCGAGAGAGAACTCCTAGTAACTTACAAAAGCCAGCGGCACTTCAACACTTTTTGCTAGCAACTTCCATGAAATATACAACTGCACGAAACATCAAATCGGTTACCAAGGACCGCCATGCTCGACCTGTTCTTCCGTCGACAGTGGAAAGTCAGCTAAGAAGAAGAAGAAGAGTAAGAAGAAGAAGAAGAAGAAGAAGAAGAAGATGACAAGTGCACTGAGCAGGGCCGACCAATGTACCTGGTATTTGTCCACTTCAGTTAGACGTTCGATACAGCTAGACCGGGCTATGGAACCTACTGAGGAAATATGGATGCCCAGAGAAGTTCACAACTATGATCGAGGTTCTACATACCGGAATGACGGCGAATGGTGGTGTTGGACGGGAAGTCGCGGAATCGTTCAGTGTTACAAATGGGGTCAGGCAAGGTTGTGTACTGGACCCCCACGCTATTCTCCATCCTACTATCAGCAATGCTCGACGAGGATTTACGAAACATGGGTGGTGGCGTCTATGTACAGTCCAGACACAGCGCTGACATACTCAACCTCGCACACTTTGGAGCGAAGACCAAGACTACGCGGATACTGATAGCGAAGACCAAGACTACGCGGATACTGATGAGAGAGCTGCTATTCGCAGATGACAGTGCACTGGTTGCACACTCTGCTGAAGAGATGCAGAAAATAGTGGATGCTTTCTCCAATGCGTCAAAGAAGTTCGGCCTGAAGATTATCATCAAGAAGACCGAGGTGCTGTACCAACCCAACTCTACAAGAACCCGAGAGGAAGATATCATGGTTAATGGAAACAAGCTGAATTCTGTTCCGAAATTCATCTAGCACTATATCAAGTAATGAATGCATTCACGATTAAATGCAGAGGAGGATGACCAAGGCTGGTGCATCTTTCGGCCGGAAATTAGTCTCAATACTTTAACTCACCGAGCCAGAATTCACCAGCCACGTCGCCGAATCCTTCCTTGTAGCTGGCCCAGTCGCGGTAGAAGTCAACGGAACCGTCTTGTCTTCTCTGGAACACCTGCACGACACAAACAAGTTACAAAAACACCTGTATTTGACAACTATCTAACTATATATTTACATGCAATACTCCGTGTCTAATTTCAATTATAAAAGTCGGTGGGATGACAGAGGCAGTAGTGAGATGTTGATGAAAACAGGCAACACATATGTATTATTATACATACTAGAAATCTTGGGAGTTTATGTTATTGCTTGGTGGTTATTCATGCTTATGACCTAGCTAAATTACACATTTCCACTGACGATGATATAATCACAGCAATACTTACTGAAGGTGATATTTGTTAAAAGATTTGTTAGCACATTGGATATTGAGCTACCCTTTATAACGTTCATGATTATGTACCTGATAAATAAGGATATGGCATAGCAAATGAAAGACATAGACGTAGTTGTATACTTTACAACTATATCGTATGAATACACATCAAAGCAAATGTTCTGTGTGGTTTGAAAACTGACAAATTGATGGATATATTTTTAGCAGCCATTTTAAAATGCGTCGAAAATGCAGTGATACCAACACCTCGAAATGATTGGCACTTGAACATAAGTCACTCTGCTAAATACCATGCTTTTATACAATTTCACGTGTTTGTTTAGGGACATCTTTTTTATAATCAATTGGACGTATTATTATCTTTGTAGTTGCCACTTGTTTTGACAGCTTTGGTTAGAAAGTCGATTGATTGATTATTTACATAAATTTACGAGATTTCATCAAAATAATTATACAGTATGGGCTACAATGTAATAAATAATGCAGCACGTGTGCGTTTCAGTAAGTTTAAAAAAGGTAACATTTATCATGCGTTATGTAAGACAGCATCTATCATGTTTTGTCGCGACGTGAACGATTACACTGCAATTCATCATATCGTAACAGCTGAAGCGCTTTTGGTGGAAATCTGCCTTACTATTATTATCATTTACAATTGGAAGATATATTGCACATGTGCTAAATATTATGAACCATAACGTGTGTGCGTGCGAGCTCACGTGTGTGGTTTGAATGTGCTTTTTTGTTTCCGTGAGTGTGTATGCATGTTAGTGTATGTATATGTGTACTATGTGTATATGTGTGATTTCGTTTATACTCTAATGAGTATGTGTGTTCGTGTATATAACTTTGTGTTTGTGTACGTACCAACCATCCCCAACAATTACTGAAGGTGATAATAGTTTTGTTAGCACATTGGACATTAAGCTAGCCTTCATCGCGTTCATGCAAATGTAACTGATAAATTAGGATTTACGTGTATATGCATACGTGTAATTCAGTTTGTGCGCTAATATTATGTGTGTTCGTATGTGTGACTTTGTGTTTGTGTACGTACCAACCATCCCCCATCCATATCACAGTACACACGGACAAACTTCCTCGCCTTGGCCAGGTAGACGTCGTACACGCCACTCACGTTGTTGCCGTCCCTCAGTAGATCGTAGCAGTCTCGGGCAGCAAACCATCGCTTCGACACTAAATAAAATACACATTCCTTTATATAAAAATATACATATTAGTATCTTCCTGCCATAGCACATCGTTTAACAGCAACAAACATAAGTGTTCTACGAGATGTAGCTCAACTGCACATTCCTTTAAGAAATGGCCGAGGATATCATCTGGTTCACGATGTTTGCTACTGTCTTTTAAAGTAGATTTTTGACATCGTCTCTAAATATAAAAAATGCCTTGTCGGTGAATGGTCACATCGTAGCAATGGCACTTACTCCGTAGATACATTTTGGCTCCCAATTTGTTATAAACCAAATTCCAGTATGAGGAAAATTTCAACGCATCTATTGTGGAAATAATAGACAATCTGTCCGAACGATCTCCAATGTTCTTCAAATGTTCGAAGGCATGTTTCATTCAACGTTTTCACGGTATCTAGATGTGTGGTTTATATTAGTAGACGTAAGGATTTCAACCCAGACAAATACTCATATTTTCACCCGAGTGCCCGTAGAAAACGTAATGTAATAAAAAGACACGAAGACGTTACAAGACATATATTGATGGAGTTGCGTGGACGAAATTTGAATTTCTATAACAGGTGACGATAAGTTTTCTACACGACTCAGTGGACACGGGCACAAGCAGAGTATGCTTCAGGAGACCCGTAACAGAGGACGATATAATTATACATATTGATGAGTAGTATCCAAACTACAACCGACAAAGTTGCACGTGATAAACAGAGGATCATCAAAGTAACGTGACTGTGTTTTCTGTGTGCAGCTGGCTGTTGTTTTGGCTGGGGTTCGTGCGTCCGCATTGGGGGGTGGGGGTGGAAACGTAAACATTACAAAGGACAATTTTGGAGAATACACGTGGTGAAATGGTGAATAGACATTATTAACAATATAAAGTTCGATGACTACCATAAGATATTTACCTTTACATTAATACGGTTCATCCTTTTTTCCCTCTCTTCTAACTAAGAAGTACGAATCGGGCATGGCAATCTCTACCGCATCTGTTGCAGACACACACAGTACGCTGTGATGAGAACGCAACATCGGCATATCCTTTCGGAGACCCCTCCCCTCAGGCGTTTGTGCCCTTTTCTTTGTTCACCTCTTCTCAAGCCAATTTTGACGATTGTTCTCGAGTTGCCAGGACTACTGCTAATGGTCTGCAAATCACACTTGGGGTTGTCTTTGTAACGGTGATATGCTGCGTGGCCTAGTAACTATTTCACCATGTAGGACGTCGTTTGGCATACGGCCATCAGCCATTCGATGGACGTGATAAAGCAACCTCAGACGTCACTGGCTTAATATAGTGTACACGCCGGTGCATGAAGCACGTTCTAGGACCTATGTTTGTGACCTTGTCCTAAGCTATGATATACCAATAATGCGTCTAAGGCAAAGAATAATAAAACTATTCAGACTCATATCATGTCTTGAGAAGTGTACTGACACCATAATATTACTTACCCGGTAAACACACTGTCTAGTATCTTATGTCAAATATATGTTACTCGGCGGAACGTTTTTGATTAGGTTGGGACATACCGCCCAGGTCAACAGGTGTAGTTTAATAACTTAGTTCTGTTTAACACAATATAATTACAAATATCTACAATATGTCAGTAACAATATTGAATACCCTATATTCGTTGTTGTCCTCGGTTTGTTCCCCAAAATACAAATTATTCTCTCAAAGAGACCGCCACGAAAAACCAGGTGAACAAGATGTTCTAATCATATTCCATTGATGTAATGATTACCGTATGAACTGGAGACACATTAGTAAACAAGTCAGAAACGTTAGAAAATTATCGGGGATAAGTGAGTCGTGTGCGTCGCTGCCGAGTAATGGCTTCTAGCGACTGGAACATTCTTAAGAAATTACATTTGCCTTTTTTCTCTACAAAAGCAATAGTGGTAAATAAGGAGTACATACACTCTTTCTGTGTCTCCAATGTGTCTGACAGCTGCGTCAATTGTTTTTGTTGTTTTTCCGTCGCGTCCCTAAGCTGTTGTTGGAGCTGTTCCACGGTGTCCTGGAGACGAGACACAATCGCCGTCAACACACTCACGTCGTTGTCGCCGTCGTCGTGGCAGTGGCCGGTGGTGCACTGGCACACGACAGGTGCTGGGTGGACGACCCAAGCGACAACAACCACCGCGAGCAGCGAGACTGGACACACAGACGTACACATTGTTGGGGAGCTAAGACGTTATGACTGATTGTTTCGTCGCCGTCAAACAGTTGCATTTACAATGTCACCACCCACTCTACTCGTCGGTGTATTTCGCAATGAACTTCCTGATCAAACGTTCGATAACTACACCCCTTGCATACAAACCTTGTCACAAACTATCAGTCAAGATTTATTTGTGTACTGTACGCGTGCTGCGGGTGAAAAAGAATGACGTTTTCGTGGAAAATACACAAGAAATATATACAAGGGTTTGAAACGACACTTAGACCAAAACGTGTCGAATTTGTCTTTACTACCAACCATATAATTATATTTCCGGTAGAGTATGTATGCGCCCATATTTTACACTTGGTATATGGGTGTTTTGATATGACCTTTTTTGCCGCTGCTTAAAGTAGTGCCTATTATATTTAAATTAATATCAATGCTAGGAACTACTTGTGCAATTTGATTGCAATACATCATTCTGGTACACATTCGTCACTTTCATTAAACGCTAATTTTGCAAACGACTTTACATAGTTATGAACACGGCATTGGTTGTAGTTCTATTGAAAGATGCGGTTCCAGTTGACTAAGCATCTGGAGCATGTTTTCTCCGTTCGTGTCGTTGGCGACCTCTGGTGCGATGACCTGCATTGGGCTGTGAGCGCGGTGTTGACCTAGTTATTATGTAGTCATGTATCGGTCC
>OZ024864.1:8444558-8454558 GCA_964017155.1 Oasisia sp. SBJ-2009 | reverse complement strand
TATAGTGTATAAAGAACATGTGAAAATTTGCGATCCAATGACGTTTAGTGATGCTATTATGTTACCACTTCACTGAATGTTATCGTGATGGGGACATGCCTGTAGCTAATAATTACAACATACGTCACCACACACACACACACACACACACACACACACACACACACACACACACACACACACACACACACACACACACACACACACACACACACACACACACACACACACACACACACACACACACACACACACACACACACACACACACACACACACACACACACACACACACACACACACACACACACACACACACACACACACACACACACACACACACACACACACACACACACACACACACACACACACACACACACATACATACATACACAGACATACAGACACCCACAGAAACTCACACACTCACACACACACAAACGTACACACCGTTAGTATTTTCTTATATTCTAGTGCTTCTGTGATTTTAAATCTGGCAAGGATAATAATTAATTAGTGACATAAAAGAACAACACGGGTGTGTGTGCTCACACGTGTGTGAACGTCCTCTAATCAATGACGGCAATTATTTGCGGTAGGACACTGCCTAAACATAACGTATATATTTAAAAAATGGAAGCCTCCCCCGGTCCCTCCCTCCCTCATTTACTAAAACATTCACACACTAACTTACTGACTCACTGACTGACTGACTGACTGACTGACTGACTGACTGACTGACTGACTGACTGACTGACTGACTGACTGACTCACTCACTCACTCACTCACTCACTCACTCACTCACTCACTCACTCTCTATATCTTATCTCTCAGGCACTGTCTCTCTAACTCCCTCACACACACCCTCTCCCTAGCTTTCTCTCATTCTCTCTCTCTCTCTCTCTCTCTCTCTCTCTCATATGTCGCTATTCTCTCCTTCCTTTTTCCTTACACCTTTTATATCTCTCACACTCAAGAGGTGTAATAGCATCGCAGCTTCGGTTAAGGGTAGCTAACCTTAACCGTAGCTACGATGTCATTACACATTGCGTGCGCTGTTTTTTTCTAATGCCATGTAATGCACAAACCAACTATGGAATATCTGGTGAGATTTTGAAAAAAACGTAATGAGAACTATACGTTCCATGGATTTTATATTTTTCCCGTCGGATTTAGCGACCGGTATATTTGCAAATAAATATATTTTATCAAACAGGACATCGAATGAAAAATAATTGTTGTAGCAATTATAATCGGATCATCTGGGATGTAGTTCCAGCTCTTATACAAAGTACATCCAATTTAAAAGGCCTGTCATTTAAAGCAAATGTGATAAAATATGGTATGGTAATTTATTTATATCCAACCCCGACATATCTTACATATACAGTGTATGTTATTGACAACATTTCGAAGTAATGCCATGGTACTTAGAGATTAAACACTGCTGAAACCTGGCACAACAACGTATTTTACAAGAATATTAATGTGATTATTTATCATGTATTATTACCCTTATTATATAGCCATATGAGTTCTATTAATTCATATAAAAAGGCAAGTTCTTATATAGCGGAGTATCCAGTCCTCAGGACCGTTCAAAGCGCTTTACACTTTACTTCCCTGACAGACCTGTTCACTCAGACACCATCTCGGCTTCTCTGGGAAGCATCCAGCCATATGCTACCATTAATGGACAAAGGCTTCTCGTACACATATCCACCACTGTTTATAAAAAATTGAAACAACAACTAAATCATTGTTTACAATATAGTTCATTTGAGAATAATATAGTTATTATGACGATCACGGTGACCAGTTTACTTATTATAACCTTTAGTATATCACAATGAAAACACACACAACTGGTCACCGTCTTAATTGGCTCTGCTGTCACGCTTGAATTGTGTAACATTTTGCCGATTCATACGATTGTTTATGTTGTGTGTGATTATACAATTCCAAATAAAAGCTTACTTACTTACTATAAAATCACTAACTATAGTCAAGATTGTGATTACATATTTGCAAGTAAAATGCTAAAATGGTAGTAATAATTATTGATTTTGTCTTCATCGCCCGCTGTTATACAATGGAATAAGACCATGCGCTGTTGTTGGTTTCTTTATTTCAGGTCAGATTAAGCCCGTTCAAGGAATGTTTGGCCAGCGGGCCAGTGTTTCAAGAACGATGGGCTAAGGTCTCAATTTCATTGTCACTTTCTTGAGCGAATAATGATACTCATGCCATGAGGACCACTCAATGCCGTCGGCGTAAGAAGTGTGAGGTCCAGCGAGGTAGGCACCATTCAAGTTAGAAGCGTGACAACCAGTGTACCACCACGCTCCCTTAAATAATTGAGCACAGCTACTACCATGCACGTCATTGTCGCGGTCCTTCGTGCTGAATGCATGGCCAGCGTGACCACTCAGCGAATCACCTGCATCATAAAATATGGCGGAGTACAGAAGCAACGCACAGCCCAACATAATAATTGTACAAAACGTGAGAAATAGAAAAGAAAATTATTCTGTCCATGCCAATAACCAATCGGAATTTGGATATGTCGGGGGACGGATACAAATGGAGCAAATATATCTTAGAAAAGCATTGTTATAGTCAGTTCTGCCTTGAAACTACTGAACTATCAGTCTAATAAGCCTCACCAGCAAAGTGATTGTGTGGGTTCCTCTGAACCGAATCAAAGGGAAGGCTTACGGAACCTTAGCAGAAGAACAAACAGGATTTCCACCGATAAGGAGTACAGCAGAACACATCGTCAACACAAGAGTAGTGACAGAGATATATCTGCAACACCAAAGTGTCCTCTACCATGATTTCATCGACTTCAAGAAAGCATTCGATTTATCCAAAGTAATATCCACAGATAGTGTTTTTCTACACTTTAGTTGGAGTTCGAAAGGATATCTCCTTTCTCCGATTTGTTTCAACATCTATCTGGAGAATATTATGCAGCAGATCCTCCACATGATTTATATATATATATATATATATAATATATATATATATATATATATATATATATATATATATATATATATATATATATATATATATAATATAATATATATATATATAATCCAAAACCCACTCCATCATGATTATATATATATATATATATATATATATATATATATATATATATATATATATATATATATATATACATACATATATATATATATATATATATATATATATATATATATATATATATATATATATATATATATACACACACACATATATATATATATATATATATAATTCAAACCAAACAAGCTTAAAATGAATACCGACATGGTAACCAAATTCACTGAACAATGTTCAGCAAGACCATTCACAGAAGGCGTCAAAGTTAGAAGTAAGACAAAAACGACACATTATTAAAGAGACACGAACCCAAAACCCCTACATAACACCAGGATAGATTCACGATATGAATGGTCATTTACTAGTGCAAAATCCAATATATTTGTTAGTTTGGTTACAATGAAGATTTAGAGCCGGGGCAAACGCTTGAAGAAAAGTGGATAGGGTGGTGAGAGATAGACGCATATGACGTACACGTAGAGGAAATGTGCTAAGCTCATGTGTTACACCGGCAAACATGAATGCACTGGAAACTATGACACTAACAAAGAAACAATAGGTGAAGATTCGGACAAGAATGGAACAAAGTTTTAGATAGAAGGAATTGGAGACTGCTGAGAGAGAACGTAGTAAAATGGAAAAGGAAATCATGGTCAACTCACCCCTGGCGACCGTGATGCCAAGCATATAATAACAATAACATGCAACCAGACTATAGTCGTGAAACCGGGCAACGATTATATTTGATGCTTATTATCCATTAGCCACTATGCAAATTGAGAATAATGAAATGTCATTGCACTGTCAACTCCTATGCTGCAACGAGCGACAGAAGTGGAGAATTCCTAACTTAATCCTGTTTGAGTTATGACAATTTATTTGCGTAAGGGTAGGACTGGGAAAGAAAATCGGCATCCTGAAACACACTGCACTTTGTAAAGGTAAAAGTTAAAAGTAACTTCTTATATAGCGCAGTATCCAGTCCTCATGACTGCTCAAAGCGTTTTACACTTTACTTCCCTGACAGTCAATCAATCACCATCTCAGCTTATATAGGAAGCATCCAGCCGTATGCTACAATTATTACCCGAAAGCTGCTCATATACATAACCACCTCTCTTTATAGCCAGATACTCATTTATACAGCTGACTGAACTGGGGCAATGCAGAGTAAATTAAGTTGCCTAAGGTTTTAACACCGCAGCACAGGATTCGAACCAGCGTTCTCTTAGTCGAGAGTTCGAGGCTCTACCTCTGAGCCGTTGCTCTCTTCTTTGAGACTGTATGAATCAAGCAGCCACTTTTTATTCCTTCGTTCCCCACCATCCTAATGTTATACTGGATTGGAGGGCATGCCCCCGCTCCCATCTATGGCTATGCCACTGTTTACTGCGTATCAAATAGACAACTGTTTAACTAATATATATTAGGTCTAAGAACGGTTATGTAATTGGTTAAGGTTTATGTTTTCCTTAAACTCGTGTGGCGGATTCGAGAGATGTAACACATTTGGAAATGCAACGGGACTGCCTTGACATAGAGCGTATAAATCCAGGTTTCAAATGAACACCCCGTGATGTATTAATTTCCAGTGAAGTAGAATAATAAGTTTTGTTGAATTACTTGAAGATACGATTTCTTTGACATCGTTACTGTATAATTTCAACAACATTCCACGCTATTGTTTGTTTGTTTGGTTGTTGCAACTGAAATTACGGCTGAATCACACAACCAACACCACAAGAGGTAAATTCATGTATTATTAACAATCATCACTATGACGCTGTGTTATATATTATGCATGACATATATTATATATACATAATATATATATATATATATATATATATATATATATATATATATATATATATATATATATATATATATATATATGTGTGTGTGTATGTGTGTGTGTGATTGTGTGTATGTGTGTGTATGTGTGTGTGTGTGTGTGTGTGTGTGTGCGTGGGTGCGAGGGTGCGTGTGTGTTTGTGCGTTTGTGCGTGTGTGTAGGTGTGTTTGTGTGTGTATAGGTGTGGGTCGGTGGGGATGTGTGTGGGTGGTTGTGGTTGTGGTTGTGGTTTTGGTTTTGGTTTACCTGCCGTTCCGTTGTATGCCCCGAGTGAAAGTATGTACTTGTCTCTTTCCGAGGCAATGGCGAAGTTGGAGTAAACTGCATATCTCTGTTCGTTCTCGAAATCTGTCATGTCTATTCGAAGGACATATCGTTGTTGCGATGTTATGTCATGAAGATAATCGTTTCCTGAAAATATGTATATTAACACTAAACTCACGTAACATAAATGCTCATAAATAAAAAGCATTTCCCCTGTAGTATGTTATTGTAATGTTTTTGAAATTAGTATACACATGTATACGCGATGCAACTTTACCTGCTGAAGTATGTGATTTGACGTTTTAAATAGAGTGGGTGTTTAGAGTGGATTTTTTTAATTTGTAACATAATGCTAAAAACAACGTTCACAAAATTATGATATTACGTCGACATTTTTTCTGATATTTGTTTGACAAATGACAAAACAAGATGAAAACAATAAAAAACAGTTGATTTTAGAGTTTGTTTTTACTCATATAATATTTCGTTGTCAGAAATATATCCCCAACAACAGTATTAACTATCTTGCTGGTATATTAAGTTAGTCCCAATTCTATAAACTACCTAGCCAGAATTCGCCTTCCACGTCGCCGAATCCTTCCTTGTAACTGGCCCAGTCGCGGTAGAAGTCGACCGAACCGTCTTGTCTTCTCTGGAACACCTGCACGACACCGACACATGACAATAAACACCTGTATTTGACAACTATCAAAGAATGCGCCGACATGCAATATACCGTGCATACTATTTCAATTGTAAAAGTCGGTGAGGCAACAGGGGCATTAGTGAGATGTTGATGAAAACAGGCACATATAAACACATATGTATGAATATATATGCTAGAAATATTAAAACTTGTTATAATTGCTTTATGTTTATTCTTGCTTATGACTTAGCTAAAGGATATATTTCCACTAATGACAACCTAATTTAACAAGATGTAACAAGATTTAACAAGATTGCCACCTAGAGAATCAACTCTAGACTCTAGAGTCCAACCTATCTAACTAAATGTACCCAGCCCTTCTTAGGTACATGTCAATTTTATTTTTAAACATATTAACACTACTAGCACCTACACAATTAGCCGATAATCTGTTCCATTCATTTACTGTTCTTTGTGAAAATGAAAATTTTCTAATATCTAGTCTACACTGCTTCTTTGCTAATGTAATTCCATGTCCTCTAGTCCTTCTCTCTTCCTTAACAGAGAAAAATATATTTTTGTCAATATTTTCATACCCATTCAATATTTTAAAAACTTCTATCTGATCTCCTCTCAATCTCCTGGTTTCTAGTGTTGTTAATCCACATTCTTTTAGACGCATTTCATAACTAATATTCCTGAGTTTTTGTATCATTTTGGTTGCTCATCTTTGTACTCTTTCTAGTACATCAATATCCTTCTTGCGATATGGCCTCCATGCCTGTATGCAATATTCTAAATGAGGCCTAACTATTGTTTTGTACGGCGGTATTATTAGTTCTTTTTCCTTGTACACTATATTTCGCCTAATTAATCCAAGAATTTGGTTACCCTTTGCTGCTGCAATTGCACACTGTTCTGATACCTTCATATCAGCACTAATAGTTAACCCTAAGTCCTTTTCCTTTACGGTAGTATTTAGTACAGTATCACCCATTGCATATTGTGTATCTTCATTTCCATGTCCTGTGTGGAGGCACTTACACTTCCCATAATTAAACAGCATTTGCCACTTATCAGACCATTCGTTCAACTTATTTAGATCATCTTGTAATTGCTGTCTATCTGCCTCACTTTCAATTTTTCTAAACACTTTTGTATCGTCCGCAAACATCAACACCTTGCTTGTTATATCATCATCCAAATCATTGATTTATATTAAGAACAAAATAGGTCCCAATACTGATCCCTGCGGTACTCCACTCAAAACCGATTTCCAGTTTGAAACCTCCCCATCAACTACCACTCTTTGTCTTCTATCAATGAGCCATTTTTCTATCCAGTTAATCATACCATTGCCTATGCCATGGGCCTTTAGTTTAAGTAGTAATCTTTGATGTGGTACTTTGTCAAAGGCTTTTTTTAAATCTAAGTATATTATATCTACTGGTGATCCCTCGTCTACCCACTTTGTGACATCTTCCAAAAAACATAAGATATTTGTTAAGCATGACCTCGCTTTTAGAAACCCATGTTGAGATGGGTTAATCAAGTTATTTTTAACAAGAAAATCAACCAAGTGATCTTTAATTACTCTTTCTAATAGTTTGCAAACCACCGATGTTAAACTAACTGGTCTATTGTTCTCTGACTTGCTTCTTGATCCTTTTTTAAATAATGGTATGATGTTTGCTTCTTTCCATTCTAATGGAACTACTCCTTCCTCTATTGAGAAATTGAACACTGTTGCAAGTGGTATGCTGATTTGTTGTACAATTTCCAGTAGTAATTTGGGAAGAATCCCATCCACTCCAGGTGACTTATTTTCCTTCATATCCCTTATTTTCTTAGCTGTCATTTTTGGTGTTACAATTAGTTGTCCTAAATAGTCTGACTCTCTCCCTTCAAATTTAGTCTCTGGTACTGGTAATGCACTAGTATCTTCCCTGGTGAACACCGAACTAAAGTATTCATTTAGGTTTTCTGCCATTAAGAATCCCTCTGTTATTATGTTTCCATCACTACCTTCTAGAGGTCCTACCTTATCCTGAACTTTCTGTTTACTTCGATCATACGCATAAAAACTCTTGCTGTCATGTTTTATATTAAAAGCTAATGTTTGTTCATAGCTTCTCTTTGAATTTCTAATTTCAGCTGTAGCTTGGTTAAGTGCTTCTTTATAAATGGCATAGTCTTCTTCACTTCCATTATGTCTATATGTCTTCCACATCGTTTGCTTGTATTTTATTTTCCTAATGGCTTCTTTTGATAAGTGTTTCTTTTTTGACCGTTTCCCCTGTTTTTTCAAGGGGACAAATTGTTCCACAATGCAGTCAATTTCCCTCTTTAAGATTTTCCAACATTCTGTTGCTGTCTTATTCTCCAGGGTGTTATTCCAGTCTATCTTTGCTAAATGTTTCCTCATGTCCTTATATCTTCCTTTGTGAAAAAATTTCCTCTACCGTATTTTACGATTCTGTTCTCCTTTTACTTTGATGATAACATATATCTGGTTGTGATCACTACACCCCAGTGGCTCACATATCCTAACATTATCAATAAATTCCTTCTGTGAGCTCAAAACTATGTCCAATATGTTCTCACCCCTGGTTGGTTCTATCACATGTTGAGTAAGGAAACTGTCTTGTACTAAATTTAAAAACTTTTGATCTTCACTCCCAGTACTCTGTTGAGATTTCCACTGTAAAATCCCCCATAATTATACAGTCCCGTTTACTGACTTTCTTTATAGCGTTTTGTATTTTCTCATTCTCATCTGTGCTTATGTTTGGACTTCGATAAACTAACCCAACAGTTAATGTTGAGTTTCTTGTAACTATGTTACACCACACAGCTTCTTCACATTCTGCTTGTTTTTCTAATTTTATTTCGTAAGCCTTTTTATCTATAAAATAACGCCACCTCCCCTTCTCCCTATTCTATCTTTCCTAAACATGACATATCCTGTCATTCCTAATTCGGCATCTGATATATCGGGGGTAGCCCAAGATTCAGTTATACCTACTATGTGAGGGTCATTATCTTCTACCATAATGTTTAGTTCATTTCTTTTGTTTACTATGCTCCTTGCATTTAACAAATCACAGCAATGATTAACGGAGGTGATATTTGATGAGAGGTTTGCTTGCACAATGGACATTGAGCTAGCCTTTATAGCGTCCATAGCCTGAAAAATAAATATTTGGCATAGCAAATAAAACATATTATGAACTTCGTTTTATACGTTACAATGATATCGTATCAATACATGACAAACCTAACGTTCCTCAAATCGTATTACTTGAAGCGCTTTGGTGGAAATCTGCCATACTATTATTATTGATTACGATGGAAAATAGAACTTGTGTGCATGCTCGTGTTTGTGTGTTTTGTGAGTGTTCTGTGTTTGTAGGAGTGTGTATGTGCGTGCTTTTGGATGTATAATTATATGTACCGTGTATATGTTTTGTGTATATGCGTACGTGTGACTTAGTTTGTGCGCTAATGTGTATGTGTGTTCGTATATGCAACTTTGTGTTAGTGTACATACCAACCATCCCCCCTCCATATCACAGTGCACACGGAGAAACTTCCTCGCCTTGGCCAGGTAGACCTCATAAACGCCACTCTCGTTGTTGCCGTCCATCAGTAGATCGTAGCAGTCGCGGGGAGGAAGATGGCGCTTCAGCACTAAATAAAATACACATTGTTTTGGAGAAAAAAATATTGTATTATATTTCTGTAGCTCTCTGTGTGTTTCGTTGTTTTCCTGCCCCTAGTGCGACAAGTCTGTTGGTTTTACTGGTGCTTTTTGTTAGTAGACGTACAAGTTTGAACCCAGACACACATTTATGTTTTCCCCGAGATATAAGTGTCCATGGGAAATGTAATGTAGTCAGTAATAAAAAGGCACCAAGACGGTTGAAGTAATCGAAATCGGGGGCGCACACAATGCAAAGGCAGAGCATGCTTTATAAGACAGTCCCGTAACAGTGGACGATATACTTATGCATATTGATGATTAGTGTCCAAACTACAGCTGATAAAGTCACAAGTGATAAACAGAGGATCATCATAGTAACGTGACTGTATTTTCTGCTTGTAGCTGTTGTTTTGG
>OZ024864.1:8424558-8439558 GCA_964017155.1 Oasisia sp. SBJ-2009 | reverse complement strand
TTCCCTATTTGCAACCCACCTTTTGCTAATATATGGATCGTTACACACATTTGAACAATACTAATACAATACGTTCTTCATTGGTATTAATGCTACCCGTTATTGTTCCCGCGAAGGACAATTCAATTTAAAAAAGCAACGGTTTAAAAAAAGACATGCAATGTCATTCACACCAGATTGAACGGATCTTTATTTTTAAAAATGAAAACGAACTTTGCGGCTGTCTATGCTGGTGTCCGTAATGAGAAGTTACAATTAGCTGGAACAAACACCCAGCTATAACGTGATGCACTTTGTGGAGACAATCTGTTATTTAATGTATGGCTTAGGGGTGGTGCGTACTTAAGGACCCTGCATCCCTCGCTGGGGCACAGCGGACAATAATTATTTCTGTTTCGTTGGAAGTAGAACGTGTTGGATTCAAAGTTGTGACGTAATATAAAACAGCGCCCATTATACATATTACACCATTACATAATACAACGAAAACGTGTTCCACGTAGAACACGTAGAACACGTAGAAGCAACAGTTTGTTTCATAGACAAACTACAGGCCTGCATAGTGCCAAAGTGCGTGATAATGTAAATTACGCACACACACACACACACACACACACACACACACACACACACACACACACACACACACACACACACACACACACACACACACACACACACACACACACACACACACACACACACACACACACACACACACACATACACACACACATACACATATATGTTTATATGTATATATATATATATATATATATATATATATATATATATATATATATATATATATATATATATATATAGTGGGTTATTTCATTGGCTGAGCTTAGATTGTGAGATTTATAGAGCTACAATTATATAATACAACCAGGAGCACTGCGTACTGATACTGGCGTGCGAAGACCGTGAAATAGGAACACAGTTTTTAGAGGGTTGTGATTCAAGATAGTGTTATGGCTAGGATCCGGGACTGGAGGAATGTAGTTGTTATGTCAGAGTACGCCAGAAGAGTCACATGAGCGGATAGTTTACATGTGTTACTCCAAAGGTCAGACCCACGTGTCAGTTGGTCCCTCGTTGGTTTCTAACATCCGATTAGATACATTATCGAGGGTGAAGAGTGGAGCACACGATTATATCCAGCTCAGCTTACACCCGCATCGATTTTGCATCAACGTTCGTTTACAGGGCATCAGAGAGGTCACATTCCAAGTCGATTGTTAGTGATTCTTGTTTTGGCTGAGCGCCAACAGTTTCCACTTAACATAGCCGTCCTCTGTATGTGTGTCTGTGTCGGTCGCCGTGTTCGTCTCTATTAAGACTAATAGGCGCTTTCCTACATATCCGATTGGTGGCGCTACTGGTGGCGCTTCTGGTGTGTGCGTAACAACGTATGTTGCTCTGGAGATTCAATGAGCGTGTTCTCCTATCGTTTGTTCCAGTTTCGGGTTTGTTTAGTACCCGTAGATAACCTATGTTTGCAACATGGGTGGGTGAATTTCGGTTAAAGAAGAATACCCGAACGTTGGCGATAAATATGCGGGAATATCGCCTTTCTTTGTAGTTGTACATCAACAGCCGAACTGATAAAGGATAATCCGAGAAAAAAAATTATGTGTGGCGGCGAAACACGTTCTGACAAAAACATGTTCAGGTGTATATGTATTACTGCATAGGCATCATAGTTTACGCTTCATCTCAGTTTATTTACCAGATCGTCGTCTCCATGAAGATCATTCCAGATTGTTTGTGTCTACTGATTTGGCTCACCGGCCTCAACACTTTCTCCATAACTTACCAGACCGCGGGTTTATCTCTCTCCCTTTCTACCCCTCTCTCTGTATCTATCACACACACACACACACACACACACACACACACACACACACACACACACACACACACACACACACACACACACACACACACACACACACACACACACACACACACACACACACACACACACACACACACATACACACACACACACACACACACACACACATATATATATATATATATATATATATATATATATATATATATATATATATATATATATATATATAAAATATTGAAAATACATGCAAATTAGTTTGTCAGCCCCCCAACCTGCTACGCATCCAGTGTGGTGTCGATCTGGTTTTAAAAGTGGGGGGGCGGGCAACCAATTGTATATGTATATATGTGTGCGTGTGCGTGTGCGTGTGCGTGTGCGTGTGCGTGTGCGAGTGCGAGTGCGTGTGCGTGTGCGTGTGCGTGTGCGTGTCTGACTGTCTGAGTGTCTGTTTGCTTTTCTTTCAAATGTCTGTCTCTCCACTCTTCGCCCTTTCTCTATTCTTCCCTCTTTTGCTCTTTGGTCTTTCTGCGTATGTCTTGTGAACAATTAAACCTGCCTTGGGAGACCGCCTAGTTAGTGCTGCAAAACCGATCTCAAGACACGTGGTCTCATAACAGGTTGTACTCAATATCATGTCAGTATAAGTTTGGATATATACATGTTTATTGCTGCAACTGCAATGTAAACAAACACCTTTTATAATTGTCTAGACATCGTGAGTATCCTAATATAGTTATAAGTATGGGCTTTCGATTTGCGGCGAGCTATTTCGGCGACAGCCGTAGAGTCGCGGAGCGATGTACACACCTTTTTGGGGACGCATTTATACTAAATCACGGCCAAATAAATTATGATCCATTTCAATATTGACATCGTTGTAAAAATACTACGTTGTCCTATTAGTTGTATTAACTATGTATTATCTAACGCTGAGTGAAGACGTAAAGACTGCTTGATCGGTGGCACGTAACTGTTTAGCACCACTTCCTGTCGTTGGAAACAGGTGAACACAACGATCGCATGAACAATTTGTGTGGTCGATGGTAGCATTAGTCAGATAGTCGTTCCTTGCTTTAATATACTTTTGTAGGGAACGAATATGTATAACATGGACTATTACACCATTCTGATGGATCACATGACTTAATATTTAGTAATCACACCGAACTAGAACAGGAAATAAACTCGTTGAGCCGTTTAAATATGACGGCGACTATTTATTAAATATACACATCTAAAGTATATATAACCTTATATATTTGGTTACAATGCACTAATCACGAGTTGAATTCAGTTTAGTATCATACTAACTATATATCAAAATAGTGTAATAAACTGTTGGGAAGTACATGATATTAATGGTTCTCTGTTCTGGAAGTCCATTTCTGAAGTCCTATATTGTTGGCTATGGTCGTAGCTTCATTTCGACCCTCTTAAGCGAGTAATGTGAACCATGCCAAGCAGACCAGTTGATGCCATCGGCATATGATTCGTGATGGCCTCGGAGGTAGAGACCGTTCAAATTAGAAGCATGGCATGCCGCATACCACCAACCCCCCTTGTACTTCTGAGCACAACTTCCAACGTCCAAGTCATTGTCTTGGTCCTTGGTGCTGAATGGTTGACCTTGTTGGAACGTCAGCGAATCCCCTGCATCACACATGTTGTCATAAATTTACATTCACGGTAAACAATTATACAAAAACACGATAGGTTTTTAGTTATGTTTCGTAGCAAATATATGGTCTATTAAGAATGTCTTTACACCTAAGCCACACAGGGACAATGCACGTATGTTATAAAATGCTTGAATTAACAGCTGTTGCTTGCCATTTGAAGAAGTCTTACAGGATTTTCTTACCAGTAGACGTATCGTAAAAGGTACAATGGCCGCACTCTCGCCAGTGTAAAAATGCAGCAAATCACTGCGTATAGCTATTGCTATATTTAATAATTGCAATATTTAGTAGTTATATGCGGAGGTCAATATATACGCGTGCGTACGTGCGTGCATGCGTGCGTGTGTGTGGTAATAAGCTTGTATCGTCAACGAAATAATTATTATTTATACCTAAGCGACTGACCATATTTAAGCCATGTTTTTGAAAACGTGAACCATCTGTACATGATAGTTCACGACTCGATGCCATGATATAATTATATAATTCCTCGTTGAAAATAACTTGCATACGTTCTGATTAGCTCAGTCGATGTTCAAATAGCAGAGTCAACGACATAATGTAGAAACAAGTTTCTAATTACCCGCTGTTCCGCTGTATGTTCCATGTATCAGTTTATACTTGTTTACTTCCGAAGCAACGGAAAAGTTGGAGTAAACTGCATATCTCTTCTCGTTCTCGAAATCTTCCATGTCAATTCTTAGGATATATCGTTGTTGCGATGTTATGTCATTAAGGTAATCATTGCCTGCAAAATAATATATTTATAATGCCCATTTTTGGAAAACATAATTAATAGCAGTACTCAAAATCAACATCACGTTTTGCACTAATTATCATCAGCCACAATTATTATCTTAAATGATCACATAAACTAAATATTAAGTCAACGATATTAAATCTCCAACCGGGCAACGTTAATGTGCTAGTCCTAATACATCATTTGACGCTTCATAAAATACACATGCTGACATAACATGTATAATCTAAAGTACACCAAATATAGTGTAATATGACCGATACAATGTAGCTATTACAATTTGATTATATAAAATATACATTTTGTTTTTGAGCAATAATTATGTTGTAATACAATGTCTTATCCAGAAATACGCCGTTTTGAGAAGCTCAAGCTTATCAACTCTCAAAATTAAAATATATCTCGTATGACCGACCAAGCCAGAATTCGCCTTCCACGTCGCCGAATCCTTCCTTGTAGTTGGCCCAGTCGCGGTAGAAGTCGACGGAACCGTCTTGTCTTCTCTGGAACACCTGTGCGTGACAAGATAAACTACAATGTCACAAATACCTCTTATACGTGACAGCAACCACGAGGCTGTGCCTTCGAAAATCGGAATGTGATTTAAAAAATAGGATATTAGAAAGAATACGTAGATGCGACAATGAACACTTAAATGAAGAACACAAGATGTTATAACGAACACGTATACGTGACATAAAATACAAACATGTGACTACTATCTTCAGCTGACAACCAACACAACTATGTGACAACGACCACGTATAAGCGACAAAGAAAGCACAAACATATACCAAAAATATATTCATTTCATATAAAACATTAATTTGTAGCAACGAACAGCTACACATCACCTCTAAGCCAAATAGCTACCAAATGACACCGACACGTGAAAACGAATACTGTGTTGAGAAAACGAACACCTAAAAAGTTACAAGTTACACCGAACACAAATATGCAACTACGTCTTGTTCCACATGCACGATGATGACACATGAAACTGAACATGAACACGTGGGAAAGAGCACGTGCGTTTGACAAAGAACATATGGATATGACAACAAACACCTGTACGTGACAAAGAATACCTACACATGTCAATGTATACATGTATATATAAACTTTCTATATGTAGGCCTATATATGAAATAGTAAATAAAAATGACTTATTTTCGTTATTGTGCTAACAATAAAAGTATATGATGAAGATTGAACTAAATAACATAGCTAAAATGTCATAACATATTTTTATTTAAATGATAGTAACGATAATAATTGCATAGTGATTATGTTTTTTGCATAACGTGTGGGTAAATGAATTTGTTTAAAGTCCATATAATCATATAAAAGACACGCTAATCTAAACAGTTGTGTATTTAGAACTGTGTTGAACTGTGGCTGTGTCATTGCCGTCCTGCCAATGTCCAACAGTCCATTCCACAGAGTAGCTGCTTCTATGGCAAAATGGCGATCACCGTGAGTGACGTCTGCGAAGCCGGTGCTGTTAATAACGGCTATGACGCAGATCTCAGTCGCCTATTTGGCTGACTTCGTGTCAGTAGTTTCGCGAGATAACACGGTGCCTGGTCATGCATCACTGTGTACACAAACGCAAGCATTTTGTACGTCGGGCGCACACAGACCGGTAACCGGTGCAAATGCTGCAGCGCTGCAGTGATCGTATTTTCTTGTACGGCAGACAAGTCGGGCTGCGCAGTTTTGCACGCGTTGCAAACGCTGCAGTTTTATCTGGGGAAGGCCGTATAGTAGTGAATTCGCATAGTAGAGGCGTGCAGTAACAAGCTCGGCACTAGGGTTTTGCATCTATTATCAGCAATGCTTGACCGAATTTGGCCATTGTTTCATAGCAATGCTTTGTTATCTGTGCAACTTGCCCATGCATAGCTTGTCCGCCGTCAGTTTGTCCGATATTCCGGACACCTGGCTTAGGCACAATCCGATGTCCACGAATAGTCACGGAAATATTACAGGGGAAGTAGTTTCGTTGTTGTGATGTTAGGAAGGTGACTGACTGTGAATTCTCTTTTTTCAACTTAATTTTGTTTTTTCATACCAGTCAGTCACCGTCGCCAGATATTGTTCCATCTTTGTTGTTGCTTCTGATATTGGTTGGTTATTCTCCACTGTCACATGAATGTGTGTCATCCGCAGTGGTACTGCAACAGTATCACCGGTGGGTCTCGTGCATAAACAGGCCCAATTACATACCCTTGTGGCACACCATATTTCAAGACACAATCAAATGATGTTGCGCTGTCTACAGCGACTCTTTCATGAGATCCAGTGATGTACGAATGAAGCCATGACAGTGCTGCCTCTGTAATGTCGACTAAGTATTGCACTGAATCGTCAAGTAGTATTTATTAATAATGTAGAATGCGATGAACCAATCCATCATCACAAGAACAATCTTAGCCCTTATTATCCAACGCCGTGGCGGTGCCGTTCTTCACTCGCAGTAGTATTGTCTCCGTCGAGTGACCGTGACGATATACTGATTAGAGTGGCTCGCATAAAGTGTTCATGTCAAGATGAATGTTAAATCGTCTTGCAATCACTTTTTCAAGTTGTGACAATGTTGGCAAGTTTGAAATGTGGCGGTAGTTGCACAAAGCGTCTTCGTCAAGCATAATGCGTATGCGCATGTACATATGTACATACGTACATATGCAAGTATGTACGTATGTACGTATGTCCACATATGTGCAAATGTGTGTATGTTTGTGTTTGTGTAAATTTATTCATGTGAATATTGGTATGTGTGAATATATATGTATATGCGTGTATATGTGTTTTTGGGTTTGTGAAGTACGTACCATCCAGCCACCGTTATCTGAGTCCATATCACAAAACACACTGACAAACTTCCTCGCCTTGGCCACGTAGACGTCGTACACGCCACTCACGTTGTGGCCGTCCCTCAGTAGATCGTAGCAGTCGCGGGGAGCAAACCATCGCTTCGACACTGACTAAAATACACATATCTTTCCCATGGCAGTGACGTAATAAACAAGTAAGCAACCCAAACGCCATGCCAAAAAACCTGGAGTTTACAAATATTCTAATCACAGGGCAGCAGTCATGTGTAAGGACATAGCATTAATATATTGAGGACACAATAATTTGGCCTTTCGACTTTCATCTTTGACATTGTGATTTTGATTTGAGAGCAGTATGTGCAACAGAGGAGGTACGTCCGGTCGGGCTTGCTACCCACTGACGAAAGGGATCACATATGGGACCGGCGGGTTTATGCACGTGTTTTTTTTCGTAAACTCGCACAAACGTTGCTTCTGTTCAATATAACTGTGCAGCAGAAAGACAGTCAAACTAAGTTCAGACCATATAAAACAAGATAAAACAATACAGCTAATATACAACTTTAAAGGTGACAAACAATTTTACAGACTCCAGACCACATATATGTTCGCAGGTGAAATATATACATAGAGGCGACAGACAACCATGCATATTACAAAAGCCTGTACTGCCGACGAATAACGAACTATATTACCGATATATGCGTGAAATATATACATAGAGGCGACAGACAACCATGCATATTACAAAAGCCTGTACTGCCGACGAATAACGAACTATATTACCGATATATGCACATGCAACCTGATTTGTGCACCATACCCACCATAGACAACAACACAAGCGACAATCAACTACGCACACGACATACACACGACAACTTTACATTTACATAAGTATGTGTTTTGTCATTGTCGTGGTCATAGGTATACGAAAATGTATATTGTTCCATAGAACTGTACTTACAAGCACGTCTCTTTACGTGTGTGTTTTAAAATATATATGTTTTTACACGAAAACACATGCGACTAAACACATTATAACGTACACACCACGTGGCTGCTGCTACAGGTGTTCAAACCCATACCCACACACGCACACACACACACTCACACCCACACACCCACACACCCAAACACGCATCCACACACGCACACACACTCACACCCACACGCCCAAACACGTACCCACACACGCACCCACCCACACACACCCTCACACGCACCCACACACAAATGCATCCACACACGCACGCACACACTCACGCACCCACACGCGCGCCCGCACTCACACACACGCACCAACACACACATCAACACACACACGCTCACACGCACCCACACATGCACGCACACATGCACCCACACACACGCACCCACCCAGGCACGCACCCCTATACGCCCCCACATACGCACACACAGCTCCCCCCAACACACACACACACACACCCACACACGCACACACACACATACACACATACACACACACACATACCCACACACGCACCCACACACACGCACCCACACAGGCATACACACCCACCCACACACGCACCCACACAAACACCCATACACACACGCACCCACACACGCACCAACAAACACTCACCCACACGCACCCACACACATACACACACACACGCACCCACACACGCACCCACATACGTACACACACACTCACGCACCAACACATGCACCCACACACGCACCCACACATGCATCCACGCACCAAGACACGCACACACACACTCACGCATCCACACGTGCACCCACACATGAATCCACGCACAAACAGGCACCCACACATCCACTCACGCACACACACGCACCCACAAACGCACACACACACACACACACACACACACACACACACACGAGAACTTACCAAACAGCGGCTGGTGCGGGCTAAGTCTCTTACTAGCCACCAGAGGGCACCAGCTACAACCGGCGATATCAACAGCACAATGTCCGCGCTGAGAACTGAGTACCGCAGTTCTATGTTTACATACCTCTTCTTTTGTTCAGTGACTCTAACCCATGTATTACTGCTGAGCAATAAGCGTTGCCCGTGGCAGGTAAATAAACAAAGTTGGATGTTTTCCAGATAAGCAGCGATAGTGACGGCAAAAATAATAATTATTAAATTACAAGTTACTCGTTTACTTGATATTTACAATAGCAGGAGAAGTAAGCAAACTGTACATACACTCTACTTGTTTCCCCAATGTCTCAGACACTTTTGCTAATTGCTTTTGTTGGTGTTCCGACGACTCCCTTAGTTGTTGCATCTCTTCCCTCGTGCCCCTTAGCAGTTGTTGTTGCCTTTCATTCGAGTCATGTAGCTGACGCTGCAGCTGTTCCACGGTGTCCTGGAGACGAGACACCATCGCCGTCAACACTCTCTCGTCGTTGTCGCCGTCGTCATGGCAGTAGCCGGTGGTGCACTGGCACACGACAGGTGCTGGGTGGACGACCCAAGCGACAACAACCACCGCGAGCAGCGAGACTGGACACACAGACGTACACATTGCTGGGGAGTTGTGACTGACTGTGTCCTCGCCGTCAAGCAGTTGTGTGTATAATGTCACCACCCACTCTACTCGTCGGGGTATTTCGCAATGGACTTCCCGATCAAACGCTCGATAACTACACCCCTTGTATCAAAACCTTGTCACAAGCTATTAATAACGATTTATTTGTGTACTGTAAGCGTAATGCGGGTGAACAAGAATGATGTTTTCGTGGAACATTCACAAGAAATATATACAAGTGTTTGAAACGACACATAGACCAAAACGTGTTGAATATGTCTTTACTAGCAACCATATATATGTCCACTAGAGTAGATATGCGCCAACATTTTACTTGGTATTTGGGTGTCTTTATATTATCGTTTTCTTTGCCGCTGTTTAAGTCTGGTACAAATTAGTCCGTTTCAATAAACGTACAATTTTGAAAAAGGCTTTACATAGGCATAACCAGTGTATTGGTTGTAGATCTATTGAAATGAGCGGTTCCAGTTGACTAAGCATCTGGAGCATGTTTTCTCCGTGCGCGTCGTTGGCGACCTCCAGTGCGATGACCTGCATTGAGCAGTGAGCGCGGTATTGACCTATTTGTTATATTTTAATGCATCGGTCCTTTTCATGTAGTATGTTATATGCACTCTGTGGCCCGTTGTCAATGATATTATTAAAATGTTGTATTGCCACTCACTCAAGCAGGCATATATAGCCGCTATCACACGTGCAAGCACGCTCGCACATATGCAATTAATACATTCACATATTCTTGTGTATGTTGTGGGAGGATGCCTGTGCCCGTGCCCGTGCCCGTGCCCGTGCCCGTGCCCGTGCCCGTGCCCGTGCCCGTGCCCGTGCCCGTGCCCGTGCCCGTGCCCGTGCCTGTGTATCCGTCTCCGATTCGGTGCGACTCTGTCTGTGCGTCTGTGCGTCTGTGCGTCTGTGCGTCTGTGCGTCTGTGCGTCTGTGCGTCCGTCCGCCTGTCTTTCTCTGTCTTTCTGTCTATTTGTTTGTATTTCAAATGTTTTTCTCTCCACTCTTCGCCCTATCTCTGTTCCTCCCTCCCTTGCTCTTTGGTATTTCTGCGTATGTCTTTGTGTACAGTAAAACCTGTCTTGGGAGATCGCCCAGTCTGCGCTGCAAAATCGATCTCAAGACAAGTTGTCTCATAACCGGTTGTACACAATATCATGTCGGTATAATTGTTTATATGTACATGTTTATTGCAGAAATCGGGCGTCACTAAAGCGGCGGGAGAAAATGTTGAAACGAAGCTACAGAGATGCTTGTATGAATACCGCCGAACCCCTCAGACTACAACAGGAAAGTCGCCGATGGAAGCGTTAAATCAGAGGAAGATGAGATCTAGGCTGGATCTCCTCCATACAATCCTTCAAGGGAAGGTTCACAAGAAGCAAACTCAGATGAAAGAGACTCACGACCGCAAGGGATACGATATCAAATTTATTTCGGGAGAGAGTGTGTATGTTACGAACTTTGGGCCAGGACTAAAATGGTTGATCATTCATGTGACCGGTTCTGTGTCAAATGCGATAGCACTCTTGGAACGAAGAGAACGTTGAAGACACGTAGACCACCTTCGATCGCGTCGTGCGGACAACTATTCAATGATTCCTGTGTGTCAGATATAACAAATGGACACGGAGACAGCTACAACACCGCAGAACGGCTTGGTTCTACAAAAAAGAGAGACGGAAGTCATTACATCGATACCACCTATGTCGAGTGTGACACCCGTAGCGGCTGAGGTCGAGCGTGACAATGTCGTGACAGAGACTCTCGACATTGCTGTGTTCACAGCCACACTTGGGTTACCACGTGTTACTTCACCTGCTAGGAAGACAGGTAGATCGCGGGTAGCACCAGCATGGCAAGCAGATTATGTCATGGACTGAGTGAACTGTGGAACCAATCGTTGACGGCCAACAGAATAACGACCTTTTCACACAGGAAAATGAAGGTAGTCTACCCTCCAATTCCGAAGTTAATTGTAAGATAAATTGACCTTGCATAATTCGTCTCAATGCAGGTTGGCGAGGAACATTTTAGAAAAGTGACATTTCCATAATTTGACATTATATGGAGACCTAACGGTACTAACCATGACTTCACTGTTTCTTTAGAGAGAAGGGTATGTGATAATGTATCGTAGATCGATTTGATCTTTTGTATACGCCTCACGGGAACTGAGCAAGATCCCGCGTAGTCGTCTGCCAACCAGCCATGTTTAATAAAGTTGTTATGTTTGACACCGAGAATGTCATCCTTGCTATAGAGACATATTATAACAATATAATAGTTCGCAGGTTTCGTATGTGCACAGTCAAATAACACGTCCTCGTGGGAATGACTACCTGCCTATAAATAATGTAATTTAGTAGAGTTCTGACATTTTTCACTTGAGTAAAATGTCAGAGTTTGTTTTCTTCTTAACCGCTGACTCTCGCTCGGCTGCGTAACGTCTCCGAAAAGACAAGGGGCTAAAAAGTCAGGGGCGTAGCTAGGCATACATGCAAGTGGAAGCACTAATTAATGATATCAATTTAAATTCTATCATCGGGGTCTGGTGCTCCAAAATGTTGTGTAGCTTGTGTGACCATCCAATCAGTTGACATATAGTACATTTTAAGTCTATATATCATAGATAAATAGAACACGGTAAGGAGTAAATATAAAATACACAGTATTTTTACTGCTTGAAAAACATGCTGAAAAGGCGGAAGACTTGAACGGTTAATATACCATATTATGCACAGCATATGTTTTAATGTGCAACACATTCATTGTATGCTTTAAAATAAGCTATGTACTCATTATAGTAATTAAAGAAAGTTCAATAGTTAATAATAAACCAAGATAAATACTGTCAATTGTACATGTGTTGTATCAAAGAGTTAAAATATGGCATCAGTACTATGACAATAGTGTACATGGGGTATAGGTAGGGGTTGATTTCTTGAATCGTCGAGTGTGTCTGGTTTCTCTGGGGCATTCACCATTTCCCATATTGCTTTCCAGTGATCCACTTCGTTTTAATTGTAGTTCATGCAGATTTCTAGGCATGTTGTCTTTGAACATCTCGTACAGCTGGGCTACTCTGTCTGGTGTCATATGCACCAGTTGTTTCGGTGTGATGTAGGCCTGCTGAGCCAGGTAGCGATCTTGAGCCATTAATGTATGATTGGTTGGTACATCGCCCTCTTCTTTTACTGACAATGGGGTGTCTCTTTTTCCAGCACGGTTTGCTCGGTTGAACTTCGAATTTCGCTGCCAGTTGCACAGCGCCTTCATATCATTATAGGAATGTTATCAGAGGAAGTAGACTTTGGTGTACATGCTCAATCGCTACCAATGTGATTATGAAGCCAAACCTTTGGATTGACACCATGTAGCTCCATGCTTTGCCATTCCCACCAGCTTCCAAATATTCCAGATCAGACACAACAGCTGTGAAGGCAGACCTGAACGTGTACAGTGCGTTGAAACTTCTAGTCCATCTCGTCTCATAGAATAATTAATCGTTTGGTTCTGTTGTTCATGCCAGTTTGAGCTTCTCATATTTTACTCTTTGCCCATGGACGTCTAAATATTGATATATTGTTTCTAGTGATTTCGTATTTACCCGGCTGCTGCATTGCCAAGATAGCCTCCAGGCGGGGGCGGCTATTTCTTCTGTGCACGCCGGTCTGGAAACTGAGTACAGCTGTACAATGTTGTCAACATGTTGACAAATTGTTACAAGTGAATGCTGATATTTTAATAATAATAATAATAATAATAGTAACTTCTTTTGCGCCAATATCCTCGAAAACCAAGCTCAGTGGCGCGACAAAACCAGGGGATTAATCAATCTCATAATCGAAAGCAATGCGTGAGTCGTCAACGGATGGATGGAAAAGCTAGGAGGCTAAGGAGGATAGGCAGCATTAAAGAGATAGGTTTTTAGATGTCGGCGAAATGAAACTATATTACCTTGCGATTTAACACTGGCCGGAAGCGAATTCCACACCGTCGGTGCGGCAACCGAGAAAGCTCGGGTCCCGGCTTTCGTTTTCACCCGAGGGATGTAAAGAGGGTTACTACTGGTTGAGCGTAGCTGTCTGGAATTTCTTGTTGGACTTAGCATTGAATTTAGATATGCTGGTTGTGTAGATGAGAGTGCTTGATAGGCTACTGTACACATTTTGAAAATTACGCGATAGTGCACAGGTAGCCAATGCAGTGATTTTAGAAGCGGCACCGAGCGAGAAAAACGAGGAGAACGCGTGACTACCCTTGCTAAACAATTTTGGACACGCTGAAGTTTTGCTATGTCCTTGTTTGCGGTATTGTAAAGGAGGGAATTGCAGTAGTCGAGTCTGCTGCTTACTAGAGCTGTGGCGATAGTTTTAGCAACGGAAAGTGATAAAAACCGGCGGATACGACGAAGATCACGGATATGGTAAAAACAGCAACGGCATGTTTTCGAGATATGTTGTTTGAAATTGAAGTTTTCATCAAACGTTACTCCGAGATTTAAAACTGAGGCGGCTGGTGTGATACTCTGACTCAGAATATGTGTCGGGAAAAAGCCATTGAGTTTTGCCCGCTGCGTTGAGGTACCAATGATGAGAAATTCGGTCTTATCTGCATTTAGTTTTAATTTACTATTTTTCATCCAAAGGGAGACATCTTGGAGACAATCCCTGAGCTGGTTTAGGGAGCGACAAGTATCTGGTGTGGTCAGAGAAACATAGATTTGTGTGTCATCTGCATAAAGGTGGTGATCCAGGTTGTGACTCTGGATAACTGAGCTTAATGGTGTTGTGTACAGAGTGAAAAGCAACGGACCCAAAACAGAACCCTGGGGGACACCACAAGAGGTGGGCAGCATGTCTGAGAAGCAGTTACCTATTTTAATGGCTTGCCGTCTGTCAGTAAGGTATGAAGTAAACCAGCTCAAGGCTGTGCCAGATATCCCGTACCACGTTGATAAGCGTGTAATGAGAATGTCGTGGTCAATGGTGTCGAAAGCGGCGGATAGGTCAAGCAGGGTCAGTGCAGTAACTTTGCCATTATCAATGTTAAGGTTTATATCATTGTGTACTTTTAAAAGAGCAGTTTCTGTTGAGTGAAATTGTTTGTACGCAGACTGTGATGCATTGGTTAAACCATTTATGTTGATGTGAGAAGTAAGTCGATTTGCATCAACCTTTTCGAGTATTTTGGAAATGAAGCTAAGGTTAGAAATAGGCCTGTAGCTGTTTAGATCTTCTTTTGATAGAGTTGTCTTCTTAAGAATTGGGTTTATATGTGCACATTTAAAGTCTTCAGG
>OZ024864.1:8404558-8414558 GCA_964017155.1 Oasisia sp. SBJ-2009 | reverse complement strand
GGACGGAAGACGGACGGACGGACGGACGGTCGTACGGTCGTAGGTCGCACGGTCGTACGGTCGTACGGTCGTACGGTCGTACGGACGGACGGACGGACGGACGGACGGACGGACGGACGGACGGACGGACGGACGGACGGACGGACGGACGGACGGACGGACGGACGGACGGACGGACGGACGGACAGTCGGACGGTCGGTCGGTCGGTCGGACGGTCTGACGGTCGGTCGGTCGGTCGGTCGGACGGTCGGACGGTCGGACGGACGGTCGGACGGACGGAAGGACGGACGGACGGACGGAAGGACGGAAGACGGACGGACGGACGGACGGACGGACTATGTCATTCTCATAATTTGCCTCTATCTAATACCATGTAATTATAAGTATATACTTGATATCAGTAATAATATTGAATCCGCTTTATTCGATGCTGTCCTCGGTTTGTTCCTATAAAACAAATTCTCACTCAATAAATACCTCCACGAAGAAAAGATAGACTTTCGATTATGTTGTCATGTTACGCTGGTGTAACTATTACTGTATGAATATGTAAACATGTCAATATAAATTTCAGAAATTTAATAAAAACATTACTCGAGATCAATGAGGTGTATACATCGCTGCTGCGTAACGACATTTAACCTAGCTACTGGAACAATCTTAGGAACCGCTCTATATAATAAATTATATTAACCTTTTCTGTGTTCCTCTACAATAGCAATAATACCAAATAAGGAGTACGTACACCCTTCCTGTTTCTCCAAGCTGTCCGACAGCTTCGTCAATTGTTTTTGTTGTTGTTCCGTCGCGTCCCTAAGCTGTTGTTGGAGCTGTTCCACGGTGTCCTGGAGACGAGACACCATCGCCGTCAACACACTCACGTCGTTGTCGCCGTCGTCGTGGCAGTGGCCGGTGGTGCACTGGCACACGACAGGTGCTGGGTGGACGACCCAAGCGACAACAACCACCGCGAGCAGCGAGACTGGACACACAGACGTACACATTGCTGCCGAGTTACGACTGACTGTGTCCTCGCCGTCAAACAGTTGCATGCATAATGTCACCACCCACTCTACTCGTCGGTGTATTTCGCAATGAACTTCCTGATCAAACGTTCGATAACTACACCCCTTGCAAACAAACCTTGTCACAAGCTATCAGTCAAGATTTATTTGTGTACTGTACTCGTACTGCGGGTAAAAAAGAATGACGTTTTCGTGGAAAATACACAAGAAATATATACAAGAGTTTGAAACGACACTTAGACCAAAACGTGTTGAATTTGTCTTTACTAGCAACCATATATATTTCCGGTAGAGTATGTATGCGCCCATATTTTACACTTGGTATATAGGTGTTTTGATGTGACCTTTTCTTGCCGCTGTTTAAAGTAGTGCCTATTATATTTAAATTAATATAAATGCAAGGAACTACTTGTGCAATTTGATTGCAATACATCATTCTGGTACACATTCGTCACTTTCAATAAACGCTAATTTTACAAACGACTTTACATAGTTATGAACAGTGCATTGATTGTAATTATATTGAAATGAGCGGTTTCAGTTGACTAAGCATCTGGAGCATGTTTTATCCGTTCGTGTTGTTTACAGGACCACTGGTGCGATGACCTGCATTGGGCTGTGAGCGCGGTGTTGACCTAGTGTGGTAGTCACCAGTCGGCAGCAGTGCACTGCACATACCAACTACCCCTTTTACACACCACTGCACACACTTAACCCAGCCCACTATATAAACCCCCAACACACCCATATTAAGGGCGCCAAACCAGATCCAAGAGTTCGAGAACACCCATACCTCAGACTCTGGATCCACGGCGACACAATAAGACTACATTCTACACTACAGTCTACACTGTCGTCTGTACGCTGCCTACCCAGTCACTACAGGACCTACGTAAAGAGCGACTAACGTAAGTGCCATTACTCTACTCATACGCTCTTTACCACACTAGTTATTATGTAGTCATGTATCGGTCCATTTATGTAGTGCTGTTACAGGCATCGTGTGACCTGTTGCGAATTATATCCTTAATTGTTTTATTGCCAGTCACTCAAATGGGCAGGCGGACTGGCACACACAGCTGCACTCAAGCACGCACGCACACACGCACGCACGCACGCTCGCACGCACGCACGCTCGCACGCACGCACGCACACACGCACGCACGGACACATGCAATTAATCCATATAATTTGATATGTTCTCCTGTAGGAATGTTGATGATATGTGTAACCCTAAAACAATATATATATATTTATGCGGGACAACGCTACCATCTAAATTTGTGACACAGAGACGTGGCTAGTTTGCTGAAAACACAAGTCAGATATATGTTTGTATGCGAGCTTAAAAGTAAGCCAACTCTTTATGTATAACTAGCACAAAATAATTCCAATACACTAGTACACAATGTCATCACCGTTATAACAAACACATAGATTGACAGCAAAGGTGGGGGAACCGACCACACCAGGCCACTTCTGTAATAGAATGGCTCCCCCCACCCCAAAGGATATGTGTCACAAAGGAAAGTTACGTAACTTTAGTCACAAGTTCACCAACTAAGCCTCATAACTACAGGTGTAGAAAAAGTTGCTAACGGCGTTTGCATACGGCCGAACAAACCCGTAAGTGGCATGCGTGTCAAAAAACAAATAACATTAGGCTAAAAAGTATACATGGGCACCCGTACAGGCTATCAAAGCTACATGAAATGCCCCGCCTAAGCAGAAAACGGTCGTGCGCTACATAAAACCCACACACACTAAAGCGATATAGTTGCAACCCAAGTGCGAAGATGAAATGCCACCTAGAAGGCAAGAGGCCCAGTTAATGCAAACAGCGAATGTGAACCTTAAGCATAACACGTGATGATTAAAAAGCGCACAACCTGATAATTTGCAACAAATGAAATCTAGACCATGTTAATTGTTATAAGATTATATACCGACATATGTCAGTAACGCAACAGCGACACGTTGTAGGTTGCCACTACCAACTAAGTACACGTAAAGAGCAAGGTGTGTTACATGGAATGCCCCACCTAAGTAGAAAACATCCTGATAACCTAGCGAAGGACACCTTCAGCGATGAATAGCACCAGAGAAATGATGACGTCTAGAATGAGTAATACACTTCTGTATGTGACAGGGAATGTCCCACCTAAGCAGAAAACATTCAGTGCACATGTTAGATGGGTTTTGGTTACATGCAATGCCCCACCTAAGTAGAAAGCATCTGGATAACCTAGCGAAGGACACCTTCAGCGATGAATAGCACCAGTGAAATGATGACGTCTAGAATGAGTAATACACTGCTGAATGTGACAGGGAATGTCCCACCTAAGCAGAAAACATTCAGTCACATGTTAGATGATTTTGGTATGTAACAAGTGGATGTATATAAGCATTGGTGTTCCAAATGCCCCACCTAAGTGGAAAACACAAGTTTTCGGATCTGCCGTCCGCAGTGTCATGGTCCGAGCTATCCAACGAGTCCGAGGTGTCCAACGAGTCCGAGGTATCCAACGAGTCCGAGCTGTCCAACGAGTCCGAGCTATCCAACGAGTCCGACCTGTCCAACGAGTCCGAGCTATCCAACGAGTCCGAGCTATCCAACGAGTCCTAGGTGTCCAACGAGTCCGAGTTGTCCAACGAGTCGGAGCGGTCCAACGAGTCCCAGCTATCCAACGAGTCCGAGCTGTCCAACGAGTCCGAGCTGTCAGACGAGTCATCTGTCAGTCTCGCAGGTATCCGAGTTGACCTCGTGAAGCATCGACGTGTAGATGGAGGGCCACATTACCTCCCAGGTTTAACCTTAGGTATTGCAGAAATACGAAAACACAGCAGCGCAGTATTTCGTTCACACAAAAGAAATATGAATATACAGGCACCATGCCGTGATGTCAGCCTGTGACAGGTAGCACACATATGTTTGTGGCCATGCCATAATAACCTGAGACAAGAAAGTGGCAAAGTGAATCCAATACACTGTATTAACCTCAGGTAATTGAAGTGTGCAGCAATAGCGCACCTATAAAAGTTAGAAAACACAGTAACGTAAGGAGGTCAATACAGCAATGTAACGCGACCAACTATCATATGCCAAAATGTGTTATACAGCAACACCTGGTTCCATATAACAAGATGACATGTACACAAGGAACCCTATTTGTGTGGGACATCATCAAGCCTGTTACATAATAGAAGGTGAGAACGTGGATGTGGAGACTCATCCTCACCGCCCTGGTCCAACAGCAGTGGATGTCCAAAAGGAAAACCTGTTGATGAAATCAGGCTCGAAAGAATAAACAACATCACCCTGGGCCGACCACAAAGCACGCCCGACAGTAAATGTGTGGTCTATAACAGCCTGCTGAATGCATACCGGCACGAACGCATATATGGGAGTGGAACAAACGACATCTCCCTGGGCCGACCACAGTCAACCGAAACAATGTATGTGTGGTCTCCAACAGGGTGGTCATGCATACAGGCACAAACACATATATGGGAGCGGCACAAACATCATCTTCTTGCGGCGACCACAGTCAACCCAAACAAGATATATGTGGTCACCAACAGGGTGTTCAAGCATACCGGCATGAGCGCATATATGGGTGTGGAACATAACATCATCGTCACACTGGGCTGACCACAAAGCACGCCCAACAATACATGCGTGGTCAACAGCATGTGCCATTCAAATGGAGAGGCATTAATGTAATCATGCAGGTAGCATGTATGGGTGTGGATCACGTCCACATCAACCTGTGCAACAATCGACATTTTGTCCGAAACATGTCCGGTTTAAAACTGAATAATGTGGGTCTGGAAATAAATCCTCATCATGGATCGACCATCTGCAGACCCAGTAAACATGTGCAGGTGTAGTGCTAGTAAAGAAAGCAAATAATAGAACACACATTATTGAAGTATGTAGACTTGCTAACCAAGTGTAGAGCTACATGGGTACATGGTCCGTAACAAATTGTGATGGTGAAGTATTACCTCCATTACAATTTTGTAACAAATAAACATTAACTCCATGTCATATATCGATCAGACCGGCCGGCAGCCAGGTAGGCTAGTACGAAATCCTGAAAGTAATAAATAATATGTGCAGTTGGTAGGCACCCTAATCAAACCAAGGCCTCAGGATATCACCTATTAAAAAGGAGTAAGTATCAAAACACAACGCAAAATCTACTTAACGACTTGACACGGCAAATACAGCTGGTGCCTAGAAGATGGAGTGAATTTGCCAACACTGTTGTGTGAGGAGTATATAATAACATCTCGACGCAGAGACCTGTAATACATGGTCAAACCAAGTTCATTCAACTGCACGCCCTCTGCCAAAAGATATTGTTGCCAGTTTTCCAGGAGACCCTGGTGACGGAGGAATTGATTGGGGCGTGTGTACCGAGGACCGGCTACATAAATTCTCTTTTTTCAACGAAGTATTGTAAGATACAACACTGTAATTAAAGTCAACGGGTCAGTGATACCTGCCAGTCGACAACCTGCGGAAAATTCCAACATTACCACCTGTGTGACATGATAAAAGGATATCAATAGACGCGCCGCAGCCCTCTACAAAACGTGAAACCCGGCGACAACTCATCCGTCCCAATATCACGGAAGCCAACATGAGGGCTCATGCAGCCAAACAAAAGCGTCTTCTGTTCCAAGTGGGCAGTTGTCATTCCTCCCTGCCATGTAAGGGAGATAACATGACCACCGGGACACAGTGCGAAATTGCGGGTGTCCTCCCGGTTCATAAACTGTAATCTCCGGGAAAAAACCTGTGTCCGTAAAACACAATGGTGACAGGGTAACATGCGGTGTTCATGATGACTGATCAGACACAAGCATAACATCGTATATTGTGGCATAGGAGCCTGATCGGGCTATATAGCGTCTAAAAATATTGACGTTGGCCCCTTTGGACAAGTTTGTGTAGTAGCAAACGATAAGTGGTCACCGATGGCAACGAAACAACGTTATTGCATAATCGCCAGGTGGCGATACGTGTAAAAAAAGGGGGCGTAAAATGTACTAGTAGATCCGCTGAATGGCTGTACGGAATCAAAGAGATCGTAGCGGGAGTCTTAAACACCCATACCGTCGTGGACTGGTGCAATTGAAGTTAACACACCTGTAAATATAACGTTATGGCACACAAGGCAAAAGGAACATGCAGGCACTCCAGCAAACAACGATCTGAAATGTTTGAAAAGTACTCGGTCATGAAGACATGAACGATAACGTGTAATACTAACAGCGTTGCAAAGAACGAGACGAGATAAAACTGAAACTGAAAGTGCGGTAGTAAGCAGGTGGAATCGAAGAAATTACGTTAATAACACCACAATGAAGTCGTAATGGCAATCAAGTACGCTGACGTGGCCTGGAAGAGGCACAGCCCAAACGGCAAATGCATTACACGGCCATAACAAGGCACAGCCCGAATGGCGAAACAATTACACAGCCTGTAAACAGGCACACACAGAAGGGCATAACATATCCAATTACACGGCCTTAAAAAAGGCACAGCCAAAATGGCCGAGAAGTGACAATTACACGGCCTTAAAAAAGGCACAGCCATAATGCCATAAAATATCCAATTACACGGCCTTAAAAAGGCACAGCCATAGTGGCATAACATTTCCAATTACACGGCCTTAAAAAAGGCACAGCCGTAATGGCAGAAAATGTCGAATTACACTGCCTTAAAAAGGCACAGCCACAATGGCATAAAATATGCAATTACACCGCCTTAAATTTTGCACCGCCATAATGGCATAAAATACCAAATTACACGGCCTTAAAAAGGCACAGCCATAAGGGCATAAAATATCCAATTACACGGCCTTAAAAAGGCACAGCCAGAATGGCATAAAATATCCAATTACACGGCCTTAAAAAGGCACAGCCAGAATGGCATAAACTATCCAATTACACGGCCTTAAAAAGGCACAGCCAGAATGGCATAAAATATCCAATTACACTGCCTTAAAAAGGCACAGCCAGAATGGCATAAAATATCCAATTACACGGCCTTAAAAAGGCACAGCCAGAATGGCATAAAATATCCAATGACACGGCCTTAAAAAAGGCACAGCCAGAATGGCATAAAATATCCAATTACACGGCCTTAAAAAGGCACAGCCAGAATGGCATAAAATATCCAATTACACGGCCTTAAAAAGGCACAGCCAGAATGGCATACAATATCCAATTACACGGCCTTAAAAAGGCACAGCCAGAATGGCATAAAATATCCAATTACACGGCCTTAAAAAGGCACAGCCAGACTGGCATAAAATATCCAATTACACGGCCTTAAAAAGGCACAGCCATAATGGCATAAAATATCCAATTACACGGCCTTAAAAAGGCACAGCCAGAATGGCATAAAATATCCAATTACACGGCCTGAAAAAGGCACATCCATAATGGGAACAACTTACAATGACATGACCTGAAACAGGCACAGCCATAATGGCAGAAAATGTACAATGACACGGCCTGAAAAAGGCACAGCTGAAATGGCAAAGTGACAATTACAAGTCCTTAACTGACAAAGACACATTGCTGTGAAAAAATCACCGCCATAATGGCAGGAAAGTTACATTTGCAAGTCATGGAAAAATCACAGCCTTACAAGCAGATAATATACAAAGACAGGTGCACGAACAAGGCACAATGTAAACCAGCGAAGCAGGTAACGGTCTGGAAAATGCAACGCCAGTAAGTAACAGTCCCCACAGGATACACCGGGAGCATACAAAGCAAGTAGCAAAGCAATGATTACATGTGGTATGATTATACATGGAAAAAAATTTGGCACAGTGTCTATTGCACTGTGCAAATGCGTTATGTAATATATTTGAACTAATTATAAGTAAACATGAAAACAATGGAACATCATTTACCCTTTTTTTAAATTGGTATTGTATGTATAATGTAGTAGTAATTGTATTATGGGTAGTTGTTGTTGAAATAAATTTAATTCAAATTCAATTTAATTAAAGCAGCGCCCACGTGTCGATTAACAGTAAAGGAGCTACTAGTTATTTTCTGTAGCAAGAACGATCCCGCGAACACTGTGGAAAGATTTCTGATTTCCTCCGTCGTTTAAATGGACCCCGTCTAAAAAATACTGCTGCCAGTTCGACAACACCCGTCACCCGTGATAGGACCAAAATTGTACTTATGTCATGAGATGTGGTGGCGACGAACATGTATGTATTTAAGATATAGGAAGACACGGGTATTAAACTCATCATCGAGGCGATAGAGAGAAATGTCAGAATCGCGGTAAAACATATGGGAAATAACCACTGCCACCAGTGAGATATGACGGGGAAAGTATCACTTTATCGCCCACGTCAACAATATAGAATACAGGGAGGGGTAGTCAATAAGTGGTTCCAAAGTCAATAAAAACGACATCCCGACTGGCACTTATAATATCCCGGGTTAGGGAGTATAGCCAAAGCCCCGTTAACTCCCCTCTCAAAAGAAAGATAGCTTGATATCGCTCATCCAGAGCGAGGTTCATGGACCGATGCGACGGTCGAAGACGCCCGAGGCGAACAAAGGATTAACGCACAACAGCGATGTTAATCATCGCCATTAATCGCCATTAGTGCGATTCGCACGGGCAGTGACAACATAAACGGTCAACAAATTTGCGACGACATAGTACTGAACAACAGAATGATAAATGTCGCAATAAACGGAACCTCGTAACATAATTGTTTAACAACAATCGAGAGCAAATCAATATTTACCCTTTCAAACTCGAGAACTATCGAAAGAGAGGCTGGACACTGAGCTTGTCAGCGTCCTAATTTGTTTACCGTATACACCCGAATATAAGCTCTGGTTTTGTTGCCCACATAAATGCCTTTTGAGTTTCATTCAAAAGGTGTTTATATATATATATATATATATATATATATATATATATATATATATATATATATATATATATATATATATATATATATATATATATATACATATATTAGTGTGTATGTGTGTGTATGTGTGTGTGTATGTGTGTGTATGTGTGTATGTTCTCCTGTAGGAATGTTGATATGTGTAACCCTAAAACAATATATATATATATATATATATATATATATATATATATATATATATATATATATATATATATATATATATATTAGTGTGTATGTGTGTGTATTTGTGTGTATGTGTGTGTTTGTGTGTGTATGTGTGTGTATGTGTGTATGTGTGTATGTGTTTGTGTGTGTGTGTGTGTGTGTATGTGTGTATGTGTGTATGTGTGTATGTGTGTGTATGTATGTGTCTGTATGTGTGTGTGCGCTACGCAGTGATGTCAAATATACCGAGTAGGATGTGTCCTTCTTTCTGGTGGACCGCCGCAAGGAAACGAACAAGAAACTGATATTTTTAGCATAGTGTATGCATTAGCCAATTCACCTGTTGTGATCATCTCGGTTAAATTTCTGCAGTACCTGGAGGTTGTTTGGCAGCCATTTGACAGCGGGAAGAATGCTGTAGATGCTGCATTTCGATACACCTGTCTCATAGGAAAACTATCAAACACTTGTTGAAACGTATTTTAAAATGAGTACGATGCCCATGTGAGCATAGTGTGACTGCATTGGGTGATTTCGTATGTCTCTGTGTTTCAGTTCACTAGCAGGTTGTACGCAGCCAGTTGTAGGCAGTAGTATTAACACACCCGTGTCTCAGATGGTTGCCTTAGAAACATGCTCTAGATGTGTGTTCAACCGGAACCTACTGAGTACTGTTGTAATACGTTATTTATGGACACGGAATGTCATTCCCATTTAACATGTACTACATGGAATGTAGCCTTTGCTCGCATGACAGCACATGAAGTGTTCTTCGTGCAATGCATTAAATAATCCCACATTCGTATGCGCAATACAGCCAACGAATTAATAATAAC
>OZ024864.1:8387058-8392058 GCA_964017155.1 Oasisia sp. SBJ-2009 | reverse complement strand
AGAGAGAGACACCTATCAGTTAACTGGCCTAATGTATTAGGGCCTTTTCAAAACGGTTTTTCGACGGTTTTTTCAATGTTATTTCGACGTGTGTTTGTTTGGAATATCATTCTGCATCACTCCCGCTAACAAGAAGTAAGATAGTAGTTTTGCTTAAATTGTGTTTTAGATCAATTTAATGTCGTCGTCGTCGAATCGACGTAAATAAGCCGATGTCACAAAGCGTGTGCAGTTAGCGCAGCCAAGACGCATCGATTTCCTTACTCACTAACAGGAAACGATTATTCCATTATACTTTTGTGACGCATACAAGGACATAGTGTGGTTCTAAATAATTTATCTCTATTAAATTTAGTTAAAATCCATATACAAATGGATTAAGTATCACTAACAAAAACGCCAAAATTCATATCGGATACCGGCAATCCGTATAATGTAGCAGGCCTGTTTTACATAGGCGTAATGACAATAATACGACCTATCAACGCGTTCTCCATCATCGCGCCTGGTTCGTTTGGCTGGCTTACATTTGGCGCTCCTGTGTGATTATACTCTATCACTTTTGAGTGATTTTTATTACGATGTTGTTACAACATGAAAATCGTACGACTTGTCAACCACTTAATCGTCCGAGTGCGTTGTTGGTTAATCTGAGAAATCCCGTCAACTCACACTTTTGTGTGATATTTATTACGATGTTGTGACAACATGGCAATCGTAGCAGGAGAGCAGGTTACCTCGTGGGGGCAATTACACGGCAGGTGTCATATTTACCCTTTCACCAGATGAACTTTCCGGGAGTGTTGTAAACAGTACCCATCAGCCGCAGTCTCTTATTCGAGTACGGTTCCTCCAGATGCAGTCTTGTTTTGTACTCTCACGAGATATACAGAGTGTCCGGCATTCAGTTCCTCTTTGGCTTATATACAGTTATGTTATTGTACTTTACAGTCCAGTCCGTCCACCTCTTTTGCGTTTCCATAGAAACCACTGTTTTCACATTATGAAATACTGGTGCGACCTAATGCCCTAGTCATAGTGTCACGTTTTGGCCGCGACACGTTCTGTAATTGTTTGGCAAATTTCGGCAACGTGCCACTTTGTCGCCACATGCTAGCCACGCGGTCGCTTCGTTGTAGTCTCGCTGTGAAAATTAAAGTTCCATTATGCCTCGTTGCGTCCACGCAGCATGGCGTACCACAACGTATTGTAACGTAACTCAATGTAGCATATATCATAGATCTATAACAGAAGGATCGCCGAAACAAAATGGCGAGAAAATATGTTTTAACTTCGCAGCGACCTCGCTTAGACAATCCAAACTACGGCCGTTCACCTTTCCAACAGTGGCAACACGGACGTGGTCTCATTAGGTCTCAGTAATAAATACTGGGCTCTATAGTACATGTATGTCCAACATTTGGCCAGTTAAACATGACTATATGACACATGAAGTATTAATATAGTGCATGCTAATCAAAGTGTTTGTATCTTAAAGGACCAAAAACACAACTGTTTCGTGGCATACACCTAATAGAGTAAATATAAAGAAACAATTTCCACATATACTAAATTTGTTAACGCCAGCGGTTTACCAGAAAAAAATATTTTTGAACACTCAGCCATCAAAATACTGTTAGCAACTCCATCTTAGACGAAGAATGACGTCACGACGGTGATCGAGGCGCTCTCCACGTAGATTCCCTGCATAGGGTTTGGCTGTTGTCATGAAATGGCTGCAACTCGGCAACGCGTGTAACATGCTGATGACGGTAAATATAAAGTTGTATATTATTGTTATCGCTGAAATCATCCTATCAACTGGTGATACATGTCTATATGTCTACTTCAAAGCATTTCTCCTCAAAATGGGGTAAAGGTATATAACGCGAAACCGTTGCGTTTTTTTGTCCTTAAAATTCTTGCCTGATCGTGACCCCATGAGGCCATTGGCATTGAGGGGTGATGTGTCTGACAATGTATGTTACTGGAGGTAACGTAATTCATCAAGACTTTATTGAGTAAGCGGATCGTTTTCGATTGTTTACATGCAAATATTATGTGAAGCTAAAGCATTATGCCTCCTAAAGTGAACTCTTCCTTGTGCTTCTAATTGTTGCTCGTATATTATAACATATTGGATGTTGATGTGTATACATGCATTACTCACAGTTACTATATGTCTCTTATATAATTCCACTTTACTATTCGTATTATATTTATATTACTTGTATTCTATTTTCAGTACAAGCTAAAATAAGTCACCACAGTGATAGCTTTACCATTGAAGTAGTGTTTGAAATTTGCGGTTTTCTCATCTTCGTCAAGATAAATCATGGGCAGAGTTTCATTGTTGTCAAGGCATATTACTTTCACCTGTCGATTGTATTATTAGCCATACATAACTCATCATTAAGTATATTTAAAGTCATGGAGGATCTCATCAGGATCAATCTCAGGCTTAGCAAAGGAAGAGCTGGAGCAGGATATTGTATGCTATGACTTATGTTGGCGGTTTTGTTTTGTGTCGATCGAAGAAATTATCTTGTAATAATGAGCACTGAGCAGTGCGTTTCAATTGTTAATCACATCATTAAAGGAGAGGGTGAATTATTTACAAGTAAGCTTATATTGGCATGCTAGAGAGTTATGCCAGCGAAAGGATGCAATTTATGTTTGCAAATATTAATTGTCATGCCGATGACATGTTACATCGTCATGCATACATCACTTGTAACACACAACCAATGAACGCCATGTATTTTGTTAGATTTTGAATGTTTAGTTACACCTTATCTTCAACCTTTGCTACTGAGTCTAACAGCCCTTAGATTGTATGTATATTTCTGCTGGCACTATTTCTTTTCAATTTAAACTAGAAAGCCATGTTTTTGTGGAGGTAGATTTGTTTTCCTGGTACCTATCACAAGCATAAAACAGTACAGTATAATACACAATTATATTAAGAACACCTAAACACACATCTACCAGACAATGTGTTAATTTTACAAGTAATATGTTCCTAGTTTTCAAAAATTACATAACATGGATTGATGTATGGTGAAGTAGTATTGAATGGCTAAATGTCAATTATAATCCCGTTACCTTTTGCAATTACATGCATTTACCCACACATCATGCCTATTACGGTTACCTTGATATGTGTGAAAATAATATGTTAACTGAAATCTTCACCTATAACCAGTGTCTTAATACACGCACAAATAGGTACAGTGTTGGACTGGCATTTTTTGGTACACATCATCTGTGACTATGCCATGGCGACCAAAATGCAATTTGAGTGAGTCCTCGCAGAAATCCTGGCTAAGTCATATGATATGACACACAACTTTGGAGCAGATGGGTTGTGTACGAAAGTAAACACATTTTACTAGTTCATGCATTGATACACCATGGTACATTTATGAAATAAACATAACGATGGAAATCTAACATTACGATGTTTAGTATTCTATGAAACAGTACACTAATCAATGTGATTGACCAAATATATATATGTTGTCCAATGGACCACTACTGATATTAGTACCCGTGTAGTGTACACACACTTGGTGTCAATATTTCATGGTGACTTGAACAAGTAACTGTGTGTACCCTTAACTACATGTATCATCTTGAAATAAATGTTTATTTCTATGATCCACGTTCTGACCATAAAGGCCAACATCGCTCCACATAAACAGACTGCACGCACGGATAGTACGTTCACAGGTGTATTTTACGAGGTTGTTTTGTCTGTAGCACGTCATCACGTTTCAAACTGTTTATGTTAACGCATTTGGCGGAATGTTTATTTATTTAATGAGTTACTGATGAATCAGTAAGGTTCTATGTTAAAAATGAACTGTGCAGATAATAAGTATTATGATATTAAGTGTCAGGGACCAGGTTGAATAAATGAAACTGTCAATATCATAGGACCGTCTAACAAACATAATAAATGTGTTCCTTCATTCATCGGTCTCGTGTCAATCCATTCTTGTGAAATGCCACATATTTGATCCCTGTACTTTTAGATTTCCGATGATTGTTGTGGTATCCCATCACACAACAATGCTTTCCTCACATCATTTAAACCATTTGAAACAAACAACGTTTACGTCATGACTACGCGATCCTACGAATTGTCTATGCCTCCCGGTGACTTCATCAGGCTTTAAATGCAGGGTGACGTTACGAGTCGGCGATCCTTCTATACTTACATTTATGCAGAAACGCAGCACAACGTAGTACACGCGTTCTGTTCACGTTCTGTCATGTGTTGCTACGATGTAACCACGTTGCACTACGTTGTACCACGTTATTGCCACGTTGTAGTACGTTGTACCACGTCTTTGCCACGCTGTGGTGCGTTGTGGGGAAACGCAACCGAATTTTGAAAATATTCAAAATAAAAATGTTCAGTTCATGTTGTGTGGCGTTTGATCACGCTTTAGCCACGTTGTTCCATATTCATATTGTAGCCACGTTCTGCAACGTTTCGCAACGCAGCTTAACGTGGCGGCCAAGCCGTGACACTATGACTGAAGTATAACACATCACCCGACACTCCCGTATGATAACTCATGCGGTGACGTGACAAGTAGATTTCTGAAAGAGTATTCTGTTACCTATAGACTGATGTGTGGTGTCATTTAGGCAAGCTAAGTTCAAATAGTTAACATTAGTTACTAATGTACCACAACCATATGGTACACCGACACGACGTCATGCCTAAACTCCTTTCTCCTATCCCTTTATAGATGGATGGTGTTGCAAGATAGCCCACCACAATACAAATAAACGATATAATGTTAACGTTTGAATTTGAAGGGAATACTTGTGGACATATAAGTAACGATAAGATCATAGAGTGTGCCCTGCGTAGAGTGTTGTGTAATAAAAACCCTTTTAAAACTATGTAAGACCTAGACATTATAAGAAAATGTATATGAATTGGGCTTATTTTCGACAACATCTTTAAGAGTTCATCTCGTACA
>OZ024864.1:8379558-8382058 GCA_964017155.1 Oasisia sp. SBJ-2009 | reverse complement strand
CCACATTTTCCCCAGGCGAAGTTGAGGGGCTTAAAAGTACTGCCACCTCACGGAGTCTGCGTAACCTAGGCTACTGGTGGTGAAGTGGCGTATTTTTTTATTTTTGGAACGAATAAAACCCACACACCATCCCATTTGCTTGGTTATTTCAGGAATTCATCATGACGCAATACACTGTACTGTTACGATAATGTATTCATGTTTTATTTTGTTGTACAGTAGTATACAATACTGCTACTAATAGTACTTGTTTTTACAAGATGTCGAAAAGTTGGCCGTTGGCACCCAAATTTAGTTGCTTTAGATATATATCAATGCTTAACATGGTTGGACTTAATGCAACATGCAGTAGATTGTCAAGTCGCTAAGTTGCAACTTTGGGATAATCACTAGATCGAATTTTTTAGTTTGCGTTGTTGATAATTAAACAGCAGCCAATGCCAGTATTTTTATTATCAGTCACACACTTTATTTCATGTACATAGCAATATTAATGCAATGTCATAAACACACACACAGTCACACGCAAACACACACACACACCCACACCCCCCCCCCCCACACACACACACATACACACACACACACACAAACGCACGCACGCACGCACGCACGCACGCACGCCCGCCCGCACGCACGCACGCACGCACGCACACACACACACACACACACACAATACAACACAACAATAACATCCACACATACATATCAGCCAGGTTTGAATTCCAGAAAATACATTACTATTGGTAAGAGCAAACCGCAAAGTATGAAATTGCATTAGCAAAAGAGGTACCCATAGTTGACTTTATCGACTTTCACAAACTGACCAACATCGCAACTTCTAATTACTACTTATAATCAATCACTATAGGGAGGAGTGACCGGACTTGATGGAACTCACTATATCTCAGTTCCTGATTCTGAGACACCTGCGGTTGTCGGCCTGTCAACATCGACAAATGTCGGAATACCGGGACGTAGGATCTACCGGGTAGATGGCGACACTCACCCAACGTGTCATGGTATGTAGTACATCTTGGCAGGACAGGACAGGACAGGACAGGACAGGACAGGACAGGACAGGACAGGACAGGACAGGACAGGACAGGACAGGACAGGACAGGACAGGACAGGACAGGACAGGACAGGACAGGACAGGACAGGACAGGACAGGACAGGACAGGACAGGACAGGACAGGACAGGACAGGACAGGACAGGACAGGACAGGACAGGACAGGACAGGACAGGACAGGACAGGACAGGACAGGACAGGACAGGACAGGACAGGACAGGACAGGACAGGACAGGACAGGACAGGACAGGACAGGACAGGACAGGACAGGACAGGACAGGACAGGACAGGACAGGACAGGACAGGACAGGACAGGACAGGACAGGACAGGACAGGACAGGACAGGACAGGACAGGACAGGACAGGACAGGACAGGACAGGACAGGACAGGACAGGACAGGACAGGACAGGACAGGACAGGACGCGACGCGACGCGACGCGACGCGACGCGACGCGACGCGACGCGACGCGACGCGACGCGACGCGACGCGACGCGACGCGACGCGACGCGACGCGACGCGACGCGACGCGACGCGACGCGACGCGACGCGACGCGACGCGACGCGACGCGACGCGACGCGACGCGACGCGACGCGACGCGACGCGACGCGACGCGACGCGACGCGACGCGACGCGACGCGACGCGACGCGACGCGACGCGACGCGACGCGACGCGACGCGACGCGACGCGACGCGACGCGACGCGACGCGACGCGACGCGACGCGACGCGACGCGACGCGACGCGACGCGACGCGACGCGACGCGACGCGACGCGACGCGACGCGACGCGACGCGACGCGACGCGACGCGACGCGACGCGACGCGACGCGACGCGACGCGACGTGCATAGTCCCTGATTGGTTATGGCGTTGTGCCATTCACCAAAATTAAGGTTATGTCACGCTCCGCGCTATTTAATACTGAATTCTGAATTAATAACTAACACGAAAATGTTTATTGTAGTGAAGGCATATGGCAACTATTCTCTGTTAAATACTTAACATCAAAACAACGACCAGTAAAAAACACAACTAGATACTGACATGTTAACCTGCGCCACTGCGATTGGTATCTTTGTCAATGCCGTAATCGATGATGGTATTAATTTCCACCAGAGTCTGCATACAAAAATGAGTATTGTTGTCAATTAGTTCGCACACGAATAGCAAATTGTAGTGACACTATCATTTTATCTTTCAGAAAACCTGGGAAAACACATGGCAGCACCAACACACTTTTATCCATATGGCAGTGGAGTTGGTGACTCAGTTGATGCGAAGAAAGATGGCTACAAAACTGATGTAATCCCGATGTCTGCGTCATTCGTCTTATACGGCAAATCGTTCAACCATCTACAGGTAGGCACATTTGTATAACGATATATAAGGCGATGTGCTGACATTAACACGGAAAAGCGTCAACTAAG
>OZ024864.1:8337058-8374558 GCA_964017155.1 Oasisia sp. SBJ-2009 | reverse complement strand
ATATATATATATATATATATATATATATATATATATATATATATATATATATATATATATATATATATATATATATATATACATACATACCAGAAATGCCGACCAATATGTTCGATATCCAACTAATGCCAAATATATGTTAATTTCGCGTTGCCATATTATGAAGTCATTTCTTTATGTCGCAACCAACTGGAAAAACACATTTCTTATAATGTAGGTACTTCTGTTTGTTCCAGGACAACAGTAGATTTTATAGGGTTGCTTGGTTCACAATAATTGACGATGCATCATTTGAAAGTAATATCAGCAGGAGCTTTTCTGAGAGAGTGTTACCAAACAAACGATTGGCTGCAGTTCATGCGTGAAGATTATTCGTGCACAAATATCCACCAGTTTCTACAAACATATACTCATATGCTGAGTGAACTGTAATAATTTACAGTGAAGAAACGTTCAAACGTTTTTACAGGGCAGCACAGGATATGAACCCAAATTCTGTTATTCGAGCGTACGAATTATATACCTCGTTATTGCGGTTTACTGGTGTGTGTGTGTATATGTGTGTTTGTGTGTGTGTGTGTGTGTGTGTGTGTGTGTGTGTGTGTGTGTTTGTGTGTGTGTGTGTGTTGTGTGTGTGTATGTATGTTATATATATATATATATATATATATATATATATATATATATATATATATATATATAATTTATATATGAGTGTTTATACTGATAACATTTAACCATATGCTGATCAGAGACATGCGTCATTATCCAAAGTGCCACGGATTTCCCAATTACTTTGGATAATAGAGCGTTCTGTTGTTAGTAGGTACAACGGATCCTCCTATTTGGTCAAGACTGTTGAGCCATGGAAAAGCTGCGAATGACACAGAAATTAGTTGCTCAACGAGGTTCCGCCTCGGACTTTCCCGACCACTGTTGTTTCACCCGCCTGTGCAGCTGTTCGACTTCCTTACAGACAGACTCGTGGTAAGGACACACAACAATATTTACTTTCTTTATAAGACAGAAACGTGACAAAGACTCAATGTAATGTTTCCTTTCTTTATCATTGAGAGTCACGGTAATGGTCCCACCGCTCTGTCGTGCTCTCAATGTAATACCATATCATTGAGTTTACTTGCATGCAAGTACAAAATACCTTAAGCTGAAAATCAGTCACAACTTCAAATCAGGCAAGGGTATGTGTGCTTCTAGCCCTAGCATCATTATAAATTAAGTATACATTGAGTACATATAATGTTGTTGGTCCGCGACATTGTCTTATTTCTTCCTTTACAGATATACACACACGGCTATGTGTCATTGTCCCATCGATTTCTTCGCAGAAATCCCCCTGTAGACATAATGAAAGCAATGTCAGAAAGAATGAAGATATCTGGGTTTGGCTTGCTAGCCCCCTTCTGGGCTGATAGTGATTGCACAAAAAACAGCAAGACGTACTATCATGCATACGACAGCAGAACTACCATCTCTAATCCTGCTGAGAAAACCAGAACGGACGCTGTAATGAAATTGACTAAATACTACATCAAGAAATACACCGGTGAAGAGGATGTTAATCCCGACTGGGTGCTGGTGGCCACGTGGGTAAACAACTTTCCTCTATTGGAAAACGAGTACACCCGTAACAAGGTATGTTAGTTGTTATATTGCTGGGTTTACAATTTAATATATACACACGCACGCACGCAAGCACACACACGGGCACACATACACGCACGTACACACATATACACGTAGTAGTTTGATTAGTGGATCGGTGCAAATGTAACCAGTGTTATACAAGGGACATAACTACGGGGTTTTTCTGGTTAGATGTGGAATCACAATGCAACCGTTCCTACAATTACTGTTCACTTCCAACCTTGGATGTAGCTACAGACGTACTTCACTCAAAGTAACTATTCAAACAATCTGCTTGCATAAATTAGATATCCCATTGAAATATTGTTCAGAGTCTTGTTAAACCGATTTTTCCTAATGTTTATGGTGAAATGTAAAATACCAGTAAAATAGGTAGTAAATTGAATATGACAAAAATGAGCTCATTGTCAGTTTTATTTAGGTCCTCCACACTCCGCAACGTCATTGATAGAGCGTCGACCTCTGCCATCACAGCATTCCATCCCTTTTTCTGTCCCTGTTCGACAAGGTTGATTTGAATCTGCCTCATAACAACTTTTATATTTCGCCGTATGCCTGTATTAAGGCCACCATCTCAGCATGAGAAAGGTTGTCCTTATAATTTCGCTGTTGGCTCACTGCTTCCACCATGAGAACTGTCAGAGGTGAAATGAATTATGGGAAGATTTATTCTCAAAACGCGGCAATCCACTTATCGGTTACTCGTGCCGGTATCCCCTAGTTGGGCGGCATCTGGGTGGCTGTTATTCAACGCACCCAGTGCGGTCACCCAGCTAGGTGACACCTAGAGAGTTAGGGGTAATTATACCGCCTAACTTGGGTGCGGGTCAGGCAACTGGTCACAGGAGAACACTAGGCCAGGCACTCGCGCACTACTACCAAAACTACATAATCTGATCCGTATTTCTTGCTGTTGACAGCCAAACACCTTTCAATTGGTGTTAATGAGTGACAGGAACAAGGCGAAAACGTACGTGCTCTATCTTTACGACCCAACCGGCTCGGACAATCCTGTGAGTGTTCGGCCTAGTTACCTTGGATTTTTCATGACAGGGAACGGCAAGATCCATTCGAAAACCATAGAGGTTTCAAATACGTCGAACCCCTTTCGCGTCGCAGACCTAGAAGGAAACATCGGTAAGTTTGTTTGACTTAAAGGAAACATGCCTACAGTATTAACTAGTTGCTGCCAGGAATAACCAGTTCTAAGGAATGGCCAAACGTTGGGTTATATATTCATTACTGTTGGTTGTAGTTTTTATCAAACTTCCATCTATCCGTCAGTCAGTCAGTCAGTCAGTCAGTCAGTCAGTCAGTCAGTCAGTCAGTCAGTCAGTCAGTCAGTCAGTCAGTCAGTCAGTCAGTCAGTCAGTCAGTCAGTCAGTCAGTCAGTCAGTCAGTCAGTCAGTCAGTCAGTCAGTCAGTCAGTCAGTCAGTCAGTCAGTCAGTCAGTCAGTCAGTCAGTCAGTCAGTCAGTCAGTCAGTCAGTCAGTCAGTCAGTCAGTCAGTCAGTCAGTCAGTCAGTCAGTCAGTCAGTCAGTCAGTCAGTCAGTCAGTCAGTCAGTCAGTCAGTCAGTCAGTCAGTCAGTCAGTCAGTCAGTCAGTCAGTCAGTCAGTCAGTCAGTCAGTCAGTCAGTCAGTCAGTCAGTCAGTCAGTCAGTCAGTCAGTCAGTCAGTCAGTCAGTCAGTCAGTCAGTCAGTCAGTCAGTCAGTCAGTCAGTCAGTCAGTCAGTCAGTCAGTCAGTCAGTCAGTCAGTCAGTCAGTCAGTCAGTCAGTCAGTCAGTCAGTCAGTCAGTCAGTCAGTCAGTCAGTCAGTCAGTCAGTCAGTCAGTCAGTCAGTCAGTCAGTCAGTCAGTCAGTCAGTCAGTCAGTCAGTCAGTCAGTCAGTCAGTCAGTCAGTCAGTCAGTCAGTCAGTCAGTCAGTCAGTCAGTCAGTCAGTCAGTCAGTCAGTCAGTCAGTCAGTCAGTCAGTCAGTCAGTCAGTCCGTATATATATATATATATATATATATATATATATATATATATATATATATGTTGTGTTACATGTACGACACAGTGCCATCCGGCTGTTTATTTATTTCAATATGTAAACTTACTTCATCGTGCATATTTGTATTAAGGAGCGTATATGTATAATATAGCAATAGCAAATCAGAAGGATTGATTGGTCAACGCTACGGGATTGCCCGTTTATTGTATGATTATAAAACCTTTTGTAAAAAACCTACTATCACTGATAATCTAGGAAATTAATGTATATCTAGTAGTTGATATGTGTATCTATTAAACTACTGCTATTATTATTAAATTAGCAATGTATGTGTTAAAAGGATGCACTATACCGTTTCATCGCTAGCGACATATCACTTCCATTATTGATATGTCTAGCATTGTGTCGACATTTGTAACATAAACTGTCGTAAATCAAGAAACAATGTAAATATAATGGTACAAGATAGTTCTGCGACAGGCGAATATTGAGTAGGAAAGGAAAAATTGCAATCAGGTGTGACGACTTAATCTATCATATATTTAAAGTATTTTAAACAGTATATTATAGCAAATATTTGTTAAGATACAGGTACAGTGCATTTCGCAATATGTTTGCAAATGTTTGTTTTTTAACGTTTGCGTGTCACCGAGAGCTGTTACAACTGTTGAGACATCGAACATATGACGAATTGTGTTAATGCTAATGCTTATGAAGCACGCGTGTGTTGTATGCGTGTATGCGTATGCCTGCTTGCTTGCGCGCATGTGTTGTATTACCGTGTGCACCCATATGTTTGAGTGCGTGAATTAACTTTTTTTTCAGTGAATATTCTGTTTATTTGTATGCGCGTTTATGTACAGAAGCTTTTTTTTGTTTCTTCGTACTATGCCAAGTCAATAATTAGGTCTACATAAATTTAAATTGTTGTCATCGCTAAGTTTATTGCATGGTGTTCTGTTTCAGGCGAGAAAGGCATATTCTTCTTTCCTCTCACGATTTCGACTACGTCTTCCGGTCACGTGAGTTGCTTGAGCTGGTACAAAGCCGAAGTAACAAAACTGGCCAACATCACAGAACAGGTGGAATCTACTACTACATGTCCGTGCGGCCTAGCAATGCTCTCGAACGAAAGCCGCTGGATGTTCGACTGGAGTAGATTCGTGACCAAGAGCGGAAGTTATTCCGTGTGCTTTTACGACCGGCAGCAACGCACGCAGTCAACTATGGTGAGTTTGCATTCTGGTTTACCGTCAATGTCGGATACTTGTAATTGTTGCGCCAAAGGTACGCAGGAGCACAACTCTCGGTGATGGCAGGAACATTACAATGTTGGATGTAGATCGTTGACATTGTTGGTGTATGCAATTTGAAAAACAAGGGGAAATATTGATTGATAAGTATTATTCATATTTATTCATAAAGTGGCATTTGGCATACGAAGTGTATATTGGATAGCAGGTTTAGTTAGAGTTTGTTAGTCAACAGCATTCTTTGCAGATTAGCTTAATGGTTGATAAAAAGAAAATCTAGCCTTCGATTAGGTATTCATACACCAGTAATTATTAGAAAATAAGGGAAGGTGATTGCAAAGGAAGAAATTGGAGAAAGAACGACAGAAACCACGACATACAGAAAGCGACAGGGGAGTGTGAGGGAAGATGGGACAGGAGAGGAAAGAAGTACATTTGACAGGAGAAAGGATAAAGGGAAGGAAGGCAGTGAGAGTAGGTGTGACAGAAGGAAATTCGATAAAGGGGATGATTACAGCAAGAAAGGTGTCAAGAGAAAAAGAGCCAAGAAAGAAAGGAACAACAAAGAAGGCAGCAATGCCGGGAAGTCAGCAGCCTGGTAGATATAAACCAAGGGCTACTCTAGGGCAGTGATTGAGCGGCATTGAAAACAGAAAGGTAGATATACACAAAGAGAACAGAAAGCGTACTTATTAGCGACTGACTTTTGCACACACAATAAACACAAAGTAAGGGAGACGACGTCGTTGGTTGTATTCATGGAGTTAGGATAGAAACTGTGACTGAAAGGATAGAAAAAGTATTGGGAGGATCTGTACTAGTACATATAGGGACGATTAGTGATGACATGGAGGGAACAACTAGGATAGTACAGAAATGCAGGGAGTTGGTGGGGAATCTTAAGAAGATATGAGTTGAACAATTTATTCTCTCAGGAATGTTGTCACTAACGGGTGGAAGGGGAGCAACATATACAAACTGCAAGAGGATGGCAACCAACGCTGCAGTTGAGAAGATATGTCACGAAGATATGGTTTATCACCTGACAGTGACCATATGTTAATATCCCCTTTGTTTGTAGTGTTCACAACTAGGTACATTTTATCATCAAAGTAAAACGAGAAAGGTATCAACAAATACGGCACAGGAACTATTTCCCTAAAGGAAAATATAAGGACATGAGGACATATTTAGCAACCACCGGTGTTTTCCATGGAAGATATTAGTTCGTTACCAGTACGGGAGGCTAAGTTCGAGGGGAGAGATACACATAGCAGTAATTGAACGGAGCAGATTACCTGCTGATTGTGTAGGTGCTAGCAGTGTTAATATGTCTAAAAAAATTACGACATAATAATTATACGTCAGAAGGGCATGATACACTTAGATGGATAAGTTGGACACTCGATATGAGAAATGACTTCCTTGTTAACCTGTCATCTAAAGTATATGAAGCAATCTTGTTAAATTTTGTTCTGAACTAAGCAGTTTCTAGTTAGATCAATCGGTCTTTTAGAGTCAATGCAGATACTCGAGTGAGCATAACGGTCTTTTTTCGTGGCCATCGAAATATCCAAGTAGTCGCATTATTCCCGAATTGTACCCCGCTGATTGGCCATCACAGCACATGATGATTTCATGTTACATGTTGCAGTACTGTTGCTACAACCAAATGGGGAGACTAATCCAGGGCAATCACAGTCGCGCCAGTCGGCTGTTCCTGTTCCGCCCAGCATTAGCAGAACAACACCGATTGAACGACGTGGTGCCCAAGGAATGGTGCTGCGACCAATCGAACAACTGTGACAAGTTCCACGAGGTTCGCCCGTTTGAATCCTGCAGGGAACCGTGAAGTAGACCATCGGTACATCTGCGCAATGGACGAGTAACACACGCAACAGTTTGTTTAGAAAAGAACATTAGAGAGGTCCTACTCTATCGGTAAATTCGTGGATCGGTGATTTTCAACCGGTAACTGTTCAAAGTGTTCCACACTTACTCCTTGGCAGATCTGTCCACTTGAGCACCTACCTCCTGACGGCTTTATGGCCTAACGAGAGACCCCAAGGAACCAGCAAACATGATGTACCAAGACAATTTTACGAAACTGCCATCCAAATAATTAACTCAAGACAGAATGGGGACGGAAAGGCCTATGGGTTATCTGAGTTGTATACTTTGCGCGTGCGCGCAAAGTGCGCGTGCGCGTGCGTGCGTGCGTGCGTGCGCAAGGCATATGGATGTGTGTGCGCGCGTTTGTGTGTGCACGTATGCGTCTTTATGAGTTTTATGTTGATCTTGTGTTGTACACGCTCCTAGAACAAAGCAATATGCAGATGAAGTGTTCCTTTTTCTTTCTCTTTTACTAATTGGGTTGTAATGTTTTTGTCCTTGATAGATGTATTTTAAAAAAAATATCGAAGCATGGCAACATAACACATACGATATACCAATATGGAATGTCGCTTGATAAACAAAAACATCGACATTTGGTCTTTGCAGAAACATTTAATACTTTTCTTGGAACACTCTCAGAGAAACGGAGTATAATTCTGCTAGTAAATGTTTGACTTTATTTTAATGTTTGACCTTCTTTTAATGAAGGTCGATCGGCGCTTAAGGGGTAAATTTACCCGGCCTTCCCCTACTATGTTGTTCAATGTTATACCTCGGATGACCCGTATAAAACAACAATCGAGACTATCACGCCTAAGCATTTCTAGAAATAAAACTATTAGTTTATCATACACTGCGCCATTCCACGAACGTTAATATGTAATAATAGCTGTCTAGCAGTGCTGATAGGTGGCGCCATATGGTGATTGACAAAGTAAGCTACTGTTGAGGATCTGGTGTGAAACTTCACTTGATCGATACCGGAATATATCCTGCCTACTAAAGTAGTATTGTGAGACGAAACTAGAAATAGTATTAACCCACCATATTTAGGATATAAAAAGAACGTTGGCGATTGAAGATTATCGTGTTAGTAAGTCAAGAGCCGGGAAGAAGTACTGGTGGTGGCACATTGCCAACATTTGCCCATTCACATGGCCTTCTAGTGTTCCGATGACATGCTATGAGGCAGTGGAGTGGAATGACACTGAAGCGTCAGTGACATTTGAGCTCTGGGGTCGCACTGCTTCGAAACATATCATCGGACAATTAGAAGGGATGTGGGCAAATGTTGACACACTGTTAATCTTTGATTTTGCTAGAAAGCGCACACATTCAGAAACCGAGTTGTGGTATGTATGGCTAGTTGTTAAAATAGGTTTCGATGAATATATGTCCCATATGTTTGCCATTCTAATAATCGGGTGTGACGGAAATTTTGAAAATACGTACGTTGTATTGAATAACATATCAAAAGCCACACAGACACATACTTGTGGTAGCTGGTGTCATTACATAACTAATCTCGTTCAGGTTGTGCATACGTATTTGCAAATAAAATGTAAACATTATATTAGTAAATATTACATTGTGATTCGTCCGTCAGTGTTATATAATGGAAAAAGTTGTTCGTTTTTCGAGCGAATCTTCCGGGTCAACTAAAAACCGGTCACGGACAACTGTGGACAGCGGGCCAGGGCTTGTGGAACGATGGGCTAAGGTCTCAATTTCATTGTCACTTTCTTTAGCGAGTAGTAATTACCATGCCATAATTCCCAATTTACGCCGTCACCGTGAGAAGTGTGAGGCTCCCCGAGGTAAACGCCGTTCAAGTTAGAATCGTGACAACGGTTATACCACCACGCTCCCTTGTATATTTGAGCACAGCTTTGATCCCATGCGTCATAGTCGCGATCCTTCGTGCTGAATGGACGATTGGCGTGATGCCTCATCCCATCACCTATACCATAAAATATGACATTAATTAACGACCATCGCGCAGCACAACTTTTACAGTTTACCAACATTATATACTATTTGAAAAAATAACTGTATTCATATGAATATACTTATCGACCATATATCCGTGCAGTGTGACATGTACATAACTGTTTGGCAAAGAAGGGGTAGAGATAAGGATATTGGCGCAACACAAGGGAGACCGGGGCAAATTGAGCCATTTGGACTTTTTTCGAAAAACTATGTTTTAGACACTTGGCTCGGAAAGGCGGCTTTTTATCGTCATGCCCATAATGGTATTAACATGTTCCAAAAATGTAAGCACAGGCAGCATGATCAGGTCGACAAAGTTGATCGAATGGCTATTCTCACATTCGATGAGAAAACTCTGCTTTCATGTTTGAATCGGATGCCAGGTTTTAAAAGCAACCTAGTTGTTGGCCATGGTCAGTTATTGATACGTGCAATTGCTGGGAATTATATTGCTTTGACAACAACAATGAATTAGACGGCTTGCATGATTGAACCCTTTACATTTTTACATTTTGGTTACGAGTAATTGTGGAAAATACAGAGATACTCAAACGACAAGCTTCAAGAATGGTGCATTCCCAGCCTGAAATGTCCCAAATTAAAAAGCCTAACTGAACGAGTTTATATATGTATATATATATATATATATATATATATATATATATATATATATATATATATATATATATATATAAATATATATATACGTATATACGTATATACATATATATATATATATATACTTGTATATATATATATATATATATATATATATATATATATATATATATATATATATATATATATATAATATAATATATGCATGTGGGTGTGTGTTATAATACCTGCGTTTCCGCTGTATGTCCCAATCGAAAGTTTGTACTTGTCAGTTTCCGAAGCAATGGCAAAATTGGAGTAAACTGCATATCTGCTTTCCTTCACGAAATCTTCCAAGTCTATGCGAAGGACATATCGTTTTTGCGTTGTAATTTCATGAAGGTAATCGTTTCCTGGAAATATGCTGCATATTAACATACCAACCATGTCAAGAGAAAAACATCAGAATAACAAATTATTAGTACTATCAACTATACAACTATACATACTAACTAGACTACGACACGAGCTTTGTACGAGCAATACTATAGTCTTGTTTTTAAAGTTGAATGACGTAACGTTTTCATTAGAAATACGTGTTTTGAGGCTTCGTATAATGTCGCCGTCTTAAAGTTTAAATTGCAAACGTATTGTTCAAATTCAGACATGTTCAATAATATCTATGAGATATAATCTGCAATAAAATATAAATACAACTAAGGTTATTAAACATTTTTTTCGATCATGTGATAATTCGTTTTACTGGAAATGTATCCCGCGAAAATGAACAACGTTTTTGTGTTTGAAGTTGTAATTAAATTACTACTACAATTATTTACCTACCAAGCCAGAATTCGCCTTCCACGTCGCCGAATCCTTCCTTGTAACTGGCCCAGTCGCGGTAGAAGTCGACGGAACCGTCTTGTCTTCTCTGGAACACCTGCACGACACCGACACGTGACAATAAACACCTGTTTTTGACAACTCTCAAAAATGTGTATGTGTATGTGTGTGTGTGTGTGGGTGTGTGTGTGTGTGTGTGTGTGTGTGTGTGTGTGTGTGTGTGTGTGTGTGTGTGTGTGTGTATGTGTGTATATATATATGTGTGTGTGTGTGTGTGTGTGTGTGTATACGTGTGCGTGTAGGTGTGCGTGTGCGTGTGCGTGTGCGTGTGCGTGTGCATGTGCATGTGCATGTGCACGTACACATGCACGTGTGCGTAAAGTGTATGTGTGTATGTGTATGCGTGTGCGTGTGCGTGTGCGTGTACGTGTACGTGCTCGTGCACGTGCACGTGCACGTCGTGGTACGTACCAACCAGCCCCCGTCATTCGAGTCCATATCACAGTACACATTGGCAAACCTCCTCGCCTTGGCCAGGTAGACCTCGTACACGCCACTCACGTTGTTGCCGTCCCTCAGTAGATCGTAGCAGTCGCGGGCAGCAAACCACCGCTTCGACACTAAGTAACATCATAAAAGTACAGTTAAACAGAAATGATTATACTTTTCCTATTTTCAATATCTTTATACACCAAAACGCTCTGCTGCATAAACAATTTTTTTTTTACAAAATATCAATATTTTTACAAGCCTGTCAAAATAGTATTTATCCAATGTGATGTGAAATTGAACTGTTTATTATTGTGTTAGACAATATTGTGTAATCCGGATTCCGAGTAACGGTCCGTAATACGCCAAGCAATGCATGGCGAATTTGCATGGCTGACCCCGTTGCTTAACAAGCGTCACCCCTCTGTGTCGGATCTCTGAGCTGCAGCGAGTGTTTTGTAAACAGAGCCAACACAGAGGAGAAGTTTCTTCCTTCCACTCAAGGTTAGTAGCAAGTCACGCTATTTTGAGTGTAACAGGCTTTGTTACTGCATTATACTTTAACTTTCCGCTTCATAAGCGTCTTTCGACTTGATTATCTTGTGTTCTGAAGTGAAGTGTCACATGCGATGGCGGGAACATTGGCGGGAGCAGATGTTTGAATTTGGTGGTGCATACAAGTTGAAAAACAAGAGGAAATATTGACTGATAAGTATTATTCTTATGTGAAGATTATTCATAAAGTAGTACTAGACATATATTGGGTTGTAGTTTAGTTAAAAGTTTGTCAGTTAACAGTATTTTTGAGCAGATTAGCATCGTGGGTGATAATAGGGTAATTTAGGCTTCGACAAGTTTGTAAACAAGAGTTAGCAAAACTTATTATTTGATATATATTTAACAGATAAAATATTCAGCATATCAGCTACAGTATTATTCTTATGTGAAGATTATTAATCAAGTTTTGGTAAAAGTTTGTTAGTTAAAAATATTTTTGAGCAAATTAGCATAGTGGGTGATAATAGTGTAATCTAGCCTTCGACAAGTTTGTTTACAAGATTGAGCAAATCTGATTATTTGATAGAATATATAACATATAAAATAACAAGCATAACAGCTACATACGTAAGATAATACTTTGATCAGGTAGCATTGTTATTAAAAAAATAAGCAAGCTTTTTAGTAGAAACCTTAGTTTGTTTATGCAGGTAGTGTCCGTCGTATCCGCTAGGGAACTGTACCAGTAAATACCACATTTGTCAGTTTTGTATAACATAAAGTGAGCTGCAGTTACTGTCCACATAAAACAGTCTTTCTGAAGACTAAATTGGTATACCGACTGAGTAAATTTTGAGTACCTGGGTAGTCATAATATGGCCCCTTGCAAGCGGCAAGTGAAGGCAAGGAGGCACCTAATGTGTGACTATTGTCACAGCTTTGTAGATTTTGCTCTATCCCGATGCACAAAGTCATGGGCTGAGACAATGGAGGAAGACTTTACTTTCCAGTGCACAGGGTGTTTGAAAGTGGAATGTCTTACAGCAGAGTTAGCTAGGCTAACTGATATTGTGAAGGGGATGGATATGAGAATAACCAAAGAGACAGATGGAAGAGATCGGAAGGAGCAATGCAGTGACAAGAAGGGTGAGGACAGTATACTGAGAGGAGGGAGGGCGAGTGCAAGGAAAGCAAATGGACAAAGAACAAGTGAAAACATGGCATGCAGGAAGGTGACAGGGGAGAAAGTGACAGTAGATGAGGGGGTGACAATGGGACAGGAGAAGATAGAAGCAGATGCGACAGGAGGAAAGACGAAGGGAAGAAAGGAACTGAGAGTAGATGTGACCAAACGGAAGTCAATAACAAGGATGGTGTCAGGAAGAAAAGAGGCAGGAAAGAAAGCGGCAGAGGAAAAAGTCAGCAACCAGGGATATGCAAAACGGAGGAGTTACTCTGAAGCAGTGATTGAGGGGGCATTGAGAACAGAAAGGGTGTTTATGGGCGACTCAATTTTGCGAAAGACGGACAAGACGTTAAGTAAAGGAGAATATGTTGTTGTTTGTCTTCCAGGCGCTCGGATAGAGCATGTGACAGATAGGGTAGAGAACGTGTTGGGGCATGGCCAGGGAGGATCTATATTAGTACATGTAGGGACGAACAATGCAGACAGGGAGGGGACAACTAGAATAGTGCAAAGATACAGACAGTTGGTAGGGAAACTGAAGAAGACAAGAGTTGAACAGATTATTCTCTCAGGAATCTTGCCAGTAATCGGAGGAAGGGGAGCAACCTATAGAAACTGCAAGAGGATGGCAATCAATGCTCTGGTGGAGCAGATGTGTGAGGAGGAAGGGGTTGGATTCTTGGATTTGTGGGGGCGCTTTGTTGGGAAGGAGGACATGTACGTGAGAGATGGCCTCCGTCTAGGCGGAAAGGGCGCAGCAGTTTTCTCTGAGAACCTGCTTCAATCTATGGACAGTGGAACAGGTTGAAATTATTTAAACTAGATTCGCAGGGGGGATTCACAGAGAAGCCAAATACTGGAGGCACAGATAAGGACAGCACAGATAAAACGGCAAAGAACAGTCTGGAAAACTCTACAACATTTGGTTATAAATGTGTGTGTTTAAATGCAAGGAGCATAGTAAACAAAAGAAATGAACTAAACATTATGGTAGAAGATACTGACCCTCACATAATAGGTATAACTGAATCTTGGGCCACCCCCGACATATCAGATGCCGAATTAGGAATGACAGAATATGTCATGTTTAGGAAAGATAGAATAGGGAGAAGGGGAGGTGGCGTTATTTCATATATTAAAGAATCCATCCAGGCTTACGAAATAAAATTAGAAAAAGAAGCAGAATGTGAAGAAGCTGTCTGGTGTAACATAGTTTCAGGAAACTCAACGTTAACTGTTGGGTTAGTTTATCGAAATCCAAACATAAACACAGAAGAGAATGAGAAAATACAAAACGCTATAAAGGAAGTCAGTAAACGGGACTGTATAATTATGGGGGATTTTAACCATGGGCGTATACAGTGGAAATCTCTACAGAGTACTGGGAGTGAAGATCAAAAGTTTTTAAATTTAGTACAAGACAGTTTCGTTATTCAACACGTGTTAGAACCAACAAGGGGTGAGAACGTGTTGGACATAGTGTTGAGCTCACAGAAGGAATTTATTGATAATGTCAGGATATGTGAGCCACTTGGATGTAGTGATCACAACCAGATATATTTTATCATCAAAGTAAGAGAAGAACAGAATCGAAAAATACGATACAGGAAAAACTTTCACAAAGGAAGATATAAGGACATGAGGAAATATTTAGCAAAGATAGACTGGAATAACACACTGGAGAATAAGACAGCAAAAGAATGTTGGAATATCTTAAAGAGTGAAATTGACTGCATTGTCGAAAAATTTGGACCTCTAGAAGATAGTGATGGAAACATAATAACAGAGGGATTCTTAATGGCAGAAAACCTAAATGAATACTTTAGTTCGGTATTTACCAGGGAAGATATTAGTGCATTACCAGTACCAGAGACTAAATTCGAAGGGAGAGAGTCAGACTATTTAGGACAACTAATTGTAACACCAAAAATGGTAGCTAAGAAAATAAGGGACATGAAGGATAATAAGTCACCTGGAGTGGATGGGATTCCTCCCAAATTCCTTCTGGAAATTGTAGAACAAATTAGCACACCACTTGCAACAGTGTTCAATTTGGCATTAGAGGAAGGAGTAGTTCCGTTAGAATGGAAAGAAGCAAACATCATACCATTATTTAAAAAAGGATCAAGAAGCAAGTCAGAGAACCATAGACCAGTGAGTTTAACATCAGTGATTTGTAAACTATTAGAAAGACTAATTAAAGATCACTTGGTTGATTTTCTTGTTAAAAATAACTTGATTAACCCATCTCAACATGGGTTTCTAAAAGCGAGGTCATGCTTAACAAATATCTTATGTTTTTTGGAAGATGTCACAAAGTGGGTAGATGAGGGATCACCAGTAGATATAATATACTTAGATTTTAAAAAAGCTTTTGACAAAGTGCCACATCAAAGATTACTACTTAAACTGAAGGCCCATGGCATAGGCAATGTTATGATTAACTGGATAGAAAAATGGCTTATTGATAGAAGACAAAGAGTAGTAGTTGATGGGGAGGTTTCAAACTGGAAATCGGTTTTGAGTGGAGTACCGCAGGGATCAGTATTGGGACCTATTTTGTTCTTAATATATATCAATGATTTGGATGATGATATAACAAGCAAGGTGTTGAAGTTTGCGGATGATACAAAAGTGTTCAGAAAAATAAAAAGTGATACAGATAGTCAGCAATTACAAGATGATCTAAATAAGTTGACCGAATGGTCTGAGAAGTGGCAAATGTTGTTTAATTATGGGAAGTGTAAGTGCCTCCACACAGGACATGGGAATGAAGATGCACAATATACAATGGGTGATACTGTACTAAATACTACCATAAAGGAAAAGGACTTAGGGTTAACTATTAGTGCTGATATGAAGGTTACGGAACAGTGTGCAATTGCAGCAGCGAAGGGAAACCAAATTCTTGGATTAATTAGGCGAAATATAGTGTACAAGGAAAAAGAACTAATAATACCACTGTACAAAACAATAGTTAGGCCTCATTTAGAATATTGCATACAGGCATGGAGGCCATATCGCAAGAAGGATATTGATATACTAGAAAGAGTACAAAGAAGAGCAACCAAAATGATACAAAAACTCAGGAATATTAGTTATGAAATGCGTCTAAAAGAACGTGGATTAGCAACACTAGAAACCAGGAGACTGCGAGGAGATCAGATAGAAGTTTTTAAAATATTGAATGGGTATGAAAATATTGACAGAAATATTTTTTTCTCAGTTAAGGAAGAGAGAAGGACTAGAGGACATGGAGTTACATTAGCAAAGAAGCAGTGTAGATTAGATATTAGAAAATTTTCATTTTCACAAAGAACAGTAAATGAATGGAACAGATTACCGGCTGACTGTGTAAGTGCTAGTAGTGTTAATATGTTCAAAAATTAAATTGACATGTACCTAACAACGGCTGGGTAAATTTAGTTAGATAGGTTGGACTCTCGATAAGCCAAAGGGCTTCCTTGTCCACCTGCCATCTAGAGTTGATTATCTAGGTGGCAATCGTGTTAAAGGCAAACAAAAGTTAACTGTTTCGTGGCATACACCTAATAGTGTTAATATAAAGTAACAATTTCCACATATACTCAATTTTTTAACGTCAGCGGTTTAATCAGAATGTGACTTTAAAGTCTAAAATTCTAACGAAATCCACGATGGTCTAGACGCCGCCATTAAGTGAAGGGTTAAATTGACTTGGCCGTTCAGCGCGCGGCATTCTATGTCTGACCCTTAACCTGCGACGTTGTTAAGGGTCAACAACTTCGAGTCTTCGACAGTTCGTTCAGTTGGCGTGACATCTAGCAGCTGCTTATAGACGTGTATCTAAATCTGTGGTTAAATCTATGGTAAACTTTAGTAATTATGCCTTACTGTTCGGCATACGGTTGCAATAATAGTTGAAACAACCGGTAGTATTGAAGAAATTGATTCACATTTGCGGGCATACTGTTTGGAATCCCTCCAGTCCAAGTACAGTTCACTTTGCTCGGTCCATGTTTAGGAGAAATGCTTTGAAGTAGACATGTAGTCATGTATCATCAGTTGATGGGATGATTTCAGCGATAACAATAATAGACAACTTTATATTTACCGTCATCAGCATGTTACGCGCGTTGCCGAGTTGCAGCCATTTCATGACAACAGCCAAACCCCATGCAGTGAATCTGCGTGGAGAGCGCCTCGATCAACGTCGTGACGTCATTCTTCGTCTAAGATGGAGTAGCGCGTAGTATTTGGATGGCTGGGTGTTAACAAATATTTTTCTGGTAAACCGCTGGCGTAAAAAATTGAGTATATGTGGAAATTGTTACTTTATATTAACTCTATTAGGTGTATGCCACGAAACAGTTAACTTTGTTTTGCCTTTAAATCTTGTTAAAAAATCTGCGGTTTTGGCCCGTCGCCTATTTTCGCTCGTTACTTCCGAGTTCAATTGTTCGCTGGATGATGGTTGGCGCTTGTGAGTTATTGTTTCTCGTTCCCAGTTTAGTACGCCCCCTACAGCGTTATGTATTTAGTACTGCCACTTCTCGCATTTTCGGTGCAGACTTGGATTTTGCTGATCAATTTTCCGCCGTGTTTTACCACGGTCTAGGGGTTCTTACCCTAGACCGATTTACCGGGGAACTGTCAGTTGTCCGGGATCTGTCACCGAGGGCGGTTATGATTGACGTCGCTACTAACAATTTGTCTCATGCAGACATTGATTCTGTGTCATGGGTCTTGATGATTTATCATGTATGTATGGTGTACCGTTCGTGTATGCCCGAGGTCATACTTTATCATGATTGCTTGCAGGTTGTAACATTTGAGTTCTGTTTCTGTCGTATTCACATTGATGGGTCTTTATCATTCTTACAGGTCATTTTCTGGCTTGAATTAGGCTTTCCTGCCTCTTTTGCCAGCTCTGTCTTGAGCTTTGTTTTGAGACTGTGCGCATGCATCTAAAGGTGACACAGTCCATAGTATCGGTGGTGCAGTAAAATCATTTTTTATAGGATGATTTTTCCATAGTTTATCAAGTTTACCTTCAAATGATTGGAGTGATGGAGCATCTACCACATACTATGGCAGACTATTCCATGCATCAGTAGATCTGTATACAAATTACTTTTTCGGATATTTAATCGGCATCTTTCTTTAAATATTTTTATTTTTAGGTTGTGCCCTCTCGTTATTGAATAATTTTCCCTTAATGAAAAAAAACAAAAAACAATTTTTTTTCACAGTAGACTCATATTTCCCAGTTAATATTTTATTTTGCATGATTCACTCGCGCTGCCATTATTTGGCTCCCCCTGGTCACGCTTCATTGCGTTGCATATGCCGATTATTACAGATTGCTTGCTCACATTACATCACTTCCCGTTTATGTACGTTCATGTGTTCGTCATCTTACACCCTGTTATTGTTACGTTACTTGTGTATTGCTTCATTGCCCCCCTACTGGCAACACGATCATTGGGGGGTGTGATGTTGATTCCAGCCCATAGTTTCACCGGGTTTACTTTGTGTTGGTTTCTCACTGGCGAAACGATGGCTGGGGCGTGAGGAATAATCCAGCCCATATTGCCACCTGCTTATGGTGCGATGGTTAATCGCCCCCTACTGGTGACATGATGATTGGGTTTGTATCGTTCGTCCGGCCTATAGTTTCGCCAGTGTTTTCGTGTGTGACTCTCCATCTCCCCCTAATGGTGAAACGATGACTGGTCGTGCTGTTTATTCCGGCCCATAGTTTCACCATGTTTTGGTGCGATGGTTAATCGCGCCCCCCCCCCACTGCTGACATGATTACTGGGCATGTGATGGATAATCTGGCCCATAGTTTCACCATGGTTTTGGTGCGATGGTTAATGCCCCCCCCCCACTGGTGACACGATTACTGGACATGTGATGGATAATCTGGCCCATAGTTTCACGAGGTTTTGGTGCGATGGTTAATCGCCCCCCCCCCCCTCTACTGGTGACCCGATTACTGGACATGTGATGGATAATGTGGCCCATAGTTTCACGAGGTTTTGGTGCGATGGTTAATGCCCCCCCCCCCACTGGTGACACGATTACTGGACATGTGATGGATAATGTGGCCCATAGTTTCACGAGGTTTTGGTGCGATGGTTAATCGCCCCCCCCCCCCTCTACTGGTGACCCGATTACTGGACATGTGATGGATAATGTGGCCCATAGTTTCACGAGGTTTTGGTGCGATGGTTAATGCCCCCCCCCCCACTGGTGACACGATTACTGGACATGTGATGGATAATGTGGCCCATAGTTTCACGAGGTTTTGGTGCGATGGTTAATGCCCCCCCCCCCACTGGTGACACGATTACTGGACATGTGATGGATAATGTGGCCCATAGTTTCACGAGGTTTTGGTGCGATGGTTAATCGCCCCCCCCCCCCCTACTGGTGACCCGATTACTGGACATGTGATGGATAATGTGGCCCATACTTTCACCAGGTTTTGGGGCGATGGTTAATCGCCCCCCCCCACTGGTGACATGACGACCGGGTAGGGGGGGGGGGGGGTGGGGCCTCTGACTAGAGGCCTGGTGGGGTATAACATTGCCCCACCTTTGCTACTTTTATATTGTCATTTGATAATTGTTTAGCTAAGCCATGAGCATCATTGTATAGGCAGTTAGCATCTATGCATATGTGTTGTATTTTCCTGTTGAAAATGTTGCTGCTAACCTATTACTTTATCATGATTTTATATTTTGTTAGTACAATTATTAAATGACCTTTATCGACAATTACTCTTTGTGTGTTCTGTAGCAAACTAGCTCAGGGTTCTGCCAGTATGTATTATATTATTCACATTGAACATCAGCGAGGGATAAATAATATTAAGCGTGGGAGCATCAAATTCGTGATTGTCGCAATAATTGTGTCTCGTCGGGGTAGATATGTTTTATTCATTTTGTTCACTGTAAACGCACTGCATTGACAGGTCACATTTACGAGATTCCGGTTTACACCGGTCAACCATATATTGCAATAATCACCTTTGTCTTTATCTGTACTCTGTGTTAATCTGCGCAATGTGCTACAGAAACAAACGTGTGTGCTTTCCAGAGAAGCTGATAAATCAGATCATTTGATGAGGATCTGTGACATGTCTACGAGCGAATACTGTTAAATGCTGTACTTAACCAATCGTTTACACCGCACAAAATAAGACATAACATTTACCTTCATACATGCTACTTATAATAGATCAATAAACAGTACATACACTTTTCTTGTTTCGCCAATGTTTCAGTGAGCTTCGTCAGTTGGTTTTGTTGCTGTTCCATCGAGTCACTTAGCTGTTGCTGTAGTTTATGCAGTACCTGTTCAGCAGTGTCATTTATCTGACGTTGTAACTGACCCTGCAGCTGTTCCACGGTGTCCTGGAGACGAGACACCATCGCCGTCAACACATTCACGTCGTTGTCGCCGTCGTCGTGGCAGTGGTCTGTGGTGCACTGGCACACGACAGGTGCTGGGTGGACGACCCAAGCGACAACAACCACCGCGAGCAGCGAGACTGGACACACAGACGTACACATTGCTGCCGAGTTACGACTGACTGTGTCCTCGCCGTCAAACACCTACCCCTCTTATCGTCGGTAGGCAGTCGGGGTAATTCGAAGTGAACTTCCTGTTCGGGTGCATGTCGACTACACCCCTTGCATCGAAACCTTGTCAGAAGCTATTTGTCAGCATATCGTTTGTGTATTGTGTATACTGCGTGTGAACAAGAAGGACGCTATCGCTAAACAATCGCAACACATACACGTATATCTTAAATAGTTCACAGATAAAAAGTATCGATCAATCTTTGTTAGCAACCTTATGTATTACATACAGATTAATAATTAGTCAATATTTCACTTTGGATTTTGGTGTATTTATTAGATAGCTTTTGTTGCAGCTGTTCAAATTTGGGTTTATTAGTATCCTAAATATGGCAAATATATGGGCATTCTTGCTCAGTTTGATTGCTAATTGTATTAGCCGCATTTACGGAAAATACTTCCCATGCCAATAAACACTGCATCGGCTATAGATCTATAGAAATGAGTGGTTCTAGTTGACTAAGCATCTGGAGCATATTTTCTTTGTTCGTGTCGTTTACACGACGACTGGTGCGCTAATTAGTACATGGATTTGAGCGCGGTGTTGACATATGTATTATATTTGTATGTAACAGGTAGTTCTTCTAGTTTGGGATAGTCCCACGCATTTTGTGGTCAGTTATGAATTATTGATTAGCCAACCAGGCCGACCTCCGGGCAGGGGGTTGGCGGGCAGGCAGGTTGGCGGCCTGGTGGGCCAGCGGGTTGGCATGCAGGCGGGCCGATGGGCTGGCGGGCGTTTTATATTATTCCATATTATTAATGGGAAACCCAATGTTTTCCCGGAAACATTACATATTAATTTATGTAAAACACATTTTAATGTTCATACTTCTTAGCAATAAACATTAATCTGCATGTTACTATTTAATACATTACGCTTACTAATTTTGGAAAAATGGAAGCCTTTCTTCCAACCACAGCTCAGTGATTTCCGCAGGTTTATGCACTTTTGTAAGCTCTTTTATGCTCTCACATTCACAGTCATTCATCTGTTGCCGTAGGTATTCGTACTGTTTGTTGTTGTAGTAGTTGTTGTTGTTGTTGTTCCACTTAGTAGTTGTACTGTTGCTGTGGACCTGCCAGCGACACTTAGCAGCACGACGGTGTCTGTTTCGTCACACCACTGATGTCGGAGCCGTATTTGACTGGGATCTGACTAAATCTATTATACTATTATGTAAATCTACAACTGAGCCTATATTTATAACAAACGCAAAAATGACAACCGTCAGTAGTAAAGCAGTGTAAATGTATGTGTTAATTGCTACGCAGCACAGTTGACTAGCCTAAGAATAATAAGTGTATTCGTCTTGCTTGACAACAATTTCGCCCACTCGTGAACTTCCTGGTCGTATGTAGCTTCGGTCATTCAGACTCCACTATGCGGCGCCACCATTTGTCTTAAAACATTTCATTTTAAACTACAGCGTGTTACATGTGATTATGCGTTATTATTCATGCAGTTATTCTTTGACAGCATTGCACATAGGAATGCTGGTTTATGTTATGCATTGCGTGAAGAACAGCACAAGTGCTGCTGTGCAGTTCGTGTGTTCCATGCACTTATATAGGCAGTCCACTTCATATAACACGTATTTATGGGAATGGCATTTCATACATCCATAAATAATGAACTGCAGCTGTGCTCAGTCGATTCCGGTTGCACACATGTCTAGAGGATGTTTCCTTGGAAACTGTCTGTGACAGTACGGTGTTTGTTATATGATGTTATGTCTGTGTATTCCTTATTTTGCGGTGACCTTTCACCAGCTTAAAAGGTAAAACAGTAAGCCCTTTTATAGCGCAGTATCCGGTCCATGGGACTGGTCAAAGCGCTTTACACTTTACTTCCCCGGAAAACCTGTTCAATCAAACACCGTCTCAACGTCTCTGTGAAGCATCCAGCCATATGCTACAATTAATGCGCGAAAGCTGGTTGTAAACATGTCTATTGCCAGGTACTCATTTATACAGATGAGTGAACTGGCGCAATATAGAGTGAACACACTTGCCCAAAGTGTTTACACCGCAGAACAGCTTAACATCCCGAATGAACCGACAAATAAATAAACACAAATCAACCAATGCCACTCATACCAGCACCTGTGCCCGTAGGCATGTGCTATATGCTTGCTCAGCTTAAAATGTGTGGGCTTTATTCTACAGCAAGTACTATAACAATGCAGTCAGGGGAATTATTAAATTATATATTTTTAGGTTAGGGAAACATGGTGCTCGGGAGAAAAATTACGCAAAGGTCCACCGACGATGACGAAAGAATAAAAAGAAGTCTCAACAAGTTTTTTTCGTGGAATATCCTCTGAGACAGTTGTGTCGGAAAGCAGTATCTACCGCATTCTTTAGACTCACAAATGGCGGCCAAACAAACGCCATACTCTTCAAAAATAAAACGAAAATTATCACAGCCGGTAAGTAATTATGTCTAAAAACTAATTCATGGATTAATCTGAACACGCCGTCCATTTGCCTGCACACGGTTATTTGCTCTAAGCAGCGCAAATTGGATATACACATGGAATTATCAAAACCGGTCCACCAGAAAGCAGGCTACTTCCATTGTGATATATTTGACATCAATGTGTAGCGGACTTATACACGTATTGTTTACGGTTAACTATTATATTTGTTATCCTCGACTAAAATGTAATCATTCATACCCGAAAATACATGCATGTATTAATGGTTAGCGCATGCGTATATGCGTGTGTATGTATGTATGTATGTGTGTATGTATGTATATATGTGTGTGTGTATGTGCGTGCGTGTGTGGGTGTGTATGTGTGTGTACGTGTGTGTATGTGTGTGTGTGTGTGTGTGTGTGTGTGTGTGTGTGTGTGCGTGTGTGTGCGTGTGTGTATGTGTGCGTGTGTGCGTGTGTGTGTGTGGGTGCGTGTGTATGTGTGTGTATGTGTGTGTATGTGTGTGTATATGTGTGTATGTGTGTATGTGTATGAGTGTGTTTGTGTGCGTGTGTGTGCGTGTGTGTGCGTGTGTGTGCGTGTGTGTGCGTGTGTGTATGTGTGTGTATGTGTGTGTGTGGTGTAACGGTTCCTGGAAGAGATTGTGGACGATAGAGGCCAGTTCTCTGCTGCACTCTTTCATACATATCGTCAGAACCAGGAGCTCTCTTTGGACTGATTTTGTCAGTTCTGTTCATACTTTTTCTATATGTAGTGTTATTGGATTTCTGTTTTCACTGTTTACAGTTTCTAATTATACTGCACGTTCAATCAATAGTTTCAAATCGAGAAAAGCATGTGTTCATTTCGGTCGCTATGTGGTTTTCGTTTACTACGCAGATTCTGTTTTCTTTTTCTTTGTAACCGGTTATCATTTGCATTCCATGCCACATTTGCTTGGATTTCCCTGATGCAAACTGCTTTTCTAGGTTTACCTTGTCTTTCTTCTGCTCCTTTGTTGCTTTGACTTTTCTTTTCACACCTTTCAGCTGATATCCAGTTCCATTCTTCCAAATATATCATTTCTTACACAAGATATTCTTCTTTTCAGAATCTACCCGCGGCTAATTGTCTAGAAAACATTTCATTAGTTTCACTGGAATATAAAGATCTTCACTGAAAATGATATATCCACCAATTACATATGTATATTTGTTAATATTTGCACTTGATTCTATAAAGATATTCCAGTCCGTGCATTGCATACATGCTTCAAGCATATCAACATATTATGCATCCCATTTCTTTACCTGAATTAGTCTAGCCTTCGCACGTCTCAATGTGTGCCACGAAAGCAATTGCAGCATACAGTGGTCTGAGCTGCCAAGTGGTATGCTATGCTTATACGTCGCAGATTAATTAGCGTTGCTAAATGCTTCCCAAAAATATCCAGATGATGTTCATTTGAATAACTATGCCAAACAGTGACTTGTGTAGCGCTTTCGGTATTCTAACTGTCTGGATGTTGCGCTAGATCTACATTTCTACCTCTACGATCGGTCTGCTAATGGTCGAATACATACTCCAGAACAAATACCATTCAATATTATAATAATAAAAACATTTATAAAGCACCATAAATCTAGAAATATCCATTCGGAGGCGCTGTACATGAGTAAGTATACATGTGTCGTAGAATTATAATAATAAGTTTATTAAGGTAAATCCAATACATAAAATATGTATAAAATAGTAATGGTAATAGAAAATAAAATAAATAAGTTTGCATCCGTACACAATATGTATGTTTTAGCAATAATAAAACGGATGTTATAATTTTGTCTAAAGTATAAAGTCCGTGCCTGCGTCCACCCGTGTCTGCGTGCCTGTGACAATGTTTGGGTACGTGCGTGCGTGCGCGCGTGGTGCCCGACCGACCGACTGACCGACCGACCGACCGACCGACCGACCGACCGACCGACCGAACGACCGAACGAACGAACCAGCGAGCGAACGAACGAACGAACGAACGAACGAACGAACGAACGAACGAACGAACGAGAGACAGACATGCAGGCATGCAGGCAGGCATGCAGGCAGGCATGCATGCAGGCAGGCAGGCAGGCAGGCAGGCAGGCAGGCAGGCAGGCAGGCAGGCAGGCAGGCAGGCAGGCAGGCAGGCAGGCAGGCAGGCAGGCAGGCAGGCAGGCAGGCAGGCAGGCAGGCAGGCAGGCAGGCAGGCAGGCAGGCAGGCAGGCAGGCAGTCCGTCCGTCCGTCCGTCCGTCCGCGCGTCCGTCCGCGCGTCCGTCCGCGCGTCCGTCCGCGCGTCCGTCCGAGCGTCCGTCCGCGCGTCCGTCCGAGCGTCCGTCCGAGCGTCCGTCCGAGCGTCCGTCCGAGCGTCCGTCCGAGCGTCCGTCCGAGCGTCCGTCCGAGCGTCCGTCCGAGCGTCCGTCCGAGCGTCCGTTCATCCGCCAAGCTGACTGGCCGTTCCCATTTGTACTTGTGGAATAAGCACTATCAACAGTCGGAAAATGTTCTTATAGTTACATCGGCTCCTGCCGCAACGAGAGATTATAATATAAAAACACACTCAATAATACATGACGATAACACTTAACGACGATGTACTGGTGCATAGAAATTGCGTGGCGTCTAAATCTGCAAAATCAGGGCATTCGATTCATTCGTAGCGTGCTTTATAATTACTGGTCGTAGACCGTCACCAAGTGACACAGAACGTAGACTGCCGCTTAGTGGGACAGACCGTAGACTGTCACTGGGTGGGACAGACCGTAGACTGTCACTTAGTGGGACAGACCGTAGACTGTCACTTAGTGACACAGACCGTAGACTGCCACTTAGTGGGACTCGGTGGCGCTGGTTTAGAGCATTGGAATCTAAACCGAGTAAACCTCGGTTCGAATCCCATGTTGCGAGGTCTAACATTGAACAGCGATGTACACCCCCGTGTTTCTAATTCATTCAACTATGTGAATACATATATGTCTATTGGTTAAGACTGATGTTGATGTAAGATTACATTACATTTATAAATTGAAGCGTGGCTGAATTATTCCCAGAGAAGCAGAGTTCATTGAATAGGCCTACCAGGAAACGACATGTAAAGCTCTTCCACTACTCCTAATAAATGCGGGTTTTGTTTCATGTAAAATACCTTTTTGTCACTAGGACCGACCCGCTAAATTGTCCGAAGAGAATCTACAGAAAAATGACAATACGAAGAAAATTTGACTTAACTAACTGTCCAAGTTTGTGTAATGATCAATAATATTGTATACGTTAGGTTGCAGCAGGCAACTACCCCGAACTCGCAAAAGGACACGTATTGTGTGAGGCCACTCCGAACCAGTGGAACTAATTACAGGCCTACTACAAAGGTCAGCACCGCCCACTGCCTTAATGGTAGACTAGTGTACGCGTAAAATTGGCTTGTGCACAGGCTGAACGAAGAAGGCATTGTTTGGGCCTAGTCAACTGGTAACCAGTTATAAGTATTATATACAATCTATAACGTACTTTTAAACAAGTAAAGTAATTTACACAAATGCTTGTTTCTTGAAACTAACGAGTTATGCCAGGTGAAAGAGCGATTTGGTGATGAGCGGGTATCACGTTATGCCTGCGTTATTAAATATACAATAATATTACACACTATTTAAACTAGTTTTTAAAGCGATGAAAGAACTACAATCAAATCATATGTAATTGGGTTGATGTGTAATTGGTCTACATATAATATGGGCTCTTTGAATGTGATATGATAACTTCCTTCCTGTTCACACTCAATGTATACATTGCACAGAAGACATACGGATAAGTCATTTCTGACATGATGTTGACACACAGACTGTATTTACTGTGCACCAGAAGAAGTTCACTGCAAATTTCACGCAACTGTTGACCGACGAGTGTAGGTTGTTGGTGTCATTGCTTACACAAGTGTTTGACGGCGAGGACACAGTCAGTCGTAACTCCGCAGCAATGTGTACGTCTGCGTGTCCAGTCTCGCTGCTCGCGGTGGATAATAAGGACAATATTGTTCTTGTGATGCTGGATATGTCCGTCGCATTCTACACACTTAATAAAGACTACTTGACGAACTATTGCAACACTCAATCGACGTTGCAGAGGCTTTCATGGCTTCATTTGTACAACACTGGACGTTATCAAAGAGTCACTGTAGACAACGCAACATCAGTTGATTGCATCATGAAATATGGTGTGCCACAAGGGTCTGCACTTGGGCTTGCATATACACGAGACCTATCGGTGACACTGTTACACGTCATGGCCTGCAGTACCATTGTTATGCGATAACACACATTATATGACAGTGAAGCATAACCACCAATAACAGAAGCAACAACATCGATCGAACAATATATAGCGAAGGTGACTGACTGGTATGAAAACACTTAAGTTGAACAAAGAGAAGTCAGAGGCAGTCATCTTCCTAATATCAAAACAACGACACTATTCGCCCTCTGATATTTCAGTGACAATTCATGGACATCAGGTTGTGCCTAAGCCATGCGTACGGAACATAGGAATCATACTTGACAGCGAACTTGCTATGCATGCGCAAGTTGCACATATAGCAAAGCCTTGCTACGCAACATTGGACAAATTCGGTCAAGCATTACTGATAATACATGCAAAACCCTAATGCACGCGCTCGTTACTGTACGCCTCGCCTATGCGAATTCACTAATAGACAAAGCGGCAGCGTTTGCAATGCATGCAAAACTGCGCAGCCCGGCTCGCCTGCCGAACAAGAAAATACGACCACATCACTCCCGTGCTGCAGAATTGGCACCGGTTACCGGTCTGTGTGGGCCCGATGTAAAAATGCTTGTGTTTGTGTACTCAGTGATGCATGACCAGATATCGTGTTACCTTGCGAAACTACTGACACGACGTCAACCAAATAGGTGACTGAGATCTACGTCGTAGCCGTTATTAACAGCACCGGCTTCGTAGAAGGTCACACAATGTGATTGCCAATTTGCCGTGAAAGCAGCTACTCTGTGGAATGGACTGTTGGACAGTTTGCAGGACGGCAATGACACAGCCATAGTTCAAAACAGTTCTAAAGACGCAACTGTTTAGATTAGCGTTCATGTGACATAATTGTATGGACATTAATCAAATGTTCTTACCCACACATTATGCAATTAATATCATCACTATGCCATTATTATCATTAATATTATTTAAATAAACGATTATGACATTTTAGCTATGTTATTTTGTTCAATATTCATCATATATTTTTTATTTTAGCACACTAACGAATAATAAGTAATGTAACGAGTATGTTGTTATTTTACTATTTCATATAAAGGCCTATATTTAGAATGTATATATATATATATATATATGTATATATATACATTCTATATATATATATATATATATATATATATATATATATATATATATATATATATGTATGCAACCGCGGTCACATACAGTCTCCTATGCAAAGCAACAATGCAAGACCAAGTTTGATTGAAATTGGCCAAAATGAATGACTTTAATATGTACACATTATCAACAACAGTTACATCAGTAGTCTCAGCAAACATGTCTTATACATATGTACAACCAACACCAACAATATCATTACACATTAGTTACAATTGACACCAAACTGGTGGGGGTCAACACGCCCCCAAGAAAATACAATGCACACAGTACATACAGTGTGGAACAGGGAGGTGGGAGGGATACAAAATTTCCCAACACCTAACAACACTAAATTTGCAAATACGAATAAAATAAATTGATCTCCTGAGTGAACGACACAATGCTGCTTCTCGAACTCAAGTGGCGAATGGGACCGGTACTGGTTTGAACTGGATTTATATAGACTCCGGGTGTTTGATTACTCCTGGCCTAACCCACCAGATGTCGCCACTTGAATTATCACTTCACATAGGATTATTGTATGCAACCGCGGTCACATACAGTCTCCTATGCAAAGCAACAATGCAAGACCAAGTTTGATTGAAATTGGCCAAAATGAATGACTTTAATATGTACACATTATCAACAACAGTTACATCAGTAGTCTCAGCAAACATGTCTTATACATATGTACAACCAACACCAACAATATCATTACACATTAGTTACAATTGACACCAAACTGGTGGGGGTCAACACGCCACTAGGTCACCCAAAATCAAATGTGACCGACCCCCACAAATTAATGGCTAAATACGTATGATAAGAGATGTTGTAACAGAATCCGCAACTGTCAGAGACTTGTCACCCACTAATAATACAACTTAATCAATCTACAAGACCCCGCAACTGTCAGAGACTTGGGACACGTCAATAAAGCTACAAGATAAAGTCCGCAACTGTCAGACTTGTTAAAACGCCCCTAATTATACAGCAAATGTCAGAGAAATATATGTGTAAATTAGCAGTGATGAAATGAACTAACGGGGGAAATTACGCTACCCTAATGTATTTTCTGAATGCGTCAGAAGACCAACGCCCTGCTGCTCTGATCTGTGCATCAGATTCACCCCTTAATGCTGCTGATGTAGCCGCCCCTATCCTAAAACTATGACCCTTAAAGACCTTGCTGCTAAGGCCACAAAACTCGATTAAGTTTTTAAGAAATAAATCGAATTCTCTACGCAGCATTGGTGAGCCATCTAGATATGCAAAGAGTGGGCCTTGAACTGCCCCCCTAACATCCAGAAAATCCCTAATACAACTAGCAGGAGAAATAGGCGAGGCTGGAATAAGTCCTCCAGCTATCTGCAACGACTGGGAACCGTGTTTAGCACTGTGTTTGAAATGCCTAAATGAGACAGAAATTAAGTCCCCGTTGAGTGAAATGTCCTGACGCTGAAGACAATTCTGACCTGTCCGAGCAGAACCTGGCACCATTTCACCCACCCTCAGATATGCCTTAAAGGCCAGAACCATCATGGCACGTAACATAACCTGTTTGTATCGAGATGTGATAACAGTGGGTACGGCAGCGACTAATTTGGTCAGTATAGGCAGAGTTATTGGCAGGCGAACATCAGGAACCGTTCTTAACTTTTGAGCCCCTATCAAAAGTCTAGAAACAATGAAACTCTTGGCTGGGTCTTGGTGACCATTTATCCTATGGAAATATGAAATGGCAGAAACATACGAAATAATAGAGGCTGGTGCTAAACCTGCATTATGAAGGTGAGCAATGAATAACATCATGATGTAAATAGGTACTGGTAACACCGGAACAAGAGCAAGAGAGTGGAAAAACCCTACCAGTTTAGCCCATGCCCGCTCATATTGCAATCGGGTTGATGGTGCCAAGGATGCTTGTAGGAGCATCCCTACAGTGTCCCGAAGGCAGCCGGAGATATGTGGAACGGTACCGGTGTAGGATGTTGGTTGACCCATGGAGCCAGTGCCCGGAACTCGACGATCTGTGAACGTGACAACTTATCAGCAAGAGTATTATCTCTACCGGGTACATGCTGAGCTGTAAAATGAATATTATAACGTAAGCATGTCAAAATTAAGCGTCGCAGGAGAACCATGACGGAAGGTTCTTTGGAAGTCTGCTTATTAATCACAGAGACTAAGGACTCATTATCTGTGAAAAAACACACACTGCAGTTAGCCCATGCTGTCCCCCAGATTTCTACAGCGACCATAATGGGGTACAACTCCAAGACGGTTATATTAAGTGCTTGCCAAGATACAGGCCAGACTCCAAAAAACCACTGTGCTCCACAAACGGCTCCATAACCTTTGCCCCCTGAGGCATCAGTGAATAGTTGGAGGAAATCTCCGGTTAGGAAATCATCATCTATAAAGAAAGACTTGCCATTAAACTCATCTAGGAAAGCTAGCCACATGTGAAGATCCAATTTGACCGGATTAGTTAGTCTAATGTGATGATTAGGCTTACTGACTCCCAAAGTTAAGTCAATTGTTCGGCGTAAAAAAGCCCTAGCGAACCTGATGACATAACAAAAGAACTGTAATAATCCAATTAGACTCTGAATTTCTCTGAGCGTAACTTTGTGTCTAGCCAGAAATGAGCGTAGGAGCATTCTAGCCTTTAGCAACTTGTCCTCGGGTAAGCGCACCTCCATAGCTACTGTATCAATGACAATACCTAAAAATTGAAGTGTTGTACATGGACCCACTGTCTTACTTGGTGCCAATGGCACACCTAGCTGGCTGCACATAGTAATGAAAGCCTGGAGATCGGTGTCACACTTGTCTTGTGACTCGGCTAAAATTAAAAAATCATCCAATACATGAATCACCTTAGTTGCCCCCAATGTCCTCATAGCTATCCATTCTAATGCAGTACTGAAAGATTCAAAGATAGCACAAGAGCTAGAACAGCCCATGGGCAGGACAGCATCCATGTAATATAAATCTCTCCACCGAAAACCTAACAGAGGTCTGTCGCAAGGTGCCACTGGGATGATTCGAAAAGCGGCCTCGATATCAACTTTAGCCATAAACACTATTGAATGAGCAGATGTGATAAATGAGATGGCATCCTGAATTGTAGCATATTGTACAGTAGCGAATTCAGCTGGGATGTAATCATTAACAGAAGACCCTTCAGGGTACGAAAGATTATGAATCATGCGAAATTCGCCAGGCAGTTTCTTAGCGACCACTCCTAGGGGTGATACTCGGAAGGCTGGATTTGTGGGCGGTATAGCAAATGGACCTAGGATGCGCTGCAGTGATTTCTCCTTTTTTAACTTAGCGTCTATCACATGCGGCAACTGAAAAGCAGATTTCATGTTAGCAACCTGGCGAGCAACCTGGATAGGAGCTCCTAAACACCCTAGATGAAATCCCACTGTAAACCCAGTAACCAAATAGCTAGTAGCAATAGTATCGTATCCTTGTAACATAAGTTTAAGCTTAGCAGGCGACACTGGCGAAGGTACGACTTGTTCAACGGAAACCCCCCTGTTGGTTTGGGATTGAGCTACGTTTGCGGGTAGGACACTTGATCGCAGGATGCGCTCCCCCACAGATTCTGCAGAGGTGTCTGTACTTGCATGGATTGTAGGGACAACTACCCCGGTTGTTGTATGCGTTGCAGCGAGTGGGGGCAATGCGCAAACCTGCCCCCCTACCAAGAAAGGGGGTCCTGACCTGAGGTGCTAGTTTAGGGATTGGTTGTTGGGCAGCCATGAGCCAAAGCTGTGAGTGCATCTCGTCCCACTCCCACCCCTCAACCGCTCGCATGGTACGAAAGGACTCATCGTACCCCCGCCAGTCACCGCCCCGCTCCATCAGATTCCGGATGATGTGCCGATACTGAAAGAGTTTAGTCGCCTGCATAGTATTTCCTGGTTTTAAAAGGTACACAGAGCAAAAGATGTCAAAGGCTTTCGACCAGGAGTAAAATGTGCGTGATTCAGACTTAGGCTTGGGGGTGACGCAGACAGAGGGCCCCCCATCGTTGCCACCAAGGCGAACTGTCAGGGTCATTTCTTGGGGCACTAAACTGACCTCGGGCAGAAGGGAGGAGATGTCGACAAATTCATCGGACCAGATTTTCAGGCGCGTTTTCTGAGGGACGTGACTATGGATGGACAGGGAATTTGTAATGAGACGGGACACTCTAGCCTGCGTCGGACCCGGGAGATTGAGGACAGTCTCAACAATACCTGCGCTAGATGCCATTGGCGGCTGAATGTCAATGGTAGTAGGCCAAGGAGGGGCAACTGACCCAGCCCCTGGCATGTCCAATGGTGGCAGTGGAGGCTCGGATGGCACCGAAGGACCCGCGACTTGGACCGGGGTCGTGGCTGGAGCAACTGGTAACACTGACCTCAGTAAATCCCTAATCTCATTCAAGTCCTTGCGCAACGATGCAGTGGTGTCTTGTTGGACATGCGAGGTAGCTCGGAGACGTCGCTGCGCCACCCCTGTGGCAGCAGCAGTGGCAAGGCGTCTCGGCGGATCAACAGCTGCTGGGTCTGACGGCTGCACAGGGCGACCACGAGCTCTCTGTCGGGCTGACTGTCGGACTGGGGCCATACTACAAATTAATATGCAAGCATTTGACAAACATAACACAACTGAAAGAGTCCACACAGTGTATATCAACCCATTACTTGCAATGGCGCCATATGCATAGCGATAACGCTGCAGTTGTATATCCGTATACAACTATATGTTAATATATGAAGTCAGTAAAGCTGGGTGAGGAAAGGCAATGGTTAAGCATATGCAAACATTTGGAACATTAATCGATATTACTAATCGATTTACTTCCTGTAAAGCGGACATAAGCTGGCGACTGACAAGTAGCATTTAAACTGGTTATGCAAAGCATGGAAATGTGTATCTTTACTGATGTTACCAATCACCATATGTGACGAGCTGATTAAACTGTAACGAAAGCGTGAAGTGTCTGGTGATGCAAAGCCTAAAACGTGTAGCATTATGAATGAAACGTATAGCATCATTAATACAACAATTAGTGACACTTGGTAAGCCTGACACATTCCCACTTGTGACATACACTAACACAGCAGGGCATTGCCGTCTTTCCCGATACCAGACACGGAAGCTAAACTGACGCACACTAACACAGCAGGGCGTTGCCGTCTTTCCCGATACCAGACACGTAAGCTAAACTTAGACACACTAACACAGCAGGGCGTTGCCGTCTTTCCCGATACCAGACACGGAAGCTAAACTTAGACACACTAACACAGCAGGGCGTTGCCGTCTTTCCCGATACCAGACACGGAAGCTAAACTTAGACACACTAACACAGCAGGGCGTCGCCGTCTTTCCCGATACCAGACACGGAAGCTAAACTGAGACACACTAACACAGCAGGGCGTTGCCGTCTTTCCCGATACCAGACACGGAAGCTAAACTGAGACACACTAACACAGCAGGGCGTTGCCGTCTTTCCCGATACCAGACACGGAAGCTAAGTAACTGACCCGCACTTACACAAATGGCATTGCTGTCCTTCCCGATACCAGACACGGGAGATACATAAATGTGACAGGTAGTCATACTTGTGAAAATTACCCAACTGTGAAGCTGGAGTGACACTGCTAGCGTTGCCGCATTTCAAGAGACATGACACTGTATAAAAGTAACTAAAGACAAAATTACAGAATATATATTACACCCTCACCCCACTAGTGAGAATTGTGATAAACAGACCCTGGATTGAACATGAAAGCAGAGAACGGACAGAAAACACGGAGTAACTCGACCTCCACAAAGAGCTGTGTGAAACCCAAGAGCACAAGCACAGTAAGATATAGACAGGATGTCCCAAGTCAGCAAGGATCCAAGATAAAAGGACAGTTAACATAGGCAAATAATGTTAAATGGCGTAGCAAGATTGCTAATAGAAATGTAAACAGATCGGCAGATTGATGCTGAGAGAAAACCTAAAAGACATACAAAACAAAACGAAGAAGCATAGTGTGACTTGGGACTCAAAAGTATAGGCCAGTATGAGAGTGGTGTCATGGTTTTGGTTTTTAATACTTTATTGAACACAAACAATACAACAGCAGATATCCAGGGCAAGCGGGTCGGGCAATGCAACCGTCACGTGAGCAGATGACCCCCTAAAACAACACCATGAAACGGTTAAACTAGGTGAACGTCCATGAGACAAGCGTTCGCCGCTTTACTCAGTATCCCCATTATCGCCCGAGTCCCAACCGCTTCAAAGCCACGAAAACAGCACCCTTAACACTACGCCAAAGCTTATAGTTTCCTAGGTCATTAAAATGCACCCCATCCCCCCGGAAAATGTTACGCTGCGACTGCCAAAATCCGCGGTGATACCAAAAAGACAAACTTTCAGTGTCGCAAACTGCCTTCAAGAATTCATTAATCTCTAAAACCCGTTGGGTGCCCTCTTCCCAAGAATAGCGGCGAACACACTGTCGTCTAACGACCTGACAAACGACTACATGGGATATCCCTCTAGCAACCAGCGACTGCGCATAATCGTACAATCGCATACCTACCGTAAGTACGGATTCGCGACTCCCGTACACATCATTCCCCGAAAGACAAAGCACAACGATAGCAGGCCGATGCAAATCCAGTAAACGGAGGACATCGGCGTCGTCACGAACAGACGAGACGATGCCACCCCGATACCCGGCAAATTTAAAATGGCAATCCGTGCCTACAACGGATGACCCAGTTCCGAAACGTATGCCGGACGACGAGACGAAACGTTCCAGCCAAGAAACGTGACTATCCCCCAGCACTAAAGCGAGGGTAGTACCCGCCATCAGATAAAATATACTTAGCTGCACCTGGGTGGAGGGAACGCGAGCAGTTGAAGTCGTCAGATGGCAAAATGGCGGCACGCACGAGGGCCGAGGCGAACAAAGGAATCAGCTCCCGCAAGTTCGACGAAAGGGGGCCGCCGTAGCCACAGGCACTAAAACACACTATGAAAACTATTAGCAGACGATAACAGTATAATACAAAATTTCCCAACACCTAACAACACTAAATTTGCAAATACGAATAAAATAAATTGATCTCCTGAGTGAACGACACAATGCTGCTTCTCGAACTCAAGTGGCGAATGGGACCGGTACTGGTTTGAACTGGATTTATATAGACTCCGGGTGTTTGATTACTCCTGGCCTAACCCACCAGATGTCGCCACTTGAATTATCACTTCACATAGGATTATTATATTATAAGACTATAATCAAACGCACTTGTTCGTCGTACAACGTTTCATAGACGTGTGCTTTCGTAACTATGAACAATGGATGACATACTCGTTCCTGACCTAATATCGTAATCGTCCTCGGCATCAGTGTTATTCTTGTCATCAGCTTCAATTCCACCAACGGCCTTTGCCCCAATTCCTCTACCATCGTCTGCTCCGATTCCATCTTCGTCTTTAACTCCAACCCCATCCCCGCCTTCAGCCTCCATGTCGCCCCCGTCTCCTGCTGACGGTGACCGCCGGAGTGACGCGTTCTTCCTCTGACGCCGGGTGGCCAAGTTGACCGCGAATACGTCGATAGCTTCGAAGAGGGTTATGACGCTCGCCCCGATAAGCTGTCCCATAGAACCCCCGATGTCACCTGAAGCACATGCGCTATTAATGAATACGGCACGTCACAGCGTAAACCGGACAAATGATAGACTTGGTCGCCACATTGTTATGTTCTCATCGTGTCGCAATTTCAATAGTGCTCGACAACATGTCTCATGAACTCACGCACGTACTCACCCACGTACTCACCTACTCTCTCACGTACTTACTCACGTACTCACGTACTCACGTACTCACGTACTCACTGCCGTACTCACTCCCGTACTCACTCACTCTCTTTCTCTCTCTCTCTCTCACTCACTCACTCACTCACTCACTCACTCACTCACTCACTCACTCACTCACTCACTCACTCACCAACCCACCCACCCACCCACCCACCCACCCACCCACCCAATCATTCACTCAATGCTTGTTTCATTTGTGCCGTATATCAGCCAGTGCAACAGTAGCTAACTATGTAATAACGTCACATACTTGATTACTCATTAGACATATATAATGTGAATGATTGCGTTATCGTCCCGCACTTTTGCATTTAGTAATTTATGATAAATTGTGTTGACGTAACGTAACTGTTTAATTGGTCGTGATTATTGAGTCAACTTATAAACATAGACGGGGGGAGGTTACAGACTAAGTCACGCGTGGGACAGTTTGCTCGCCACGCCATCTTGCGAGAAGTGAAGATACAGTTCCTGGATGTGGCCGAAACCTCGATGGGAGTCGAAATTTAGTAGTGGTGAATTAAGATATATATTTTAAATATTGGATTTACCCTTTCCCCTTCCAACTGATTGATTACAGACAAGAGCCTTACTTAGGAGGTCGATGAGAAGGTAGGCTTTCTGCTGCTCGTGCAGCTTCACTCGCAGGTCTCGCATATAAATGTTCAGCTCCACAAAGTTGTTGCTAAAACAGAGTTACCACACTGATACAGAATGGTCGGGTTCACAGAGGTACCACTGGATACAAAGTAACATGCGTAACCTACACCCCAGCGCCACCTATGACACTATAACCTACACCCGAGCGCCACCTATTACACTACAATCTACACCCCAGTGCCACCTATGGCACTACAACCATTACAACATGTCTCAGTGCGAACACCCCGCTCTCTGTAGTCACTGTGTGGTATTTGAATATTAAGTCTAGGTTTGTACCTGGGCATTATGGAAGCACAGTGCCTAAATGTTTTGCAATATCATTAGCCGTGATGTAAAGAGGTTTTGCATTTGCATATTTTTCATCTCTTCTTGAGTGTACGCAGTTGTACTGATTGCTATGTTTATTAACACAACACTTCTTTAGTAGGTGAAACGAGCCGTTTCCAGTTGACTTACGTTCTTATATGTTAGCATAAATACAATACTGTATTTTGTCACGTTTTCAGTTGATTTACGTTTTTTTCATATGTTAGCATAAATTATAATTATACGGTATTTTGGCACGTTTCCAGTTGATTTACGTTCTCATATGTTAGTATAAGTTTTATACGGTATTTTGTCACGTTTCCAGTTGTCTTACGTTCTGATATGTTAGCATAAGTTCAATACGGTATTTTGTCACGTTTCCAGTTGACTTACGTTCTGATATGTTAGCATAAGTTCAATTCGGTATTTTGTCACGGGGGCTTGTTTAAAATGTTGTACGATTTTGACCAAGTGCAAATGCTAAGCAACTGAGAATATTGTCCCCAACTAGCTCGTGGTTCCGGGGCATCACATGTATTCCGGTCATTTCATTCCCCACAGACAGTCATGTGTGACCCTTATATGCTTGACATGTGTGTGTGTGTGTGTGTGTGTGTGTGTGTGTGTGTGTGTGTGTGTGCGTGCGTGCGTGCGTGTGTGTGTATGTGCGTGCGTGCGTGCGTGTGTGTGTGCTTGTGTTTTGTGTGCATGCGTGTGTGCGTGTGTGCTTGTGTTTTGTGTGT
>OZ024864.1:8319558-8334558 GCA_964017155.1 Oasisia sp. SBJ-2009 | reverse complement strand
CGACCATTTCTTCTTTCTCAGAACTGCTCGCGTTCTTGTAGTAGTCGAATAACTTGTCGTACATTTCCTGCAGTATTGGCTCTGATCCTGCGGCCGCATACAACTCACATACCATCTTGTCGACCTCTTGAATATAAAACACACACTGGTCGAACTGCTGAGAAATATGAGATAAACTGGATTTCACATGGGTTATGTGTTCAGTTATATTTTCTGACATGAACCATTTGGCTAGTTTCAGTTTACTAACGTGTTTCTTATCCTCCAGATGTTGCAAGTATGTTGTAATGTTACATTTGTCCAGTGCATTTCTCAGACTAACTAAACGGGGTGTGAATTTCTTTAGCGTAAACCTGAGAAGGTCAACATTTTGTTCGAGACCAACGTTCTTGGCAGTAATATGACTTTTGCGATCTACCAATTTTCTTTTTGCATTTTTCAGATGTGTAAGCGGTTTGTGTATGACGATTGACTCATATAGTTTCAAGTCGAGAAGAAAGGCAGTTGTTGTGTTACTGCTCCTGGTGAACTTACTCAAATTTTTGATGGTGGTGTTGTATGAGAAGCGCATGTGATAAGGCTGCGAATATTCTAGATCGGGTAGCTCGGGTAGCTCCCCATAAGTGTATCTATCATCCAGGGGATAAGTTTGAAGAATATTAAACGATGCTTCCAACGTATCAACTAATATCTCAATATGCCGTCTGATACGATGGTACGTTTCTTGTATCTCCTCGCTTTGATTGAACAACGTTCTTGGTACATAGATTGAGTCGTACCGTCTTTCTGGTGTAGTCTGGATGTTCAACAACGGGACAACATCATGGTATGCTTTGTGTACTTCATCAAACCTCCCTAACAATTCTGAAGCCTGCCTATACTTGTACTCTAAACTCTCACCGCTAAGATATCTAAAAGATCCCTTTTCAAATATACATCTGTCAAACTTGATGTTGTCCCATGCGGCTTTGAATGCCTTATTCAAGACATTTTCTATTTTCTCAAATCCCATTTCCAGTATAAATGTGTAGCTCTTCTCGAATTTCTTGATGTAGGAGTTATTTAAGATTTCGTGTAGAATCGATAAAAGTGTGGAGTCGTCATCCAACATTAACGTGTGGTTAATGGCTTTCGCCTGGGCAATGTTATTTCGCCGACTTTTTGGCACGACCCACTCCCTCGTGTCGACTGATTTCTCCAAGTTGGTCTTCAGTTTGCGACGGAATTCTCTCGACATACCAAATCCACTATCTCTCTTCTGATTGGCTGACGCGTAACTCGTCGACACTCTGTAGTGCGTGATGTCACATGACTTGGGACAGACGCAGCGCGCAGTCAGGTTCTCATTCGAGAACGACTCTGAAATATACCCCACGTTTCAAAAACTAATTACATCATTCTGCTGAACACTCTTAGTAAACACAATTTAGATGGAAGGTTAAACAAAATCATCCAAATCGTGACTATGTATACGGGTGGCTGAAAGCTTGAACAACCATTGCCCAAGCATAATAACATACTGTTTAGAGGGTATGTGACTATGATTTGATGAACACGGAGCCACAGTATATTTCTTTAAAGTCAGACTTGGATACCTTTGACCACTGCTGCATTTTATCCGAGCAGTTCCTGTCTACTCAATGTAGAATTTCGATGTTACTGACTTACTTCACCAAAAGATATTTCTGCACAAAAATAGGAATATGGTGTCATATTATATATGGAATAGTCGCATAGATCAGCAAGTCAGCTGTATACGTGTTTAAATAAATTAGTTAAATTAACTTCCGACAATTTATAGAGAAAAACGAAGGCCTTTAAAACGACCCGGTACAGTGCGGTATTTGCATATTGGGAATTGCCCTGAGTTCGGGAATTTCTTAACCGGTTCCAGTGCGGATACGTTTCAAATCATCACGTGGAGAGGTTCAGCGTATGCCTATGGTTAATAGTAACACATCATTTAGTGTATGTTAACATATTAAAAATAATAGTAATAATAATTACGTAACAATAGTACTTATAAATAAGTATAGATGTATTGATAATAATAATAAATAAAACAAATAGTACAAAATGTATGTTCCTGTCGAATTGCACTAATATGCAATACAAAAAAAATATGTCTTCAGTACACGTTTGAAACTGGTGAGTGTATCACAAGTCTTAATAACCGTTGGTACATTGTTCAATAGGGACGCAGCAGCGACAGCGAACGAGCCGTCTCCAGCTGTCATACGGGCACGCTTCACTTCTAACATGTTATTGCTTGTAGAGCGAAGTTGTTTGTCGTTTGATTCAGGCATACCAGTTCACACAAATACATTAGTCAAATACAAAGCCATTCGAAGTGACTGTTCGTACGTACGCGTAACTTTGCATATTTGAGCTTGGTAAGAAATAAAGTCCGATTCACCGACGAAGCCCGTACGAAATGATGCGTCATTACTTCATGAATGTTCATGAGGACTGACTAGTGTGGCGTTTGATATTTTGTCATTTCTGGTAATTTAATTGATCCTTTTTATTTAAAAAACGCGTGCACATAGTTTGTTGATGTAGTTCGTCTACCACGTATAATATGAAGAGAGGGATGCCGTGCACATCTCGGAAATGTACTATCTATTTTTCACCATATCTCGGCCAATATTGCACATAGCAGCACACATAAGGTGTTCAGACCCATGTTTTCAGGGTCAGCGATCATCAAATGACCATTCTTGACATAACTACGTGTGTCCATGGCATTCTATGCAAATTCTATAAAGTGCCAGCATTATCGAAACTGTAACTTGTTTGTGTGTCTCAACCAATATTGCAGATAAGTTGAAAGGGTTTTTGAGGGCATCTAGCTACGAAAGCGTTTTGTTTTTGCGACCAAAGGTTGATGTGGGATCAATTCAAAGTGTTGTGAATAACAAAATTCCACTAAGTTCATTTACTAAATCATTTACTGATTTAGGTAAAGAACAAGCCAGAGTGACCTTTTCTGCGCTGCATCTCAACTCGTCAGTTTTGTCAGTTATCTGTAATATTGGCTGAGACATAGTGACAAATAGATGTTTTAATAAAGGCGGCACTAATTTGCGCTAATGCGTGGGATATTTTGCTGACTTGTTGACATAGCAAACCGTTTTTGTGTATTTTTCCCGATCTAGTGATACCTATTAAAAGTATATTTCCGGGGGGTGCAACTAGACTAGAATAATATTGATGAAGTAAACAGGGGAAAATCGAAACTTTTCATTGAGTAGGTAAGTCGAACTTAATCCAGCTTGAGCGTAGTGTGGCGGTGCCCAGTGGCCAATCATAGCCAAGTTTGAAAAATTACTTAAAATTTAACGTGGCTCCGTGCTCATCTAATCATTGTCACAAATCTCCAAATTGTATGATCTTATGTTACGGCAAATTGTTATTCACGCGTTTCAGCTCCCAAGAAGTAATTAATTGTATTCCTTAGCATGATTTATAAGAATATGTTAACGATGTACGTTTATAGAAACAAAAAGTCGTTAAAACAATATATTTTCATTATTGCAATAATAATAACATAATTATGACCAGTACATAAATATGTGAGATAGGTTGTTAACCACTCGTGGACAGCAATGCCTTTTTGACCACCTATTTGGGAAATACTTTATGGGTTGGGTTCACACTGATTCCGATTAAACGTACCGATTGATGCCAGGAGACAGCCGGTGTACTGGGAAACGGTGCAAATGGGCGGATCATCTGAAATCAATTGCAAAAATTACTGACCCTCAATCAAAAGTGAACTTATAATAGCTAAACTCCAAGAGGAATGTGTCTGTATGTGGGTGCATGTGCGTGTGCTTGCGCGTAGGCGCTTGTGTGTGAGTGAATGAATGTGTGTGCACGTGCGCGTGCGCGTGCGCGTGCGCGTGCGCGTGCATGTATGCCTGAGCCGTGTTACGTACCCAGATAAAATGTCAGTATGATAGATATACACATAAATAAAATAAAATCCCAATGCTAAGAGATACATTTAAATGACCACCGATATCATAAATATCAAATAGCATAGCTAGAATGGAAGTATCGTTGTTGAAACCAACCTCGGTTGTACGAAGGCATGTAGACATCTCTGCAACCACAAGCTCCTATAACGAATTTGGTGATGCATTCCCTGAGACAAGCCTCCTGGGAATAGTAGTCGAAGTAATCCAGCTTTTTCTGGCCGACACAATCGCCGTATGGTAGCGGTACGATGGTCTCCTAAAAGGTGAAACAATTTAGAAAATTACGTGACTGCAGTGCGCCATAATCCGTGACAATGATTTAAACAAGCGTAATAATGTAATGTACTGACCGAACATTTAGGCAACTCTTCACAATAATCACCTCAGGAACGTCTACGAACAGCCATATAGATACCCGGATAATTTATAACGCCCTGAAAAATTGTAAGCCAAGGCTGTTTGCCATGCAAAACTTGGTCTGTCTGATCCGTACGCGAAGAGCGGAAGTCAGCTGTGTCAAATTAATTATGACTTCACCAGACGCGACTGCGTCATCCGTGAGAATAGCGCAGCCACATGTCCCAATTCGATGACGGATACATGAGTCATGACTGGTGGAATCCCAATATAATGACTCGTTCTATTTCTAAATATTGCATATAGCACGAGGTGCTGTTGGCTGAAACACGTTTATATTACGGCTACCTGACATGGCGAGAACCGTGGGTGTGGTGAACGAGTTCATCAGCCTGGGCTACTCCTGGGTGATGCTCACATAATCAAGAGCTTACGGGTATTATATGTTTATTGCGATTTTTATGACACTGAAACTCGATACATGCTAACCATGACATGATCCACTTTCTTACTTTACATATATTCTACAAGATTATCTATCGGATTTACCTTCGCGATGCGTACTGCAACGAATGTGTTCATGCCAACGGGGACGGCCACAGCGAAGTTTTCCACCATTGGTATGGTCCCTTGTTCGTGCAGAAGGACCTTCAAACCCACGGCAGCATGGGGACCCTTCGTGTATTCGTACTGTTCAACGTTCACCGCCAGTTGCAGACCATTCAAGACTCCTGCACGCGTCAACGGTTTATACAAGTGATAGTTTCACAAAGTGTACATTACAAGACATACTGTACACATACATTTACTGTAATTCAGAATATTAATTTTTTAAGTTGAACTGCTTTATTAATATGTTTTCGTTATCTCGTATTGTCTATAGGCCAACACTTGTTATTATGGAGGTTTGTATTGGCATAACAAGTGTGTAATTTATTTAGAAATGCACCTACTCGTAGACATGACGAACGAATCATTGGTTAACATTGAACCTACCCGTATACCTGACGAATGAATCATTGGTTAACATTGCACCTACCCGTATACCTGACGAACGAATCATTGGTTAACATTGAACCTACCCGTATACCTGACGAATGAATCATTGGTTAACATTGCACCTACCCGTATACCTGACGAATGAATCATTGGTTAACATTGAACCTACCCGTATACCTGACGAACGAATCATTGGTTAACATTGAACCTACCCGTATACCTGACGAATGAATCATTGGTTAACATTGCACCTACCCGTATACCTGACGAATGAATCATTGGTTAACATTGCACCTACCCGTATACCTGACGAACGAATCATTGGTTAACATTGAACCTACCCGTATACCTGACGAACGAATCATTGGTTAACATTGCACCTATCCTTAGTCCTGACGAATGAATCATTGGTTAACATTGCACCTACCCGTAGACCTGACGAACGAATCATTGGTTAACATTGCACCTACCCGTATACCTGACGAACGAATCATTGGTTAACATTGCACCTATCCTTAGACCTGACGAATGAATCATTGGTTAACATTGCACCTACCCGTAGATCTGACGAATGCATCATTGGTGAGCACATCATTGAATGTGTAACATACGCCAGCGTCTGTTATCGACAGGTTGAAATCTTCATGAGTGCATAACTTCCCCTTCCACCTGCAACTAATATGAAACAACTAACGATTAGTAAACACGATTTATCCATGCTTTCATTATTATCATTATTATCATTATTGCTATTATTATCAATAATATTGTTACTCTGACAACAGTGGTATCAATTAGTATGATCACGCTGTTGTTCTTTTTCCAAACGCCTGACTGTGCCCTGACGGTGTCCTGACTGTGCCCTGACAGGGCCGTAAAGGTCCAACAAAGAGTATGTGCGACTCGGGAGGTGGTGTATGCATTCCCAGGTAATATGTCAAAACGTTAGAAATAATTTACTATGTTGAGATGTTAAGTAATAAAATGTATTGTATAATAGACCACAGGCGAATTATTAAAATTAGATGCAATTTACATGGAGGTCTTATAAAGAAGTTATCTGGTGGCAGATGTTGATGCACCAAGGCCAGCCGTGAAATCCTCTGGGTATGGCGTGGACAACATGCTTGTGAGAAGTCTATACCACTCTCTGAATGTCGGAGGTAAACACGAATGGCAAAGGGCTGGGCGGCCTGCCCTCGCATGATGAAAGCTGGGCTACGCGAGTTCTTGCTAATCACTCACGCACAGATGTATGTAAATCCTTCAACATAACCGTATCCCAATAACTACCACTGACACTAAACCTAAACCTAAATCTAGACCTTATTCACATAAGAACAACCAAAAAGGGGCATTTGTGCGTGAGTAGTAAGCAAGTAACCATTGCCTTGTTTTCCCTCCTCGCGTTCAGGCGTACCAAGTGTAGCGCTTTCAGGCGTACCAAGTGTAGCGCTTTCAGGCGTACCAAGTGTAGCACCTTCAGCACGTTCGAAACGTTGTCATCGTCTTCAGAAACGTTATTGTCACCGAAACAAGTTGTCCATAACATAATACTGAAAAGATATGTTGAAATCACGTTGTATGTTCCTCATTAAGAAGTCTAAAGTGACAACGATATGTTTGCTAATGTAACAAGAAACTTACGAAACAATCATGTCCTCCTTGAGGTGTTTATTGCTGAGGTAGACGTCTCTCATTGACACGTTGCCCACACCCCTCGCAGTGTAGTTAAATGTCGATAGATTTGTCAGCCCGTACATGTTGTCTAGCCAGAGATACATGCCATTGTCTGCCGCGGCTGTGAGTCTGCAATAGTATATATATATATATATATATATATATATATATATATATATATATATATATATATATATATATATATATATATAATTTATTGTTGTAATGTACTGCAAAAATCCACGTTAAACCAAAGTTCCACACATATGTATATACCAACACGTACGCATTTACACATGCGCACTTGTAGCATATACATATGAAATACACATACTTACGGCAACATTTGCTGTGTGTTCAAAAAGACGATGGTCGGACAGAAAAGAGATCCAGAATGTCCACAGAGAAACAGTAGTCCTGCTATTGTTAACTGTTATTTTCGTATTTCTAAGTTTGAGGATGGATGTAAACCTATTGCGAGAACTCGATTTGAAAACGACCCACTGCATGACGTGGGGGCCGCGTTTTCCCCTTGGCATTCGCCGCATGACACGGGCCCTGGATTTAGGTTTACACAGAAACTGTCTTCAGGGAAGTGGGGATGGGTCCTCTGGGAATCGCATGTTTCACGCCTTAGTGCGGGTGGCTGCGTTTTCTTTCCCCGTGCACCGTCGGGTGGTTCGACCAAGTCCCGACATAACTGACAATGAGGATATGTCGATTCATTTATGAAATTGAAGGTGGCCGAAGTACGTACTATGGTTCCGTCAATGAAGAAAAGGTTAATGTACATAATACTAATGCATGTCATGCAAACTAGTTTCCCGCAAATGCATTGTAGAAAACATTACCTGAATGCGTTCTGGTTGCAAATGGTAACGGCCGGAAAGACAACGTATCCTTCTTCTGTCATGCTTGTCTTCGTTTTGACAGGCCGTCTCATGTATTCTCGAACAAAGCCTTGACACTGGTAGACCACAATCGATGAACTGATCAATACAATCATGACCCATAGAATCCTGGAACAGAGTAAATATCGTTATCATATAACTCTGTAGGCGTCTGCCACCTCTGCATCAACGCATGACCGCACAAATCCCATTATCCTTTATTGCGTCGAACACAGGCTGCGGTAGCTTGCCGCCACTGACAGCCGCATTGCTACAGGCGAATTGGTCTTGCCGTGTGTAGGTCACCATAGATACAGGTATACCATCGGAATACAATTCACAGAAACACACAAATTAAATACCAGTAACATAGTAAAACAGTTCCGTGCATCCAGGGTAATGTTATCAAAACGATGTTCCATTCTCACCAGTGTCGCAGTCGTAGAAATAGGTAACATCCAAAATACGTGCGTCTTATTTAAACACAGAGCAAATGAATATATGCCATAATGGCGCTTGATCACATGATGGCCCACTTCTTCAGGCCACGTGGCCTACGGAAAGACGAAGCGAACTTTGTCCAACAAGACATGGACCAACAGTTTACAAGCAGATGCTAGGACAGCATCTATTCCAGGGCAGCGGTCAGTAGAGAGTCGACTGATTGCTGTCCAAACCTCAACTACAGTCGTGGGTTCTGCCAACGACACGTTTATATCCAACATTTGTGTAGCTGTATTTCTGATTTTAGCCAGAACATTATGTTATAAAATATAAAACGTATTACATAATAGATCAAATGTTAAGCAGATGTAATGATAATGTGACAAATACGTCCAATAAATTCGGTCCTAAATCTAAGGAGGTGCCCTCAGTAGTATGGTAAGTACCGATCGCAATACGCTGGCGCTGCGCGAAGGAAGGGAGGAAGGGAGGAAGGTAAAGTATGAGTCAGGGTCAATGGTCATGTAGCGCCCCTAGTGGATAGTTGATGAATTGGTCGCACACCCTAGCAGACAGGTAAAGAACTAGTGTTGTCTTAATTCGTGCGTCTTATTTTAAAAATTAAGTCAAAGGCTGTGAAAGATCATGTAGCGCCCTGGCAGATATGTGTTGAACTACAAACTAGGTCAAATAACAAGTGGAGCCATGTGACGGATATGTCGTGAACTAATACCCGAATATACGTGTTATTTTTAAACTAGGTAAACAAATAGTCAAGATATGTTTGGTGCGGCTGAAGACACGCGTTGCGATTTCGTTTTCTATGTTGAAGCAGGGAAAACAGGCCAGCATGGAAGAAGGGGCATTGCGAGGTCGTCATTCTCACTGGGCCTTCGTAGTCCAGGCCACTGCAGTGGTTATAAATAATGGAACGTTATGCGGAAGTATATAAAACCGAGGACACCCCTATCATGCTATGACTAGTCTCCGTGATGAGGAAAACATTTTCATTGACCTATGCATGTCTGCATTGATGGTACTTTCTAAATATATCATTGTGCTTTACTAGAATAAATACATAATAAATATATATTTTTAAGACATTGGTTTGCTATGCTGGTGAACAGTAAAGTTTGACGACACCGTGAACCGTAGTGCACACCCAGCCTGCAGGCAGACTGGCCGTCACGCTTAAGCAACAGCCCTAATTCGCTGTAACAGGTAAAGCATGACAACACAAGACCAATTGTTCTACATTGCATATCATCTGGCCGAATGCAGACATTCCAATAAGTCACGCTTGAATGCCATCACTTGGACATTGCTACGTGAACTTGCCATTGCTGCTACACTTCCCACCGTGCGCGGCTGCCGGGGGGCGTAAATAATAACAACAATAACGAATATCCAGAGTGATCAGTCATACAACAATGACCAGGCACGCAAGTGAAACGCACACATCTTCGACAACGACAACAGTAGCGGCAACTGCAGCAACAATAGACGTATCAGCGGTGGCAACAGGACCTACAACGGCAGCGGTACTATGTAGACGCAACGCTAAATTACGTGCCATAAATGCCCAATCTATTCGCAATAAGACAACTGAATTTATCGAGTTTAGTATTGAAAACAATCTGGACGTAATCGCTATATGCGAAACGTGGCTGAAACCAGAAGACAATGTGATTATTGGGAACGTAATTCCAGCTGGCTACAGCTTCAAACAAGTTCCCCGTGCTACACAAAAGCGAGGCGGGGGTATTGCTTTAGTGTACAAGACAGGATATTTAATGTGCGTCTCACAGACATTGGTTTGCTACCAAGATAATTTGAGTTCTTATCAGCATAATTCATCACCTCAATCCTATCCCTGCGTTTAATCACTCTATATCGTCCACAGCAGAAATATGTTCTACTTAACCCTGGGCCTCTTATCATCGCAGGCGATTTCAACATTCATGCAAATGACCCATGTGATAATAGCGCCAAAAGATTCATAAATCTCCTTTCCAGTAGTGGATTACAACAATACATCCACGGTGCTACCCACAAGAAAGGTCACACGTTGGATCTCCAAATTATCCGATACATTGATCCAATTGTTATTGGTGATACTCATAAGATCACGCAACATCGCGTCAATCAAACTACCATTATTTTGTGACGATTTAGTTGACGTTGAAGTAATCAATCCCGATTCCCTGAACAACTCGCTGTATGCACAAGTTGAGAGATATAACAGTGTTCTATCCCAAGCACTCGAACAGCATGCACCAATGAAAGAACGATGTGTGAAACGTCTTCCAAATTATCCGTGGTTTAATGAAAACATATTGACAGAGAAAAAGATACGGCGCCAACTGGAGAATAAATGGAAAAAATCGCATCTTGAAATTGACCGTCAAATGTACTGCCATCAGAAGCAAATAGTAAATCAACAGATCAAACGAGCAAAATGGCAATATCACAAAGAGCTGTTCAGCGAAGTGGCAAACTATCAAAGGAACATTTTCCGTCTGAATGACAGACTACTTCACCGGCGAAAGAGTTCACCTCTTCCGAAGTGTGAATCGCGAAGGATTTGGCTCAGAGCTTCCACATGTTCGCTGCTAATAAAACAAAATGCATCCGAGACCAGTTTGAAAGACTAAGTGATCTACACCCTCCTACAAGAGCTCTTTCATCGTCCAAGTTTGTGGGTTTTCATGAAGTGTCTATAAATGAAATACAGAAGATACTCTCAAATTCACCAGGAACAACCTGTGACCTTGATCCAATTCCAATTCCATTGGCACTGCTGAAGAAGTGCAGTGATGCTGTATTGCCGGCGATGACTAAAATCATCAATAACTCAATTAACTTGGGAGAAATTCCGTCTTCTCTCAAAGCTGCGCAAATCCGACCTATGTTGAAAAAGGTAACCTCGGACTCATCCATGTGAGCCAACTATCGTCCTATATCAAACTTATGTTTTCTCAGTAAGACACTGGAACGTGTGGTAGCCAAACAACTCTCTATATTCCTCGCCAACAATAATCTCATCGATGTATTACACTTTGCCTATTGTGCACACCACAGCGTAGAAACCGCATTGCTAAACGTTCATAACGATCTGCTGCTTGTCATGAACTGCGGCAAGATAACTCTTCTCGTGTTATTAGATCTATACGCAGCTTGTGACACTGTTGATCACTCCATTCTGCTATCCCGTATGAACAGCTATTTTGGAATCGGCGGTGTTGCCCTTGACTGGCTCCAGTCATACCTGAGTGGCAGAACATACCGTGTGCCCATTGACAACGTGACATCAGATATATCGCAGCTAAAGTACGGTCTCCCGCAAGGCTCTGTTCTAGGACCTATACTGTGTTCAATGTGCACCTCACCCACGGCTGATATCATCCGGAAGCATGGCCTGAAATATCATTGTTACGCAGACTATACTAAAATATACATTTCAGTCAATCCAACACAGTCAAACGTTAAAGACGCAATAGAGCAAATAGAAGCCTGTCTTGACGATCTACGTCAATGGATGTCGCGGAATTGCATGTAGCTGAACTATGCAAAAACATAATTCATTGTGGTTGGATCAAAACAACAGAGATCAAAAGTCAACATCACACAGATTAGAGTGGGTGACACCATGGTCATTCCTATCGACAGTGTCACGAACCTCGGCGTTATCGTTGATGAGAACCTTTCCATGGATAAACACATCGCGAAAGTGTCCAGAACTTGTGTATATCAATAATAAATATTGGAATGATTCGTAAGCATATCAATCAGCCGGTTGCGGAACTACTCACTCACGCGCTCATTACTTGTAGACTGGACACGTGCAATTCATTGCTTCACGGCCTCAACAAAACGCAGCTAAAACGACTCCAGCGATTTCAAAACACTGCTGCCAGACTTGTCACGCTCTCCAGGAAATGTACTCACATCACACCCATCCTCAAACAACTACACTGGCTACCAATCGAACAGAGAATCATCTTTAAAATCTCCATGTCTGTGTTCAAGATAATCCACGGTGTCTCGCCTGCTTACTTGTGTAGCCTTGTTAACCTGTACGAACCACTCCGTGGAAATATGCGCTCTGCAAACAAGCTGCTGTTAACATAGCACAAATGTAAAAACTCGTGGGGAGCGGGATCGTTCACCGTATCCACAGCAAATGCCTGGAATACACTTCCAAACACTATCAGAGCTAGCGCAACAGTCTGTGTCTTCAAGACATCATTGAAGACACATCTTTTTAAAGCTTACTTTGAGTGATACGTGTGGACTTTCCCTTGGACATGTTCTGGACTGTATACATTTTATGACACTAACTAATTTGTTTAATTATTATTATGATTGCATATCCATTTTTTAGAAACTTTACTTTACACCGTTTTATTGCTACTTTATTTAATGGTAATTATATAATTTTAATTTTAATTTTTTGAGTCTAAAAAGGTCGTTTTATTGGCATTACTACTATATTGTCTTAGCATGATGTTTTATATGCAAAAGCGCCCTGAGCGACACTACATGGCGGATACCGGCGCTATACAAATTGCCATCATTATTATTGTATTGCTTGTTCTTTCTTCTGTTACGACAAGCGGTTACCCAAGTCCCCGTTATGTCATGTATGGTCTTATTACTTAATTCCGCTAAAATGACTCTTCCTACCACCTGCAAAACACAACATGTGATTTAAAACTTTCATCGGCACTTTTTGGTTAGATTTGGTTGTTCACAGCGTTGTAAACTTGTAGCGACACGATATATTCCTGTTTGTTGCAGCAGCATTGGATGTAACAATCATTTTGTCTAAGCTGTTATTTTAATATTATTATGGTTTACTAATTATTTGTAATATGGTTACTGACGTGTACATTCTCATCTTATTCCCCATGATGAATTATCGGGTTAAATAACATGAAACGCTAACGCGTCCATTGTCTCACCTGCGCATCGCGTTTTCCGACTGCGCGACGTATCTGAGACCGTGGAATGTGGTCGTTTCACAGAACGCACCCCAGGCTCGTCTCCACCGCCCCCTTGTCTCACTCGCGACATCGTCACTCTCCCCCTCGGCTGACATCTCGATCACCACTTTGGTCTCTGGCGTCCGGGCCTTCTCCCCGTCACTGGCAGGCGTCGACATTGTGACAATCCACACCCATGTACAGACACACACTGACGGCAGTGCTAGCTCGACGCACAGAGGGCAACAGGCACTCAACGCTACCGGCCAGACGGTCTACACCACACATCGAGTCTAAATGTCGCGATATTTGTTGATGGTACGCTGTCGAACAAACCATTAACTAAAGTTGACAGTTGTTTTTGTGGCAATTACAGTAAGTACATTACTGTCTGGAAATGTCGAGTTATCAAGCACTCCATTGTATTTTCGTTCATTGTGTAGTTTATGTCATCCGAAGTAATGTTCCGTCGTGACATTTTACACACACCAAAACAATACCTGTTGTCACTCATCAAATTAGCAGGTTTTAGTTTAATTTAATACGCACTCAACGTATTCCATTCTCGTGAAAGTATAAATGTCAACTTTTTATGTAGCCATTAACGGAAATGCATCCATGCAGTAATCAAACTGATGCGGATATTAATTATTCTAAACAAATGAGGTAAATTTACTAGAGGGACATTTGTTGTCTCGAATGCTTTAATATCAAGAGTGATATATTTCCAAACACATTCCCCCCGCGCGCGCATTGCTTGTCTTTTATGCAATGTTTAATATGCGAATGATTCATTATATTGGGATTCCCGCCAGTCGTGTACCCGTCTTCAAATGTAATAATAATAATAATAGTCTATTTCACTTTGGGCAATCATAGGTATTGACATTTAATTTAATTTAATTGAAATGTATTTCAGCAACAACAATTACTACTACTACATTATACATACAGTGCATACAATACAAATTGTTGAAAAAAGGGTAAAAGAAGTACAATACTTATCATGTTTACCCTTATAATTGCTTAATAACATATATAAAGCATCTGAACAGTGCAACAGAAGGTGCGACAACATCGAAAAAAATACATTGTGACATTTATTGAAGACAAATCTTTATAACAATAAATAATCTTTGTTATATAATTTATGTTGGCAAAATAGTCTAGGACTCTAACACATAACGATTCAACAGTCTATCTGTATAACACTTTGTGAAATTATGAACATTGTTACAACTAATCAGTGAATTATTGAGGGTGTTCCAAAGTGTAACCCCAGTAACAGAAATACACATAATATTATTTTTAAAGTTAGTACGTACATAGATTTGCTTGAACTTACATTTATGCCTGGATGAATATCGTGATTCATGTATTCTGAATAACCTTTGCACATTCATTGGTAATATAAAACGATATGCCGTAAACATAATTATAGCAGTTTTTAATTTTACAAGATCTGGTATTTTAATAACATGTACACTGAGAAAGAGTAAGTTTGTGTGACCAAGTCTTTTGGCACCACAAATTAATCTTATAACCCTTTTCTGTAATAAAACTAAACAATGTATATTTGTAGCATATGTATTACCCCATGCTTCAGCACAATACATAATATAAGGCATGAAAAGAGAATAGTGTGCATACATCCATGGGTAC
>OZ024864.1:8292058-8314558 GCA_964017155.1 Oasisia sp. SBJ-2009 | reverse complement strand
TATATATATATATATATATATATATATGTATATATATATATATATATATATATATATATATATATGTATATATATATATATATATATATATATATATATATATATATATATATTAACTACTCATATAATAATTAATTAATTAATTAGGTGACAGTTAGTGGGTAATCTCGACGTATAGAAACGTTTTTTGTAAAATGCAACAATGTCCATGAATATATGTTTATATAAATATGCAATTTGTAAAAACCACTTTAATTGTGGTAAGACATATAATTTAATAGTTATGTAATATTAATAAATAAATCAATATTCGTATATAGACCAACATATAAACAAAAGGTTATAAAGTCCATGACTATGAAGATAATTACACATATTATGCAATGTTAATAGTAGTTACAAATATAAATTAATAAATAATTTAATAATAATTTAATTAATTAGTCAATATTTTCTTATTAGCACGTCACTTTGATAGGTCTACACGTCTTAGTAAATGGCCATAATGTTAATTAATATGAACATATACAGTACATACATTCTTACATACATACACTATGAACTGTGTACAATCACGCATAGAGTGGTAATGAATGCAAAGCAACAAATCATTTGGTAACAATAACAATTTTATTTGTCAATATATAGTAATTAGCATTACACACTGACAGACTGACAACACCTTTATGTCCATGATTATAAGGACAGTCGTAACAGTTACACAAGCAGTAAGCCACTGCTGTCATTGCTACAACGCGCTGTGAGTCACCAAGCTGCAGTTGGGGCTGTTTCGAGTTGCCCCAGAAAGTTCGGCCTAACATTTGACATAACCCAACTTGGGTGTGATTTGGACTTGGGTGTGTGTCATGCAACTGGCCACGGGACTCTAATTATGTAAACTATTAATCTTAACTCGCAGGTATGATGAAATAGTCTAAATAAGTCATAAACAGAGTTGTACAAAATCATCTCATTTGACGATGCCGGGATCAAGGGCCAAAGTCTCAAAAAATGTACAATTGATTAAAATCACTTCTTTTCTCTCTCACGTCGTCAATTATTAAGTCAGTCTAATGAAATTGTCATCATATATTGACACGGCTAAGTGCTTTTAGGACATATGAAATTCGACAGCATTGCTAATTTGTAAAATGGCAGATATTGGCGGTAAAGGGCCAAAAATTGCCAAAATTACCCTTCCAATTGAAGTTTCCAAAGTTTGACGCAGTGCCATATGAAAACGGTGTTTTATTTATTCTTCTGCGTTCACTGGACAAATGCTATGCATATTGGCAATATACAGTAGAAAACTTAGGTTTAAAACTTGAGGAATACAAAATGTACACATCAATTTCTACAGTGACCAGTTTTTGCATGTCCAGCGTCATCGGTTTATAGGGATCAATTACATAAATGTACTATTATCTCTGTATGATACCTATATGTGTATCCTTTTGTTAGATCTAAATTGAAGTATACGCAAAAAGAAAATATAGGTTTATTCCTAAATTTAACGAAAATACTTCACGTTTATATTTAAAAATATGATGTTGCGTTTTAGCTGTGTGTCCAGCGTCATATATAGAAATGGCTGCCTTCAAAAAAATAAGAAACATACGTCATTTGTATTTTTACATATTAACCAGCAACCACACTGCTATATCACCATCAGTGGCAATAGCAATATTCACAATATTTCTTGCTCAAATGAGGACAAAACCGACACTGGAGCGTGTCCAGCGTAATTGCGTATCCAGCGTCATATGTCGGATTACTAAAAAGTACTGCTGAGGGCGCAATCTGCCTTGATATATGAGCCATTCTACAGTAAGTTGTATTTTCTTGTCCCAAGCTTTTCATTTTCAAGAACCGCTTAACACAAAAAAACGAATACTGTTGTATGTTTGCTATAATCCCCCCCAATATGCTAAGTCACTACAATAACTGATATTCAGTCATTTGATAGTTTTTTTTCAATTTGACATGCTGGAATGTCTTGACCATAACGTGTCCCATCTAATATATTTGTACTTTAACCATTAATATTGCGTGTTTGCTTAACAGCAGCTTACTTCTGATGCTAATGCAGACTAATTGCATTTATTTAGCAATCATATTTTACCGGATATGTTTAAGGAAATGTCAATATTAAAAAAGATATTGAGTTTGACAGTTTGTCCCATGGATATTGTGTCTTAGCCATAACGTTTCAAGAACAGTGCCAATGCTCGACATTGTTGAAACTGGTACAAACCATAACTGTTGCAGCAGTAACCTATTTTACTCTCTTTTGTAAAAAACACATGTTTGGGGGAAACGTTTGTGATATACCTTCTCAAAATATTGCTTGTTTGCCTGAACTTCGCCGCGTAGGTTTTCTACCTGTCTTAGCCATAACGTGCTAAATGTTATGTAACTTTTTATTAGCATAACATATAGAATATACAAGTTATGTGGAATTGTTTACATACCAACATGGTATGTCGCTGAAACATACTTCAAGCGAGGTATGCATTCCAGAGGTCAATTTGTAAAAATATTGTCTGAGCCATAACGTCTTAGCCATAACAAAACAATATGTTATGGCTAAGACAACTTCGTTATGGCTAAGACAACATACTAAAATACAAAGAATTACAGTGTAAATTAGTACAACAATTATATGTATAGCGTATAGTACATAGTCATAGAATAGATGCACATTACCACGCTCGTGTGTGCGCGCACGCATGCACGTACGTACGCACGCATACACGTATGTATGCACGCACGCATACCGCACGCATACACACACGGTATCTGATATCATATAATATATATATATATACATATATATATATATATATATATATATCTAATTTATATATATATATATATATAAATTTATATATATATATATATATATATATATATATATATATATATATATATATATTAGATATATATGTGTATATACACCATGTATATATATATATATATATATATATATATATATATATATATATATGTGTGTGTATATATATATGTATATATATATATATATATATATATATATATATAAATATATATTATGATCCCACTTGACTACTATACTATAGTGAAGATAAACATAATAAAATACACTAACATATATGGCATTCACGTAATGAAGCATGGCGTATGTACAGATTGCTGAAAGAAGATTGCACGAAAGAAAAAGGCAATGAGCAACAATGAAAGACAAAGAAAGTATATGGAGAAAGTACTAACGTCACCAACAAAGCATACCGCGTATTTGGCTAAGGAAAAGGATCGGAGAAATAAGCGAAAGGAAGTGAACGCTCTGCAAACGCAGACAATGTCGGAAAGAGATAAAAGGAATCAGAAAGGGAAATGGAAGTTGGCTCAACGAACATATCGGAGGAAATGCAAATTAATAGATGTTAAAACATGTTAAAGTATGTAAGCCTAGTATCTATATTATAATAAACAATAATCAATAATACATGTGCAATTTAGATGGCACATTGGAGGATATTAAATTGATTAATTGAATCATTCAAAATTGTTTTATAATATGGGTAAAATGTGCAAATATAACTGAGTATAAGCACTGCTAAATTATATTGATTTTATGTTTTACAATAATAACTTTATCGATGTTGTATTCCAATGTCAAAAAGGGGAACTACCTTTGAACAATATTTTTTTAATATACAGGGTGTTATACAAGTTAACGTTATTATTACGCAATTTGGATATGGCCGAATGCCACATTATTTTAGTGGGAAGCTTAACAAATACAGATGCCTTTCATCAACACAATATTTGTAAATACATGTTAAATATACATAGCAAAATATCTGCGTTGTCCTACTAAATATAGTAGAACTTTTATAAATTAAAATAGTTATTACAAAGCAACACAAGTGTTTCGTTTTAGAATAGTTGATATGAACTGACAAGAAATTGCATTTCTGATCCGTTTTTATTCATCCATGATGCCACAAACCAAGTGCTGCAGTTGACTTAGTTTCTACTTTTGCCCGTTATTGCATGCTAAACGATGATTCGTGCTAAACTGATATTTACTAAAACAAAAGTAATGCAACAGAGGCCCCCACAAGAGAGCGACAACGCTTCAACAAAAACACCACCTTGCCCACAATTTTAGTTAGTGAGTTATATACTGAGTAATTTATTTAGACATTTTGGGCTACCATATATGGGTGTGGGCTACCAAAAATGTCAAGCTAGTAGCCCGGATGGCTACCTAATTTTTTGAGTTATTTCTACCCCTGGATATGTGGCTTTTAATAAAGTTATCTTCGAATAAAAACATGTCTGTTCTGCATTCATAATCACTGTTTATATGATATTGAAAGAAAATAGCAAGTTCTATAATAAACACACGCATGCGCGCACGCGCGCGCACACACATACACACAAACAAACACACACCCGCACATACACAGTATTATTACGCAATTATGTAAAACAAACATTTTTCGTCAAATTAGGCGTATATATACGAATACATGTCTTAGCCATAACAATAATATCTTAGCCATAACGCTTTGTCTTAGCCATAACACAAGTTGGACATTATTACTTTTTTATAGTAATACAAAACAGTACAAACATTTAATATTTTTCTGATGTGTAACTGTCCTAAGTAATCATTTCAGGTATCTAGCTTTTGATCAGAGGTATTTTCTAAGTATTCTGCATAACTATATGAAACCAAATAACCAGGTTATGGGACAAATCATATCCTGATACTATGTGTCAGTATAATTAAAAGAAAATACGTTATACTACCGCATTTGTCATCTAATGTTCGAATGTTGATATCAGTGTAATCGAAAAATAGCATTACTTTAAGCATGCCACTTTAAAGTATGACATTATTGGCATATAATTAACATGTCCAGTTTCGTTATGGTTAAGACATGCGGCGATGGTAAGTGTTTTTAAATGAACACATCGGCTAAGTGTGTTAATATCGATCGCTGCTGACTGTTGGCCATTGAGGTCTACACCTTGGTCTATCTTAATAACAATGTTTTGGATAAATTAAGCAAAAATAAATTTGGAAACTTTTTTGGCTGAAAAATACACTTTACTGTAGAATGGCTCATATAGAAACTACTATGATCATTGCATTCTTGGCGGCTGTCTCCATGATGGTGGGTACTTTTTTGTTATCTACAATAACTATTTGATAAGTTGTAGCTGTATGTGTAGTTTTTCTTATAAAATGATGTAATATGAATGAAGGTAATATTGTAACTTAATAAACGTAGCTCCATTTAACGTTTGTATATGTAACAGCTATGTTCTGACAAACCAATGAACAATAATACGATAGATTGCTATGTGGGAATGCTGATATATGACCATCGTAATGTGTAAGCCATTTGATGACGCTGGACACGTACATTTAACCAAACGTACATTAGCCGGATGTAGATGATACTGACGTGCTACATTTTATGCTAAATGTGTCAAGTGCATATTGGTCTTCATATAAAAAGAACGTATTCCAATTACAAACACGGTGAGCACACTATTATACACAAAACGTAATAATTGTGGACATCTGCTGAGCAAAGGTAAAAAATAGATATAAATAAGAATAATTTCCATTTAAGTAAGACTAATCAATATACCTTTCACATGCTACGCAGATTACAAAACAGTATATTTATATATAGCGTTTTGTAAATTTAGCAAGTAATTTTAAGAATAATGGCCAAAGGGCATGATAGCTAAAGGCGGAAAAGCTTCTGCAAAGCGTAAAGCTAACATGTTACAGTTCCCGTTACCTCACATGATCTGCCCACCTCGTGGGATTATTTTCGAAAGCAAATAAACATTTCCCAAACCAAATACAGGTTGTCTGATATTGCATTCTACATTTTTAGAATACTCCGTCCACCAAAGTGGCATAATCATGGCAAGCAATGACACGCGAATATACTGGGCTAAAATCGCGCACCGTTATCGTGAAATACAAAAAGCCTTTCGTTTTCGGCCCATCGTGCTGCTCAGAAACAGGCTCATTATGTCTGCTCAAGAGAACTTCCAGACCGAAAGCTAAAAGCTCAACGAGCGCGCAAAGCTATAAATATAAGTCACATATTTGTCTTGAGTTCCATTCATCCTCAAACAATTGTATATATATATATATATATATATATATATATATATATATATATATATATCTCTTGCTAAATATTGTTATTGCATAAATTCCATGTACTACATAAATAATTAGTAATGCGCAAAATGTAAATGTCTTCATATAGAGCAACTCATATCGTAAAAAGATGAATGCCATGCACGTAGCCGATGCGTTGGTAATCGCAGAATCTGCAGCGGCAACCCCCGAAGGTGGAAGTGAGGAGGTCGAAGAGACTCAAACCATCTCTTCCATCTACCACAAGTGAAGTGCCTACGTCTTCGCAGAGTTTGGCTGACTCAGAATACGTACATCATTGGCCATTGTGCGTTGTTTTCAAACTCGTTAACCATTATACCATATGTAATACGATACAAGCTTTGAATGATATATAATTTTTCCTTCGCAAAATATTTAACATACAGCTAAGCAACGATTCGCATACGAGCATAATAATAACTATTATATATATATGTTTGTCTTATTTTATGTTTTGCATGTTAAATAAGACATGTTTAGTTCTTGTAATAATTATAATTATAGGTCACAGTCGAAGGTTGCTATATTTTACAAACCATCTGCATGCTATGTTTGGATGCAACTTTCCAATGGCTTCTAACGCCCGCACGGTGATATACAATATTATAATTTATTTTACACATTAATACTAACATATATTTGTAAACGTTAATTTCAAGAGACAAGTACATTTGCGGTGTAATATTAATATATTGTGTTATAAGAACATAACAATGTGTCATTTTCTCTAAATACAACCTCAACCTGTGTGGTTGTTTATTTGTTTCAGAGAAACCCAGGTGGTGAAGATGAAGTTTCCTAAGCTGCATTTATCAGCAGCACAATAATTAGCAGCTGATGTGACAGCTGAACGTCGTGCTGCTGGTAAATTTCCCAAGGAGAAGAGGTCATCTGCCCAAAAGAAGCTAATTGCCTTGAAGATAAATACAAAGAGGCTGCAAAGACGTGCATGGGTTTTGGAGAAACATTTAAGCCACACTACCCGAAATGAAAAAAGACAATTCAGGACAAGCAAAAGCTGGTATGACCAACGTTAACATGATTTTGTCAACGCCGGTGCGACGTGATGACATAATAATGAGGAAGGACGGATTGAATCCTTCGCGAAACAAAGAAGTGACAAAGGTTATCGCTGTCCATGAATCAATGGTAATCGAATTGCAAGAAATGTCAGTCAGTAAAAGACGGCCACTCTTCACTGGACGTCACCTAAAGAGAATTCGGACAGGAAGCATGGTCGCGAGGAGGTTGCATCTAGACCGACGATATATTCCCCACAAATAAAGTGTACATTCAATGAGTATAATAAATATCTGTGTTAATGTTGTACCTAATGCGTTGTCGTTCTAGTTGTTAATATAAATACACAAAGAGATGCTACGTCCACAATTGTGAATTAATGTATGTCACTACGAACTATAACAAATCAATATAAACATTATTGTCCATGTAGGTGCATGTTTAAAATCGTATGAGTACTTGTTTTGTAATTTATGACGATGGATAACAATTGTGTTCAATTAAAGCAACATTGCGTGTCCAGCGTCATAAGCACATACCAACTTTGTAGGCCACCGTTTACCTACTGTCGATTGCCGGACGCCTGTGACAGTTAGCTTTGATAAAGATAAATGATCGTGGTTGCTGGTTATGCACAAACAATCATTCCATATGCTTTTCTGAGATAATTGCACTAATTGAAAATAAGCCGTTCTAAGAAACAGTAGTATGCAAATACTATCACCATAGTAATAACAACGATAAACAATGTTTCCAAGTCAAATTGAATCGTATAACTCTTGATATTTATTAAACGGTATGTACTCTAAATAACACAAGAATATTTTTCAGTTTTTATTTAACTAACTACTTAAATTGTACGCAATGTTGTAATTTTTCGTTAACGACGCTGGACACGCGACGAAAATCACGTCTGACTTCTATTGACTGTCATAACAAAAGTAACACTTATTTCAATGAACCGTTTATGTGACATATGCCTCAATATGTGTTGTGTACTAAGAGAAAATATAATTTAATTGGTCAGAATAAAACATTTATTTTTCGACCTGCTAAAACGTAATTGTACATTTTGTGGGACTTTGGCCCTCAAGCTGTGATGTCAGTGTTTAATAAAAAAAGGCAAGTTCTTATATAGCGCAGTATCCAGTCCTCAGGGCTGTTAAAAGCGCTTTACACTTTACTTCCCTGACAGACCTGTTCACTCAGACACCATATCGGCTTCTCTGGGAAGCATCCAGCCATGTGCTACAATTAATGCGTGAAGGCTGCTCGTACACATATCCAGGACTGTCTATAGCCAACTACTCATTTATTCAGCTGAGTGAACTGGAGCAATGTAGAGTGAACAAAATTGCCCTAGGTTTTAACACCGCAGCTAGGATTCGAACTCGGGTTCTCGTAGTCGAGAGGCCGAAACGTTTATTTACGCGGTACATTATTTCATTTTCAGTTACTCTATCAGCCCTGCGTCGCGTTGATTGCTAATGCACTCGTGCACTGACAAAGCTATAATTTAATATAAACTTTCGCTTGCTGAAACTCTCGTTCTAGGCGAGCGACAAAACCACCAAACAGGCCAATTTAAATGCCCCCCCCCCCCTACACACATCTAAATGTTCTATCATTAGAAAGCCCTGCATCTCCCCATCATAATTAGGCCTTGTTTGAGCGTGTCGTCAGTTTTATGTTTCCATGATACATCAAAAATCTTTATACTGTTTTTATGCAGAGATAATGTTTTTTTTATAAATGTATGGCTTGACCATTTTATCTTGAAGTAAAGTAGCTATACAGCCAATTAAATATAAAGACGTTTTCTGAAGCACGCAGTTTCTAAAATTAAACGTTTTATGGTGACCTTGTTTGACCTTGAATTACCGCTAACTGCACCATTGGCAAAGCTACGACAGGCGTAATTATGACGGTGAGATGAAGGTCTTTCCCATGACATAAAATTCAGGTGTGTGTGTGTGGGGGGGGGGGGGGGGGGCATTTAAACTCCTAAAATAACGCACTTTTTGAGGATTTGCCGCTCGCCGATTCGTGATCGTTGTCGATGCAGATATTTGTGTCGATATCATTTGTATCCACATACTTGAACACTTGTATATAATCGATATATCGTTTTTCTCTCTTCATAACATGCTTGTGTTTTGTGGCCTCCATGTTAGATGCCAATGTCCTATGTTTTTAGTGTCCTCACAATCGTGTGTCACATGTTTAAAATGTCTTCACAGTCGTGTGACTTCGTCAAGAAACGGGATGACACGGTGCTGCGAATCGTGTGGAATGGAAACCTACGACTGATAGATAGGGGTCCTAAGAGCGGCTCCGCTCACCGCTGGTTCTTCACCATCAACGGGAAGGAGTGCAGTGTCCCGAAGACGATCGACACGCAGTTATACGTCCGTGATTCAGACACTAACAATCATCGGCCGGCATACGGTGGGCATGCTGTGTACACATGTTATACAGAAAAGACATATACATTTGAACGTCTGTGTTTTACGTGATACATGTGATAATCATTTGTGTATAAATGTGTGTGTGTGTGTGTGGGTGTGTGTTTGTGTATGTATGTATGTATGTATGTATGTATGTATGTGTGTGTGTGTGTGTGTGTGTGTGTGTGTGCGTGCGTGCGTGCGTGCGTGCGTGTGTGTGTGTGTGTGTGTGTGTGTTTGTGTGTGTGTGTGTGTGTGTGTGTGTGTGTGTGTGTGTGTGTGTGTGTGTGTGTGTGTGTGTGTGTGTGTGTGTGTGTGTGTGTGTGTGTGTGTGTGTGTGTGTGATCATGTTGAAACTGTTTCGGTTTTTCGATTGCGTAGGGTGCGTGAGAACATCCTGTCGATGCCAATTATTTCCACTTGAAATACATTTTGCGTGTTTGAAAAACTCGACCTCCCGGGGTAGCAGTATGTCCAACATAATTCTGCGTCCGTCCGTCCGTCCGTCCGTCCGTCCGTCCGTCCGTCCGTCCGTCCGTCCGTCCGTCCGTCCGTCCGTCCGTCCGTCCGTCCGTCCGTCCGTCCGTCCGTCCGTCCGTCCGTCCGTCCGTCCGTCCGTCCGTCCGTCCGTCCGTCCGTCCGTCCGTCCGTCCGTCCGTCCGTCCGTCCGTCCGTCCGTCCGTCCGTCCGTCCGTCCGTCCGTCCGTCCGTCCGTCCGTCCGTCCGTCCGTCCGTCCGTCCGTCCGTCCGTCCGTCCGTCCGTCCGTCCGTCCGTCCGTCCGTCCGTCCGTCCGTCCGTCCGTCCGTCCGTCCGTCCGTCCGTCCGTCCGTCCGTCCGTCCGTCCGTCCGTCCGTCCGTCCGTCCGTCCGTCCGTCCGTCCGTCCGTCCGTCCGTCCGTCCGTCCGTCCGTCCGTCCGTCCGTCCGTCCGTCCGTCCGTCCGTCCGTCCGTCCGTCCGTCCGTCCGTCCGTCCGTCCGTCCGTCCGTCCGTCCGTCCGTCCGTCCGTCCGTCCGTCCGTCCGTCCGTCCGTCCGTCCGTCCGTCCGTCCGTCCGTCCGTCCGTCCGTCCGTCCGTCCGTCCGTCCGTCCGTCCGTCCGTCCGTCCGTCCGTCCGTCCGTCCGTCCGTCCGTCCGTCCGTCCGTCCGTCCGTCCGTCCGTCCGTCCGTCCGTCCGTCCGTCCGTCCGTCCGTCCGTCCGTCCGTCCGTCCGTCCGTCCGTCCTCCCCATTATACTGTTGTTACTCACTCATTTACAAATCAACAAAACGCTGAATAGATATTATGCGGTGATTGTAGGGGTAGCGGTGTATATCCATGATAACATTATAATATTTCTTGGGACCCTTCAAATTGGTTGCACATAATGTCTACTAAGCACATTAGATTAACATAATAGGCAGCTAATCAATCACATTAATGTGTGAAAATTCAGGCTATGCACTACTGTCGCTCCATTGATGTGCTGCTCTGTTTCAGTGGAGGGTTACTGCCGCGGTATACCGGCCGGTGACGTGAACGTCGCATGGAACGTTGGAGATGTTGTGAGTGGGGAGGGATGGGACCAGTCGAAGTACAACATCGGCGACAGCTACACCGGATGGGCGGCAACGGTCCGAATCATTGTCGAAGAGGTCGACGTGGAAAGTGCAAACACCGTCATTGTGTAGCGGTTAATAAAATGTCGAATTCCCGCATGAGACAAAGAGGTCGTTACATAGTTGCATTGTTTCCCATTGGTGATACATATTTATTTGCAAGACTACGTAGTGACTCGGCCTTGGTACAGGCGACAACATTGCTAACATCCAGACTGCACTGACAAACTCCCACCAGAAGACAGTTGGAAGTGACGGTTTTGTGGAAATTTAGTTTGATGCTACTTGCAGCGCTAATACAGCTTAGCACATTCGTGACACAGAAAGTGCAAGTAACTACACAAGTTTTTGGATTGTGATGTTTCTCGGAAAGATCATCTACTTTCAGCTATTGCGTCACTTTTAGAAATGTTTGAAAATATATTTCAAACATAATTTATAACAACGATCAATAATATGTGTATCTGCCAACTGCCACGTGGGTCCGGGGATTGGTGATAAACACGATTTGGGCAACGATTGACGAATATTAGTGACTATGAATTATGTATATATATATATATATATATATATATATATATATATATATATATATATATATATATATATATATATATATATATATATATATATATATATATAGGCGTCAACATTATAATGTAAGAGACAAACGATACATTAATAAAGGTACACGAATCCCCAAGCCCCTACGTAATATCCGCCTATAGTCCTCAAAGACTGGCGTTAGCGAGTGAAACAAAGGTATTTGTGCGTTTGCACATTTGGTTTTGTTGGCAAATGCCCACGATCGTTATATGTTCTTTTGTTTCGATAATAAGATCCTGACTCAGTGAGTCCATGCCCAACGGCTCTATGGTTAGAATCATCGCACTGTGACGCCAAGGTTAGAACCCCGGTTCCTTAGAACGACACAAAGATTATAACCCTACGGCCATTGTGCCCCGTTCTGTTAACGTATCAGTTAGATAATTGGCGCACCCATGCTCGCTCCATACCAAACCATTTTTAGATAAACCGATAACGACGAATGTACGGCCATGTATATTCGCCAGAGGGAATTTTGCAACAAAAGTATATGTTATCGAATAATTCATCACAAACACATATACTTTTGCTAGAACAAATCACAAATTAGGTAATTATTGTTCATAGATTACACACGTGTTTCCACACACATACACACACAAACAAACGCGGACACATACACGTACACATACACATACACATACACATACACATACACATACACATACACATACACATACACATACACATACACATACACATACACATACACACACACACACACACACACACACACACACACACACACACACACACACACACACTCACACTCACACTCACACTCACACTCACACTCACACGCACACGCACACGCACACGCACACGCACACGCACACGCACACGCACACGCACACGCACACGCACACGCACACGCACACGCACACGCACACGCACACGCACACGCACACGCACACGCACACGCACACGCACACGCACACGCACACGCACACGCACACGCACACGCACACGCACACGCACACGCACACGCACACGCACACGCACACGCACACGCACACGCACACGCACACGCACACGCACACGCACACGCACACGCACACGCACACGCACACGCACACGCACACGCACACGCACACGCACACGCACACGCACACGCACACGCACACGCACACGCACACGCACACGCACACGCACACGCACACGCACACGCACACGCACACGCACACGCACACGCACACGCACACGCACACGCACACGCACACGCACACGCACACGCACACGCACACGCACACGCACACGCACACGCACACGCACACGCACACGCACACGCACACGCACACGCACACGCACACGCACACGCACACGCACACGCACACGCACACGCACACGCACACGCACACGCACACGCACACGCACACGCACACGCACACGCACACGCACACGCACACGCACACGCACACGCACACGCACACGCACACGCACACGCACACGCACACGCACACGCACACGCACACGCACACGCACACGCACACGCACACGCACACGCACACGCACACGCACACGCACACGCACACGCACACGCACACGCACACGCACACGCACACGCACACGCACACGCACACGCACACGCACACGCACACGCACACGCACACGCACACGCACACGCACACGCACACGCACACGCACACGCACACGCACACGCACACGCACACGCACACGCACACGCACACGCACACGCACACGCACACGCACACGCACACGCACACGCACACGCACACGCACACGCACACGCACACGCACACGCACACGCACACGCACACGCACACGCACACGCACACGCACACGCACACGCACACGCACACGCACACGCACACGCACACGCACACGCACACGCACACGCACACGCACACGCACACGCACACGCACACGCACACGCACACGCACACGCACACGCACACGCACACGCACACGCACACGCACACGCACACGCACACGCACACGCACACGCACACGCACACGCACACGCACAAACCCAGTTACAAGTGTTACTAGTGTGTATTAGGTTACGTCAACGGAAACTTGTGTGATATACACTAAGAAAATGGAGTACTTAAAGAACAAGCGGCAATGAGCTCATTTTTATGTTTTCTGTTGATAAATATTTGAATAAAAGTGAATTTGAAAGGCATAGCTTTGTTATTTATATAACTATATTAAACTACCATTTGCAGTGTTTTGAAAGGTATTGAAAGCAGTACAATACAATACAATACAATAAAACTTTATTGTCCCGAACCGGGAAATTCATTTAATAAATTGCGTGTGCGTGTGCGTGTGCGTGTGCGTGTGCGTGTGCGTGTGCGTGTAAATTTGCAGCGCTAATGTTTTCATACTAATCAATTCAGTTAATGTGTTAATATTAGCTAAGTAGTGCACTAAGTTAATAGACCAGCACATTCTGAATAAGACCAGCAGCGTTAATAGTATACATATTGTTATACTTATTATTTAGTGTGCATAACCACATTGATTATGTGAATAAATATATATTACATATTATGTAATAATAAATTAGTTAGTTAATAGGTGATAGTTAGCGGGTAACCTCGACAGACAGAAACTTGATTTGAAAAATGCCACAATATCCAATATATATATATATATACATATATATATATATATATATATATATATATATATATATATATATATATATATATACATGTAGTTTTTAAAAAAACTCTTTAATTGTGGTAATATAATTATAACATAGAAATTAATATTTCAAAACAAAAACAAAAGGCCATAATGTCCATGATTATGAAGATGATTACACTTAGTATGCAATGTGTATAACAACTTTAATAGTAGTCACAAATATAAATTAATAAATAATTTAATTATAATTTAATTAATTAGTCAATATTTATAATTAGCACGCCACTTTGATTCACCTACACATCTTAGTAAAATGCCATAATGTCCATATTTATGAAGATATACATACTGTCATTGTGAACTGTTTACAATCATATATACAGTGGTAATAAATGCAAAGTAACAAATCATTCAATAATAATAGCAAATTAATTTGTCAATATTTAGTCATTAGTATGCAACATTGAGAGATTGACGTGTCTGAGCTTATTGCCAGAGCAGCTACGTGAATATCTCTAATCGCAATGTTCCCGACAAGACTAAGGTCTTAATTTCATCTCTACTTTCTTGAGCGAGTAATAATAACCATGCCATTGTTCCCATTCTATGCCGTCCGCGAAGGAAGAGTGACGCCCACCAAGGTACATGCCGTTTAAATTAGAAGAGTGACAATCTGTATACCACCACGCCCCCTTGAACACTTGAGCGCAGTTCCTACTGCCCGAATCATTGTCACGGTACTTTGTGCTGAATGGAGCGCCAGAATGAGCCGTCAACGAATCACCTGCATCATAACATATTTATAAACACAAACGCATCTCAGAACATAACATGATAATTTTAGTAACTGTAAGATTTAAAAAAAAAAGATATATAACGTCTTGTAAAATTTGCGATGAGAGATGTTAAGCAGCACTTCAGACTACGACCCATGATATAGCAGCATCATGTACAAATGCATACACATAAGCCTAATGTGCACATACACGCTTACCGAACACCTAACGTCACTGCGTGATATATACATAATTGTAAGTATAACATACGGTGCAATTTACACTATCGCAGCATCGCCGTTTATATAGACATGGGCATGATATCCTTCTTGTGTGTCTTCAATTCGATTAGGCAAATCGAACAACAGAACAATCTCGTTCATCCCAATTGCCTTGACAGATAGTGTGAACCACCAGGTTTAAAATTCACCCCCGCAAGGTGGGTTTCGTGTCGTTTCTCGTGAAACAGAATAGCAAACTTCTTGGAATGGACTGGAGATCCGCTGAAATAACCACTCAAAAAAACCAATGACGTAACCATAGGGGGGCCAGGGGGCAATGGCCCTCCCAATTCCGGAAACATATTAGGATGGTGGGGAATGGAGGATCAATAACTGCCTGCCTCATTCGTAAGGTCACACAGTACAGTGGACCTAAGGATGCCTGTGTAAGAATTGCCTTCCCATTTCTACTTTTTCGCAAAACAATTTAATAAAAAAAACAAATTATGATTAAGGTAGGAATTATCCTCTTTTTGTCGCTAGCTGCAGGGTAAAAGTTGACAGAGCAATGTAAATGTAATATTCTCATGGTGCATGATGGCTAACGGCTACTAAGGATTCAATATAATAGTTGTAATGTTACTAGATTTCGGTCAAATTGTTATATGTTACTTTTAATGTAACCCCATCGCAATGTCGTAGTTCTTCGCCAGCATTTCCCCTTCATATTCCGAGCACCTGCTCTCTTTGCCAATTGATCATCTCCCATTTTTTTCACATGACCAGCCTATGTACTCCTCATCAATTTCTTCTTAGAACATTCCTTCACTTCAACCTCCACCCTCATTTCATCTATTTTCTCTTATCAGCTCTCTTAACTCCCACAATGATTCTTACCAGGTTGTTTGTCGCAAACCTAGACCTTCTCCTTTTGTTTCTATGTTAGCGCCATCGTCGTTAGTACATTCAAGTATGCCGGAGTTACACAAGAGCTGATCACATTACCTTTACGCTTACGTGATATATGCGTCTATCTATATCCCATCACTCTAATCGTTTGCCCCGGCTGTAATCCTCATTGAAACCAAAGCAGTTCATTTAGTGGATTTTGCACTAGGAAAATGCCACTTCCTATCATGAATTTATAAATTGTAGTACGTAACGTTACATGCTGTGACGTTACTTGCTGAACGCCAACGCCAAATAATCTATGTTAAGATAGGGTTGTTTAATTATTGTTTCATCAGAGTAAGTGACTACATGTTGATATCTGTCATGGACATTATCAGTAGGTTTGGTAGAGTAGATGAATGTAGTAGCCGGCTATTGGTTGATACTATGTAGGGACTTTGGGTTAGTGCCTCTTTAATAACGTGTCGTTTCCTTTTTACTTTCTAACTTTGACGCCTTCTGTGAATGGCTTAATTTGTTGCGCCGCCAGCTACATTGGCCACTGAACTTGGTTGTCATCTCAATATTAATTTTAAGCGAATTGGGTTTGAATTACATACATAGTTTACTTGGTTGTCTTATGGCCACCTCCAATGCAAAATCATGGCTACGCCAATGCAATAAACGTTTATGCATTTATGTGTATTATTCCGGCAGCACGCCGCGGTTTTGGTTTGTCGGTATGTTTGTTTGCAAACTGAAATTGCGGGTGTGTCTCTTGTCTTGTATTAAGATATTCGAATTGTACATCACGATATGATGAATATGTGTACATAGGCCTAATAGTCACCAGCTTGTTCTATGTTGTTTTTAATTACCTAGTTTGTTTAGTGTGAAACAAGCCTACCTCTTGGTTACGAGTAAAACAGTTTCCTTGTATGTGTAGCTTTGACATGACAACCAATCATGCCTTAGAAAGCTTGAGACTGTGCATTTTACCTGCCGTTCCGCTGTATGCCCCCAGTGAAAGTGTGTACTTGTTTATTTCTGAAGCAACAGCGAAGTTGGAGTAAATTGCGTATCTATGTTCGTTCTCGAAATCTTCCATGTCTATTCGAAGAACGTATCGTTTTTGCGATGTGATGTCATTGAGGTAATCGTTACCTGAAAAAAAATATATATGTTAACATTACAACCTATGCCAAGAGTACAACCTCGGTAACACGAGTGATTAAAAGTAACGATCGATCTCCCATATAGTACAATTAACTACACTTACGCACTAGAACAGCACGTCACCATTGTAGCACTAAAATATAAGTGGTACCCTCACACGTAAATTATGTGACATTTTCAGTTGAAACTCATGATTTGACAGTATGAATAAAGTGGCAATTTCAACATTTTATTATGAAATGCATAGTTAAAAATAATACGAATTTAACATTAGTTTTCTCTGTAGTTTTATCATATGTTATTTAAATAATACTCACAAATATGTTTAAGTATGCGTTTTCTCTCATGGTATGCCTCATTTCGAAAATATATGACCACAGATAACATTGCTATTAACAAGTATCTTGAGTTAGCAGCTAGTGCTTTGCATTAAATTAGCGCTATCTCGTTTACCCACCGAGCCAGAATTCGCCTTCCACGTCGCCGAATCCTTCCTTGTAGCTGGCCCAGTCGCGGTAGAAATCGACGGAACCGTCTTGTCTTCTCTGGAACACCTACACGACACCGACACGTGAAATGAACACGAACACGTGGCAGAGAGCATCCGCGGGTGAAAACGAACATATGTATGTTACAATAAACACCTATAGGTGACAACGAACACTTACACATGACAACGCGACAATAATGCGTAATGCGCATGCGCATGCACATGCACATGCACATGCACATGCACATGCACATGCACATGCACATGCACATGCACATGCACATGCACATGCACATGCACATGCACATGCACATGCACATGCACATGCACATGCACATGCACATGCACATGCACATGCACATGCACATGCACATGCACATGCACATGCACATGCACATGCACATGCACATGCACATGCACATGCACATGCACATGCACATGCACATGCACATGCACATGCACATGCACATGCACATGCACATGCACATGCACATGCACATGCACATGCACATGCACATGCACATGCACATGCACATGCACATGCACATGCACATGCACATGCACATGCACATGCACATGCACATGCACATGCACATGCACATGCACATGCACATGCACATGCACATGCACATGCACATGCACATGCACATGCACATGCACATGCACATGCACATGCACATGCACATGCACATGCACATGCACATGCACATGCACATGCACATGCACATGCACATGCACATGCACATGCACATGCACATGCACATGCACATGCACATGCACATGCACATGCACATGCACATGCACATGCACATGCACATGCGCATGCGCATGCGTATCCCTGTGCTTGTGCGTATGCATATGTACGTATGCATGTATGTATGAGTGCAACTGTGTGTATGTTTGTGTTTGTGTAAGTTTGTTGATGTGAATATGTGTATATGTGAGTATGTATGTATGTGCGTTTATATGAGTGTTTGGGTTTGTGATGTACGTACCATCCATCCACCGTTATCTGAATCCATATCACAGTAGACACGGACAAACTTCCTCGCCTTGGACACGTAGACGTCGTACACGCCACTCACGTTGTTGCCGTCCCTCAGTAGATCGTAGCAATCGCGGGCAGCAAACCACCGCTTCGACACTGAATAAAATACACGTATCTTTCCGCTGCCAATGGTTTAATAAACAAGTAAACAACACAAACGCACTGCAAAAAACCTGGAATTTACTAGCTGTTCTGTTCGCAGGGCAGCAGCCATGTGTAAATACATTGCATTCATATATTGCAGACACGGTAATTTGGTTTACCCTGTCTTTCGATTTAAATTTTTGTCTTTGTAATTTTGTTCTGAGAGCAGTATATATGCAATACATATACATATGTCCGGTCGGGCTACCCATGAGCGAAAGGGATCGCAAGCGACACCGACGGGTGTGTGGACGTGTTTTTTGGAAAACACGCACACACGTTGTTTCTGCTCAATATCACTGTGTAGCAGAAATACAGTCATACAAAGTTCAGACCATAATTTTTATAAAAACAAGACAAAACAATACAGAAAATATACAAATTTAAAGGTGATAATTTTTTTACAGACCATTGATATTTTACCGGTTAAATGCATACATACATACATACATACATACATACATACATACATACATACATACATACATACATACATACATACATACATACATACATACATACATACATACATACATACATACATACATACGGGGACAGACAGTCGTACAGGTAGCAGGCAACCATGCAGATCACAAACATCTGTACTGCCGACGAACAACTAACTAATTTACCGATATATGCATTTACAACATCACTTGTGTACCATACCGACCATAGAAACAATACAGACGACAATCAACTACACAGTCGACATACACACAACTTTACATTGATGTTAATATGTGTTTGTGTGTTAGAGTTATGCTAACCTGTGTATTTGACAATAATTTTTGTGGTCACAGATATACGAAAAGATATATTCTGTTCCATAAAACCACTTACAAGCACGCCTGGTTCGTACAACATTCTCTGTACATGTGTGTGTGTGTGTGTGTGTGTGTGTGTGTGTGTGTGTGTGTGTGTGTGTGTGTGTATGTGTGTATGTGTGTATGTGTGTATGTGTGTGTATGCTTGTGTATGTCTTTAATATATCTATATGAGTTTTGCACGAAAACACATGTGACTAAACACATTCAAACGTACACACCACGTAGTTGGTGCTACAATTTTTCCGCGGACTTGACAATACAGTTGTAAGAACCAAACACACACCCACATATGCACACATACGCACACACACACACACACACACACACACACACACACACACACACACACACACACACACACACACACACACACACACACACACGCACACGCACGCACACTCGCATGTGAACATACCAAACAGCCGGTCGGGCGGGCGGAGTTTCGTACCCGCCGCCAGAGGGAGCCAGCTGCAAGCGGCGATATCAAAAACACAGCGTCAGCGCTGAGGGCTGAGACCCGCAGGTCTATTTTTACCTCCTCTTTTGTTCCGTGACCCATGTACTATAATGGCAATACAGTAAGCACTGCCAGTGGCAACAACATAGACAAAGTTGGATGTTTTCCCGATAAGCAGTGATAGACAATGTACCCAAATTCTACCAGCAAAAACGCGCCGGCAAAAATAATAATTATTAAATTACAAGTTACTTGTTTATTTTTTATTTACAATAGCAGGAGAAGTAAGCAAACTGTACATACACTCTACTTGTTTCCCCAATATACTCTGTTGGTGTTCCGACGACTCCCTAAGTTGTTGCAGCTCTTCTCTCGCGTCCCTTATAAGTTGTTGTTGCCTATCATTCGAGTCATGTAGCTGACGCTGTAGCTGTTCCACGGTGTCCTGGAGACGAGACACCATCGCCGTCAACACACTCACGTCGTTGTCGCCGTCGCCGTCGTCGTGGCAGTGGCCGGTGGTGCACTGGCACACGACAGGTGCTGGGTGGACGACCCAAGCGATAACAACCACCGCGAGCAGCGAGACTGGACACACAGACGTACACATTGCTGGGGAGTTACGACTGACTGTGTCCTCGCCGTAAAACAGTTGTGTGTAAAATGTCACCACCCACTCTACGCGTCGGGGGATTTCACAATGAACTTCCTGATCGGGTGCCCGATAACTACACCCCTTGTATCAACAACATGTCACAAGCCATTAGCGAGTATTTCTTTGGTGTAGCGTACGCGTACTGCAGGTGAATAAGAATGAGGTTTTCGTTGAATATTCACAACAAATATATACGAGTGTTTGAAACGACACTGAATCTGTCTGTGCAAGCAACCTTATATATTACCGGTACAGTAGGTATGTGCCAACATTTTACTTGGGATTTGTGTGTACTTGTGTGATCGCTTTTATTGCCGACGTTTTAAGTAGGGCCTATTATATTAAAAATACTACAAATATAAGGAAATAATTGTGCATGTTGCACCATTCTGGTATAAATCCATCCGTTTCAATAAACGCACAGTTTTGGAAATGGTTTTACATATTCAGAAACACAGCATTGGTTATGGATCAATAGTAATCAGTGGTTCCAGTTGACTTAGCATATGGAGCATGTTTACTTCGGCCGTGTCGTTTGCGAGACCACTGGTGCGATGACCTGCATTGGGCAGTGAGCGCGGTGTTGACCTTTTATTCTATTTTATTTGTCGGTCCATTTGATGTAGTTCTACTAATTTGGGACTGTCACACGTAATTTGTTGCCAGTTGTGAATTATATTCTTAGCATTTGTTTTATTGCCACTCACTCAAGCGGGCAGGCGAGCAAGTACACACAGCCGCACATACGCAATCACATACGCACGCACTCACGCACTCACGCACTCGTTAATATGTTCACATGGTATCGTATATAAATGCTTACATCACGAGCCCGAACAACACATTAAATTGGTAGCCCTAATGACAAAACACGTATGTCAATCCCGTACACAGTGATGCCAAATACTTAGCAATGGAAGTTGCCTTCTTTGAGATGGATTGCTGTTGAAAATTCCATGTGTACGTCTACTTGCGTTGCTTATGGTAACAAACAGTATACAAGCAAATGGACCGGGAATTGGCGTTTTCAGCAAATTGTGTGAATTTGCCCCTTCAACTGTTTTGATCATATTGGCTTAATTTCTGCAGGATGTGTAGTGTGTTTGGGCGCCATTTGTGATCGTGGTGAATGCGGTGGATGCTACTTTCTGACACACTCAGAGGATTTCCACCGACACAAATTTGTTGGAACTTCTTTTAAAATGAACACGTGTGCCCGTATCAACATAGCGTGAGCTGCGTTCGGTGATTTGTGACATATTTGTGTGTACATGCACTCGGTAGTCAAGCTGATAAAGGGTAACAACAAACGAATTAATTAACCGA
>OZ024864.1:8222058-8287058 GCA_964017155.1 Oasisia sp. SBJ-2009 | reverse complement strand
GGAGCCGCGTATATAAGCAGCTGAGGAACTGAACATTATGTCGACAAACAGCGAGAAGTCAAACGCCGTGCAAAGGTCGTGCGTTCTTGAAGACATTACACCAACTTCTTCCAATCTTTCACAGGTCGTAGACAGAATGCAGAAGTTGTGCCGGTGTCTTCTGTTGGCCGTTGCCTTCGTGGCGTTGGCCGACGGACACTCGTTGACAGAAGCCCATCGCCATCGCAGGGCCGGCGTTCCGTTGACTACTGAACAGAAGAACATTCTGGTCGACAAACATAATGACTTGCGTCGTCTGGCCGGTGCATCGGACATGGAGAAGATGGTAAGTATAACACAATTGATAATTAGTAGAATCCACGTTATGTTGATATCGCCAAACGTCAATATTTTTTTACAGGTACGACATCAATATGTATCATTGCACACTAGCATACAGTACTTGGCTCCATTTATTTTTACTTGAACTTTTAAAGAGGATGTGTGTGACAGATCATACCGTCCGATATTTGGAAGACTTATTATGTGACTATGTGACTTACCATTATAATATTTCCATTTTTATTCTAATCACTTCCCAAACTTTATATAAACCGAAAGTTTCCAATTGTAATTACGCGTCGAAATCGTCGGGGGTTTGAGTGTGTGTCCCCAGTATGTGTGCAGGCACCAATATCTATGGAAAGAGTGTGCATTTTGAAGTATAACGTTTCTATCGAGATGAATTGGAGATAACGTTATACACTAATACTTGGGGAACACGTTACTTTTTTATTGCAAGTCGCCCTCAAGTTTATTTTGAGCGTCACCAAACCAATCTTTACCAGACCATCCAAGGTATTTCAATGAAGTGATCTGAGACAGGGTATTATCGGAGGCTGAGATGGGCTGATGTGCTGATCGAAGTCCGATGAAACATTTTCTTGCAGTATCCCAACCGCCTGTCGGACAGCCCGGGTGTGTGGTGCGGAATAAAATGCAAATACTTTATTATATATCACTGGGGGAAAACGTCAAAACCCTGCTATTGTCAAACAGCAGAGTGACAAACCCCTTTGCAATTCCCCAATATAATTTTAATCTCGACGTCGAAACACTCGATTCGCACTTTCACTTCAAAAAGTAAACAAAGCCTTCGTATTCTCAATATCTAAACCAACTGTGTTATCTAAGATATATATGTTCCTGTATTTCAAATATGTTTGTATATTTTTGCAACACCCTGCGACCGTTGATGACGTCACCGAAGGAAATGTTGTATATGCAATTATAGATACTCGTATTATCTTCACGGTGATATCATAACAAATTAAATGCCAACAATGCAATGTTATGAACATATCTGGCAGATACTATTGCCCCGTGTAAACATATGTGAACAGTCATAAGGATCAGATACTGCGCTAATATAAGTATATACCTGTTTGAACAATTTAATTCGTTCCCGTATACAGTTAATCAGCCATGTTTCTTCCCTGGCCGTACGTGTCTGGGGGAGTATGTGTGTACCTGTCCTCGAATAGCGAAAGTGCTGAACAGGAAATCTTCTTTTATTGTAAAATTTAACTTAACACGATAATTGTAAACAGAATGTTTGATTTTAAATGACATATTAAGCTAATAAATAAATAATCATTATATCTATATTGTATATATATATATATATATATATATATATATATATATATATATATATATATATATATATATATTATAATGTTTATTTATTTACTAGCTTAATATAGTCATTTTAAAATTAATAATTATTTATAATTTTAAAGAACATATTAGGAATTAGGAATGATAATATTTATTTATTAACTAAACATTATTATTTTCAAGAGAACATGTATTTAAAGACGTTTTGTTTTAGGAATTATTTATTTATTTATTAACTTAATATGACTATTTCAAGAGATAACTTATCAAAGGTGAACCATTAAAACACCTTTCTGTGACTTTTCCTCAAATGCATAGACCGTTCATTCATCACAGGTTACTTTTCTAACATGCAGCAACAATGTGCAGATCATCGACGTCCGAGAGGAAATAGGTTAAGTTACAATACTCGAAATCGTATATTGCAAGTACTTCTAACACATGTCGTATGTTACACAGAGATGGAAGGATCAGCTGGCTAGCCAGGCGGCATCCTGGGCTGGCCGGAGTGTATATGAATACGGACAACCATCCATTGCCATGAATGCAGCTGGCCAGAATCTGTTCGGACAATCACAACTTGACCTGTCCTCTGCCACGCAACTTTGGTACGATGAGGTGAAAGATTACAACTATGACTCTAATAGGTGCAGCAACGGGGCAACGTGCGGTAACTATACACAGGTAGGTAGCCTAACGTTGTCGTGAAGTCACTTTTACAGACACGCCAACTGGCGTGTTTGAGTGGTCACTGTAAACATGACGTATCTATTCGTAATGACCAGACAGGTACATCAAGTGACGTTCCTATTCATAATGACCAGACATGTATACCAAGTGACGTTCTTATTCATAACGATACATATATAAGAAAAATCAAGTAACGTTCATATGTGGTCACTGTAAACAGCTATGTTATGTAAAATGTAAGTGTGGTCATCATTATAAAAACGTACGGCTTATTACGTTATGTAACTATTGTATTGTTATAAACTCATTACATTTCCATATTAGCGATTAGTCGCAGGTAGGTCCATAATAATGGATAATGTTGCAGATGTCCACGCTAATAGCAGGTTGCATTGCACGGCGTAAGTAAAATTGAGTAAAATTTTGAATGTTTTCAGATGATGGAGTCAGCGAATTTGCATATGGTGTTAGTGTGACTTTAACATAGAATGTTTTCATGTTGTATCAGCGGACTTTGACGTGGCAAGGTTGCATGTGCCGTCACCGTGACTTTGACGCATGTGGTGTCGCTGTGATTTTGACGTCGAAAGGTTGCATATGGTGTCGGTTTTCCTTTGACGTTGAATGGTTGCATGTGATGTCGCTGTAACTTTGACGTTGAATGGTTGCATGTGGTAGCGACACGAATTTGACGTTGAATGGTTGTATGTGATGTCGCTGTGATTGTGAAACGTTGACTGTTGACAGGTTGTGTGGGCCGAGTCGCTATAGTTGGGGTGTGCGGTGGCCCGCTGCGCTCCATTGAGAAACTTTATTTCAACCAGTCCTGTTGATTACCTCGTGTGTTACTACAGTCCCGCGTAAGTATGCTGTATGACAAATAATTTAAATTTGTCGATGTACGTGTTTGTGTACGTTATTTGTTGTGGTCATAGTTAATAATTTCCAGTGTTCGAATATTTCTTCAACACAGTACAATGGGAAAATGTTAATAGTTACCAGTCATTGAAAACCACTTCGGTACTATTATGGTCATTAGGTATCAACGCGGACACGATACATGTGTAGAGTAGTATACTGGTACAGCTAAAACGATACAACACCAATTTTTTTACATTACATTTTAAATGTAAAAGTACATACATACAGTAGGAGCAATTTAGTATAAAATCGTAAGTAAATAATCATGAGTAATTATAGTAAAATGATGTATCATTAACAAGAAAACAAATGTGCAATTGCTGGCCGGTTTGTTCGATTGTTTACTTGTGTGTTTATTGCAGCGGCAAAAATGGACACCATCCGTACAAGAAGGGGGCCGTCTGCTCGGCCTGTCGCTCGGGCCACGGCTGGTGTGAAGATGGATTGTGTAGAAGAGGTAACAGTTTCTCACTTCAACGCGACACGTCACTTTCCATTTCTCCGTGATAAGAACAGTCACAGCAATATGCGGGTTACTTCATTATAACCTCAATGTTTGAGGCTTTGTGTGGCACACTACGTCTACTAGACAATACTTTGGTAAATTTATTTTAGAACGTCATTACATTTCAGATACTAGCTCTACCTGCGTAATTCATATACACACAGACACGCATACATGAGCGTGGCGACGTCCATCCCATTCTGGTGGCAGTCTGTACCGCAAGTCCATTCTGTAGGCTGTCTCTGGGAGACTAGAGGCTTGGCACTCCTTTTGTCGAGCTCTCCTGTCTTCAGCTGGTAGGTTCCGCGGTTGTCTTCGTTTGCCCTGAGCTGGTTTTGTAGAACATCCTCCAGCTGATGCCATCATCAGCTCCTCCCAGGACTGTAGTGCTATGTATGAAGTCATCATGTCTCCCTTCATATATCCTTGCGAGACCGCTGGTTGATGTACTGCACATTGTCAACATGTCTCCCTTCAGATATCCATGTAGGAGCTGTGACAGGCTAACCGATCTATGGCCAGAAGAGAGTGATTTCGCTGTAGAGATTGTCTTTGGGGATGCAGTCGTCTAGCATTCTTCGTACATGTTAACCTGGCCATATTTCATAGTTAACATATACTAAAGCGATGATGCGAAAATCAAATATGTTTTTCTAACGAATTTTTCTAAATTATCTTCCAGATTGCAAAGTTGGCGACACAAATTGCGGTACGTATGTACATTTGTGAACGGTAAGAATATTCATCCAAAGTAGTTAACTGTCGGATACCATGTCATATAAATGACATGACGTAAAGGTAGAAACAAACGTAATGCATCTATTGGTTCATTATTTCAACACCGCAAACAAATCTTATTTAAACAGATGTATGCAGTTGCAAAGAATCACATATATACATTACCCATATGGTAATATATAGAACATATCCGTGTAAGTCACATTCAAAAAGACACTTTATTGAATTTGATAACATGTATTGCAGTTTAATATATATATATATATATATATATATATATATATATATATATATCCCATTCGCGCCTGTGAAACTGTGGGCGTGCAGTGCAGTGACAGTATATCCGTGGGATTGTAAATGTATATAGTTGCTCTGCCGAAGTGCTTACCGTTTAAACCAAACATTGTATTTGTAACGACCATTTTAAACACATAGGAATGCTTTTAGTTGCCTTTATTGAGCTAGTTTGTTCACAGGCACCTGAACAAACCTACCAACTAAGTAGAATTGATTAATACTTTCTGCTACTGATTGCAATTAACAGAAAAATTCACTTGTTTCACGTGGCTTTTTCGATGTATCCATGTGTGGAGTCTCGCATTATGGAATTGTTCGTTTGATCTGTCTTTCAGAGTGTGACCTGAAATGTGCCAATGACGGCGTTCTCAACGAGAACACGTGTTCATGCACTTGTAAAAACGGATGGATGGGCACCGACTGCACTCGTAAATATTTAAAAATGCTTTTCTACAAACTAATATCAGCGTATCACTGACGTTACTATTATTTACGTGAGCCACTGGTGAAAGAATCTCATTGTCGGAACCATTGCTCGGTCACTCGCAGTATAAGATACCGTTGTTATTAAAGAAGAACAATATTAGCCTAACTAATAACACAATGTTGCTTTGTGAAACGATTTGCTTAATAGAATTACAGTCGAAATATAAAAAAATGGAATGTTGCCAACAAACGTTTCTTTATGTCAGTAAATTGTTTTGCAGGCAAGTTGATTTGTGATAAGTAAACTATATTCAGTTCACGAGTAGTGGCGTTTTGCATATTTGCGTTACGTCACTTCGTCATTATGTTTATACCGGAATATGCTTAGTTGTTTTTATTTGCCGTGCTTAGCCAATTACCATCGACTCTTTAAAATACTAGATTTATTTAGTGAGATCAGACGTTGACGTTTGGTCAAAATGTATAATACTGTCATGGTCCGTAATCAGTGTCTCCACCTGGCGATTAATGGTTATGCCGGTAGTGTTAATTAGCAGTCACAATAGGTGGCACTGCAGTTGGTTGAGTGGGATTTGGGAGTTGCGTGGGAGGAAGGCGCGGGACTCGAGACTTGCGACCAACGATCGAAGTCGAGATGTGATGAATTATCTTGAAAGATTGTGAGTAACTGTTTTATTGTCACGTGTTGACACTCGCTTAGTCAGGATGATGTTGTGGAGCTAGCGATCAGGGACAATTTATAATAGGAACTTGCCAATAATTATAAACTTGTATCAGTTGCAAATTGGTTTTCCCTCGTGGTGGTGAAATTTAATGGTTTAATTATCCTGTATTCTCGGTTATTCATAGGAATAATATGTCGTCGTTTGTATGTATCCTATGGTATAAGCTAATAGCGTCACAGTAGCACTGTTGTGGTGTCGATTATTGAAGATATTTCAGAAAGTAAGAAGTTTGTTGAATATTGTCCTTTGCGTAATAACCCTAATTCTCGTACCAGGATACTCGCTAGAGGGCGGCATTGAGCCAACGAGTGAAAGCAGAAGTAGTCACCCAGATGGTCGCTGGAGGTTAGCACTGACGTCAGGCTGTGGACAGGTACAACATAAGTGATGGAGTTTGGTATTTCTGTACAGCTCACTGTATTATAGTTGCCAAATGTGTGAGCATGTATTTGTCTTGGTTTATGAATATTAGCATAGACATGTCACGACATTACCACATCGGATGGGTTCAGTTGTTATAATATAATTTTAGTTACCTATAATAGTTGCCAGTACTAACTGGGTACATTGTACATGTCTTGGATTCTGTTGGTTGTATTGCGCTATTGGACAGTGTTTTAACTTACGGTTCATGTACTTAATTTTAATGTATATTGACATCAGTTTTGAGATGTTTACTTTGATTGATGGTAAAGGTGTAGTATTGTGTATGTGTGTATATTTATATATGTGGTAACACCTGTGTTATTGTTACAGGGTCTTGTTTTGTTCTTCATGTACAATAAAGATTGTTGACGGTTACCGCCCGCTCCGGTCCATGACATCTGCCCCAGTTTTGTCTGAATCCGTCCACGGATTACACCAATACCAAACACTTGTGACCCAAAGGCCTCACAATAGACACAGTCAGAATAAAAAACAGTAGTACCCACGACTACACTCACTGGTTGGTGCGGGCAACCCCCGTCTCCACCTGGAGCAAACACCATTATACTTTCATAGCATAAATATAAAGAACATAAGGTCTAAACCAAAATTAACAACATAGCAAAATTAAACATGCTAAATGACGTGGGCGACCCAGTCTCCACATGGAGCAAACATCATAAACATTTCACACTACCTGTGACACCCATTGCAACAACTATTATTGTGTCAATTTACCTTAGCCTGGCACATATGCCTTACAAGCAACACATTGCAGTTGATGGTAGAGGAAACCCAGGTCCCGCTAGTGCAGGGAACTACCAGTGAATTGTTACATTACAAGATAGTGGCAAACGCCATGTCCCGCTCATGCAGGCAACTATCTTCTAAGAGACTTTCAAAACGATAACTATAAGACAGTGGCAAGCGCCATGTCCCGCTCGTGCAGGCAACTATCTTCTAAGAGACTTTCAAAACGATAACTATAAGATAGTGGCAAGCGCCATGTCCCGCTCGTGCAGGCAACTATCTACCAACTGGACACTACAGACGACAGCTGAATAGATAGTGGCAAGCGCCATGTCCCGCTCGTGCAGGCAACTATCTACCAACTGGACACTACAGACGACAGCTGAATAGATAGTGGCAAGCGCCATGTCCCGCTCGTGCAGGCAACTATCTACCAACTGGACACTACAGACGACATCTGAATAGATAGTGGCAAGCGCCATGTCCCGCTCGTGCAGGCAACTATCTACCAACTGGACACTACAGACGACAGCTGAATAGATAGTGGCAAGCGCCATGTCCCGCTCGTGCAGGCAACTATCTACCAACTGGACACTACAGACGACAGCTGAATAGATAGTGGCAAGCGCCATGTCCCGCTCGTGCAGGCAACTATCTACCAACTGGACACTACAGACGACAGCTGAATAGATAGTGGCAAGCGCCATGTCCCGCTCGTGCAGGCAACTATCTACCAACTGGACACTACAGACGACAGCTGAATAGATAGTGGCAAGCGCCATGTCCCGCTCGTGCAGGCAACTATCTACCAACTGGACACTACAGACGACAGCTGAATAGATAGTGGCAAGCGCCATGTCCCGCTCGTGCAGGCAACTATCCACCAACTGGACACTACAGACGACAGCTGAATAGATAGTGGCAAGCGCCATGTCCCGCTCGTGCAGGCAACTATCCACCAACTGGACACTACAGACGACAGCTGAATAGATAGTGGCAAGCGCCATGTCCCGCTCGTGCAGGCAACTATCCACCAACTGGACACTACAGACGACAGCTGAATAGATAGTGGCAAGCGCCATGTCCCGCTCGTGCAGGCAACTATCCACCAACAAGAGACCTCAAAATGACAAACGATAAGATAGTGGCGAACGCCATGTCCTGCTTATTCCGGCAACTATCTTCTAACACTGTGTTTAGGAGATATATACAGATTACAGACCTGGCAAGTTCTACAGACATGCAGAGGTGTGCCACTTCCTGCACCAACGATAAACGTTGGCCTTTCTTCCAAACAAATGATATGGTTGTCTCCATGCAGCCAGCCAATTCCGATGTTTTCTGCTCACCTCTGCCTCGCCCCTCTCACATTCCAGCCTCTCCACCTGGCTTTGGAAGAGCTTCGCATCCACTTGAGTGGTCTCACAGAGACAAACTGTGGCATCCCTCTTGCTGCAGACGGCGGACAGATTGCTCTGCAGCTCTGCCACCTGTTTGCAGAACTGGCTTTTCTGCTCACCAAGCTCCTCACGCATTTCTTTGAGCTGCTCCACCAGGGCTCCATACGCAACCTGATTGCCTTTCAACTGGCTAAGCAGTTGAGAATTCTTACTGCTGGCCACCATCACATCAGCCCGGGCAGATTCCACATTGCCTCTCAATGCTGAGATTTCACCATTGGCTTTCTCCAGCCTCTCTGCAAAACCCCTTTTCTCCCTTGCTTCCCTGTGCAGTTCCTCCCCCTGCCTCCTCATCTGCTCCTGGTCAGCCTTTAGGGTCACTACCTGCTGGCGGAGTTGTACCTCCAAGGTCTCTGCCTCCAACAACCTCCCTTCCAACTCTACAATCCTCCCTTCTGCTATACCCAACCTCTCTGTCACTCCCTTAGATAAAACTCCATCTATCTGATCACTAGCCAGACATGTCACTTGAGCACTGCTCTGCTCAGGCCCTCTGCTCCTCACACTTACACACTTCTTCTGCGGGCAATCGCGGACAAAGTGGCCCTCCTGCTTACCATGGAAACAGGAGCTACCCCTGCGACTAAGTGGCACGGATGGAGTCCTCCTGTTGGGACATTCTCTCACGAAATGACCATGTTCCCTACAATAGAAACATGAGCCGTCTCGGGGGTTGGGCCTGGTCGAGCTTGCTGGCCTAGCCTGCACTGCTAACTGAGGTTGGCCGGCCAGACTGGGCAACTGGTCTATTACCACCTGCATTTGCCCAGCTGCCTGGCACTGTTGTGATGCCAGCTCCACCACTTGCTTTTGCAGCTCTTGCTGCATCTGCGCTACCTCTAGAAGCATAGAATTGACCGGAGACAAATCTCCCCCTTGCAGGGCACCAGGTTGTTCTTCATTATCAAACAGATACAGGGCCTCATTCCGCATGTGGTGAAAGGGCGAGTCTGCAGAATGAAAAGCAATCCGCCTCAGCTCTCGACGAACAGACTGCTCCTGAACGCCCTCAATAAACTGATACTTCAAAGCAGTGTCTCGCAGTAGGGCCAGTGCATGACCCTCTACATCAGTGGCCGCTGCCTTCTCCATTCGATTGCGCAATCCCATGAGCACTCTGCTGTATTCAGCCAGAGTCTCTCCAGGCAACTGCACTCGAGCACAGAACTCTGCACTCAATAAATGCACTGTTTCGTGTGGTGCAAAATGCAATTTCAGCAGTGCAACCAAAGCACCATAATCATTTCGCACCGCATCAGGGTGGCACAACACTTCCTCCCGTGCGCACCCTCCTAGGTGGTCAAACATTACCACTGCCTTATCAACATCACTCACCTCTGCCTGACGTACATACATATCAAACTGGTCCAACCACTCAACCAGAGTTGGATCACCAGCAGTCATAGGATGGCCCATAAATTTGGCCAGCTTAATTGTTGGTGCAAGCGGGGCCCTGAACTGGTGAATGACACCAGCCAATGTTGCTGCTAAAGCTGCGTTTGACCGTGCAATTAAAGCGGCAATTTGTTCATCAGTCATGTTGATGGAAAGAAGTGACAAGTTAATTAAAAGATCAACCAAATTTCAGAGATTGGTGTCAACTCACTGAGAGGTGTGACTGAACAGACACAACAAACATCAGGATATCAAATCACGGACTAACATAACAACGTAAACCATTACAACATAAACCCTCTAACCAAATGTGGTTACAATAACAACATTACTTAGATGACAGACATCTAACTCATAATCATTGACCAACTGACATACGCCCACTGTATACAGCTGCAACTTTGATTAGTGCGGATGATAACATATGATATACAACCTGTACTGTATAACTGCAGCACCTGTACCACTACACATTAAACATATCCAACTGATTACAACATAGCTCACCATGAACTATACGCGACTGTGCGACAGGGTCTTTTTCTTTCAAAGTTGTTGCTGGGCGATCCCACTTCTGACACCAGTTGTCAAGGATGGACGCGGAGCGGGCGGTAACCGTCAACAATCTTTATTGTACATGAAGAACAAAACAAGACCCTGTAACAATAACACAGGTGTTACCACATATATAAATATACACACATACACAATACTACACCTTTACCATCAATCAAAGTAAACATCTCAAAACTGATGTCAATATACATTAAAATTAAGTACATGAACCGTAAGTTAAAACACTGTCCAATAGCGCAATACAACCAACATAATCCAAGACATGTACAATGTACCCAGTTAGTACTGGCAACTATTATAGGTAACTAAAATTATATTATAACAACTGAACCCATCCGATGTGGTAATGTCGTGACATGTCTATGCTAATATTCATAAACCAAGGCAAATACATGCTCACACATTTGGCAACTATAATACAGTGAGCTGTATAGAAATACCAAACTCCATCACTTATGTTGTACCTGTCCACAGCCTGACGTCAGTGCTAACCTCCAGCGACCATCTGGGTGACTACTTCTGCTTTCACTCGTTGGCTCAATGCCGCCCTCTAGCGAGTATCCTGGTACGAGAATTAGGGTTATTACGCAAAGGACAATATTCAACAAACTTCTTACTTTCTGAAATATCTTCAATAATCGACACCACAACAGTGCTACTGTGACGCTATTAGCTTATACCATAGGATACATACAAACGACGACATATTATTCCTATGAATAACCGAGAATACAGGATAATTAAACCATTAAATTTCACCACCACGAGGGAAAACCAATTTGCAACTGATACAAGTTTATAATTATTGGCAAGTTCCTATTATAAATTGTCCCTGATCGCTAGCTCCACACCATCATCCTGACTAAGCGAGTGTCAACACGTGACAATAAAACAGTTACTCACAATCTTTCAAGATAATTCATCACATCTCGACTTCGATCGTTGGTCGCAAGTCTCGAGTCCCGCGCCTTCCTCCCACGCAACTCCCAAATCCCACTCAACCAACTGCAGTGCCACCTATTGTGACTGCTAATTAACACTACCGGCATAACCATTAATCGCCAGGTGGAGACACTGATTACGGTCCATGACAATACAATTATTACCGATCACTAATATGTCTTAGTAATTAAACGGAATTCTACGGAAATACTTTGTAGAATTGATTCTCATGCACGATTAGTGACAATAGAGAAATAATAGAGAACACCACTGCCAGTGTTCACTCACCGTAGTTGTACTGAATCAACGCAGAAAAATTACTATTTACTCACCAGGAACATTTGTCACTGTAGCCTAAGCTAGATTGAACTGCTGCTGCTTGCCCGGCATAAACAACTCAACAACTAAATAAGTAAAATAAATAAGACCACATCTATTAATGTTTACGTAATTGTGTAATATTGCTATGCACGTTTTGCAGGTGAATGCAAAAATTACGACAAACAATGTCGTAACAGGTGGCCAAAACGTATGTGCAACGAAGCCCTAACTCCCTGGTTTCGAAATAACTGCCCTCTCAAGTGTGGCGTATGTGGTAAGTGACGATTCCACGGAACTATTGATAAGTGATTATGTGTGTGTATGTGTGTGCGTGTGTGAGCGTGCGCGTGCGCGCGCGTGCGCGGGCGCGGGCGTGTTTGCGTTCGTTCGTGTGTGTGCGTGCGTGTGCATACGCGTGTGCGAATGCTAGTGTGTGTGCATGTGTGTGTGTGTCGTTGTGTGTGAGCGTGCTCGCGCATGCATGGGTCATAAAGAGCAATTCTGCGAGACCCGTCAAAAGTCTACGTACCCATATCGACTGTCTTACAGAATCGTTCGCTTCTTCTGTCTTTCAGCTCCAGCGTGCGCCAACTCAGGAGTCTTCAACGAGGAGACAAAATCGTGCGACTGTGCACAGGGATGGGCCGGTGTCGACTGTACTCGTAAATATTTTTCTACTAATAAATAACATCGTATCACTGATGTTTATATTGTGTCCATGAACCAATGACAAAGCGTCTCGCGGTTCTGGGATGATTATCATTTGATATAGTCCTTTGGCTCACTGCCTCGTTCGTTCGTTCGTTCGTTCGTTCGTTCGTTCGTTCGTTCGTTCGTTCGTTCGTTCGTTCGTTCGTTCGTTCGTTCGTTCGTTCGTTCGTTCGTTCGTTCGTTCGTTCGTTCGTTCGTTCGTTCGTTCGTTCGTTCGTTCGTTCGTTCGTTCGTTCGTTCGTTCGTTCGTTCGTTCGTTCGTTCGTTCGTTCGTTCGCTCGCTCGCTCGCTCGCTCGCTCGCTCGCTCGCTCGGTCGGTCGGTCGGTCGTTCGTTCGTTCGTTCGTTCGCTCGCTCGCTCGGTCGGTCGTTCGTTCGCTCGCTCGCTCGCTCGCTCGCTCGCTCGCTCGCTCGTTCGTTCGCTCGGTCGCTCGGTCGCTCGGTCGCTCGGTCGCTCGGTCGCTCGGTCGCTCGGTCGCTCGGTCGCTCGGTCGCTCGGTCGCTCGGTCGCTCGTTCGCTCGCTCGCTCGCTCGCTCGCTCGCTCGCTCGCTCGCTCGCTCGGTCGGTCGGTCGGTCGGTCGGTCGGTCGGTCGGTCGGTCGGTCGGACGGTCGGTCGGTCGGTCGGTCGGTCGGTCGGTCGGTCATGCGCAATGTTTTTATTTGGTAAAACAAATTGTATATGCTTCAATTGTAATGCAGGATCAACGTTGGACTGACGACCAGGACACAATCGAAGAAAGACACCATAGATGTTGGCCTAATACAACGATTCGGGCTGTCTGAGACAACGAAACGACACAACGAAATGTAGTTTAGTTGCATTGCATAGATATTGCTTATAACCAGAGTTGCTGCTTGTTGCAATGGCATACACGGAATATGCATGACGATTTGCATTCGTAGCCAAGCTAACAGGCCCACATTGGCTTGAAATCGAAATGATTCTAACGTTGTCACGATCTGTGTTGAAGGAAATCATTAACACATTGCTATCGATGCTTAGCTTATCAAAAATAAATATGAAAAACATATGTGTCTGTGTTCTGTTTTATCACCACGATAACGATTTCACATGAACGAATAAAGATATTTCAACGCATACAGTCGGTTATCAAATTTACGAGACATTTACACAACGCACAAACTCCGCCTTGTTTCGGAAAACGGTATATTCAGACTAAATGGACTATCCTAGTTGGCGGCCTCGTGCCAGGAAGGTTCACTTGTCAGATCAAAGTTTAACAGCAACACGACAGGAAGAGCTACATCCTGCTAAAGAGCTCCTGGAACTTTAAAGAAACAATACAATGTAATTTTCAAATAGAAAATTCCATCTTCCAACCGACTTGGTAAACCTTACTTGTTTTAGTAAAGCCATAGAACAATTATAATATATATATATATATTTGTCTGGTTAATTGTTATGAAAACAGCCCGCTTATATCTGTGTTATATATAGCAGCAACACATAATCATTTAACTTACTATTTGTTGTTGATCATAGAAAACATGTATAGGTCTGCTCTTTTGTCCAAAGAAGGGTGATATAAATGCTGCATTCAACACCTGAGTTAAATTTAGAGGGTACTACTCTATCAACGATAACGTATCATATGTCCATATAATTACCTCTTTCTATATCTGTTCGAGGAAGACGAATTCGTGCAAAACGTGAAAGATCATGTTGCTCAACTGTAGACAACCTCGTGCAATTTGCACTTATATTCACATAAAAACAGTCAATAGGTAGAAAAACCGTCAAGTCTAGAAGAAAATCGTGTTTTCGTTGCGATTAGTTGAAGTAACAATCTATGTAAAATTGGTCGTAAATGGTCGGATTGATGTAAATGTACAGACCTACGAACCACAAATAGACCCTAGATGAAAGCGGAAATTTAATGGTGGAGTTATTATACCACGTCGCTGTCTGGCCGAAATATCCGATCAGTCAACTTTTCACACGAACAGGTGGAAGTCGTTCATTTTTATCTACAGTATTTCAGCGTTAACCTAACTTCTTCTAATAATGTTAACGTTGATATACCATATATCAATACTCGACTTGCTTCGTCTACATTCACAATAACTGATGAACTAAAACAACATTAATTGATTTTGTAATGTCCAATACATTTTTGTTATCCGAATCTAATACCACACCGCTTAAACAATTAACTTTACCTGCTACAAAAACGCATATTGTAAATGTATCACTAAGTCGGAAGTTTTCAAAAACGAGTTTTATCTTGCGTATGCATATTCAATTATCACGAATATATATATATATATATATATATATATATATATATATATATATATATATATATTTATGTGTTACATTATCGTGTGTTCCACCAGTTAAGATTCGTGCTGTGCTACGAAAAGCGACATTTGATAATCCTTGTGCTTATATGTTACAAGTGGCGGATGTACGGTTTTGCCAACAACAACAAAAACACCGATTCGAACTCACGAACAGGTGCATATGGCTATATGTTTGTTGTTGCAATCATACCCTACACAGTGACATACGTATTCTATTTTCAAAGGTACTCAGAAACCACAGCAATTAACATAATTGAAAACCACTCGTACCCAGCATTAGTCACTAACGCCAGAACGCATGCTAAGAAAACAAAACATCACTTTGGGTAAATTAATTAAATTTTATTTAAACACAACAACACAACTAACGATCTTTACAAATTACAACAGTGGTTGAATACGGCTTTTGATAAGTCAAACGTCTCAAGTACCATTATAGACACGTTTTGTACAATATATATTAACCTAGCATGTTTATTATGATATATATTTTTACAATAAAAGATTCCCACTACAAGGCGCTGCCACAAATGAGTAAGACAGACGTTAAATCTAAGAGACCAACGAGTGGTTCAACATTTAATTCATTCCATGGTACCTCATTTCATTCAGCCACATAAATATCAGTTCATCAATAAGTGTTTTGCCTGAAACACCTCCTGAAGAACTGATATTTTTCGCGCATTACTGTACTGTCGACGGGGCACACACAAGTACACACACAATCACATACACAAGCACACACACACACACACACACACACACACACACACACACACACACACACACACACACACACACACACACACACACACACATACACACACACACAAACACACATACACACACACACACAAAAACACACACACACACAAACACACACACATATGTTTGCGAACACAAGCACAGTCGCACACTCGCAGCGTGGTTCGTTGAAGTAGTCAACTCACAAACAACGCGAATAATCCTAGCGGCAGCGTAAGGCGGATTCAATAATGAATTATTATATTTCACGAGGCACACAACTTCGCCGAGAAGGTGCCGAAGGTTTTGATTAAATGTAGAACACAATATGTTACCAGGCCTTCCAGTGTTAAAGCTTCGTGGTATATAAGCCCATATTTATAATATAAATTACACGATTATACCATGAACGCAGTGCATTACCATAATTTGATATTGAACTGGCACAACATTGTACGACGTCTAGGTCCTGTGAATCACTGAATATAAAATGCATACAATACAGTATATCTGGGATAAACCTTACGTAACACCTTTTCAAAGAGCAGCACAAAAAGCGAATAATCTGATAATATATACACCAACCACACATAATTTTAAAAAGTTAATATCTGAATAAAACGCATAAAATACAATACATCTGGGATAACATGTATTTTACACCTTGACATGTATACATTTTGCACAAGCACCACAAAAATAGGCTGTTATGAAAACCATCCCCACATAACATTAGAAATTTGTGTCATAATACAACGCCTATAAAACAACATATTTGGAATAAGCTGGATCTTACACCTTGTCAAATATGTGTTTTACACAAGCACCACAAAAGCAAAATTATTTGATATTATTGAAAATCAACCATACATTATTGTAGAAGTTAATCTCAGGATGAAATGCATACAATGCAGTATATCTGGGAAGAATTATGTCTATCACCTTGTCGCCGCATATATGTTGTATACAAGCACATCACAAAACAAGTTATCTGCCATTACTGAAAAAAAACCATTCATAATTTGAGACGTCAATCTCAAAATAAAATACATACATTACAACACATCTGAGATATATTTTATCTAGCAAATTTCCACAAATAGATTTAACTCGTACACCACAAAAACAAATGTTCCGCTATTATTGAAAACCAAAACACGTAACTTTAGAACTTATTTGCACAATAAAATGCATACACTGCAATATAGCTGGGATAAATCGGGCCTATGAACTTGCCACAAGTACGTTTCACACATGCACCATGCACCAGAACAAACTAATTATCTGTTATTACTGATAAACAAACACATAGCTTTAGAAGTTGGTGACAGTATCGTATGTAACTCGTAACAAACAAAATATAACATATTGTCAAATATAATCATTTGTATTTTTTCCTATTAATAATTCACCAACTGGCATCCTACTTATGGCCCCCAATATATCTTCCCGTGTCAATGTAGACGTGGATATTTTACCTAGACGCCAAGAAACTATACAATATATATATATATATATATATATATATATATATATATATATATATATATATATGAACATACTTATGTATTAACTATACCTTTCCTTAGTAGTTAATGCCAGAATAAAATAAATACAACCAATAAGTCTGGGCTAAAAACAAAAAGTGTGTCTGTCATTGTATCATAATCCCAAAGCATACATCATGGACAAGAACTTCATTACAAATGGTATTGGAACTTTATCCCGAAACTCTTCATATGCATTGTGGACATTGTTGAACACGAACCACGTGAACTATGTTTCAAATATGTGATTATCTTGCAGCAATACGTTTAGAATGTATTTATTCAATATAAGTAAACACATTATATATATTTCCTTTTTGTATGTAATTATTATATTTCCCCCAGTTCAAACATAGGACTGGCTGAATTAGCGATTATTGATTAGAATCAGAGTTGCCAACGTTCGCGCCTTCCCGATCTATAGTCACTCACGACGATCGCTCTAGAAACATATCGCAAGCCATACGTTAAAACATATGTACACTTATACACTGTTAGCTGGACTTTACTACTCTCAGAGAACAACATGCATTACTGAAATACACGTTCGGGATTGGGTTGAGTAAACTAGACACGAAACAAGCCTTTGTCTGTGCGCCATGAGCTACACTTAAAACGATAACACTGTATGCAGAGATGAGCTGTGCTCTCCAACATAGCTGCACATTCAAAGAAGGCAGAGTTAGTTTATTGACACACCCCTGGGGTGTTTATTTATTATAAGCTCGTCCTCCACACAACACTGGACTCGCCCACTCTGTGGACGGTCTCTCAAACATTTGTTCACCCAAAGAACAAAGTGTGAGCTTACTTATAGTATATCACGGACTTCAGGAGAATTGGTTGTATTATATGCACCTGATTAATCTTTGAACAGCACTGCTACGTAGACTTTGGCATATTCATGATGGTGTCAGTGAAATGAGGTTAGACAACAAGAGAGCAGGAACCGGAACACCTATATACGGGCTTTGTAAGCACATTGGAGAAGGCCAAGATATGCAAACACATCGGAAGCATGTCATCTTCTCCATGCATTTAGCTAATCTACGGATAACTGCACCTGAACATGCACCATTTAACTGGTTGGTTTTAGGTTTCTTGGGAACAGGGATAATCATAGATGTTTCCATGGCAGGCGTACATTGCCAAAGGACTTGCAAGTCCACCGGCCATCTAGAGTTGAATCTCTAGGTGGCAATCTTGTTAAATTATTGTTAAATGTGGGAATATAGGCGAGCCTGGAATGTGGTAGTGAGAACCCTTTTGACACTCTGTCAGAGCCTGAAACGTCTGACAAAGGTTTTCTTATCTTCATCCAGGAAGAATTCAATCTGGTCTGGTACAGCAGTTTGGAACAGCGATGTGCATTCACCACGAAAATTATTACCGTCAAGCTGAGCAAAACAAAATTGCTAAATTCACTTTCTGCAGTAACTGAGTTATCAGTATGGTTCATATTCATTCGGCGGATGAATAACTTGTTGATCAATATTTTAAACAGCTCTACATGGAATTTCATTTTTATGTACCATGTATATCATAGTGGATATTATTATACACCGTACCTTATAGTTCTTCATTCAGCGGCGTGATTTTGTGTCACACCGAGGGATGTCGCAGAATTCCCAGCGCACCTCTGGGTCGGTCGTGTAGCACCAGGGCCCAACTGACTCAGGACAATGTTTCGGGGTGTTTACGACGTTGTTGTTGCAGTAGTTTGCTCTACCCCCTGCGGCGCATTCGTGTCTATGAGGCTGTAAGTAAATGGACGAATACTTGTTCACAGAGTACAGCAGACTGCCTCATGACCGTATGGATGTTCCCTTTCCTTATGTTAAAGTAATACACTTACTAATAGTTTAACAGTGTTTCTGATGTTTAAGAGGTTATCGCCCTTGGCACAATCACATATTAATTTACTATAATGTTAAATATCTGCGGGTAAATTAATATTGTAGAAGATCAGTAAGAAATGCGCAAGCAATACATCAGCTGATCAACGAAATACAGGAAAGCAAACTATTTAAAAGAAATAGTGGATATTATTTAAGGAAACGATCGATATACCAAATACACTCCGCACACCTATTTCATATTTCCAGACGCGTGTTTAACCAGAAACATTTCATGAATTACTTGGTAAGTTTGAAATGTAAGCTACCGTTTGTGAATTCCAGTGTTGACACATTCGACCTGACTTGGTCGTGTGGACAAAACCGCTGTAGTCGTGACCGTCAGCAGTTGACAGACACTCCGTTCTGTTGCCTATGGCATAGATAAATATAGGTTCTAACGTCACCTTTGAAATAATCGGTACTGCTGTAGTTAAGATAGTAATTTTATGAGAGAATGAAAGTCAGAGAGTGAGGTTGAGAGACTGAGGAGAGGGGGGAGGGAGAAACAGACAGAGAAAGAAAAAGGTAGCGAGAGAGGGAGAAAGAGAAAGACGGAGACAGGTTCTGACAAGCAGACATAGAGTTACAGACAGACAGACAAACATACATATATACAACCAGATAAACATGCAAACATATATTCAACCAGACAGACAGGGAGACATATAGAGTGACAAACAGACAGACAGACAGACAGACAAACAGACAGCATAACGGACATAGATTCATATATACATACAATCAGACATACACACATATATAGAGATACAAATATGTATACATACATACATACATACATATATACATACATATATAATTATATATACATACATACATACATACGCACATACGCACATACATACAAACTTACAAACATACAGACAGAGAGAAAGTCAGACAGACAGAGAGCATGTCGGCCAGTCAGTCAGAGCGACAGACACAAAGACACACAGTCAGACATACAACCAGATAGACAGTCAGACAGTTAGATAAGAAAGATAATCGGACATACATACAAACATTCATACAGAGGCATACAAATATACAAACAGGTATACAGAATGACGAAGGGAAAGACAGACAGCGGAATGTTGTAACGAGGATTTCGATTTAAAACCACATTTGTTATTTGTTGTAAACAAATATATAAGTTTGTAGTTTTCTGTTGATGCCATCATCATTTCATCGAAAGGTTATGGTTTATGGTCAAGAATATACAGCTTAGTTTAAAAAAAGTACTAGCTATAAATTATCTTTAGTTAGTTGTACTGTTAAAGAAACGATGCAAATATACCTGTGTTTGTTGTGTCGTCTGGACTACACTCGGATACGTCATATGATCTGACGGGTTGACCTGAAGCAGTGGGCGGATTACTGCATGTGCCTTCTACCAGTGTATTTTCATCGTATTTCTGTACCCAGGCCAGTTGATAGTCACACACCAGTGGATTGTCGGTAAGGAACAAATACAAGATATGTGACCTGCTGAGGAGTGTCGCACTTAGTGTTGACAGGCCGCAGTTGATCAGTCTCAAGTAGTTCAACCGAACGAGTCCAATGAATGCGTCATCAGGAATCGTCTCGAGATGGTTGTTACTAAGATCCAGCCCCTCCAGACATGTCAAGTGTTTGAACATGTTGTAGTTAACTGTTTTCAGGCGATTATATCTCAGGTATAAAGATTTCAGCTGTCTGAGTTGATCGAATGCCTCGTCGTCGATCATCTCTATCTTGGTTTTGTCAAGATGCAGTATCTCGAGATGTGGACAGTTCATGAACATGAGTCGACTCACTCTCTTCAGGTTGGCGTTGTCCAGTTCTAGAAACGTTAGCTGACTGAGATCATGGAACGTGTCATCGGTGACTGTCTGTATCTGGTTTTCACCCAGATCTAGTGTCTCCAAATGTGACAAGGGAGCGAATATTTTTCGGCTCACTCTCTTCAGTCGGTTTTCTCGCAGACCTAGAGATTTTAGCTTTTTGAGATAATAGAAAATATCATCGGTGATCGCTTCTATTTGATTATGAGTGAGAATCAGTGTTTCCAGATGTGACAATGGAGCGAACATGGCCCGGGTCAGTGTTTTAAGACTGTTATTCCTCAGGTCTAAATATATTAGCTGATTGAGGCCATTGAAACTTTCATCGTGAATCGTATCGAGATGGTTGTGTGATATGAACAATTTATCTAGGTGAGACAAATGGCTGAATATTCCCCGACTCATTATAATCAGGTCGTTATATTTCATTTTTAGAATTCTTAGCTGAGCAAGTCCATAGAAAGCGCCAGCAAGGATCGTTAATTTACCATTCCGAGTAAGTTTCAGTTCGTTGAGCTCACCCCCAACCCCAGAGAACGCCCGCGGCTGGCAAGTGATGTTACGTATACAATATATTTCTATTGCCTTGGCCTTTATATTCTTTAAAGCGTCTGCTTGTATTGTCAGTCGTTGTGATCCGCCTCCGAATTTCAGTTCGCCACCATGGATTTTGATGGTATCATATGTGGAGGAGGGATTGATTGACGGTACCTGTGAGTTGCCATAGACGTCACAGTCGACCCCGCGTTGGGTCGCTAAACAGCCAGCCCGAGTGGTCGGCATGAGGACTGCTACCAGCACCGCGATCAACAGCCATCGGCGTGGCTTCTCAGACACGTCACCACGCCGCACTCCCGGCCTAGCAGTCGACCCAATCATCATCACTTGGCTGTGTCTCGATGTTAGCCGTCGGTTGGCGAACAGTTTCTTTTCACCTGCGAATATCGAGTGGGTTGTGCTTCCTCGTCGTGGCTCTAATGAATACGACCGCCTGTCACTCTATGTTTTCAGCCAATAGCAGTTAACTCGTCGCCTTAACAACTGTTTAGCCGCGGTGACCAAATTCGTTTAGTTGTGAAGTTATCACAAGACAGTGCTGATGTTTCGAAAATCGAGAGATTGCCATCTGCCTCATAGCTATTATATAGTACACACACATTCTAACTTTGACGTACTATTTGTGTTATATTAAATTAGCGTTAGTCTATATCGCACTTAATCATATAGAACCACAAATAAACACTGACACACGCACACACACACATTCCCACACATTCACACACACACACACACACACACATTCCCACACATTCACACACACGCACACACACACACACACACACACACGCACACACACACACACACACGCACGCACACCCACACACACATTCGCACACCTACACACCCACACACACGCAAACACACACACACACACACATATACACATACACACGCGCGCCCACACACACACACACAAACACATAGGCACACACATTCGCACACCCACACACACACACCCACAAACACACACACACCCACCCACACACACACACACACACACACACACACACACACACACACACGTACACACACACATTCGCACACCCACACACACATACCCACACACCCACACACACACACACACACACACACACACACACACACGTACACACACACATTCGCACACCCACACACACATACCCACACACCCACACACCCACACACCCACACACCCACACACCCACACACCCACACACACACACACACACACACACACACACACACACACACACACACACACACACACACACACACACAGAAAGTATTCAACATTAGAAACACATTTATTTAAACGTTTACCAAACGCAAGACGCAGCAAAAGATAAATAAGGCAGATTTACAGTCGAAGAGACCAGCGGATGATGTATCAACATTGCATTCTTTCAATGTGACTTCAGTTCATTTTAAACATATCAATGATTGCCAGCGACTGAACATTCTTATTAATTAATATTCCTCGCGTATTACTTGCGACGTGGGAGGATTATAATAAATAAATAAATATATATATATATTTATACATATATTATATATATATATATATATATATAAACATTATAAGTATAAGCCTATACGTGAAACAGTAAAATAAAATAACCCAGTCATTACATTACTGATTATACCTCAGTATCCTAAAATAAAAAAAGTATATGATTAAACAAAAAATATCATAGCTAATCTATCATAAAAAGTTATCATATTAAAATGTTATTAATAATATTAATTGCGTAATAATGATATGATATAAAGTGTACACCTTATGGGTAAATCCATGCAATTTAAAGTGCACATGATCACGTCACAGAAACGCTAATCTAAAAAGGTGTATCTTCAGAAGTGTCTTAAAGTGTGGCTGTGTCTTTGCCATCCTAACACGTACTGTAGGACAGTCCATTCCACAAAGCGGCTGCTTCTACGGCAAAACGGCAATCACCGTGAGTGACCGTCTGCGATGCAGGTAGTGTCAATAGCGGCAAAGACGCAGACCTCAATCGACGATTTGGTTGACGTCGTGATAATAGTTCCTCGAGGTAACACGGTGCTTTGTTATGCATCACCGAGTAAGTGAACACAAGCACTTTGTATGTCGGGCGCACACAAATCGTGCTGCAGCACTGGCGTGATGTGGTCGTATTTCCTCATACGGCAGACGAGCCGGGTTGTGCAGTTTTGCACACGTTGCAAACGTTGCAGCCTTGTCTGCGGAAGGCGTGTAGCAGCGACTTCGCGTAGTCGATGCGTGCACCAGGGTGTTGCACGCATCATCAATGGTGCTTGGCCGGATTTGTCCAATGTTGCGTATCTGGTGATAGCAAGATTTTGCTATCTGAGCAACCTGCGCTTGCATATTCAGTCCATAGTTTCGCACATATAGCTTTGGCACAACTCGATGTCCGCCAGTTGTTACGGAACTACCAGAGGGCAAATCCTGTCTTTGTTTTTATATTAGGAAAATGACTGCCACTGACTTCTCAGTGTTCAACTTACGTTGGTTCTTTCCATCCATACCAGTCAGTCACCTCCGGCAAACAGTGTTCGATCTTTGTAATTGCTTCTGTGATTGGTTGGTTATATTTGACTACCATATATATATATATATATATATATATATATATATATATATATATATATATATATATATATATATATATATATATATATATATATATGCGTGTGTGTCATCAGCAAAACAACGGTATTGCAGGCCATGTCGTATGCAACGATGTCACCGATGGGTCTCGTGTATATGCAGTATATAATTGGTTCAAGTACTGACACTTGTGGCACGCCACATTTCATGATATACTCAGCTGATGTTGCGCTGTCCACGGCGACTCTCTGGTAACGTGCAGTGATATACGAATGGAGCCATGAAAGTGTTGTGTCTGTAATGCCAACCAAGTGTTGTAATCGATTAATCAAGATATCGTGATTGATTGTGTCGAATGCACAGGACAATTCGAGCATCACAAGTACAAACTTGCCCTTCTCAATTGTTTAGTTGTGGAGTGAAGTTATCACAAGCTAGTGTTGATGTTTCGACAACCGAGAAATTGCCATAGGCGTCAATATACACACATACTAACAATGACGTACTACTTGTATTATATTAAATTAGCGTTATTCTATATCGCATTCAATCATATAGAACCACAAATAAATACTGACACACAAACACATACACAGCCCCACACCCCCACACCCAAACAAACACACACACACACACACACACACACACACACACACACACACACACACACACACACACACACACACACACACACACACACACATTCACCCTCCCCCTCACACACCTTCACACACCCACACCCACACATACACATACATATACACAACCACACAACCACATATACAAATCCACGGATACACGAATTCACATACGCACATACACGTGTATGCGTACATTACCCTACGCACACCGTATTTCGTTAAAATAGCTAGCTCCTAAACGTCGCGAATAATCCTAGCAGCTTACAGCGGATAAAGTATAATATTTCGCGAGGCACACAACTTTGTCGAGACGGTGCCATACTTGCGAATACATTGAGAACACCCCAATATGTTACAAGACCCTGAACATTTTTGCAAATTATGTTTTTCGGACACTTTCAATAACTTTTATCAATAATGTTTTTCGACCCTAAAGCCGGGAACTCACTAAGCCGGCCGACCGGCCGATTTTGCATCGGCCGGACGTCGTGGGGCATCGGTTATATGAGTTCCACAAATCGTGGCATCGGCCGGGCGTCGTGCGTCGAGCTGATGCCCGCACGACGTCAGCCGGCGGTGTCAAATATGTTTGATATTGCCGGCCGGCCGACGCCTACCCGCCACAGACATTGCCACAAAAGCGGCACTTGCAGCAACAAATATCGGCATGAATTCATCCTCTGAGTCCGCCATGATGAACTTTTGGATGTAGGTCACCTGGGCGAGCATATTGAATACATCTATGGTCAAGAAATCAAACTAATTTGAATTTAAATTAATAGCGCTTAAATTATGAAATCGGCCGGCTGCCCTCCGGCAGTGTGTGTTCGAAAAATCATAGCATCGGGCGGGCAACGGCCGGCCGGTCGGCCGGTTCTGTGAGTTCTAAAATGGACGGTTCAGTGAGTTCCCGCGTGACGCACGAACAATGAAATCGGCCGGGCGTCGTGGGAATATCGGGTCGTCGGCCGCTTCCGTCATTTTGGAACTCACAGAACCGGTCGACCGGCCGGCCGTTGCCCGCCCAATGCTACGATTTTTCGAACACACACAGCCGGCCGATTTCATAATTTAAGCGTTATTAATTTAAATTCAAATTAGTTTGATTTTTTATCGATAGAGGTATTCAATATGCTCGCCCAGGTGACCTACATGTAAAAGTTCATCATGGCGGACTCAGAGGATGAATTCATGCAAATTTCGCTTTTGTGGCAATGTCTCAGAGGATCTGCCGGCCGGGCGTCGGGTAGGCGTCAGCCGGCCAACAATATCAAACATATTTGATACCGCCGGCCGACGTCGTGCGGGCATCGGCTCGACGCAAGACGCCCGGCGGATGCCACGATTTTTGGAACTCACATAACCGATGCCCGGCCGATGCCCCACGATGACCGGCCGATGCAAAATCGGCCGGTCGGCCGGCTTAGTGAGTTCCGGGCTTTAAGAGTCATGGCGCACGTCTATAGTTAGACCTTTTGAGGTATAATGTATACACCAATTTTGGTTTGTCAACTTAGTGTCAGGATTGCTTGTATGATACGTGATTGGAATACTACTTCTGAGGTGCGCTGTTATTATATTTAATGATATCACAAACTACGTAAAATCCAATACAAGTTCGCGACGCACCGTTATTACTTAAATTGTTCGAAGATGAAACACCAATTTACATAATTTGTGATTTATTAAATATAATAACGTAACTCTTCGGAGGTATTATTCCAGTCACGTATTTTAGAAGCTATCTTCTTAGAAAGTGTTCAACATGATATACACTTTGATTTGCAACTTTTCTCCAATGCAAGGTGCAGCAACAGATCATTAAGCCAGACTTCCGGTCGAAGAGAGCAGCGGGTGAATCAACATTGCATTCTTATTATGTTTCTTCAGTTCATTTAAACATATTAATGACAGCCAGCGACTGAATGTTCTTACTAACTAATATTCCTCGCGTATTACTTGCGACGTGGCAACCTTATTTCAGATATTCCTTTATTTCGCGTGATGCGATTGTTGTTTGATCGTACGCGGTCGTGTGTGTATGTGCGTTTGTGCGTTTGTGCGTGCGCGTGCGTGGGCGTGTGTATATGTGTGTGTTGTTGTCTTGTTGAAAACATAACGTGTTTTATATAAATATATATATATATATATATATATATATATATATATATATATATATATATATATATATATACATACATATATTTGTACGTATATATATATATATGTGTGTGTGTGTTTGTATGTGTATATACAACACATTATGATGTATATATATATGTATATATATATAATATTATACATTTACATCGATATGTCATGTATTAAACGTAAATCTCACTCACATAAAATGGATCATTCAACATGCATGTTTTCAACCAAGTTACAGGCAATGTTCTCGGACTATCCCTTATACAAAATCAGCGCTGTCATACTTTAACGTCTATTGTTTAAATATGTCAATCCTCAAAACTTCAGTTGTCCGCTCAATTGTACGTCACGACATTATAATTGCTATAACATGCAACAACTTAATTGGTGTTTTATCTGCAAACGTTTCTATCGGTCTGATAAAGACGTAGTGCAGCATATGTATATCTCTGTGCATCTATATAGACTTATATTGAATAGTATAATTAATGTTAATAGCAAAGACCCGACATATCAGTGTTTGGCTTGATCATCCAAAATCAGAACGTTTTGCGTTACTTTGCTAACATTAATTTCGCATCGTTGTATACTGTTAACCAGGTATTTGCATAATAGGATGTCGAACAGGCGCGGCGTTGTTAGTTGCATGAAATTAATATACCGATATAGGTTCTAACAAAGGCGGATATTGTAATAGCCAGACGTGAATATCACAAGAGCAGCGGCTCTTCACCTTTTCTGTCTGCGACCAAAATATCGTCGTTAAATGTGTGTCAGCCTATTCCTTATAAGACTTACATTTGGTGCAAAAAATATCAACATTGTTATTAGTATTCCTAACATCAATAAATGAAGAGAAAGAGAACATTCTGAAACTCGTTCAACTAGGTATAAAAAAAAACATTGCGGATATCGGTTGCAACTAGACACAAAGATGGTGGACGGAGGTGACCGTATACACTGTGTTTTAGTAACCTTTACGGAATATATTGTCATAACGCTATCATAATTCCCCTTCACGATATACGTGTATGTACCCTTTACATTAAGGCATATTTTATTACAAGAGCTTCGCGCTAAGCTAGGAAAAGCTACACTTGTTAGCCCTTGTTTTACAAGTGGCAGATCATAATGATAATCATAATCGTCACATGTATATAGCGCTGTTCCAACGTTCGTTGCTCACAGCGCTGTACAGAATGTTCTTGCAAATAAGTAAGTGTTTAATTTTACTTTAAATGCAGCAGTGGTCATAGATGACAATGTCATATGCTGCGGTAGTGCATTCCATAGACTTGGGGCTGCCAAGCTGAAGGCTCTGTCACCCCAATGACGCCTTGTGCGTGGCACACACAATAAACTGTGTTCGCTGGAGCGCAGCGACCTAACCGGCTGGCGTCGGCTTACACAGTAGTCAGGCGCTTGGCCATTCAGTGCTCGGTGAGTGAGTAGCAGCATCTTGAACTCAACTCGCACCGCTATCGGCAGCCAGTGCAACTTCTTTAGCAATGGTGTAGCATGGATATATTTCATAGCGCCGTCGATCAAGCGGGCTGCCCAGTTCATTGACCAGTGCATTGCCAGAGACAAGGCAGACTCCAACTCTGGAAGTGGCGCATATGGTCATATATGTATTAATAAATAATTATGTTTAAATCGTACGCAATACCACGTCATACGTATTCTTTTTCCAAAACACCTCAGAAACCACATAAATTGCCATACTTGAAAACCACTCATATACATGTACAACATTAATAATTAATGTCAGAACACATGCTTATGGGTCAATTAACACATTGATATTTAAATACAACAACACATCTGTCAAACTTTGCAAGTTACAACAGAGGTTGGAAATGGCTACGGGTAAATCAAACTTCACAAGCAACGAAGCAGCGGTGAGAGAAGGACAAACGATTTAATACATTTAACGTACCCTCGTTGTAAAGAATCACCGCTTAGCTTTTAATATTTAATCATAATCAATCATAACGCACTGCTTAGCTTTTAATATTTAATCATATTAATTATATAATCAATGTACTGGCTACTTGTACTGGCTACTAGACATGTAGAAAGGCACCTTATATAATCGTAGACTAGCGCGTTAGACATAAGGAAACACTTTACTCAGACAAACAGGGAACGGGTTGACGCCCGAAAGAAAACAAGTTTCACAGCAGGGAGACAGAATTGTTTATAAAACGGAGAGAATAGCGACTGGTACCCAGTTCGAGCAACCTTGTATTATGATTAAGTGGTCTACCCCACCATGGAGCACCCTGGGAGGACGAATACGTAGGGCCTGTGTTTGTAAACGGTCACGGTTATACGTGGGCAGTGTAACTACGGATCTGCGGGAAGCAGAGCAATCTGGGAAAACTGATAACCTGTGAAGGACAATACGTGAATTATCGTTACAAGCGCTCAGGGCTACGCATGTGCAGTGAGAAGGACGCAGGGAAACTTGGGATTGACTGGGGGATTGAAAATGGGATGTTTTAGGAGAGAGGGGATCGGATGGAAAGCTAGGTAATGAACGGTCACGAACATGTAAAATTGTAGAGGCTTTGTAGGAGACCCGAGGTAGGGATCTCAAAGCCTTCATGATGTTATTTTGTAAAGTACGTGTATTGCCAACGCAATGTTCTGTATACTTAGTCGCTTGTATGATGCTGATGAGTAAATTGGAAGTCGTATCTGGAATCGAGCGTTTATATTTCCATTATTGAATCAGACAGATATTTTCTGATTCTAGCGCGAGCGCGACACAACGTAAACGCATAAATAATACACCGTGAAGATGGCCACCCCAGCGGACGCGACCCAAACGGGGTGTCACCTTTACATCGTCTGTCATGGCGCAGAGTGGTTAGACCTTTTGATGTATACACCTATTTGGTTTGGCAACTTAATGTGCGGATTGCTTATATGATACGTGATAGGAATAATAATTCTGTGGTGAGCTGTTTTCAAACTCGCTCACGCCGCACCAATATGTAATCTCGTCTTCACTAAAATCGCTCATTCGAAGATGAAACACCAATTTACATAATTTGTGGTATTATTAAATATAACAACGGAAGGCTTCGGAGATATCATTCCTGTCATGTATTATATAACATGAAATAGGCTTTTACGTCACACGATTCCCATTAGAAGGCGCTGTCATAAATAAGCAAATCAGTCTTAGAATCGAAGAAACCGGCGCATTAATCAATATTTCATTAATTCCATGTTACTTCATTTCATTGAAACACATCAATGAAATTAAGCGATTGAATTTATTTATGAGCTACTATTCTACGCGCATTAGTTGCGAGATGGCTAAATTATTTAAGAAGGCATCCTTTATTTCACGTGCTGCGTATGTCTGCTTGTGCATGCATGCGTGCGTGCGTGCATGCGTGCATGCGTGCATGCGTGTGAGTGTGTGTGTATATGTGTGTGTGTTTATGTATGTGCGTGTGTAACTACGTATGTGTGTGAGTGTGTGCAATGTGATACCAGAAGATGTTTATTGATAAATATATATATACATATATATATATATATATATATATATATATATATATATATATATATATATATATATATATATATATATATATATATATATATATGTGTGTATGTGTGTATGTGTGTGTGTGTGTGTGTGTGTGTGTGTGTGTGTGTGTTTGTGTGTGTGTGTGTGTGTGTGTGTGAGTGTGTGTGTGTGTGTGAGTGTGTCAGTGTGTGTGTGTGTGTGTGAGTGTGTGTGTGAGTGTGTGTGTGTGTGAGTGTGTGTGTGTGTATTTTATGTGTATTTTACACCTACATTCACATCGATATGTTACGAATCAAACGTAAATCTCACACGCATCAAATGTATTATACAACTTGAATATGTTGCCAAGTTGCAAGTAATGTTCAGAAACTATCCCTGGAACCAATTCCGTGTCGCGCTTACATTTTTCCGGTCGTTAAAGACGTTCCGATTGACGTTTATGCGCATGCGCAATAAATGTAAAATCATGTGCTGTGAAACAACAACGCATTTTCGGTATACATGTCACGGGCTGTTCGTTAACTCTCATGTCATTATTACTGGGACGCGTTTCTTAAAATATCGTTCAATGCAATAAAATATTACGTTTTATATAAAACACTATCACGGATTATGGAGCACTACAGTAACGTGATTTACGCTTGCTATCAAAATATGCTTCGAAACTTGTTTACCTGGTGTTAATTTGCGACAAATAACTTTGCTAACAGGTTATATACATCCTAACGAACAACCCATAGTATTTATAACATAAATGCTTGGTCTTTTCGCTGCACATTGATGATTTGACATATATCGCGCATGCGCAGAAACGTCAATCCGAACGTTTTTAACGTCGGAAAAATGTATGCACTACATCGGTGCTGTCGTTGAGTTCGACACCAACGACATATATATAACACTACGTTTTCGACTAGAGTGTATCATGTGTCATGCTTGTTATACACCTACAATTATCATGTAAATCTTGTGCGGTTTGGATCCTTACGTGAGTATTAATTGAGGTAATTAAACATATTTTGCAATTGTGCGGACCCGAGGGCAATTACAAATATATACAAACACGAATATACGCCTATGGCTATGCATAATACGCGCACCCACACAAATAAACAGTCGCGCGCGCGCACACACACACACACACACACACACACACACACACACACACACACACACACACACACACACACACACACACACACACACACACACACACACACACACACACTGTGGTTTATTGAAATAGTCAACTCACAAACACCGCGAATCCTGGCGCCAGCTTAAAGCGAATACAATAATGAATTGTGATATTTCACGAGCCACAACACTATCGCAAACTAAATAAAATGGTTTGTGTGGTTTGACCACATTACGCTTAAATCGCATGATGATTTAATGATGTACTTCAAAGATCGGATGCGTGTAAATGTCACATGATCGTCCGAACTAGAAGTGTCCCTTTATTTTGGAATGAAATAAATTGCATAATTATACCATGATTACAGTGCATTAGCATAATAGGATATCGAACTGGCACACCACTGTAAATGCGATATGATCGTCTGAACTAGAACAGTGTCCCTTTATTTTGGAATGAAGAAAATTGCATGATTATACCTTGATTGCAGTGCATTAGCATATCGAACTGGCACAACATTGTACGACGGCTAGGTCCTGTGAATCACTGGAACAATATCGATTCCGGGCGGTCTACGAAATAATTTATTCTTGCCAGAGTTTATGGACTATAAGTAGATAAGAATTATTCCACATGGAATATAATTTAATCTTACTGAAGTTATTTTGTTCCGGTGAACATCATTTATATATTTGATAAAAAACTTTGAAGCGAACAATGAACATTTCATTTGAAAATGTATAATTAGAAGAAAAACATTAACGCAAAAATTTTAGGGAGGACGTTTACGCGATAGTCATAAGGCTTTCTGTTACTCAGTCATATATATATACGTTTTTACGCTGTTTTCAGCATTTACACATAATACGTATCTTAAAAGCCAGTAACACAAAAATATTAAGATATTTCGTAAAACTAAGAATGTATTAGCTAAGCAACAGTAAGCATACTCACATAACCACCAATATTTTAACATTTTATTTGGCTTCCGAAGCCCCGAAACAATACCAAATTGTGAGAAACTACAAAATGCGGAAGTTTGGACCCATTTGGCAAGAAACTCTGATACGTCTTATTTGTTGTAATTTATATATAGTACAAGTAACTTTGATAACATTTTAAAATGTGGCCAGTTTCTAGAAATACTTGGTATATTGCATTGTTGTCATTTTAGTGACGACCCGAAAAATCATGAGCTAGTGCATGTTTTACATACAGCATCACAATTTAGCAGACAATTTCAAAATAAACGAGAAATAATAGAGTGCATCTGCTAGAACAATGAAAGTGTTTATTTATTACTTCAACACAATGTTACAGCATACGTCTTTTCAAGAAAGCACGATTAAACTCCGCATTGGATTTGAGCCACATCGTTAGTTTAGATGTAACACCAAATTGGAAATTAAATATAATTGAGTTCTGACTGATATAACAGCAATCACTGGTCAATCATTAGGTTTTACTACATAATGCAACACGAGGACGCATAGTCATAATGCTTAAACCATAAATAACAGCATGCGGAAGAATAATATTTTTTTATTAAAGCACTACAAAACACAGTAAGTAAACTATATACTATTATACTTAGTCACAGTGTTAGCAATTTATTTTAGAATCAATACACAGAAAACAGATCATCATTTGGGATGGCGAGATAGAATGTAAACTGTACTGTACCATATGCATTTTTATTTGTATCGATATATATATATATATATATATATATATATATATATATATATATATATATATATATATATATATATAGTCTGATAGCGACCACTGTTGGCAGCATTACAATAACTAAATGCAAAACAATGTTACACACTGCAAATTAAGCATAACCGTTAAACCTTACTTAACACCTTGCCCATGTATGTTTTACTAAACACCACAATAAATAATTATCCCCTATTACTGAACAACAAACACATATATAATAAAACATGATATCACAATAAAATGCATACGGTATATCTATATACCATACGTAACATCGTGTCAAATATTGGTGTTATAAGAGCAGCACAAAAACCAACCACCCATAACATTAAAAGGTTAATCTATGAAGACAATGTATCTAATACAATATATCTGGGATAAATTTTATATAACACCTTGCCATGTATACATTTTGCACAAGCACCACAACAAAATAGGCTATTATGAAAACCATCAACATATAACTTTAGAAGTGAGTGTCATCGTAAAACACCTACAACACACCATATCTGTGATATGCTGTATCTTAAACCGTGTCAAATATGTGTCTTACACAAGCACCACATAGTTTAACAAATTAATCTCAGGATGAAATGCATACAATACAATATATCTGGGACAAATTATATATATATATATATATATATATATATATATATATATATATATATATATATATATATATATATCGCCTTGTCGCCGCATACACGTTTTATACAAGTACCACACAAAACAAGTTAACTGCCATTATTGAAAAACAACCATACATAATTTGAGACGTCAGTCTTAAAATAAAATGCATACATTACAAGATATCTGAGATAAAGCGTATCTAACACCTTTCCACACATGGATTGAAGCCATGCACCACAAAAACAAATGTTCTGCTATTATTGAAAACCAACACACGTAACTTTAGAAATTAATCGCACAATACAGCTGGGATAAATCGGGTCTATGAACTTGCCACAAGTACGTTTCACACATCCAGCAGAACAAACAAATTGTCTGCTATTACTGATAAGCAAACACATAGCTTTAGAAGTTGTTGACAGTATCGTATGTAACACGTAACAAACCATATCTAACATCCTTTCAAATAATATTTTTATTTTGCCCTTTTCTTAATATTTCACCCATTGGTATCCTTCGTATGACCCGCAGTAGATCTTCCCGTTTCAATGTAAATGTCCAGATTATGCCTATACACCAACTAACTATACAATATGAACTTATTTGAATATCAGCCATACCTTATAGTGCCAGAATAAAATAAATACAACCAATAAGTCTAGCTAAAAAAACAAAAACGTTTGTCTCATTGTATCCTAATCCCAAATCATACATCATGGACAACAACTTCATTACAAATGGTATTGGAACTTTACTCCGAAATTCTTCATATGTATTGTAGACATTATTGAACACCAACCATATGAACTATTTTTCAAATGAGTGACTGTCTTTGTTTCCGCAAAACGTTTAGAATGTATTTATTCAAGTAAAAAAAATACGTATTTTCTTTTTGTATGCAATTATTATATTTCCCCCAGTTCAAACACAGGATTGGCTGAATTAGCGATAATGTATTAGAATCATAGTTGCCAACGTTCGTGTCTTCCCGATCTATTGTCACTGACGACGATCACTCTGGAAACATATCGCAAGCCACCTGTTAAGAAACGTATTCACTCTGATACAATTTTAGCTAGACATGACCACTCTCAGAGAACAACATATATTTGTGAAATACACATTTAATTTAATATCCAGGTTTGGGTTGAGGAAAATAGACACGAAACAAGCCTTTCACAGTGCACCATGAGCTTGACTTACAAAGATAAAACTATATGCCGAGACGATATGTGAACACAACATAACTGCACACACAAAGAAGGCAGTGTTAGTTTACTGACACACACCTGGGGTGTTTGTTTATTATAATATCGTCCTAAATACAACCATGGACTCGCCTACTCTGTGGACGGTCTTTCAAACATTCGATCACAAAAAGAACACTGTTTGAGCTTACATCAAGGTATAGCGTAGGCTTCAGGAGAATCAAGTGTATTATATGTAACCGATTCATCTTTGAACAACATTCTGATGTAGAATTTGGGATCTTCAAGATGCTATTAGTGAAATAAGATTAGACAACAAGAGACAAAGAACCTGAACAACTATATACGTGCTGTATAAGCAAATTGGAGAGGTTCAATGTATGCATTCACATCGGAAAATAATCATCTTGATGCTTAGCTAATCTGCAGAAAAATGCAACTGAACAAACACCATTTAATACGCTGGGTTTAGATTTCTTAGGTACAGGGATAATCATAGATGTTTCCATGGCAGACGTAGAATGTGGGAGTATATCCGAGCCTGGAATGTGGTAGTGAGAATACTTGTTACACTCTGTCATAACCTGAAAAGTCTGACGAAAGTATTCTTAACTTCATCCCGGAAAAATTCAATCTGGTCTGGTACAGCAGTTTGGAACAGCGAAGTACACGACAATTACTACCGTCAAACTGAGCAAACGAAAATGGTTACATTCACTTACTGCAGTAACAGAGTTATCAGTAAGGTTCATATTCATTCGGCGGAAGGATAACTATGGGATCAATATTTTAAAAAGCTCTACGTGGAAAACCTTTTTTTCGACCAGGTAAATGATAGTGAATATTATTGTACACCCTACCTTATAGTTCTCCATTCAGCGGTGTGATCTTCTGTCACACCGAGGGATGTCGCAGTATTCCCAGCGCACCTCTGGGTCGGTCGTGTAGCACCAGGGCCCTCTCATAGAACACTCACTCGGGGTGTTTACGATGTTGTTGTTGCAGTAGTTTGCTCTACCCCCTGCGGCGCATTCATGACTATGAGGCTGTAAGGAAATGGGCGAATACTTGTTTACATAGTACAGCTGACTGCTTGATAATCGCATGGGTGTTCCCCTTACCTTATATTTTAAGTAAAAAAGTAATATATAGTTCAACAATGTGTCTGATTTTAAGAGGTTATCGCCGTTGCCACAATAATATACTAACTTCAATATAATGTAAATTATCTGCGGATGTATTAATATTGTTAAAGATCAATTCGGAATGCGCAAGCAAGAAATGTGCTGATCAACCCAATACAGGAAATCAAAATATTAAAAAGAAAGAGTGGATATTATTTAATGAAACCATCGATATACCAAATACATTCCGTACACCCATTTCATATTTTTACCCGTATGTTTTAACTAGAAGGATTTTGTGAATTACTTAGTAAGATTATAATGTACGCTACCTCTTGTGAATTCCAGTGTTGACACGTCCGACCTAACTTGGTCGTGTGGGCAAGACCGCGGTAGAGGTGACCGTCAGCAGTTAATAGACACTCCGTTGTGTTGGCTATGGCATAGATAAACATAGACTCGAATATCATAATATCACCTTTGAAATATTCGGTACTGCTGTAGTTAAGATTGTTATGTAATGATAGAGGGAATGTAAGCGAGTGGTAGTGAGTTTGAGAGATTGAGAGAGAGAGAGGGGGGGGGAGGGAGAAAGAGGGAGTGAGAAAGAATGAGGTAGGGAGAGAGCGAGAAAGAAAACGAAAGACGAAGAGAGGTTTAGACAAGCTGACATAGATATACATACAGACAGACAGACAGACAGACAGACAGACAGACAGACAGACAGACAGACAGACAGACAGACAGACAGACAGACAGACAGACAGACAGACAGACAGACAGACAGACAGACAGACAGACAGACATACATACAGACAGACAGACAGACAGACAGACATACAGACAGACAGACAGACAGACAGACAGACAGCCAGACAGACAGACAGACAGACAGACAGACAGACATACAGACAGACAGACAGACAGACAGACAGACAGACAGATACACTTACAGACAGAGAAACATACGTATATATAACCAGACAGGCAGACAGACGCACATGTATATTACCAGACAGACAGGCAGATAGATAGAGATAGAAACAGATATTCATACATACATACATGCATGCATGCATGCATGCATGCATGCATGCATGCATGCATACATACATACATACATACATACATACATACATACATACATACATACATACATACATACATACATACATACATACATACATACATACATACATACATACATACGTACATACATACATACATACATGCATATACAGACATACAAACAGGTAGACAGAATGACGGACGGAAACACAGAGACCGGAATGTGGTAACGAAGATTTCGAATAAAAACCTCATTTTTTTTATTTAATACAAACATAAGTTAGTAGTTTATTACTGACGTCCTAATAATTTCGTCGTAAGGTTACGGTTTCTGTTGAAAAAATATGCATGTTTGTTTTATAAAAAATATAGCCTAAATGATAATTAATTATAATATCGATGAAGCGATGCGAATTTACCTGCGTTTGTTGTGTCGTCTGGATTACACTCGGAGACGTTATACGATCTGACGGGTTGACCTGAAGCTGTGGGCGGATTAGCGCATGTGCCTTGTACCAGTTTCTTATATTTCTGTACCCAGGCCAGTTGACAGTCACACACCAGTGGATTGTCGTTAAGGGACAAATAAATGAGATGTGACATACTGCCGACGAGTGTCGCACTCAGTGTTGACAGACCGCAGTTGACCAGTCTCAAGCGGGTCAACCCACCGAGTCCAAGGAATGCGTCATCGGGAATTGTCTCTAGTTTGTTGTTTTCAAGAGACAGGAACTTCAGACGAAATAAGTGACTAAACATGGTGTGACTCACTGTCTTCAGGCTGTTGTAGCTGAGAGTTAGAGACTTTAGATGAGTGAGGCTATCGAAAGTGTCACCAGGAATCGTCTTGAGACGGTTGTTTCTAAGATACAGCGTCTTCAGACGTGCTAACTGTTTGAACATGTTGTGGTTGACTGTTTTCAGGCGATTATTGCTCAGATCTAATTTCTTAAGCTGTCCAAGTTGATCGAATGCCTCGTCGTCGATCGTCTCAATCTTGTTTTTGCCAAGAAGCAATTCCTCCAGGTGTGGACATTTCATGAACGTCAGTCGACTCACTCTCGTCAGGTTGGCCTTGGTCAGAGTTAGAAACATTAGCTGACTGAGATCAGCGAACATGTCATCGGTGATTGTCTGTATCTGGTTTTCACCCAGATTCAGTTGTTCCAAGTGTGACAAGGGAGCGAACATTGTTCGGCCCACTGTCTTCAGTCGGTTTTCATTCAGATATAGACACTTTAGATTATTGAGATAATTGAAAGCATCATCGGTGATCGTTTCTATTTGGTTACTATTGAGAACCAGTATTTCAAGATGTGACAAGGGAGCGAACATGGCTCGGGTCAGTGTCTTAAGGTTGTTGCGCCTCAGGTCTAGATACTTTAGCTGATTGAGACCATTGAACGCTTCATCATGAATCGTTTCGAGCTGGTTGCTTGCTATGTACAGTTTCTCTAGGTGAGACAAATGCCTGAATATTCCAAGACTCAGTGTTTTCAGGTTGCTATATTGCAGACTTAGAATTATTAGCTGACCAAGCCCTTCGAAAGCGTCTTCAAGGATCGTTAATATACTGTTCGAAGTAAATTGCAGCATTTTGAGCTCACTTCCAACACCCGAGAACGCCCCTGCCTGGCAAGTAATGCCACCTAAATTATAGAATTGTATTCCGCTGACATGTAGGCCCTTAAAAGCGTCTGGTTGTATTGTCAATCTTTCTGATCCGGCTTTCATTCCGCCTCCACGGATTTTGATCGAATAGAATCTATCTGAACGAGAGATCGACGGTACCTGTGAGTTGCCGTAGATTTTATATGTCGCCGTGGGAATAGTGCGAGCTTCAGTGGTCGGCAGGACGGCTGCTACCAGCACCGCGATCAACAGCCATCGCCGTGGCTCCTCAGACACGTCACCACGCCGCACTCCCGGCCTAGCGGTCGACCCAACCATCGTTACTTAGCTGTGTCTCGATGTCAGTCGTCGTTTGGCGAACAGTTTCTTTTCACCTGCGAGTGTCGTGTGGGTGTGCTTCCTCGCCGTGGCTCTTATGAATACGACCGCCTGTCACTCTACGTTGACAGCCAATAGCAGTTAACTCGTCGACTTAACAGCTTTTGAGCCGCGGTGACCAAATTCGTCTAGTTTGTAGAGTGAAGTTATCAAAAGCCTATGTTGGCGTTTCCATGGTTGAGATATTTTCATCGTCCTCTTCATTATATAATTTACACATACACTAACATTGACGTATTGTTTGTGTTTTATAAAATTAGCATCGGTTTATATTGCACTTAGTCATATAGTATCACAAATAAACACGTGACACAACATAAACGAACATACTTTACTCAATATGATGACTGGTTATCATATCCGTCGATATCAGGTTGTACGTATAGGAGCACAAGCCTAAAGTAGTCATTTAATTGTAATTGTAAAGTTTCATTTATTCTCTATGGATATGATATTTCCTCACATTCTCTACAAATTGCCATCTAAATACAAGGAGTACTAAGTAATGTTGACAGTCATATGTCCTAATACGTATACATACATACGTGAAAGTCAAGCACACATTGTCACACCGCGATTTCTTTTGTTACCTATGCCTTCAAATAATAATATACATACTGTATATATTATTTGAATATATATATATATATATATATATATATATATATATATATATATATATATATATATATATATATATATATATATATATATATATATATATATATATATATAGTATATAGTATATATATTATTTGAAGGCATACGAAACAAAATAAATCGCGGTGTGGCAATTTGTGTTTTAACCAAAAAAAGATTAAAAAAAAACATTGTAATTGCCACATATTTGATTGCAGTCACCGTGCAACAGCCATATGTTGTCGATTTTCCCAGTGTATTGCGGTTAATTGTGTTTTCAGCAACACATTATGGTTTGTATTTTTAGAAATGGTATAGACGTAGTGCAGTTTATCTTGACACTGAATAATGCAACATTGGTAAAGCACGGACTAACATACACGTATGGTTATTCTGCAATACATCTGTGTGGCCATGTTTTGCATGTGTTTGCGTTGCAATTTCAAAGTCATCGCAGATTCATGGCAAGTATTTATACAATAAAGTGGATTGACCAAATTTAACAAAACGTCTAAAAAACACTTTTCTGTGTGTTACAGGGTCAAGATATTCTAAACGTAAATACAAGCAACAGTGCAGACTAACAGAGAAAGCAAAGGAATCAAAGATCATGTTTCCTATTGATTTATCACCAAATGAAATCGACGTAATGTGGTGCAGTTATTACCCCTTTCTAGTCCTCACCGCTTTGCTGTTAGCAGCAGGGGTCTGGGTAAGTTTTGCCTGACTTTATCGCTCAACCTTTTCGTGCTGTTCCTCTTACTTAATTGGTCCTCAGAAATCGTCTTTTAGGCAGATGTAGACAAACTTCCGCTTTGTTTACGACAGGTGTGTCTCTTCTGTCTGTGGACATGTGACATACGCTCCTAGGTATTTGTCTCTTCTCTTAGCTGGCGATTTCGCAGTCTTTTCTGGAGTTGTAATAGCTCTAGTAGATCGCAGATGAGCCTGCATCTTCTGGCATCGTAACGTTCACACCCCAGCACCATTAACTGATATAGACAGTCCACAATCTGTCCTTCGGTTAGGCTTATTAACAACTTAAGTTCTGAATATATAATGATTCAATCTTTTGTCTACACACAAAATATCATTCTAAAAGTAATGATTGCTGAACAGTTTTCTCACAACGAGATGGAGTCAGCTGAACGAAAAGGCTGTCTTAGAGAAATGTTACCCGCGGATGTGCGATTGGGGCTGGCGGTTCGACGTCGAATACAAACAGGTGGAAATAATTGCAGAAAAGAAACTCGCTGGGCCGAAGGATAGACTGTAATTATGTGAGACCGGTGTAATAAGTACAACACACTGACTGTTATATGTTAAGCCTGGTCCAATACACATTAAAATGGTTTTAAAAATATAGATAAAAACACTCAGTACCGAATTGTATAAATGATTTGTACGAGATAGGCATAATATTATATCCAAACACATCTTTCAAATCCGAGAATATTAACATAGACTAAAATGAGAGAGGTGTTTCGAAATTAATTAGAAAACAACTGCAGAAAAAAGTGCGTTGTGACTATGCCTGTGATATTACTTATGATTATTGTTTAAACCTTACACGATTTGAATGCTTACGAGAGTATCGGTTGCCAAAACTAGGAGCATTTTTTATTTGAAATTGCACAGACCCGCATAGTGTTATTTTTAAATTACAATTACAAATTTAGAACGATGCATGGTAACTGAGATACAATGTAATGTGTACATATGTATCGAAAATAGAGCTTAGAGCTAATTCGAAATATTTAGTGTTTCCGCCATAAACAGGACAGTACATGTAGGGCCTACACGTTTACGCGTGTACGCAGTAATGCACACACACAAACTCACAAACACACACATACACACAAACACAAACACATGCATACACACACTCACACATACACGCATACACGCATACAAGCGTACACGCATACACGCATACACACATGCACACATGCACACATGCACACATGCACACATGCACACATGTACACATGGACACATGCACGCATGCGCACATACGCACATGCACACATGCACACATGCACACATGCACACACGCACACACGCACACACGCACACACGCACACACGCACACACGCACACACGCACAAACGCACACACGCACACACGCACACACGCACACACGCACACACGCACACACGCACGCACGCACGCACGCACGCACGCACACACACATACACACATACACACATACACACATACACACATACACACATACACACATACACACATACACACATACACACATACACACATACACACATACACACATACACACATACACACATACACACATACACACATACACACATACACACATACACACATACACACATACACACATACACACATACACACATACACACATACACACATACACCCATACACACATACACACATACACACATACACACATACACACATACACACATACACACATACACACATACACACATACACACATACACACACGCGCGTACACGCGTACACACGTACACACGTACACACGTACACACGTACACAGGTACACACGAACACACGTACACACGTACACACGTACACACGTACACACGTACACACATACACACATACACACATACACACATACACACATACACACATACACACATACACACATACACACATACACACATACACACATACACACATACACACATACACACACGCGCGTACACGCGTACACACGTACACACGTACACACGTACACACGTACACAGGTACACACGAACACACGTACACACGTACACACGTACACACGTACACACGTACACACATACACACATACACACATACACACATACACACATACACACATACACACATACACACATACACACATACACATATACCCACATACACACATACACACATACACACATACACACATACACACATACACACATACACACATACACACATACACACATACACACATACACACATACACACATACACACATACACACACACACATATATACACACATACACACATACACACATACACACATACACACATACACACATACACACATACACACATACACACATACACACATACACACATACACACATACACACATACACACATACACACATACACACATACACACATACACACATACACACATACACACATACACACATACACACATACACACATACACACATACACACATACACACATACACACATACATACATACACACATACACACATACACACACACATACACACATACACACACATACACACACAAAGTCAAATTCACTTACGCATATACGCGTGAATGGTGTTTTGTTGATATAGATACTAGCAGCTTACAGCGGATACAATATTATATTCCATGATGCACACACCTTTGTTGAGACGGCGCCGAAGGATTCGAGTAAGTTTAGAATTCCCTAATCATTTATAAGACCCAAATATTGTTCGCAAGTTATGATTTTCGGACTTTTAAATAATATTAATAAATAATAGATTGCTACAAATCTTGACAAAGTATCATAGAGGTAGAATCCGGCTTCTGATAAGTGTCATGGCTTCAGTGGATATAGTCTTAATGATTCATGCACCTATTTTCTTTTTGCAACTTAATGTGAGAATTGCTTGTATGATACTTGATAGGAATAATAATTCTGAGGTGAAGTGCTATTATATTTCAAACTACATAACCGACATGTGAGTGTGGGCTTTATCATGCAAAATCAGAACCTTTTTTGTTATTTTGGTAACTTTAATTTAGCATCGTTGTATACTATTACCCAGTCATTTTCATAATATGATTTCGAAGAGACGCGGCGTTGTTGGTTGCAGGACATTTATGTACCGAAATAATTTCTTACAAAGGCGGATATTGTAATAGCCAGACCTGACAAATAAAAGAACAGCATTTATTCACCTTTTCTGTCTGCGACCAAAGGTTGGTCGATGAAATGTGTATCTGCCTTTTCCTTACAAGAGTTAACTTTTGAGAGAGAAAAAACCCCGCAACTGTATGATTAGTATTCCTAAGGTAACAGATTCTAAGAAAGGCGAACCATTTAATAGCCAGACGTGAATTTAATAAGAGCAGCGGCTGTTCACCTTTTATGTCTTTCGTCGCTGTTTGTCGGCCCGTTGTTTAGAAGAGTTAACCAGGGAACAAGAAACAGCAACTGTATGATTGGCAATCCTAAGGTAAATCACTCAAGAGTAAGGGAACATTCTGAAACTCGTTCAACTGTGTGAGAAAACACAGCTTATATCGACTGAATCTAGATAAAAAGGATGGTGGACGGAGTTTGCCTTTTAAACTGTGTTTTATTAACCTTGAAGGACGAAGATGACATAACTCTCCCACAATTCCCTCATCACGACAAGCTATACGTATATGTTGGTGTTGTTGGCCTCCGTCTGTCGAGAGAGACGATGGTTGTGCTCCCCTACTGTGTCAGTCCGGGTCGCTGCATCGCCTGCTGTGACTCTACAGTCCGATACTTGAGCCACAGACTGTTACCGTTGTTGCGTTTGAATGTGTTAATTAGTTTCACCCTCGAGTAGCAGTATTTATGACTGTTTACTGGCTGGTGGTATTCAATGAACGTTTAAAATCCATGGACAATTGCTCATGCATGTCTTAAGCTATATCTTAATTTAAGCTGCTCATGTTGTCTGCAAGTTGTGTGTTTATTTTGATATTTTATTAGCTTTTAAGATCACCTGTAAGTTATAATTGAGAAACAAACGATAGTTTATATTCTAGATAATTGCACAGTGAACATCCATATACTTGATTGATATTGTCTGCTGCATTCTCACAATATGGCTGCGTTTCTCACTTTCTGGTAATCTCATTTCAATGACCAGAAAAATGAATTATTACACTGTCCTCTGTTGCTAGTTACGGAGAATGATGGTTGTCACTCCTGCATCACATTGTGGCATCCACACGGGGACAGGGAATGCCGAGTTTCACTCGTGTGCCCACGCTGCAATTGTTGAGGAAGACAATACGACGATATATCTGGAGCAAGGTTCAGCAGTATTCAAAGCCCTGCCTGAAGTCAGTCATCATTGCAGGAAATTTTCTGGGAACCCCAGCTCACTACATTCTGTCATACTGGACCAGTTGCTCGAAAAAGAGAATTTCAAATCCCTGACTTTTCGTAATACACAGCAGTCCATCTAATAACAAATTTTGCATTAAGAAATATTTTATGTGAATCACTGCAAACATAGATTCTCAACGAACATAATTTCACAAAGCATGAATTCTGACACACTTTCTGTATTCATCTCGTCACTATAGTCCCTAGGTTCCTTGAAACAGACTCATTGTCTGTTTGTATATGACTCAATAAGACACATGCAAAATGATGAGAAGATAACCTGCAGTTTCTGGTCAAATAAAATAAACGTAACTGCCTGCCATTGCTGTGTAGGCGGAGCATTTAGATCAGGATAATAATAATAATAATTTGTATTTGTAAAGCGCTGTATTTCCGGAAACATTTCCGCTCAGAGGCGCATAAAATACGTGGTAAGATATACATATTTAAAATATTAATAATCAGTTTAAACTTGCACGTAAAGACGAAATGTTAAATGATAATAAATAGATAATTAAATAAAGCTTTTAAAATTCCTAGTTCATAAGCTAAACCTAACAGCAATAAATGTATGAAATAAAATAACAAGTAGCTTTCAAACGCGGCCTTAATAAGATGTGTTTTTAAGTTGGACTTAAAAAGTTCAAGTGAGTCTATTAGGCGTAGACTATCCGGTAGATCGTTGCACAGGCGCGGAGCCGTCACTGAAAAGCCACGCCGACCATAGCGTTCTAAATTGTGGCGTGGTACTCTCAGGAAACGGCTTCCGGCGGAGCGAAGCTGGCGACCCGGCGTATATTCCGTAATCATGTCAGCGATGTATTCGGGCGCTAGGTCGTGCATCACTCATAAGGTCAAAACCAGTATATTGTATATTATGCGCCATGGCAGCCTGTGTAGCGCTACCAACACTGGCGTGATTTGGCGCCGCTGCTGCGTAATTACACGCGCCGCCGAATTTTGCACTCTGCAGTTTCTCCAACAATCGTCCATTGATGCCATATAACATTGTATTTGCGTAGTCTAGCTTCGATATCACTAGACCGTGGACGATTGTCTTGCACGCATCAACGGTTAGGCAGTGGCGTAGCTTGGCGATGTTGTGCAGTTGGAAGTATGCAGCAACTTGCATCTACATGTTCATTCCACTGTCCAGGAAAATGCCGATGTCCTGTACTGTCGGCTGAGGCGTTACATGCCACAGACACACGTCGACTGTCGTAATTGCAGGTGGCACTCTGGCCTTTCGGGCGTACAAAACAATTGTTTCTGTGTAGGTCTCATTCAGCAGCCGTCATGCAACGCTTGATGTCGATGGTGCATCCTTCTATTAGGCGAATAGCAATTTCTGCGTGACAAGGCTGGTTTTGAGAGAAGTCAAGATAACATTAAGTGTCATACATGTCTTATTTCAAGCGGGGTGTAGCAAATATGCAGTAGATGATCAACAGTTTCGGACCAAGAACCGATCCCTGGGTTACACTGCAGTTCAGTTGTTGTCGGCGAGAAATGTCATCCTAAATCTTAACAGCAAGTGTTCTGTCCGACAAGTAGGATAATATCCACGCCAGCGCCGATTCACAAATGCCGATGGATTTTAAGTGTTTCAATAGTATACCGTGTTCCACAGTGTCAACGGTGGCAGTAAGATCAAGGAGGAAGAGTATCGCTCACTTTTTCGGTCGAGTGCCTGCATGGTGTCAGCGTGAATACGCACGAGTGCTGTTTCGGTGCTGTGGTGCGGACGATACGCGCTCTGGAAAGGGTCAAGGAATTTGTTTTCGTCAATGTAGCGTCGAAGGTCAAGAACAACATGTCTCTGTAACAATTTTAAGATAAATTTGAGATTTTACTTAGGGCGCCAATTATTGATGTCATTTGTGTCCAGGTCTGTCTTCATGAGCAAAGAAGTGACCAGCGCATGGTTCATTTCAGCTGGTACAGTTGCAGACTTTAATGACATGTTTATGATATTCGCTAGCACAGGTGCAATAATATTGATGTTTGTTTTAAGTGTGTCGTCAGCCACGGATCTAGATCGCACAATTTTGAAGAATATTTGTTCATGATTCGAACAATAGCAGCGGCGGTTGTGGGTGTGAATGTTGAAAGAGTACAATGGTGGTGGTGATTGTTGTCAATTGGCAGGACAGGTAGAGGAGCGTCATGACTATACATTGCACTGCGGACATTCATAATATTTTCGGGGAAACGTACTCGAAAACGTTCCGCCAAATCGTCATCAGAGTCGTTGCATTCGGGTAGCACTGGCGGTTGTTTGCGTCTCATTCGTTACTCGGTACATGGCCTTCACAACACAGGCATACTCGGGTATTTTTCTCACAGAAAAACGAAGATTTAGCAGCTACTAACCTTTCTCTGTAGACATCTACCAAACTGGTGTAAACCAATCTGTTGGTGTCTCTATGCACTAGTAAATGTGTCTGTCGCCACCGCCTTTCAGTTCGCCGGATATATGAATCAATAGAGCTGTTACTTTTTTTTTTTTTTTAAAGCTTTATTTAAAGTCGGTTACATGATAATTAGGCAACATTAGCTCATCTGAGCTATTTTCCGACAAAAAATGTGATGGGTGTCAAAGAAAAACCAGCAAGATATTGTATGTTTTTTACAACAACAGACACTCCTGCACAATTGTGGGACCTGATTCATTTAATTTCATTCGAACTATTCAATACAATTAATGTTAAATGATAAAACCCATAAAGCCTGAACTAATGTGTTATTACCATAACACGTAAAAAGTGACACACACACTAAGAGTTGAATGCGGTAAGCCTGTGGTCAATGAGGTGGCCCTAGCTAAGCGATCATACTTTGCTAATACAATCATTACACAGTCCGGACCTCAGGATTATAATATGTAAGCAATAACAATAATAGACAACTGAATGTTTACCTTCACCAACATGCTCCGCGTGTTGCCGAGTTGCAGCCATTTCATGACAGCAAACAAACTCCTGTCATCGCACCAACAAATAGGTTCGGCACCGCCACCAGTTCACAGCATCTCTGCTATTTTGTCTTTTTGCAAGTTCAGCTTCCCGTGTGTTATTCTTTTTTTGGTCACTCGCCTCTGGTCTGTCTTCCAACACATGCCTTTGCCTTTGCGGCTGGAATCTACATCCAGATACTTTGCATCCGTTAACAGTTCTTCTGACGAAGATTTAGATAGCCCATAAAAACACGCAATTTTTATTTGTTGTATTTTTCACTGCGCACAGGGTCTCCAGACGGATTTATGAAAAACTAATAAGCAAAGAATCTGTGGACAGTTTTCATCTCCGTGACGTCATTCTTCGTCTACATTGGCGTAGCTCATAGTATTTCGATGGCTGGGTGTTCTAAACTATATTTTTGGTAAGCCGCTGGTGTTACAAATTTGAATATATGTGGAAGTGTTTAACTTTATATTAACTCTAATAGGAGTACGCCACGAAAGTGTTGCCTTCTTTGCCCTTTAGTGCATGGATTGCTGGTATGGTACGTGATTGGAATAATAATTATGTAGTGAGCTGCTATTATATATAACGATATGAAACTACGTTCCCGCTGCATCATTGTATAGTCCCGTCATTACTAAAATCGTTCCAATTTACATAATTTGTGATAGAAATCAATATAACGACGCACCCCCTCGGACGTATCATTCCAGTCACGTATTAGATAAGCTACCTTCATTTAAAATGTTTCAACATTAAACAGACTTTTACATTAAACGTTTCCCGGTGTGGTCCTGCGGAGCTGCGTTACCAATCTCACTGGTTGATCTCCTGGACACTGGTGATTGTGAAGAGGAAGAAGAGGAGGAGGAGAAAAACAAGATCGAGTGTGACTTTGACGATTTCAGTGAAAGCGATGGTGAATGGTGATCTAATACTTATCGTATGAAGCCCATGAGAGGTAGAGGCGCGGCAGCTAACAAAACATCATACTGGCTTGCTATGTACATGGATCAGTAAATGAATTTGTAAATTAACTTAGTGGAATGTCTTTATTCATAATACCTTGAATTGAACTCCCATATCAACCTACAGTCGTAAAAACCTTATTTTGTCAGTTATCTGTAATATTGGCCGAGATATAATGAAAAATAGATATTTCAATAATGGCGGCAATAATTTACATAAAAACGATACGTGATACATTTTGCTGACTTGTTAACATAGCAAACCGTTATCTACGTATCTTTTCCGATCTAGTGATACCAATTAAAAGTATATTTCCGGGGGGTTCACGTACGCTCTTCCGACAAGACAAACATATATGCACAACATCAATCATTAATGTCAGAACACATGCTTAGATAACAGTATCCCACAATGGGTCAATTAACAAAATGGTATTTAAATGCAACAACACATCTGTCAATCTTTGCAAATTACAAAAGAAGTTGAAAATAGCTTCTGGTAAGTCAAACTTCACAAGCACCGAATCCGTGATGAGAGAAAGACAAAGGGTTACGTCATTTAGCGCACCGTCGTATGATGAATACCTTTTGATGAATACACCCGGTTTTGTTTGACAACTTAATGTGAGCATTGCTTGTGTGATACGTGACTGGAATAATAATTATGTGGTGAACTGTTGTTTTACTCGTTCACGCTGCACCATTATGTTGTGTAATCATCAATAAAATCGCTCGTTCGAAGATGAAACACCAATTTCCATAATTTGTGGTATTATTCAATATAACAACGGAAAGCATCGGATACATCATGCCAGTCACGTATTATACAAGTTATCTTCATGTACACAATTCCCACAAGAAGGCGCTCAACACAACTTTGCAAATTAGAACAGTTGTTGATTACGGCTTCTGAAAAGTCAAACGTCTCAAGTACCATTCTAGTCACCTTTTATACATTACATCTTAACAAAAAATGTTCATCAAGAAATATAATTTTACATAGCAAATTCCCACTAAAAGGCGCTGCCACAAATGAGTAAGACAAATGTCCAATCAAAGAGACGAGCGTCTGGATCAACATTTAATTCATTCCATGTTACTTCAATTAATTTTGCCACATAAATGACAGCCAGCTAAAACATTTACTTATGAACTGATTTTTTCCGCGCATTAGTGTCAACGTGGCTGAATTATTCCAAAGACACTGCCTTCCTTGGCGTGCTTGGGCGCGCGATATATATATATATATATATATATATATATATACATATAATATATATATATACATATATATATATACATATATACTATGTATATATATAACATATATACTATGTATATATATATATATATATATATATATATATATATATATATATATATATATATATATATATATATATATATATATATATATTCGTGTGCGGTTTGGATCCTTACGTGAGTATTAATTGCGGAAAGTAGATATATTTTGCAATTGCGCCGACCCGCAGGCAATTACTTTGAAATGCTTACACATTATGTATGTCAGCCGACACTGTAAATAACCGTATACTACGGATTACATACATACGAACACGAATATACGCCTATGCATACGCATATACGCGCACGCATACAAACACGCACACACGCACACAAATACACAAACACACATACACACACACACACACACACACACACACACACACACACACACACACACACACACAGTCGCTAACACACAGTGGTTCGTTAAAATGTTCAACTCATAAACACCGCGAATAATCTTATCGGCAGCTTAAAGCGGAAACAATAATGAATTATAATATTTCATGAGGCACACACCTTTATCGAGACGATGCGAAATGATTCGAGTAAATTTAGAACACAATGTGTTACCAGATTTGTCAGTGTACAAGCTTCGTGGTGTATAAGCCTAACTCGGGTTGAAAACATTTCGTGAACTTGGCCCTATATAATACATACATGAGATTCGCGATGCTACGATTTAATGTTATTATATCTAATAATATAATTAACTAAGTTAACTGGTAAATGTTCTGACGCTTCTATACATTACGAGGCAAATCATCAAGGAGGTGACACTGTCGTTTAAATACTACCTTTTTTATCCTCTTTACCCCCGGTGGGACATAAGGCTACAACAGTTATGTCCCTCCCCAGGGTTCTGTCATTTGCTGCGGCCTGAGTCTCGCCTCAGCCTCGCACTACGTGAACCTCATATCTTGTAGGACCGTCATTACAGTATTTCGCCATGTTGTCTTTTGTCGTCCTGGCTTCCGTCTTCCAGGTGTCGCCCACATTCAGGTAGCGGTAGGGATATTTACTTTAGGCAAACTATGGACAAGTCGTAGCCATCTTGTTTAAATATATAGCTATCAGTCTTCGCAAATTACCAGAGATGTTGACTAGAGCTTCTGATAAATCAAACGTCACAAGCAACGAAGCCGAATACCTCAGTTGTTACGCCATTTGAGATATAAACCTGGTTTGATTATAACATGTCAAGTGAGTATTGCTTGTATGATACGTGTTTGGAATGATAATTCTCATGTGAATTCTTGGCATATTATCTAATCATATCACAAACTAATTAAAATAATGTCTGTGGTCTGACCACATTTACGCTTATATCGTATACAGAAGAAATGGTTTACTTCAAAGACCGGATGCGTGTAAATGTGGCATGATTGTCCGAACTACAAGTGCCCTTTATTTTGGAAAGAAGTAAATTGCATGAGTATACCATGATTACAGTGCATTAGCATAATAGGATGTCGAACTAGCACAACATTGTAAATGCGATATGATCGTCCGAACTAGAACAATGTCCCTGTATTTATGTGTAAGATAAATTGCATGATTATACCATGATTACAGTGCATTAGCGTAACCGGATGTCGAACTGCCACAACATTATAAATCTGACATTATCGTCCGAATTAGAACAGTGCCCCTTTATTTTGGAATGAAATAGATTGCATGATTACACCTTGATTACTGTGCATTAGCATAATAAGATGTCGAACTGGCAACACATTGTATTTCCGAAATTGTTTCTAACAATGGCAAAATTATGTATGACCTATACATGCCAGAACGGCTTGTGCAGGTACCACAACCCCACACAAGCACTCGCACTCATGCAGGCAATCGTGTGAGTATCTACGAACTCCCAAAAGTTGTCAACACTGATGACGACGGATAGGTCCTGCGAATCAATGCAACAATGTCGAGTCCGGGCCGCCTACGAAATAATTTACGCTTGCCAGAGTTTATGGACTCTTAGAAGAAACGAATTATTCGTCGTGGGATATCGTTTAATCTTTCTGAAGTTACTTTGCACTGGTGAACATCTTATATATACATTGTAAACAACTTTGAAGCGAACAAGGTACATTCTATTTGATAATGAATAATGAGAAGAAAAAACGTTAAATCAAACATTTTAGTGACGACGTTTACGCAACAGTTGTAAGGCTTTCTGGTAGTCAATCAAATATTTATGTTTGAATAGGTGAAATGAATAAATATGAAATATACAATCGCAACTAATTATCTTTGTACATATGAATACAACTACTTAGAGTACAATGTACAAATAATTTCACCGCTGTTTTCAGTATATACAAATACTACGTATTTTAAATGCCAGCAATACAAATATGATAAGCTATTTCGTAAAACAAAGAATTCAATAGTACGCATGATCACATAGCACAACCCCAAACTTCTGAAGTTTGATTTGTCTTCGGAATCCATGAAACAATAATAAATTGTGAAAAACTACAAAATGCGAATGTTGAGAGTCAATCGGCAAGAAAAGAAACAGTTTACCGAGAATCTACGTGTTAGCTTTTCCGCTGAATATACCGAAGTACTCAAATCAATGTACAGACACGTCAATAAGTCAAATCGACCAGATAATTGGTGGATCAGTTCTGGACTCCGGTACGCCTTAGCGTCATATCAAACAGCATTTCTTATATTTGCTCAATTTGTTTGATTTTACTAAATTAATTTCTAAATAAATTCAGTACACGGAACCTGGACAACTTTGAAAATGTGTTGTAAGTTTCTGGAAAGACTTGACGAACAGTTAAAGATTGATGGTCGGCTAAATCTTAGTGACGACCCGAAGTCATGAATCATTGCCCTGTTTTAGATACCACATCACACGTTAATATAATATATCAGAATGAATTAGAAATAATAAAGTGCGTCAGGGATGAACAAGCAATAGTGTTTATTTGTTACGTCAACACAATGTCACAACACATAAAAACTGGATAAACTGGATCTACCACCTTGCCACATATATATATATATATATATATATATATATATATATATACGTTTTACACAAGCACCACAAAAACCAAACGATTAGCTATAATTGAAAACCAACCGTACACCATTTTAGAACTTAATCTCAGCAATAAATGCATACATTATTGTAATATATATGGGATAAGTTGTATATATCACCTTGTCGCCACATATAGGTTTTACACAAACACCACACAAAACAATTTATCAGCCATTATTATTATAAGATAATCTCAGAATAAAAAAGGATACATTACAATATATCTGGGATAAATCGTATCTGACACCTTGCCGCACATACAACTTAATACATGCACAACAAAAACAAGTGTTCTGATATTATTGAAAACCAACCACCTGTAACTTTAGAAATTAATATCACAATAAAATGCATACAATAAAATACACCTGGGATACATCTTCTAATAGCTTGTCAAATATAAGATTTATACATACACCAGAACAAACTATGTGTCTGCTATTATTGAGGTAGGTTTCACGAAAAAATGCACATACAACATTACATCGTTTGTAACATGTGACAAACCGTATCTAAAAACTTGCCAAATACTTTAATTTTTATTGTTGTCACTCTGCTATGAAATCACCCATTAGTGATATTGGTGTGACCATTAGATTATATACCGAATGGTTCTTTCCGTTTCAATGTGGATGTGCAGATTGTATATAAACACCAAAAAACTATTCAATATGAACATTATTGAAAACCAACCATACCATATGTTACTAGGTCAAATTAGAAACCATTCGCATATCATTGCATCCCAATCCTACAACAAGCATCATGTACAACAAAATCATTACAAATGGTATTGAAATTTGGTTTAATCCGAAACTCTTCAGATGTATTGACATCTGACGATTCCGAGACTTCCCCTCCAACAATAACATTTGCCATCATTCCGGTACGTAGTGCCTCGATCATTGTTGTGAACTTCTCTGGGCAGCCATACTTCCTCAGCATCTGCCATAGCCTGGTCCTCCCAACTGTATCGAACGCCTTACTGAAGTCGACAAATACCATGAACAGTGGTCGATCCTGTTCAATGCACTTTTCTTGTAGTTGTCGGAGACAGAATAACATATCCACGGTGCTCCGGTTACCTCTGAAGCCACATTGTGTCTCCGGAACTACCTCTGATGTTATTTGGGCAGATAGTCTGTTCAGGAGGATCCTGGCGAAGATCTTGCTATATAGTTCCCACAGTCTGTTCGATCACCTTTCTTGTAGATGGTTACAATGCTGGCATCCTTCCATGCTTGTGGTACAGAACCCTCCTCATAGGCATTGGTGATTAGTTGGTGCAGTCTGCTGAAAATATTGTATCCTCCGTGCTTTCATACTTCTGCAGGAATCCCATCTCCTACAGGTTCTTGCCGTCTTTCAGGCCGGCGATTGCTCTAGCTATCTCATCCATAGTTTGAATATCATCAAGGCTTTTCTTGCTAATGCGCTGCGGGATGATGTCCAGAGCTTCGTGATCTATGTCGCCAGGGACGTTGAGTAGCTTCTGGAAGTGTTCACTCCATTTCGCCAGAACTCTCTTGCTGTCAGAGATGGTCTCCATTCCATCTGTTGATTTCAGATGAACAGGTCCCTTCGCTTTGGGTTTCCACATATCCTACAGCCCATTGAATAAGCCCTTCATGTTGTTACTGTCAGCAGCTCTCTGCAGCTCCACTGCCTTCGTTTCCCACCAGTCTGACTTCAGTGCACGGGTGCTTTTTTGTAGCAGTCTGCAGCATTCTTTATATACTGCAGAGGTCTAGTTATCCTGGTTTGGTGGGCTTGGTTTCTTCTGCTCATAAGAGTCTGTAGCTCCTGGTTGTTGGGGTCGATTCAGTCCTGGTATTTTTTGTCTGGCTTGCCAAAATATGTTTTGGCTGTGTCGTACACGTCCTGCTGCAGTGCTGCCCATTCCTCGTCTGGTAGTGAGTTGTCCTTATCCTCCCACTGGGCGAGAGCACGGTCTTTCTCCTGCTCAAAACTCTTCCTGTGGCTGATGATATCTAGTTTTGCAGTGTTGAGCGTGGTCGGCTTTCTTGTCCCTTACCTGTTGTGCTTTTGTCGTATTCTGAAAGTCACTTTCGACCTCAGCATCTGGCGTTCGGTCCAACTGTTAGCTCCACGTATGGCTCGGGTGCTGTGGATGTCCATTTTATCCCGACACCTCGTGATGATGAAGTCAATCATATGCCAGTGTCTTGAACGATATTGCATACAGGTGGTCTTGCGTTCGTCCTTCTGCTTGAACATGATGTTCGTCACTATCAGTTCGAACTCAGAGCAAAGAGCCAGTAGAAGCTCGCCATTGGAGTTGCATTTCCCAATCCCATGTTTGCCGATGACCAAGGGCCACCTTTCATTATCTCTTCCTATCCTCGCATTGAAGTATCCTATCAGCAGTAGCTTATCTGTACGAGGGATACCATTGAGCACACATGCCAGCTGGTTGTAGACGGCCTCCTTGTTTTCATATGGGTTTGTCATTGTTGAAGCGTATACGCTGATAATTGATGCAAAGTTGTCCTTGCTTAGAGGTAGTCTCATCTTCATGAGTCTGTCACTTACAGGCCGTGGCATTTTTCTCAGTTTTATGACGAAATCCTTTTTTGATAGCAAAGCCCACTTCGGCCTCCCGTCTTTCTCATTCAGGTTTGCCACTCCAGAAGAAAGATTATTCCAATTCGTTGAGTCTACCAGACTCTGAGAACCTTGTTTCACATTGAGCGGCGATGTCGATGTTGTATTTGGCAAGTTCCATTGCTACTAGTGCCGTAGGTCTTTCTGGTCGGTCAGTTCCTTCTCAGTCGACCAGAGTCCTGACGTTTCATTGTCCCATTGCCAGTAGTTGTCTTCTTCTTCTTCTTCCTAGCTGATTGTCCACTGTCGACGGAAGATGAGGTCGAGCAGCGCGGTCCTTGGTAACCCGGGCGACGGCCGATCCGGTATGGAGTTTCGTGCAGTTGTACATTTTATGTTTGAAGTCCCGCTGGCATTCGCACGTTACCAGAGACACACTCTCGGGGAGCAAATAGAGATCTCACACCGGCAAGAACGTGTCCAGATAGGCGCAAACTATTTTTCCCTGACGTAGCTGGTCGAGAGATGTTGGAAGTTACATACATCAACCTCCCTTGATGCTGCCACAGTGACATGGTTATTTTGGTTAGGGTTTGCTCGCTTAGCCTTCGGTTCTGTCAAATACCTGTACCACAAGGCATTGGTTTACAACTGTGCATGGCAGGGGCGTCAAACTCCCTGAGGTATTGCAATACCTGCATACCTTATTAGAAGGTAACCAGCAGTTAAATATTGCCAACTCTTGTAAATAATTTGGACATGTCATTTTTAATAACTTATCAGATGAGTCAGACATTGTAACCAAAGTGAGATTTGTATGCCAAGATAAATGTTTAATGACAAATCAGCTTTTGTTCAACTGCTGAAAAAAACCTATTTACAACATGTTTCAGTAATATATATAATGTGTGTGTGTTATGGGTGAACTTTATGCAAAAGTAAATGTTTAGTAATTTATTGTCGACTTGTCGTATTACAATGTTTCTATACGGAAGCCCGTTGGTGCCACGGTGAATATATATTTTTCTGACCGACGCTACTTAATTATCTGGCGGTCGCCATTTAATTATCTGGCGGCCGCCCTTTAGTATCTGGCGGCCGCCACTTAGTTATCCAGCGGCCGATTAACTGGCGGGCGCCAGATAATTAAGTGGCGGCTGTCATAAAAAAAAAGTCACCGTGGCACCAACGGGCTTCCCTACTTTTACGATACCAAACACTTTGCACATGAGATGTAGGATGAGGCATATGTTTGGTATAGCTAGTGTCTTCATGAGTAAAAGCATAACTTGAAAGCCTAATTAATTGTATTACTGTTTTTGATTTCCATTATTATGGCCTATAAAACGAATTATTAACAGCGGACCACCAGAAAACTGCCTATATTATATAATGGAGAGCGCAGTTATAGTTGGACCGAGTGATGCATTGTAGAGCGCAACGGGTCAGGGGGTAGAGCTTCGGACTTTCAACTAGGAGAACCCGGATTCGAATCCTGTGCTGCGTTCCTAATCCATGGACAAGCTGTTTCATTGCTCCAGTTCACTGAGCTGTGTGAAAGAGTACATTGCTATAGACAGTAGTGGGCTAATATGCGAACAGCCGTCACGCATTAATTGCAGCATGCCCGGGTGCTTCCAATATCTGTTAGATAGGTAAAGTGTAAAGTGCATTGAGCAGTTCTGTGGACTGGATGCTGCACAATATAAGAATTTACATTTACTGATCTTTATTTTAAATTATCATCGTTGTTTTAAGGTAGCCAATTTCAAATGTTATCTTCGTCCAATATGATTGCATGTGTGCAAGTTAATGCGTTGTTTCCCTGTTCGTCGTACTGTTGTTGTTATTCCATTGTGTCGATGAACTGTTGCCGTAGTTCGTCGTACTGTTGTTGTTATTCCATTGAGTCGTTGAACTATTGCCGTAGTTCGTCGTACTGTTGTTATTGTTGTTCCGTTGAGCCTTTGTACTATTGTAGCCATGCCAGCGAGACTTAGCACTACTGGTGCTGCCGCACGACGGTGGCTTGCAGGTGAAACACCATGTCCATCAGAGCACTGATGTCGGAGCCGTATTTGACTACACACCTGTACACGAACGATGCAATAGTTATGGCTCAAGCGAATATGTCAACAGTTATTAGTGAAACATTGTAAACTTGTGTGTATATTGACTTGTCTAAGAATAATCCGTATTGCCAGACAACGAAATATTCACGCGTAAACTTCCTGGTCGAATGACGCTTTGATTACCCACACTCCGCTATGTGGCGCCACCATTTCTCTATGCCGCTTCTATCAAACGGGTCACGTATTTTTGCGTTATTATTAACTCAGGTATTATTTGCAAGTATTGCATATATTGGAATATGTTATGCATATAATAAAGATCACTACATGCTGTGTAGTTGATGTGTTCATTCGAGTATAGGCAGTTCTGTCAATGTAGTGTGTATTTATGGGAATGACATTCCATGGCTATAAATAATGTATCGCTACAGTACTCAGTCCGTTGCGGGTGAATAAATATATTTGGAGCAGGTTTCCTTGGCAACCGTCTACGCCATAAGTGTGTTAATATAGTGCGCGCTGCTGGCCTGTTTATTCTATGTTTGTTATGTCGGTTCATGCATTAGTTTGCTGTTACCCTTTACCAGCTTAACTACCGAGTGAACTGACACACAAACAAATAACAAATCACCCACTGTAGCCCACGTTAAGCTCATACGGGCACACGTGCTCATTCTAAAATAAGTTTCAACAAGTTTCTGTCGGTGGATATCCTCTGAGTGTGTCAGTAAGCAGCATCCACCGCATTCACCACGCTCACAAATCCAAACACACTTCACATCCAGCAGAAATTAAGCCAATATGATCCGAACAGTTGAATGGGCTAATTCACATGATATGCTGAACACGCCAGTTTCCCGTCCATTTGCCAGTATATGATGTGTTGCTCTCAGCAACGCAAGTAGACGTACACATATAATGTTCAACAGCAATCCATCTCAAAAAAGGAAACTTCCATTGCGAAGTATTTGATATCACTGTGTACGGGACTGACACACGTATTTTGTCATAAGGGCTACCAATTTGATTTGTTGTTTGGGCTCAAGATATAAGCATACACGAGTCTATGTGAACACATTACTGGCGTGCGTAGGTGCGTGCGTGTGTGATTGCGTAAGTGCTGCTCTGTGTACCTGCTCGCCTGCCCGCTTGAGTGATTGGCAATAACAAAAACCTAAGACTATAGTTCGCAACGGGCAACAAATTACGCGTGACAATCCCAGAGTAGTAGAACTACATAAAATTGATCGATAAATAAAATAGAATAAATAGGTGAACACCGCGCTCACTACTCAATACAGGTCATCGCACCAGTGGTCGCAAACGATACGAACGGAGAAAACATGCTCCAGATGCTTAGTCAACTGGAACCACTGATTTCAATAGATCTATAAACAATGCAGTGTTTGTGAATATGTAAAGTCATTTCCAAAATTGAGCGTTTATTGTGGGACTATATAATGCATTGCATGAAGAACATTAAAAGTACTGTCTAATTCATCTGTTTCAGGCGAGCAAAGGCTACATTCCATTCATTGTGACAGCAGAACATAAATTGACCGAAACATGAAAATATAATAAATAGGTCATCATAGCGCTCACTGCACAATGCAAGTCATATAGCACCAGTGGTCGTCTACGACACGAACGAAGAAAACATGCTGCAGATGATTAATCAACTAGAACCACTCATTTCAATAGATCTACAACCAATACACTGTTTATAACAATGTGAGGTATTTTGCACAATGGAACGTTGATTGAAACGGACTAATTTGTACCAGAATGATGTATAGGAATTCAATTGCACAAGTACTTGCTTGAATTTGCATTACTTTCATTATAATAGGCCCACATTTTAAAACAGCGAAAAAAAGCGATCACATAAAACACCCAAATCCCAAGTGAGATGTTGGCGCATTCCCACCCTATCAGTAATATATATGGTAGATAGCAAAGACAGATTCAGTATGTTTCGTCTATTTGTCATTTCAAACACCGGTATATATTTGTTGTGAATGTTCCAAGAAACGTCATTCTTGTTCAACCCGCAGTAGCGGCAGTACGCGTACAGTACACAAATAAATCCTGACTGATAGCTTTTGACGTGGTTTTGATACAGGGGGTGTAGTTATCGAACATTTGATCAGGAAGTTCGTTGCGAAATACCCCGACGAGTAGAGTGGGTGTTGACATTTTACAGACGACTCTTTGACGGCGAGGACACAGTCAGTCATAACTCTCCAGCAATGTGTACGTCTGTGTGTCCAGTTTCGCTGCTCGCGGTGGTTGTTGTCGCTTGGGTCGTCCATCCAGCACCTGTCGTGTGTCAGTGCACTACCGGCCACTACCACGACGACGGCGACAACGACGTGAGTGTGTTGACGGCGATGGTGTCTCGTCTCCAGGACACCGTGGAACAGCTGCAGGTTCAGTTACAGCGTCAGATAAGGGATTCTAAGAATCAAATACAGCAACAGCTAAGGGATTCCAAGGAACAACTCCAACAACAGCTAATGGAGCAATAAAAACAATTGACGAAGCAAGACGAATGTATATACTTCTTATTTACCACAATTGTAGTAAAATATATAAGGAAAATGTACTTTATTATATAGCGCGGTTCTTAACACTGTTCTAGTCGCTAGGCTAGACGCCATTGCTCGACAGCGACTTTCGACTCACTGATCTCTGGTAATGTTTTATTACATTTCTGTAATTTTCATTAACATGTTTACATATTCATACGGTAATCATTGCAGCAGTGTTATATTATTATAAAAATGAAAATCCGCCTCTCTTGTGTTTTTTTGGGAACAAACCATTATGTCCCACCCTAGTCTATATTCTGCCGAGTAACACACATTTTACAGAAAAATACCAAACAGTGTGTTTACCAGTAAACAACATTATGTGATCAGTACATTTCTCAAGACGTGAGATGAAACTGAATACTACCCATATGCATTGCATAAGACGCATCATTGCTATCCTGACATAGGACACGGTCATACACACAGAGGTCCTGGAATGTGCTTCATGCACCGACGTGTACCTGCTATTACGCTAGTGACGTCTGCGGTCGCTTTATCACGTCCATCGAATGGCAGATGTCTGCAAGCTAAACGACGTCATACATTGTGAAATTGGCATTGGGCCACTCAGCATATGACCGTTACAATGGCAACCGCAAGCATGATAGGACAATTGCGGAACTCGACATTAACAACTGGGAGGCCGCCGCCAGTAATCGTGGCAATTGGAGATCAGTCGTCATAACTGACACAAATAAGGGGGAAGAGAGAAAAGGGCACAATTGCCTGAGAGGAGAGATCTCCGAAAGCAGAGATCTGCCAATGTTGCGATCTCATAACAGCCTACTGTGTGTGTCTGCAGCAGAAGCGGCAGAGATTAAAATTGTCACGCCCGATTCCAACTTCTTAGTCACACAAGACGATGCACATAACCAGAATGACGATCAGTGCGCCGCAAACCATTGTCATACAAGACAGAATTACGACCCCGTATTAATGTAAAAAAAAACCTCATGGTGCTCATCGAACGTACGTGGAATAATTGATATTGTCGGTCCATCCGTTGTACGACGTCCTTTGTAGTGTTTACGTTCCACGCAGAGCGGCCGCTCGCACTACAGCCAAAACAACAGCCAGCTACACGCAGAAAACACAATCACGTTACTCTGATGATCCTCTGTTTATCACATGTAACTTTATCAGCAGGAGTTTAATTGGATATTACTCATCAATATGTAGAAGTGTATCGTCCTATGCAACGGGACTGTCTCATAAAGCACACACTGCCTGTGCCCGCGTCCACTGAGTCGTATAGAAATCTTATTGTCAGGTGTTGTAGAAAGTCAGAATCCGTCCACGTAACTCCACGGCTGTCTGACCTGCATACATTGTGTGCGCCCCAGATTTCGAAGTCTTCAACCGTCTTAGTGACTTTTCATTACTAATTACGTTATATTTCCCATAGATACTTATATCTCGGTGAAAACATGAGTGTTTGTGCGCCGTCTCCCTCCCCACGACTGCTACGATCTACTGAGGGACGGCAATAACGTGAGTGGCGTGTACGACGTCTACCTGGCCAAGGCGAGGAAGTTTGTCCGTGTGTTCTGTGATATGGAGTGGGGATGGTTGGTACGTACACAAACACAAAGTTACATATACGAATACATATACACATTAGCGCACACACTAAGTCACACGTACGCATATACACAACAAATACACATGGTACAAAAAAAACATCCATAAACACGCATATTCACACTCACACAAAGTGGCTCAGGGGTAGAGCTTCGGACACTAGAATTCGAGAACCCGGGTTCGAATCCTGGCTGCGGTGTTAAAACCTTGGCAAATTCTTTCGCTCTACCTTGCTCCAGTTCACTCAGCTGAATAAATGAGTACCTGGCTATAAACAGTGGTGGATATGTGTACGAGCAGCCTTCGCGCATTAATTGTAGCATGTGGCTGGATGCTTCCCAGAGAAGCCGAGATGGTGTCTGAGTCTGTCAGGGAAGTAAAGTGTAAAGCGCTTTGAGCGGTCTTGAGGACTGGATACTGCGCTATATAAGAACTGCCTTTACTTACTTACTTACTTACTTACAAACACAACACACTCCCAAAACACACAAACACAAGCACGCACATACGTTATGGTTTATATTATTTATCAGGCACTTACTTTATCTTCCCATCGTAATTAATAATAATACTATGGCAGATTTTCACCAAAGCGCTTCAGGTAATACGATATGACGAACATAACTTTTGATATATTTTTATAGGATATTATTGTAAGGTATAAAGCGAAGTCTTTAATATCTTTTATTTGCTATGCCAAATCCTTATTTCTCAGGCTACGAACGCTATAAAGGCTAGCTCAATATCCATTGTGCAAGCAAACCTCTCACCAATTATTTTCTTCGGTAATTATTGCAGTGATTAGGTTTTAATGCTTGGAAATATATAATTTAGCTAAGTCATTAATATAATAAACATCCAGCAATTATAATATGTTTAAACATTTCTAGCATATATATGTTCATGTATTTGTGATGCCTATTTTCATCGACATCTCACTTATGCCGCCCTTACCCAACCGACCATTACAACTGAAATAGTATGCACGGTATATTGCATGTCGATGCATTCTTTGGTAGTTATAAAATGCAGGTGTTTATTGTCACGTGGTGTTGTAGTGAAGGTGTTCCAGAGAAGACAAGACGGTTCCGTTGATTTCTACCGCGACTGGGCCAGCTACACGGAAGGATTCGGTGACGTGGAAGGCGAATTCTGGTTCGGTATGTACCATAGAATAAGTAGTATGAATTTCCTTCAACGACGTAAAGCAACACCATTAATAATATAAACATTTCCCATGGTAATATTTCTAAAAATGAACTATTACATGGTAGTCAAATATTGCCATTAATTAATCGATATGGTTTGTAATGTTAATATGTATGTTTTAGGCAACGATTACCTGAATGACATAACATCGCAGGTTTCATATGTACTAAGAATAGACATGGAATATTTCGCGAATCAAACAAAATATGCAATTTACTCCAACTTCGCTGTAGCTCCGGAAAGCAACAAGTACAAGTTGTCATTCGGAACTTACAAAGGTACGGCAGGTAAGTAATATGATATAACATAACATAACATAACAACATATAACATAACAACATAATATATCATGTATCATACCGTATCATATATATTATGCATATATGTGAATAGGTGTGGTGTGGTGTGTGTGTATGTTTGTGTGTATGTGTCTGTCTGTTTGTTTGTATCTACGTATATCTTCATATGTGTATGTCTGTCTGACTGTATGTGCGTCTGACTGTCTATCTGTCTGTCTCTAGAACGAGTGGGAACAATTCGCTAAGTTTCACAAAATAGTACCAGTAAATCTATATATCTGGCATACGGGTCAGATATATATTCGATGTTTAGGTCACCGTATCCAGCAACAGCGACAGCACATTATAAAACATCTGCGGTGCGGTTAGTTCGTTATTACAGCAACAAGTGTTGTTGTGTTGTGGATCGACGTACACTAGCGACGTTGCGCAATTAGCCCACACACAAGCCCCGTGCAGCAACATTCTGCCCGATTCCATTTTCGTTTCGCCCAGAGTTTTACTTCGTTGACTTGGACGACAACAGATAAAAGGTTGTAGCAAGTCTTTAGAATTCCGCACATTAGCGACAAACCAATATATAATATCGTTAGCAAAAGGGGAGTACTTCATAATAGATGAAGTGTTACAAAAATCATTAATGCAGTGAATAAATAGTAATGGTCCTAGTATATAACTTTGTCGTCCACAACAAATATGAATACGACATGGCGTGTCCTATGTTCTAGGTAACTGTTGGACGAACCACGTATATGAGTACAACTTCACGTCTACTCCTATTCAAAACATATGTATCCTCTGTCTGGAGTCTGAATGTCCCCTCTGTCTTCAAACTAAGTCAGAATCCAACTTGACTATATTACAATACGGAGAAAACAACATTGAGTAACACTTTAAATATATTCAAAATGGAATATGCACAACGTGTTCGATAACCTTTGTAATAGTTTGATTGATTAGATCGCTTGATGGATAGAGTAAGGTAAAGTTAAGGTCAGCCACAGTATCTAACATTTAGGATCATACTTTATGGAAGACCAATAGAACACCATATCAACTTCAATGGGAAGTATATCGTTACGCTGCATTACGAAACGCATACAAGGGGATATCAATGCGTCATATATATGACGTAAACTGCTAATGCCCTAATTCCTGCATAAAATCGGCATAAAAACATACATACGTGCTAAAAAAAGGAAAACTATTTTTTGAAATTACATAAGTTAGGTGTTGAACTGTAGAATACTCGATCTTTGTTTGTTGTTTTGCATAGAAACTCATGCAATTGAGTCCTAGTTCGTCCGAGTG
>OZ024864.1:8187058-8217058 GCA_964017155.1 Oasisia sp. SBJ-2009 | reverse complement strand
TTGGGGACGGGAGGATCCAGTTCAGGGGCGTCGCTGTAACAGTTACTTGGTAACTTAACCAGGGCAATCTGCTTGGGAATTAACATCATTTACAGCGTTACATGCTCTACCAAAATGAAGTTTTTGTGTGAAAATATTTGCAAATATAAACACATCATAGGTGTAGATCCCATATATAAATTGTCTTTATTATGTTATCACTGCTCATATTACGAACTATAACATCATTAGTATCAACGCGACGTGACGCGACGCGACGCGACGCGACGCGACGCGACGCGACGCGACGCGACGCGACGCGACGCGACGCGACGCGACGCGACGCAAACAACAACGCAGTTGATTTTAGTATGTGGAGAAAGAATCTGACTATTAGCCGAGCATAGACAAGCCAGTTAATTGACCAACCAGATACACACAAACCGCGATGAACTCTTGCATCAGCACAACGTTGTGCTGTTTGAAATAATTACGTGGTACGTGTGCGTAGACCTCCACTTCGCACAACTGCATGTTATCTATGGAAACTCGCCGAATTATGAACAAGAACATTCCGGTAGGGTAGGGTGTCTCACAAGTGAGGTTGACTGTCGCCCCATCAGGCACTGTTCCGGTGTAGTTGAAACACAGCGTGTAGTCGGTGCTTGAGAGGGAGGACGGGGCCTGAGTACTTGGTGACACGTTTGTCAAACCTACCTTGAAGTTGGCGAGAAACATTCCTGGAAAAGGATATGCTTTTAATTCATCGCTGAAAGTCATGAATCGATTAGTTGTTTGTCTGTCACTATTGGAAGTGTTATAGTGTTCGGTGTTGTGTTTCCAATTTATAGTATCAATAACATTAGTAAATTAGTACTAATAATTTATGTTATTATTATTATTATGTTGTTTTATCTTGCTTATGTTCAAGTATTTGTTATTGTTATATATTATTTAAATTTGTATTATTCATATTACTACTATCATTATTATAATTTTACTTACATTATTTTGTTTCTGCTGTTGCCGTCGTTGTTGCTGTTCATGTTTCCAACAAGATTGTATTGCTTTTGTTTTTGTCGCTGTTGTGGTGGTGTTCATGTTGCAGTAATTATTTATATGTCTATGAGTGTTGCATTTGTTATTTACCGTATGTTATTCTGTTGACAATGACAACTGTGGCGATGGCGGCGCTGGTGGCGAGTCTCACGGCCCACCACGGGTTTCGTTGATAACTTGACTCGAAGCAACGGGTGACATCATTGTCACGGCTCCCGTCCACGGCGCGATCCTTGTAACACACGCTTGGGCACCACATAGATCTCCACTCGGACGAACTAGAAGTCGGTTGCTTTAGCGCCAGGTTTCCATGCAAATCTAAACAATCGAAAGTACTCTACTGTTCAACATCTAGCTTGTGGTGGATTTAAGTATTTTTAGGAAATGTTTCTGAAATATGCAGGTTTTGATATGACGAAATATGTGGCAGCTGTTATTAATGTACATAATTCTGCATGAAATGTGTCACTATTGTCCTTGTGATCGCAAACGATTCACACTTTTTATAATATTAATATGATAATATATGTTTGATTGATATTGCTCGAGTTTATCATGCATTTTGTTATCTTCTTTCGCACATCAATGCTATGCACGGTTATGTTGATTTTTCTAGAATGAGTGTTTACTGATTAATATTTAAGTATTTAAGCTGAATGTGTTTTTTCTGTCCGCTGGTGCGTGGCGCTGTAATGTAAATTACTGATCTCGGGTTAGGTTTCTTTTTTTTAAAGAAATCTAAAGTCTAACACGCTAATACCCACCCTTACTGTACGCAGATAAATAATGCATTAAGAGCCTAATACATGTTGTTGTCACAAGTCTCGACGGCAAGTTTATGGCAACATATAAAATCGCTCTTACTAGAGTGATACGAGGTCGACTAGATGTACTATGGATAATCCGCTTGTAAGCAAACAATAGAGAATCGAAAATAAAACTATTGCGTGGCACGTTTACCCTTTGAATGGTCAGCGATGCTGCTTAGGTTATATTTCATATTGCATCTGGTGTAAGATGAATATTTATAATTGCCGAATTTTATATTGTCTCTTTTATATAACACAATTTGATTTTTAATACACTTCATCGGTGTTTGCACGGAACAAATCGTGTTTGTTTTGTTGTTCGTATAATTAGCATTGCATATATTACAACATGCTATTGAGCTATTGCCTGGATGATGCTCCTTTTAATTTGCCAAGAAACGACAACATTACCGGTGTCTCCGTTGACGTTGACGCCGACCAACGACACCAGGAGTGTGACGGTCAGCAGCAGTCGTCGTGCGGGGGGCGACTGGATTGCACCCGACAGTCGCCGCATCACTCTTCTTCTCGCGTCAGTCTTCTCTCCTTCAACTCACCCAACCCTCCTCCTACTGCGGACCTTCCTTGGGTCAAGTTCCTCGCTCCACGGATACCGCCAGACACGGACTTCTCTGCTGTGTCTTACGTCTATGTATGTTGACGCCCAGCAGCGTTATGTCGCTAGGACGACTGGACGTGTGTGGTGCTGGTTGTCTGGGCGACGACCCAAACAGTGCCGAATATAGCCATAGCCAGATCGTATTTGTGCTTGAGAGTAATCGATGGCACATCTAGCGTCAGCAATACCAATAATCAGCATCACAAATATAATAAGTTTTCATAAAAGTATAAGTTCCGCATATTAAATTGTGCTTTTATTTTTATTTTATACCCAGACTGCTCTTTCGAAAAAATGTATGAAACGTCGAGTATCAAATTTGTTTTACCTATATTATAACTGTTTTAACACAATACACAACAAAATATTCGATCAGCAGCAAAGCCCGAAACACAAACCCATACACAGTACTGTCTTCCATTTTCTAGCAATACCGCACGTTTTTGCACAGCCGACAAAATGTTATTAGTAACATATGACCTGGATACAGGATTGTCATAACACATTACTGCTACATTAATAATCTAAAAGACTGTACAATTGTGATGAGAAACACGTACTCGACTCGCTGGAGTCCTCATTGTGATATGACTGAAATCAATATCCATGTTGTGTTCAATGGAGTGCACAGATAAAGGATAAACACTATTTATTGCAGTCTTTCGTTACACCAATCAGCTGGAGGGTACGGCGGGAAATCTGGAGGGTAAGTTGGCCAATTGAAGGTTAAAATAAATTAAATAGAAGTAACAGTGGACAAGTTGGATGGTACTGCGTTCTAGTTGGAGGGCATAAAATATGGTGCACGGCGGAACAGATGGAATGTACGACGGATAAGCTGCAAGGTCCGGCTGACAAGCGTGAGGATTTGACAGACAAGCTGGAGGGTGCGACAGACATGCATTTGGATACGGCATACAAGCTGGAGATTAAGGTGGGTAATCTGAAAAATAACGAAGACAAGCTCGACGGCACGGCAGATGAGTTCGAGGGTACGACGGACGCTGGAGCGTACGGTAGATAAGGGAGCTCAATCCAAGTTGCTCAATGCCAAGCTACAGTTGCATCGAGTTGTAGTTATAGTTATAAATAACATCACATATGGCGGGCCAGTATATACGATGCATGCAATTGATCAAAGGATGATAAACGTACCAACCGACGCTGTTTTCGTCTACTATATGTAACAATAGCCGTGCATGCATCAATAACATACACGTTGCGACCAATTTAGACAAGCCGGCGGAGAAATAATCGATGGTAGTATAGGACTCCGTGGTGGGCCGTGAGACTCGCCCCAGCGCCGCCATCGTCACAGTTGTTAGTGTCAACAGAAGACAGGACGGTAAATAGCAACTGCATCTACCACGGGAATAATATTACGGGAATAATGCTGCCCACCTAAACAGTAACAACGATAACAACAACGATAAGACATCAATTTACTGAAAGAGTGTTTCTGGACAGACACGGGTTTAGAGTAAACATTGAGTTATACATTGGGCCAGAAACGCCACCAGTGCCACCTTTCGGTAAATCACAACCGCAACACGAACATATACAGGAATAACTACTACAACATGAACACCCTCAACAACAACTATAGAATAATGATAGCAACAACGACAACTCGTTATTTTATTGCACGGGTGTTTCTGGTCCAACCCTGTTTTATTGTAAATATCCATTAAAATTACGTGCCAGACGGACCTATTTAATGGACTGCGAATCTTCTGTCGCTCCTTCTTTGAACATCTTCATTGGTTCGGCCCCACCCACATATTACCCAGTCCGTTGAAAAGACCGAAAGCCTATTCTCACCTTGAAGTGGTTCAGGCGATGATAAGAGAACGCCATCACCAGTGGCGGCTGCCTAAGAGTATGTCGACCTAATACGCCAAATTCGGATATAAATATTAAGGCAAATGTTAGTATCAACAACTATAAAATCCATCTGTACTAAATGTTTAATATGACTTGTTTACTTAATCACAATACATTTACATAATAAAAATAAATTGATTGTTTGCAATGTTGTACATCAAATAACACATTTATAATTCATGTTATGCATTAACAAAATAATGGCGAAGATAGACCTCCTAGACCCTCGATGACGCCTTCGTATCAGTCGTTTTAAGAGGATAATTTCGAACAATGTCAATCCTACAGAATAAACGTCGTGCAGATGTGTAAGTCTTTAAGAAAATAGTCTGTCACTTGGCGAAATATACTAATGATTATTATATGCAAACACTTTGCAGAAAACAAAGTTCTTAGAGCAAACACTGTGTTATGAGTTTTCTGATCCGATTTGCCCAGATCTCAAGTTACGACCTGTTATATTTGAAGCAGTAACTGGGTCTCAGGTGATGACGATACTCGCTGGACTCTGCATCTGAATGGGGAATGGCACTGTTGACATTATGGCTAGATTGCTCTAAGTTGCAGCCAGAGAACTATCTTTCCCTGGGGGCTTTATTTTTGATCTGTTGACATGATCATTCCCGAGGGGAGGAAACATACAGTTGTGACCATTGCCTTTAAAGAGGGCATCGCCGGAATTATTTTAGCTATTGGACAATACATGGAATGTCTTTATGCATGGATATTTGTTAAATATTGATTCATGACAAATGTACGTTCACATCTCTTAACGTAATACACTGAATCCGTCTCTGTCATGCTTTCGACCTTGTTACTCATCAACCACAGCCCTGTCATGTGTCTCTCACTACCTGTGTCTCCAACGACTGCATGGCAAAGTCACAGGTGCCGTGTCCTGGTCTTATAGACGGTATTTTATATCGTAGACATAATCATTCTAGTTCAGAAACTCTCTGCCATTGATATGCAGGAAACATACGTGTGTTAGTTTACGGATTATTTTAATAACAGATCACAGCATCCAGTGTGTTACCAATCAATGTTGGAGTATCCCGTGGTTCAGAACTGGGACCGCTACTGTTTATTAATTATTTACAAAGTACGATAGGTCATGAAATATCATACTTCGAGTTTGGGAAACGTTTACACAATACCCAGCCACAACTGACTGCTGATATACATACTGTTATTAAGTGGTTCAAAGGTACGCCGAAAGGATTTGTGATGTCGGAACGAAAATTGGTGTACACTGTACGTGTTCTAAAGCTGGCTGCCAAAGCCTTAGTGGAGAAGTGGCATGTAAGTAATGCTAGTTTGGGATGCGAAAAACAATATCAAAACATTGCATCCATTCATATTTACTAAGACAGTTTACAACGCGGACTCGCAGAAATAAATGTGTTGTGAAGATGGGTAGGATTAGCACTGGATGATTATTCACGCACACAGTCGTGTATATATGTATACATATATATATAATATTTTACATGTATATATATATATATAAAATATATATATATATATATATATATATATATATATATATATATATATATATATGTATACATATATACACATATATATATATATATATATATATATATATATTTATATATATATATATGTATAAATATGTATATATGTATACATATATATATATATATATATATATATATATATATATATATACATATATATATATATATGTAATACAATTATATATATATATATACATAATTTTATATACACGAATGTATGCATGAATAATCATCCAGTGCTAATCCTACCCATCTTCACAACATATTTTTTCTGCGAGTCCGTGTTGTAAACTGTCTTAGTAAATATGAATGGATACAATGTTTTGATATTGGTTTTCGCGTCCCAAACTAGCATTACATAATATTATATATATATATATATATATATATATATATATATATATATATATATATATATATATATATACGTGTGTGTATGTGTATATGTATATGCATATGTATATGTATATTAATATAATAAAATGGTATTTGGTCTTGACATTCAAGTATATGGACACACATACATGGACGCCTACATTCATGTACACATAATTATACACACAAGTTCTTACGTAACACAAACAAGGTGGTGAAAAAAGGCATATTTCCATTTCTGACCTTGAGATTCAAAGTCATAAAGCTGACGTGGAGCTCCTTTAGTTATATACATTTCCACATGTTTCGTGCTTCCTAATGGTATATACTGCATCCGACAAATTACGATGATAAAATTTCGACACGTAACAGTATTACCCTAGAGTGTAAAAATGGTACGTAAATAGCAACAACGGCATTCATTTTTTATGTGTTTTGTTTTATTCGGCAGAATACACAAACCACTCTGATTAATACAATTCTTAGTTTTAATGCATATGTCTACTGACTCATATATTTTAAGTGTGAAATACACCAACCATTCCCAGATCACCGTGTCACCGGCAGTGGCGTAGCTATGGAGACAAGGAATACCGAAATTGCGATGGGGGATTGCATTAAACATGACACATAAAGAGTAGGAGAAGAATGGGAAAAATGATTAATAGACGGAATTGGAGACTGCTGACAGAGAACGTAGTAAGAAAATAGTGAGAGCAAAAAAGATAATGGAAAAGGAATTGATGGTTTTATTTTCTTGAATATGTATGGGATTCGTATCCAAGAAAGTAATAATATAACAACATGCAATTTGACCCTAGTTTAGTAGCAGGGCAACTATTACTTTGAATTCTTAATAACCATTATCCATCATGCACATTAAAAATAATGACATTTTTATAGCTCTGTCCACTGTTATTCTGCAGCCAGCGACATAACTGGATAATTTCTAATTTAATCCTATTTGAATGATGACTTTTTGCGAAAAGGTAGGAATGTGAAAGAATTTCTTACACAGGAATCATGAAACGCATTGTACGTTGTGGCTCTATATGAATCAGGCAGCCAGTTATTGGTATTCCGTTCACAAAAATTCTCCTTTTTCTGGGATGGGGGCATGGGGCCCTTGGCCTCCCTCTGGCTACGCCACTGGTCACCGGGTCACACCGGGTCACTGAGTCATTGGGACACCGGGTCACTGTGTCACCGGGTCACTGGGTCACTACCATGGGATTGGGGTAAAACTTATTTTACTGTACTAAATCATTCTTGGTCGACAGAGCAGAGGAGGTCATGCTAGAAGGACTACATTCCACCCCGGTTAACGTAACGTTGGAGTGCTCCAGGGCACCGTCCTAGGATCTCTGGTACATACATTTCCTACCAAGGTGAGATAATTACAACTGACAGAGACCAGGCGTCTCTCCCGTCAGATCTGTCATCACTGGAGCAGTGGCATTTAACCCAGGAAAGTGAACACAAACCAGAGTAACGCCAAAGAAAACCACACCATGAAACGTCGTACACCATTCATGACAAACTGCTAGAAACACCACACACAAGTGTACATTGGCGTCTTCATCACTGACAACATTGCATTGTCAACACATAAAGGAACTTTCATTAGGGCATATACAACCACGAAGCGCACACGTTTAAGTAAAAGTAAGACCCAGTCCAGTATTTGAAGAAAAAGTCGAAAACACTGACCATATATCACACAACGTCCGAAGTCACGACACATTTTAACCGTCAGGTACGTGAACTCACAACACGTCTTGGCCACAACGAAACCACGACAGCAGAAAACAGGTTGTCTAAAACAACCTCCTTACATACGTTTATCCCTGAACCATTTATGCTCTGCGATGGTTCCGACCTCCCGCGTAAGGATTGTACAAAGTTCAATCGGTTGCGAACGGGAATTGGATATTTCAATGCAAACATCCACAGTTGTGGACTACGTAATTGTGCAACTTGCGAATGCGGTGTTACTTAACAAGCAGCATTAATGCAATGTATTTGCATAAGATATGTTTGCCATCGCGCGCGCTCGCGTGCGTGCGTGCGTGCGTGCGTATATGTGTCTGTGTGTGTTTATGTACCGGCTGCATCTGCAACATTTGTGGTATGTTATCTGGCAGCTAGTACCCACCGCATTTACCGTTCTCGTCTTAACTGAGCTGTTTCTAGTGTGCGCAGTTGAATGCGCCCTGTGTTTCTAAAGTTAATAATTAAGAGCCTTGTGAGATATATTTTAAATTTTAACTGTCTGCCAAATAGTGCCATTTGATATCCATTTTCTTCGATTGATTTAATGTACACTGGTTAAAGTAAACGTACCCGTAACACGTAGCATACAGATGATGCTTAGAGATTACCCATGTCCCAATCTATGCCCTCTTAATTTCCCTCCCTAATTACTGTTCCTTTCCCGATACCTTCTTTAGTCTCAGTTGCAATTTCCTTCTATATGACAACTAAATATAATGTTGTAATTTAAATAGTTCAACCCACCATACGCAGTTATTAAAGGGAATGTGTTCCCTCGTTGTTATCGGACAGTCGTGTCGTAAAATGTAAATACCTCTTATCATATCCTGACCCAAATGTGTTTTCACTTACGAATTTGTAGACATTTTATATTTCGGAAGGAAGCTGTTTACAAGATAGCGCACATCTTTGAAGGCGTTCATACAAATCCAATTACTAATATGAGAGATATGTGCGTCACGTCCTAAAGCGTCATATAAATTATTATGATATAAGATCTTTATTTTGAAATATGAGTGACAACTAGATTTAAAGGTGTTTCTGCTGCGTTAAAGCTTAAACTATTTAAGCCGAAAGAATGTAAGAATATAGAATATATGCAGCATAGCATTAATTTACGGTAAAGAGGAACAGAAAACTCCCTTTGTGTATATTTACCTAACGGTACTATATTTGTTAGTACTGCTTGTTAGTCTATGGTATATCATATATTGTCACAGATGTCCATGGATCTATTAACACTGACAGTTCTAAATGACACATACATGGTGCTACACATGTACGTCATCTCTCTGTTTCTCCGATCACTCGATGGTGAACTCGCACAACTTCCAGCCTTCGTTCTTGTTCGGGATTTCGGTGATGACGTACTTGGCTTTGTCTTGCGTGTACTGGCACTCTGCCATGCACGTGACAAGACCACCAGCTTCCGGACTAGTGACTCCGCTCAGCCGACAAATGTGGTAGTTTCCTGACACCAGACCGCAGTTTGGGCGCTTCGTGCGACTTGTCATCACCGCGATGTTTGGTTTGGAGCACACGAGACGATGTCCAGTGAGTGTTACCTTGAACGGTCCATCAATGGACCGAGGCACACGTGTCTTGATGACGAGTCCCGACCTCCAGCAGGCATTCTGCGGTTGAGGCAGCCACTGATTCGTCGACGGCGAGAAGGTGTACATTTCCATGTCATCCAGGACCAGGCAGGTGTCGTTGTTTTCGTCAACCAGACGCACCGACACCTCATTGGAGACGGGAGGGTCTGGTTCAGGCAGCTGCATCGCTGTAACAGTTAGTTGTAACGTAAACAGTAATTTTCAGTGTAACATGCCATACGAAAAATGAAATTGTTTTGCAAATAAACAATGTGGTATTTGCGCTATAAGAATGTTAATCAATATCTTTAGTAGATATTGACGATATGTGTTAGCATTGCAAAACATACCGTATTGCCTGTTAAATCACTGTTTTTACTCCATTTTCCATTTTTTGCAGTTACTGTTTTTTAATGGGAATTACTATATGTTTGGCCAATGATAACCCACCAAATGATAACCCACCAAAACTAATTATTCTGTATCCCAACAGTATGACATTTGCTGGTGATATGTTAACCATGTAATGTGCCATAATAGTGTGACAACTATTTAACATAATAAAAATGTGGATTTTATGGTACACAATCTTGTATGGCCTAACGGAATGCTCGTATTGCACACTAATGTTAGTCAATATTTTTAGATATTGATAATACGTGTTAGCATTACAAAGCGTACAGTATTATCTGTGAAATCAATTGTTTTAATCAATTTTACATTTTAGCCATCACTGTTTTTCAACGGGAATTACGATACAGGTGGCCAAAGATAAACCACCAAAAACGAATTACTTTAACCAATAGTATTAAATTTGCATGTGATGTAGCAAAGATATATAAAAGTGTCAATGTTATTTCAATGTTGTAAGAACTGTGGATGTTATTGTAGTTTATCTGCCGCAGCAAACAACATACTCATCATTCAGATTGTTTACAATAAAACAGCATCACTGATATCCCCTGGTACCAATGCATTTTGTGTGTCATCACTCGACGTTATTATTGCACTATGATATTGGTCTGCGTCTATAAATACGAAATCTATTTGTTACCGCTTTGTATGTGGAATTTATGAAGGGATAGTCACACACATGATACAATCAATATTAACTCTCCCAGGTGGACGAAATATGGCACGCATGGCTTTGCATTCGGGAACATCAGCATCAAATACCACCATTTAGAACAGTATCAAAATGCATTGCTACTTTAGAAACTAATCCTGCATCAAGTAATTGACGCTAAGCGAAATACAAAAACAATCTTATTCTGATGAGCGGCGTTTTGTAAGGAGTTGACAATTGAATTTCTGGATAGCAATATTGTATGGCCTCTCGGAATGGCCGTATTGCACAAAAATGTTAGCCAATATAATTATATATTGATAATACGTTAGAAAAAGAAATCCCCGTTATTCTGCCTTTCGACGAAAGAACACAATTATATACATTTCTGGATAGCAATCTGTTATGGCCTCGCGGAATGCACGTGTTGCACAAGAATGTTAGCCAATATCTTTAGACGTTGACAGTATGTGTTAGTATTGGAAAGCATACAGTATTACCTGTGAAATCACTGTTTTTAATAAATTTTCCATCACTTTAGTAGTTTATCAACACTGTGAACAATTATGTAATGCGAATAATCTTACTGGACGACTTTCCCAGAATACACGATAAAATCCGCCAATAGATTATCTTTCTAACAGGTGTATCGGTGGATCTTATGTTTGCGGTCCACGTCATCAAGCCGCTAAGATTGTTCCACACGGCACGGTGGAGTGAATCGTAAAGCCAGTAAGATAATAGAAGAAAGGGGTCACCGACAAGGACCGGGATGGACTTTGCTTCAACTCAATAACGTGTCGAAAAAGCGTCAATGGTGAAGAAAATGTAGTAATTTTAAATACTTACTATGAAACTGTTCCCTAGCTGGGGCAGGTGAATGTAATCATAGTAGCGTAAAGAACCTTCTCCACGTCAATACGATTGTCTTACTAAATGACGTCGGTTATTTTTTAGTATACGTACGTTGGTATTTACATAAATCATAAGTAATGTTGTAACTTCTTTTCGTGAAACAGACATCTAGTGAATACATATATACGATTACTCGCAGCTGCACAGTGTATATGTTAACCTACTTCCGTGCAACCTAGATCCATGAGCAGTAAATTAACCTACCGCTTTCGCAATTGATGCCCTTATAGCCAATGACACAAGTGCAAGTGTATTTCGTCAGGTCGTAGGTGCATGTGCCGTTATGTTGGCACGGGCTGCTGGCACACTTGTCTGCAACAATTAACTATATACATATACACACACTATATATATATATATATATATATATATATATATATATATATATATATATATATACGTGTGTGTGTGCATATATATATATATATATATATATATATATATATCATCATGCTGTCGGTTGCGAAGCGACAAAGACTGCTTCCATCACTTGACTGTTGCTCTCCATTTGTCTCTCTGCTGTGAGAGTGATGTCCATGACTCGATCTTTATGTCTCTCATCTTCAGGTTTCTCTTGATGCTATCTTTGAACCGGAGACGAGGGCGCCCTCTATTTCTATGACCAGAAGACAGTTGAGAGTAGAGAACCTGCTTCGGTAGCCTGTCTGGTGACATCCTCATGAGGTGTCCAGTCCACCGGAGATTCTTTCTGATCAGAAGATCTTCCATAGATGGCAGCCCTGTTCGTTCTAGTATTTCCTTGTTTGTCACTTTGTCCATCCAGGTTTTCCTCATGATCGAACGCAAATGTCGCATCATGAAGGCATGCAGCTTTTTCACCTGTCGTCTGTACACTGTCCAGGCCTCAGCTCCGTATAGGAGGGTGGACAGCACGATTGCACGATATATCTTGCCTTTAACCCGCATGGACACATGGTGGTTGTTCCAGAGTCTCTGGCGTAGTCGGCCGAAAGATGCACTAGCCTTGGCCATCCTCCTCTGTATTTCATCGTCAATGCATCCATCACTTGATATAGTGCTTCCAAGGTAGGTGAATTATAGAACAGAGTTCAGCTTGTTTCTATCAACCATGATGTCCTCCTCTCGGGTTCTTGTAGAGTTGGATTGGTACAGCACCTCGGTCTTCTTGATGTTAATCTTCAGGCCGAACTTCTTTGACGCATCGGAGAAAGCATCCACTATTTTGTGCATCTCTTCAGCAGAGTGTGCAACCAGTGCACTATTATCTGCGAATAGCAGCTCTCTCATCAGTATCCGAGTAGTCTTGGTCTTTGCTCTGAAGTGTGCGGCGTTGAAAAGGTCAGCGCTCTGTCTGGACTGTATGTAGATGCTATCCCCCCATGTCTCGGAAAGCCTCGTCGAGCATTGCTGATAGGAAGATGGAGAAGAGCGTGGGGGCCAGTACACAACCTTGCTTGACCCCATTTGTAACACTGAACGATTCCGAGACTTCTCCTCCAACACTAACATTCGCCATCATTCCAGTATGTAGTGCCTCGATCATTGTTGTGAACTTCTCTGGGCAGCCATACTTCCTCAGTAGCTGCCATAGCCCAGTCCTCCCAACTGTATCGAACGCCTTGCTGAAGTCGACAAATACCATGTACAGTATATATATATATATATATATATATATATATATATATATATATATATATATATATATATATATATATATATATATATATACGTGTGTGTGTGCATGTATATATATATATATATATATATATATATATATATAGGTACGTATGGACGTATGTATGGACGTATGTATATATCCCGACGCTACCCAAAAGGCGACGCGACGCGACGCGACGCGACGCGACGCGACGCGACGCGACGCGACGCGACGCGACGCGACGCGACGCGACGCGACGCGACGCGACGCGACGCGACGCGACGCGACGCGACGCGACGCGACGCGACGCGACGCGACGCGACGCGACGCGACGCGACGCGACGCGACGCGACGCGACGCGACGCGACGCGACGCGACGCGACGCGACGCGACGCGACGCGACGCGACGCGACGCGACGCGACGCGACGCGACGCGACGCGACGCGACGCACATTTTTGTTCGACGTTTTGCATATTAGTAAATCTCAATATGGGAATACTTCTGTACCGTACTTCGGAAAGAATGCCCACTACAATACATGGCTAATGATAGTAACAAACGAAGAAACATACGACAATCTACTTATAATATATATATATATATATATATATATATATATATATATATATAATAATAATAATAATAATAATAATAATAACTGCACGAGAAACGGGAGAAAAGGATATAAACATATAGCTTACATGATTCATACATCACCGCTACGCCACGTGTATTGCCCGCGTAGACCCCAACGTCAACTTCATGTTTGTCAGATTCGCCGAGTTTAATCGAAAATATGCTGAAAAAGACGACCTAGATGATAGACGTAACGCGACATGCAGCGTCCCGCTAGAAACAAAATAGTAGTGAGAGATATTACAACACGTTCGAAATCGCAATAAGTCTAGGGCCTCTGCGCATTCAAACCAGGATCATCCGCCGGACAACGTGTTAGACATATTTTGACTTCAGGGAAGGAACGTGTTGATAGTGTGAAAATATGTGAACCATTGGGGTGTAGTGATTACAATCAGATACATGTTATCGTCAAAGTAAAATGAGAGCGGAATCGAAATAGAGATACAGAATAAATTTCATAAAGGAAGATGTAATGATATGAGGAAATAGTTAGCAAATTCAGACTGGAACAACACACTGAAGAATATAACAGCAACATGCTTGACTATCTTAAAGTGTGAAACTGACAGCATCGATGATAAATTTGTCCCCTTGAAAAAAGGTGAAACATTCAAAAACGAAACCCGTATCGAAGGCGCCTTTAGAAAAATCAAGTACAAGCAAATAATGTGGAAGTTATATATATATATATATATATATATATATATATATATATATATATATATATATATATATATATATATATATATATATATATATATATATATATATATATATATGTATATATATATGTATATATATATATATGTATATATATATATACTGGAAGTGAAGAAGATTATACCTTTAATAAAGAAGCTTTCTAGCTTTTAATAGAAAACAAGACAGCAAGAGGTTTTATGGGTATGTTCGAAGCAAACATAAAGTTCAGAATAAGGTCGGTCTTTTAGAAGGTATTGATGGAAACGTAATGACGAGGGATTGTTAATGGCAGAAATCATAAATGAATACATTATTTCGTTGTATACCAGATAACATAATCGTTCATTGCCAGTATCAGATGCTAAGTTCGAGGGGAGAGAGTCAGTCTATTTAGGACAACTTATTGTAATCCTCCAAAAAGGTAGCTAAGAAAATGAAGGGTATGCAGGATAATAAATCACTTGGAGAGGATAGGATTCCTCCCAAATTACTGCTGGTCATTGTAGAACATAATAGCATACCGCTTGCAACAGTTTTCAATTTGTCATTAGAGGAGGGGATGGAATGGAAAGAAGTAAACAATATATCATTATTACAAACACAAAACATAGGAGAACTATATACCAGTGAGCTTAACATCGGTGCTTTGCAAATTATTAGACAGACTTGATACTCTAGGTGGCAATCTTGTAAATCTTGTTAAATATAACTGTTGCTTGAGAATCTATTTAAGTATATATATTTTCGAATCAAATACGACAGAGAGGTTATATGCAACGAGTGCAAAAGCTAATGTGTGAATAATAAGTTTGCCCTCTGTATCAAAATGAACACACGATTGCAGAAGCCAGCGTCACGAAATATTACAAGAGAGTAACGGGTCAAATAAACACAATTTGGCGTGACCTAATTATGGGTCTGACTGTATCGTACACAGAACGCACGATGTTGATTAATAATAATAATAATAATAGTAACTTCTTTTGCGCCAATATCCTCGAAAATCAAGCTCAGTGGCGCGACAAAACCAGGGGATTAATCAATCTCATAATCGAAAGCAATGCGTGAGTCGTCAACGGATGGATGGAAAAGCTAGGAGGCTAAGGAGGATAGGCAGCATTAAAGAGATAGGTTTTTAGATGTCGGCGGAATGAAACTATATTACCTTGTGATTTAACACTGGCAGGAAGCGAATTCCACACCGTTGGTGCGGCAACCGAGAAAGCTCGGGTCCCGGCTTTCGTTTTCACCCGAGGGATGTGAAGAGGGTTACTACTGGTTGAGCGTAGCTGTCTGGAATTTCTTGTTGGAGTTAGCATTGAATTTAGATATGCTGGTTGTGTAGATGAGAGTGCTTGATAGGCTATTGTACACATTTTGAAAATGATGCGATAGTGCACAGGTAGCCAATGCAGTGATTTTAGAAGCGGCACTGAGCGAGAAAAACGTGGAGAACGCGTGACTACCCTTGCTAAACAATTTTGGACACGCTGAAGTTTGGCTATGTCCTTGTTTGCGGTATTGTAAAGGAGGGAATTGCAGTAATCGAGTCTGCTGCTTACTAGAGCTGTGGCGATGGTTTTAGCAACGGAAAGTGATAAAAACCGGCGGATACGGCGAAGATCACGGATATGGTAAACACAGCAACGGCATGTTTTCGAGATATGTTTTTTGAAATTGAAGTTTTCATCAAACGTTACTCCGAGATTTAAAACTGAGGTGGCTGGTGTGATACTCTGACTCAGAAATTCAGATTCGATTTGTTTTACAACGGCGATACTATTAACTGTAGACTAGCAAAAAGCAACTAAACATACCTTTTTGGATGTGCCTGCGCGTATTAGAAGTAAGGATATGCACAGGCCAAGTGCGTGGGTAGGCCGCTTGTTGTGTGGAAGTCAGTGCGGCTCTGTCCTAGGTAGTCGCATTTGTATAGACGTTTTCCCCCTGTAATAATGAACGTTTACAGTATATATGCATTGCGTTATCGTTTGTAATACTGTTGATTATGACAAACCATTCACGCATGTTCCAACGCACGCACACAAACACGTACCGTATTCAGATTTACACATATACTGCTTGCGTACTTGCATATGCACCTATGTGTGTGTGTCTGGTGTATGAGGGTGTGCGTGTGCGTGTGCGTGTGCCTGGGCGTGTCAGTGTGAGTGTTACATTGCGAGAATGTGTGTGTGTATGCGCGCGTGTATGAAGTAATATTTTAGTTATTATATGTATTATTGTTATTGTTATCAGCATAATGTAATTGTATTTGTATACATAATATATATATATATATATATATATATATATATTCTCACACACAGTTTATATAACATACAACATACAATATATACATACTCTGTAATATGCCATATACAATATTTAATATAATATATATATATATATATATATATATATATATATATATATATATATATATATATATATATATATATATATACACTACAACATACAACACACCAAACAACATTCAACATACAATACACAATATATACAACACACAACATACTGCATACAACACTGAACATACAACATGCAACATATGATATATACATGTCCGTATTTGCGTGTGTGTGTATGGGGGGGGGGGCGTACGTGCGTGTTTGCACGCATATGTCTGTGCATGCGTGTGGTCGAGTGTCATGATATAGCTACAGCTTAGGTTACTTTTAAAATAAACGGTACAACAAAACATTAATTTTGATATATTATAACATTACTTATGTGCGGTAAGTCGAACTTCACATGTCTGTATACGAGAGCGCGCGTGAGTGCGCACGTGTACGTATGCGTGTGTGTCAATGTTTATTATTATAGTAACAATAAAATAATGATATGTCATTTATGAATCGACATGCTTGCAACACTCACAGGATTCTGTCCAGAAGAGTGTCTTGTCTCGACTGTTTACACTTATTCCAAAAGGACCATCAAGGCCATGTGCAATCCGTGTTGCATTGGTACCCTCCCCCAGCCTCGCCTTGTAGATCTCATTCGGGTTGCGAAGTGCGTGGAACAACCATCTGCAGATGATTGAAGAGGCGGAATGGTAGATAACAGCATTAACATTAACATTTAAACGGGATCTTACGAGAGTATGTGCCTTCGGCCACCCCAAAAGGGCTCACCCTGAAGGTTGAGAAAGGATGTGATTTAAAGGGTCCAACCTTATAGCCCTTCTGCACTTCAGCATCAATTAAATGTTTTACTATCTCTGGCTGGAATGTTGCCGATTTATTTTTGGAGCATTAAATAGACACTATCGGTGGTTCGTCAAGGCCTGTGGAAAAACATCTCTCACACCATTGACAAGTTCAAACACAAAATCCCTGTCTGGGTATTCAGTTTACTCCATATCCAGTCGATCTATTTTTACGGGGGTTGAGGGACATTCCCAGCGGGCACACGACGTCGGCACGACATCGAATATTGGTTGTATGTAGGTGGCGACGTCGGTCAATGTACATACAACGTCTCCACAACGTCGGATTGTCGACGTTGTAAGGACGTCGAAAGTTGATGTCGTTACGACGTTGATATGACGTTGAGAACCAATTATGTCGTCCTTTCAACGTCGGATCATCGACATTGTATAGACGTCGAAACGCGATGTCGTTACGACGTTGATATGACGTCAAAAACCAAATCCGACGTATATGACCAAGGATATTATAGCTTCACACTTCATGTGAAGCTATAGAATCCCTGATATGACGTCGACAACAAAAGCCGACGTCTTTACAACGTCGTGTCATCGGTGTTGTACAGACATCAAAATGCGACGTCGGCGTGACGTTGAGATGACGTCAACAAGTTGGCAAGTTAACAGTTTCACATGGATAATGTTATTGTTGTTAACGCCGCGTTGGTGGAATGTGGGCATAAAGCCGGGTCGACGTCCGATCACTGGACGTATTGTTCGTTGGCGATTGCAGTTGCGACCGCCTCTGCATCCCGACGTCTCCGCACGAACTCCATTATCCTTTGTTGCGTCGAAGAAAGGCTGCAGTAGCTTGCCGCCACTGACAGTCAAATTGTTACAGGCAAATAGTTCCTGTCGTGAGTAGGTACAGGTAAACCATCGGAATAAAAGTCACATAGATACACACAAATAAAACACCAGTAACACAGTATAATAGTTCCGTGCATAATAGAAGCAAAGTATAACGATCTCGATCATTAACATAGGATATGGGTCGGTATTATGTGGGCAGACACCGCCATGATAATTAGAAAGCGTAAAAACAAGTAGACATTTATCTAACATTATATATTTGTACACAAACACACATTTATTTAATTAGTCTGATCGATGGGCCGAGATCGACGAGAGCCGATATAAACGTGATTCCTTCTCATTACACATGCAGTTTGACACATCGACAATGCCAGTGAGCCAAGGCGGCTGGTGCAATAAACGGTTCACCCAATAAACAGGCCTAAAGCATAAGGCTCAATGATCTTATCTCTGTGACACTAGGATAAAGAAACTGATAGTTGGTCAACTGATACTAAATTAATTAGCTGCGGTACAGCTGTGTATTAGAAACATGGTGTGACTGACATTTCTAGTGCCATTATTTCTTAGCATATCTAGCACAATTTATTCGTTTGCCCATCGCCCTTTCGCCACACACGCACATACATATTCCTACGTACGTACATACATACATAGTATTACATACATACATACATACACACTGACACACATACATACATACATACATGCATACATACAGACATACATACATACATACATGCATGCATACATACATACATACATATATGTGGTAATGGTATCCATACGTTTAGGTAAAGGACACTTTGGTAATGGACGTTATGGTAACATAGATGTAATTTATAATAATTTTATAATACATATCATTTTGTATATCCTTTACAAATATGAACGTATGCAAAACTAATGTAATACATATCGCATTAATTATGGTGAATATAATTTGTACAGAATTTGGGCGAGTTTAGATGTGTTTATTTTTATTAAATGTTTTTAATATTTTGTGCGCCACTGTAATGCGATTGTCCCGCCGTCCGCTATAGGGCATACTATAACACAACCAAGGGTGTACCTACATAATATTCCCTGCACATAAGTGTTTTTTTTTAAATTATTAAAAAAACTGGTCTAAGAAAGTCAAAAAATGGTTTAAGAGTGAAGAGCCTCCCAGGCCTGGAACCCTGAAGGTTATCTTCATGATCGAACGCAGATGTCGCATCATAAAGGCCTGCATCTTTTTCACCTGTCGGCTGTACACTGTCCAGGCCTCAGCTCCGTATAGGAGGGTGGACAGCACGATTGCACGGTATATCTTGCCTTTAACCCGCATGGCCACATGGTGGTTGTTCCAGAGTCTCTGGCGTAGTCGGCCGAAAGATGCACTAGCCTTGGCCACCCTCCTCTGCATTTCATCGTCAATGCATCCATCACTTGATATAGTGCTTTCGAGGTAGGTGAATTCCAGAACATAATTCAGCTTGTTTCCATCTACCATGATATCCTCCTCTCGGGTTCTTGTAGAGTTGGTTTGGTACAGCACCTCGGACTTCTTGATGTTAATCTTCAGGCTGAACTTCTTTGACGCATCGGATAAAGCATCCACTATTTTCTGCATCTCTTCAGCACAGTGTGCAACCAGTGCACTGTCATCTGCGAATAGCAGCTCTCTCATCAGTGTCCGAGTAGTCTTGGTCTTTGCTTTGAAGTGTGCGACGTTGAACAGGTCAGCGCTCTGTCTGGACTGTATGTTCTGGATTGTATCCCTTGATCACCAGGCCAACAAGAATAACAGGCACGACTGCAACTATAATAGATAACATTTTTTGTTCTGAGCTATGCAGAAACAAAATGTGCGGCATTGTTTTAAGCGATGCTACGGATCATAAGCCAATTTTCGTTCTGTGTGATAATAGTACATACGTGACCAATAATAATGATCAAAAAGTGAAGTATAACAGAACATTGGACGATGAAGCCTTAAGCAAATTTGAACAAGACTTAAGCCATACAAACTGGGAAACTGTACTGAACGAATGTAATCCCAATTTAGCATACTTGCAATTTATGCAAATACTAAGTAACACCTACAACAATGCTTGTCCTGTCAAAATAAGAATGTATACAAACAACACTAAACGGAAGGAAAAACCTTGGATATCAAGAGGCCTAAAAAATGCTTGCATTAAAAAAAATAACTTGTACTTAGCATTTCTAAAAAGAAGGTCATTGTTAACAGAAAGTCGCTATAAAAACTACAAAAACAAGTTAACAAAAATCTTGCGTATTGAAAAAAAGAACTATTATAGACAGAAACTGGAAGAGTGTAAGGCCAACGCTAGTGAAACGTGGAAAATTCTTAACACTATAATTGGCAAAAGAAAGTCGGAAGCAAAACATTCAAATGAATTCATTGTTGATAACGATCGAGTAACATTAGACAACGAATAAATTGCTAATCATTTCAATAACTTCTTTGTTAACATAGGTACAATATTATCTAACAGTATAGAGCCATGCCAAGGAACACAACCGACTGACTTTCTAAAAAACCAGGTATCAGAGTCAATGTATATGTATCCCGTTACTGAGAAAGAAGTAAGCGAAATTGTGTCAGGGTGCAAAAGTAAGACTTCGTATGGACACGACGAAATCAGCATGAAAACTGTTAAACATGTAATAAAGCAAATTGTAAGACCTTTAACCTATATATTTAACAGATCATTAATCACCGGAATATTTCCAAATGACATGAAAACGGCAAAAGTTATTCCTGTTTTTAAATCAGGAGATCGTCTCCAATTTTCTAACTATAGACCTATATCACTGTTACCCCAATTCTCCAAAATACTAGAAAAAATATTTAATAAAAGGTTAATGTCATTCATTGAAAATCATCACGTATTGACTGACGGGCAATATGGCTTCAGAAGTAATCACTCAACTTCATTAGCGTTAACCGAATTTGTCGAAAAGGTAACTTCAGCAATAGATAAACAAGAAAGCACTATCGGGGTCTTTATTGATCTGAAGAAAGCGTTTGACACCGTTGATCATAAAATACTGCTAAGTAAGTTACAATGTTATGGAATAAGGGGTTTGGCACTAGATTGGATTAAAAGTTATTTAGCCAATCGTGGTCAGTATGTGTGCTATAACAACAGTAATTCAGAGCTAAAGAATATCAAGTGTGGAGTCCCACAAGGATCAATCCTGGGCCCAGTACTATTTATTTTATATATAAATGACATGTGTGAAGTGTCAAAATTGCTTAATATTATTTTGTTTGCAGATGACACTAGCATTTTTTACTCAACTAGGAATATTGTGGATATAACATGTACAGTTAATAACGAACTAGAAAAACTAGATATATGGTTCAGAGTTAATAAATTATCGCTTAATGTGAACAAAACCAATTTTATCATGTTTACAAATAAAAAACAACTTAGACCAACAGTAAACATTGTTTTGAATGGAAAGAACATTGAGCAGGTGTCACATACAAAATTCCTTGGTGTAGTCATTGATGAAAACTTAACGTGGAGAGAGCAGATAAAAACGGTTGAAACGAAGGTATCAAAAAGCATAGGTGTTTTGTATAAAACAAAGGATGTTCTTGATATTCAATCATTACGCACGTTATACCAATCACTTGTTGAACCATATATGTCTTATTGCTGTGAAATATGGGGAAATACGTATCCGTCTAGAGTAAGAAAACTCTCTCTGCTACAGAAAAAAGCTATTCGAATAATATATAGTCTTGATTACCATGGTCATACATCTGTATTTTTTCACTGTTCAAGAATTCTTAAACTTCAAGATTTAATTACACATAGGACTATGGTTATGCTTTATAAAGCAAACAACCACTGTTTAGAAGGTCGTGTACAGGCGTTCTTTGAACCAACTGCAGCCGTACACAAGTATGATACCAGACAATCTAAACTATTTTATGTTAAAAAAGCGAACACCACCCATAGTCTACTGTCAATTACTGTCAGAGGAATACACGTATGGAACGGTCTTGAAAGTAATATAAGACAGTTGCCAAGTTTACAACAATTTAAAAAAAGTTTAAAGTCGACGTTACTTTCTTCGTATTTATGAACAATTAACACAATGCAAAAAAAAATATTATTGTTGGTTGTATTAAATCTCATAACTTTTACTATAACTATTACGCATTTTAGTTGAGAAGGGCATAGCGCCTTACAAGTCATATGACTTCTGCTATGTCCTTTTAACAACAGCACCGATATTATATTGTATTGTCGTTACCATTATGTATTGTATTATTTTTCATACTATGTTGTATATTCCTGTGTTGCTGTTGTTAAATAAACATTCATTCATTCATATGTAAATGCCATCCCCCATGTCACGGAAAGCCTCGTCGACCATTGCTGATAGGAAGGTGGAGAAGAGCGTGGGGGCCAGTACACATCCTTGTTTGACCCCACTTGTGACACTGAATGGTTCCGAGACTTCCCCTCCAACACTAACATTCGCCATCATTCCAGTATGTAGTGCCTCGATCATTGTTGTGAACTTCTCTGGGCAGCCATACTTCCTCAGTAGCTGCCATAGCCCAGTCCTCCCAACTGTATCGAACGCCTTACTGAAGCCGACAAATACCATATACCGTGGTCGGTCATGCTCAATGCACTTTTCTTGTAGTTGTCGTAGACAAAATATCATATCCACGGTGCTCCGGTTACCTCTGAATCCACATTGTGTCTCCGGAACTACCTCTGGTGTTATGTGGGTAGATAATCTGTTGAGGAGGATCCTGACGAAGATATTGCCTGCTATGGAAAGAAGTAAGATTTCTCTATAATTCCCACAGTCTGTTCGATCACCTGTTTTTGTAGATGGTCACAATGCTGGCATCCTTCCATGCTTGTGGTACAGAACCCACCTCCCAGGCATTGGTGATTAGTTGGTGCAGTCTGCTGAACAGATTGTCTCCTCCGTGCTTCCACACTTCTGCAGGAATTCCATCTCCTCCAAGTGCTTTGCCATCTTTCAGGCCGGCGATTGATCTAGGCATGTCATACATAGTTGGACTCTCATTGAGGCTTGTCTTGATAATGCGCTGCGGGATGTTGTCCTGAGCTTCGTGATCTATGTCGCCAGGGACGTTGAGTAGCTTCTGGAAGTGTTCACTCCATCTTGCCACAACTCTCTTGCTGTCAGAGAAGGTCTCTATTCAATATGTTGATTTCAATTGAACAGGTCCATTCTATTTGGGTCCCCACACCTCCTTCAGTCCATTGTAGAAGCCCTTCATGTTGTTACTGTCAGCAGCTCTCTGCAGCTCCACTGCCTTCCTTTCCCACCATTCTGACTTCAGTTCACGCGAGTGTTTTTGTAGCAGTCTGCAGGCATCGTTGTATGCTGCAGTGGTGGACCTAGTGCTCCTGGTTTGCAACACTCTCTGGTGGGCTTGGTCTCTTCGGCTCATAAGAGTCTGTGGCTCCTGGTCATTGGGGTCGAACCAGTCCTGGTGTTTACTGTCTGGCTTGCCAAGATATGTCTTGGCTGTGTTGTACACGACCTGCTGCAGAGCTTCCCATTCCTCATCTGGTTTTGAGTTTTCCTTCCTGCCCAAAACTCTCCCTATGGCTGGTGGTACTTAGTTTTGCAATGTCCAGCTTGGTCGGCTTACTTGTCCCTTGCCTGTTGTGCTTTTGTCGTATTCTGAGAGCCACTTTTGACCTCAGCATCTGATGACCGGTCCAGCAGTTTGCTCAACGCATGACTCGGGTACTGTGGATGTCCGTCTTATCCCGGCACCTCGTGATAATGAATTCGACCATATGCAAGTGTTTGGAACGAGGATGCATCCAGGTGGTGGTCTTGCGTTCATCCTTCTGTTTGAACATGGTATTCGTCACTATCAGTTCGAACTCAGAGCACATAGCCAGTAGAAGCTCGCCATTGGAGTTGCATTTTCCAATCCCATGTTTGCCCATGACCAAGGGCCACTTGTAATTTTCTCTTCCTATCCTCACATTGAAGTCTCCTATCAGTAGTAGCTTATCTGTATGAGGGATTCCACTGAGCACACTTGCCAGCTGGTTGTAGAAGGCCTCCTTGTTTTCAACTGGGTTTGTTATTGTTGGAGCGTACACGCTGATAATTGTAGCAAACTTGTCCTTGCTTTTACTGGCCGTGGCGTTTCTGTCAGCATTGTGACGATATCCTTCTTGATAGCAAAGCCCACTCCTGCCTCCCTTCTTTCTCCGTCGGGTTTGCCACTCCAGAAGAAAGAGTATTCCAAGTCGTCGAGGCTACCAGACTCTGTGAACCGTGTTTCACATAGGGCGGCGATGTTAATGTTGTATTTGGCAAGTTCCATTGCTACTAGTGCCGTACGTCTTTCTGGTCGGTTAGCTCCTTCTCGATCGAGGAGAGTCCTGACGTTCCATTATCCAATTGTCAGTAGTTGTCTTCTTTGTCTTCTTCTTCCTAGCTGATTTTTCAATGTCGCCGGAAGATGAGGTTGCGCAGCGCGGTCCTTGGTAACCCGGGCGACGGCCGATCCGGTATGGAGTTTCGTGTAGTTGTACACATTTTCGTGGAAGCTGCTAGGGAAATGTGTTGAAGTACCGCTGGCTTTTGCAAGTTACTAGCGACACCCTCTCGGGGAACAAATATAGGTCTCAAACCGGCAAGAACATGTCAAGACAGGCGCAAACTATTTATCCATGCAGTGGCTGGTCGAGAGATGTTGGGAGTTCCATACATCGGCCGCCCTTGATGCTGCCACAGTGACATGGTTTTCTGGTTAGGGTTTGCTCCCTTAGCCTCCGGTTGTGTCAAGAACCTGTACCACAAGGCAGTGGTTTACAACTCTGCATGGCAGGGGCGTCGAACTCCCTGAGTTATTGCAATACCTGGGGTACTGCAACACCTGCATACCATATGAAGAAGCGCTTCTAGTTCCGGTCAATCAAACTCTTATTTTGATTTAAATAGAATTGACTAATGTGCTGTGTTCCTGATGTGTCATCTGAGGAAAAGATCAGTGGGAAGACAAATCTAACAAACAATGGTAGTGAAACAGTAAGTCAATTTGTTACTGGGTAAATCGCCATCAATAACATAAGTAATCGATGTTGCCCGATTTTTATAATCAGGTACACAGTGAACAAATACAACAATTGAACTGCAATAATCCATGATCGGTGTTATTTCAATGTTAAGGGATCAACCTTAAAAGCGATATAGAACACGTTCCTCCACATAGCGGATAATTGTGTGTCAAAATAATTAGAATAGCTGACATCTTCAATGCCGCAATAGAGGCCTGTCGTATTCACGTGTCACACAATGTATAGGCGCAAAGGAGCCTGTAATTCTGAAATGGATGAATTGTTTTTTTTTTCTGACGATACATTGCATATCATTATTGATCATTACATTAAATGTTTCAGATTGCCAAACTATCAAAGATTGGTGGTACACATACATTAGTAAGCATATTTTAGTGTGCCTTATGTATGTGTTTCTTGAAGTTGCTGTCTTTAAATGTATTATTTGATAATGTACAGTTGTTATAATTACATGGCTATTTTGCTGGTAGTTACGTTAACACAACAGTGATGGTGCCATACATGAAAACATATACTGGTAGTTGTTACTCTAATATAATTGAATATATTTTTATAGACATAATATAAATAGATCACTGATTACTAGACAACAATCAATATTCAAGCACTATGAATATATCAGTGGGCAGATAAGTTGTAATTGTTCAATAAAACAATGTTAGCTCAATAAACTACCAATTTTGAAATGAGATACGTCTACAGTTGATGATGAAACCTAAATGACTATTTGTTTCTATTCATGATCAGGTAGACTTATCACGAATGAAGTTATGTCATTGATGAACATGAATGGTCATCATGGTTACAGAAATACTGAAATTAGTCAAAGGTAATTACATTTTTCCTTGCTAATGAAAACATTTATTTTTCACTCCACTGAACCAAAATGTGTGGAACATTACAGTGTTGTCTTAAAAAGAAAGTTAAAGCAATGAATGCAACAAGATGTACATATTATGGATCCAATAAACGTGGTTTAAGGAAAACGTGGAAAGAAGAGTATTAATAATTTGCCTGAAATAATGGAACATACAGAATGGTGAATCAAACCATAATTAATTTATTCATAGTCTATCCAAATAATGTTTCCCTCCAAAACCACATTGTTTCATTATAACTGGATAACATATAATATGTATATACTTAAAGGGTGCTATTTTCTAATATACGGTGTTTCAGTCATGTGATTGATATCATGTTTCAGCCAGTGTCCTGAAAAATCATGGCGGAACAGAGACGGAGATCACCGCAGCTGTCTCTGGATGCTTAATGTACGCACCAGACAGAACAGGAGGAAGTGGCCGAAAGGCACGGAAGTAGAGAGAAAGCAGTCTTGTAGTGGCGTTAGTAGTGGCATTAGTAGTGTACTTGAAATAAAACGATGTGCCTTGTACCCCGACACAATGCATATGTGTTTTAATTATATATATATATATATATATATATATATATATATATATATATATATATATATATATATATGCTGATAATATAAAGAGGATACACCACTTGATAAGTTTAAATTTATTGTAGCAGTAAAATGTTACCACCTGTATTTCTGAAATAACAGTACTAAATATTAACACTTATCTTAAGAGTTCATAAGTGTACGTTTTATTCCACAACCAGTATATTGTCAACATTTGGGAGTGGTGTATCCGGGGGCCCCTTCAGTTCCCTGCAATCCCCTAAATCGGCATATGACATCGAAACAACGTCGACACCCGACGTCGAAACAACATCGTTAGTCGACGTCGAAACAACGCCATTTTGCCCGCTGGGTTGTCTGTTCATCTATGTGGTGTGTCCTTGGCAGTCATTGACGCGTCTGTTTTCTGTTGGCCGTCCTTGTCATTGGTTGGTTCAGTCTCACAGGTCTAACTAAGGGTTTATGTGGATATTAGCACGTGGACACACGAAACACGAATGGAGGAATTTGCAATTCTGCATCATGTATCCCAGTTGCACATGCACCTATCGATTATGGTCAAATATACTACTATTTTTAAATAAATAAATACATTGCCGCAAAAAATCACGATCGTACTGGTGCAAGCACAATGTCATTCCGACCAGGAATACCATCACAACACACCATGAAAACACAACGCCCAAGATCATGTCGTCATAGATCGGCACAATTTATTGTACAATATATAATATATATTATATATATATATATAATTAGCTTTATGTGTGGTGCATACATTATTGTAGTCCAATGTGTATTACACACCGTGCATACATGTCTGCAATTGGTTACTTAAGTGAAAATAAGTTGAGGAGAAAGCAACACCAGTAAGTGTTCACTTACCCGTTTGTCAGGTCTAGGGCTATTCCTATTGCCTCACTGGAAGTCGCGTGTGAAATGAACGTTTCTCTCCCGCTGCCGTTGAGATTGGCAACTTCAATTTTGCCTTCGAAATACATCGAAAAGTACAGTTTGCCAGCGCCCGGGTCAACAGCGAGTCCTTGTACAAGTCCGACATCTGTAATTGTAATCATTTGACGAAAATAAATGACACATACTATTATTGAAGTTACTGTTCCGTTCCGTTCATGAGTTTGACAAATTGTTTTTCATCAGCGTGTATTTAACAAGATTTAACAAGATTGCCACCTAGAGAATCAACTCAAGATGGCAGGTGGACAAGGAAGCCCTTTGGCTTATCGAGAGTCTATCTATCTAAATGTACCCCGCCCTTCTTAGGTACATGTCAATTTTATTTTTAAAAACATTAACACTACTAGCACCTACACAATCAGCCGATAATCTGTTCCATTCATTTACTGTTCTTTGTGAAAAGGAAACTTTTCTAATATCTAATCTACACTGCTTCTTTGCTAATGTAACTCCATGTCCTCTAGTCCTTCTCTCTTCCTTAACTGAGAAAAGAATATTTCTGTCAATATTTTCATACCCATTCAATATTTTAAAAACTTCTATCTGATCTCCTCGCAGTCTCCTGGTTTCTAGTGTTGTTAATCCACATTCTTTTAGACGTATTTCATAACTAATATTCCTGAGTTTTTGTATCATTTTGGTTGCTCTTCTTTGTACTCTTTCTAGTATATCAATATACTTCTTGCGATATGCCTGTATGCAATATTCTAAATGAGGCCTAACTATTGTTTTTTACAATGGTATTATTAGTTATTTTTCCTTGTACACTATATTTCGCCTAATTAAACCAAGAATTTGGTTTCCCTTCGCTGCTGCAATTGCACACTGTTCTGATACCTTCATATCAGCACTAATAGTTAACCCTAAGTCCTTTTCCTTTACGGTAGTATTTAGTACAGTATCACCCATTGTATATTGTGCATCTTCATTCCCATGTCCTGTGTGGAGGCACTTACACTTCCCATACTTAAACAGCATTTGCCACTTCTCAGACCATTCGGTCAACTTATTTAGATCATCTTGTAATTACTGTCTATCTGTATCACTTTTTATTTTTCTGAATACTTTTGTATCGTCCGCAAACTTCAACACCTTGCTTGTTATATCATCATCCAAATCATTGATATATATTAAGAACAAAATAGGTCCCAATACTGATCCCTGCGGTACTCCACTCAAAAACGATTTCCAGTTTGAAACCTCCCCATCAACTACTACTCTTTGTCTTCTATCAATAAGCCATTTTTCTATCCAGTTAATCATAACATTGCCTATGCCATGGGCCTTCAGTTTAAGTAGTAATCTTTGATGTGGCACTTTGTCAAAAGCTTTTTTAAAATGTAAGTATATTATATCTACCGGTGATCCCTCATCTACCCACTTTGTGACATCTTCCAAAAAACACAAGATATTTGTTAAGCATGACCTCGCTTTTAGAAACCCATGTTGAGATGGGTTAATCAAGTTATTTTTAACAAGAAAATCAACCAAGTGATCTTTAATTAGTCTTTCTAATAGTTTACAAATCACCGATGTTAAACTCACTGGTCTATAGTTCTCTGACTTGCTTCTTGATCCTTTTTTAAATAATGGTATGATGTTTGCCTCTTTCCATTCTAACGGAACTACTCCTTCCTCTAATGCCAAATTAAACACTGTTGCAAGTGGTATGCTAATTTGTTCTACAATTTCCAGTAGTAATTTGGGAGGAATCCCATCCACTCCAGGTGACTTATTATCCTTCATATCCCTTATTTTCTTAGCTACCATTTTTGGTGTTACAATTAGTTGTCCTAAATAGTCTGACTCTCTCCCTTCGAATTTAGTATCTGGT
>OZ024864.1:8167058-8182058 GCA_964017155.1 Oasisia sp. SBJ-2009 | reverse complement strand
ATATACACACACATTCATTCACACTTTTATTGCGACGCCGATATGTTGAATTAAGGCGCGTTTACACTATGCAACAAGGGAACGGCAACGATGCAATTGAGAAAGGTCAAGGCCGAATGATGTTGCTTGCAACGGTGTTGCGTGCAATGCCTCTTGCATGTTTACATGAAACATTAACTTGTCTCCAGCCCACCGTGTGGCGCCACTCTTACCTAGCAACGAAAGCGTAGCACCAGTGGGAGAAGATTTTGGAACCAGTTTAAGCGAGACGCGGAACCCTTTTGTTAGACCGGGGTAGAAATCAGTTTCATTCAGTGATTAAACAATTCAAACAAATACAATGGAATCTCAAAAAGATAGCTTATGTTATATCTGTCTATCGTATATCGTTGATTATTATGTTATGCAACTGAACGATGCTATGCACGACGCTATGACCGGAGCAGGGTGCAAACAGAAACACTGCAACAAACCAAAAACATATTGGTGCCCTGAACTCAGCCACCTACGATACCGTACACGGTTCCGGTGGCGACTTTGGATTGACAATGATAGACCTCGTGCCGGGGCAGTGTATGAAACGTACAAATATAAAAAAAAGGTGTTCAGACGTAGAATTCGGACGTGCGTAGATCGCTCAGTGAACAATAAATACCAGACACTTAATGTTATTTTAAAGAACAAGAAACTGACTGCGTTCTGGAATGTAATCAAACAGCGAAAAATTACAACAGCTATATCATCTATATGTGCCACAGATTTTGGTGAATCCTATGATGATGTTATGCATGCCTTACCATAATGTACTGTTGAACAAACCCATGACAAACATATGGTAGAACAATATTATAGTGGTAATTGTTATTTGATGGGCACACATGAGTTAAAACAGGATCAAGTCACCATGCTTATATCCAAACTTAGCAAAAATTAATCATCGGGACTCGATTGTATAACTGGTGAACATCTTATTTATGGCAAATCCTCGTTACTGTGTTCACTGCTAGCATCACTGTACACTATTATACTATCCAGGACATTATTCACCACTGGTTTAATTGTTCCCATACTACATAAATCTACACTTAGTGCGTCCATTGCAAATAATTATCGGCCAATTACTATAAGCTCTATACATACTAAGATGGTAGAAGCACTGATCTTACCAGATACTGATTTATTTGACACTCAGTTTGTATTTCACGAGAACCGGGGTACAGCGTTTGCATGCAACTTACTAAATGATATTACATCTTATTTTTAATCGCAAAACAGCCCTGTCTTCGTAGCTGCCCTTGATGCAGAATTTTTTTAATATTCTATATGTCACGTGTCACTGTTTCTAAAGTGAATTCATGTTTTACCTGTACATGAGTGGTTACTATTGTATAATTGGCATAATAAGCTGAATGCTATAGTCAAGTGGAACGGTTCATATAGTAAACCGTTTGATGTAACACGTGGTACACGACAAGGAAGCGTTCTCTCGCCGTATTTGTTTTAACATTATTAATCAACTTTTATTAGACTTTAACAACTGTGACGCAGGCGTCATAATAGGTGATACACTGTACAATTCTGTGGCTTACGCCGACGAAATTACGTTATTCTCAACAAATGCTCAAGATCTACAGAACGTAATTGATGTATGTATAATAAAAGGTGGAAATTCAAATTTGGGGTTGAAACATCGAAATGCATGATTGTCGGAAAGTGTCCGTTATATCAAGACCCAAAGTGGGGCTTGGTGAAAAATGTCCATGTAATGAAGAATCGCTTAATATACTTGGTAACGTGTTTAATCGGGGTGGTAACAATGCCAGTCATGTCACCAACAGACTAACAAAATGCAGAGAGTCATTTTATGGGCTTGGTAATGCCGGTATGTTATACCCAGGAGCCACTCCTGATGTTCAAGCGTATCTTTATAAATGTATATGTCAACCAGCGTTAACATACCGTTTAGAATGTATGGGCAGCACCGCCATTCAAATGCGTCGACTTGAATCTGCACAGGGTAATTTAATTAAACAAAGTATTGGATTACGTAAACTATCTCACAACACAGCCTTACTTAAAACACTACATATTGAAAAGATAGAAGATATTGTAAATAGAAATGTTATATCCTTGTATAGTATAATAGTTAAAGTGGAATGTCCAGCGCGTCGACTGATGCAGCACTTATTGTATCGTTTTATATGTTATGGTAAAACGGTACATGGAACCCTGTTGGATAGAGTAGTATACATGGGCGAGTCACCCAGTACACGAGCCTTTAATTATCAACATGTACCCGCAAGTAGTGCGACATATGATGGTCTTGTTGACTCGATTAGACACCTATTATTTACTAATAATTGTACCAAGCCATATTCACATAAACATCTTTTAGTTCATCTCTTAACCACTGCACTCTAACACATTACGCGTCTCTTTATTTTAAGTGATATAGACAATATACACTTAATGTTAGATATTATATCATGCCACTGTATGTATTGTTGCTATTTTTTATATTTTATCAGGTTTTTATTCTTCATCGTTTGTCTGTTATATGTGATTGCACGTATGAATATGTATGTAGTATTTCTTCTTCGGCAACGGAGGCTGAATAAATTATAATAAGAAGAAGACGAACATTTATAAAACACTATAACTCTTGATAACATCCATTTGGAGGTGTTGTACATGAATACGTTTACAGGCATCGTGTAATTATAATATTAAAATTGCTAAGGAAAATCAAATACATAAAATGTGTATAAATAAAGTAATAGTAATTAATGAGAAAATGACTAAGTTAGCAGCTAAAGATGACTATTAAAATAAAAGGTATAGTAACAATAAAATAATAAGTAAGATATTTTGTAAAATTAGTGTGAAATATGTACACGAAGATAAATAGGAAAATAAACTATTTAATTGAGAATAACAACAAAAACTACCCAGTAGCCACTCAGTGGTTTACATACATGTTCTTCCTAGGTACTCAACCAGTTTGTAACAACTCGCCTGTATTGATGTTTACAAATTGGTTGATGCCTTGACACTTTTTGAGTTAATTGGTGATCTTATTTCTGCATACTTCATTACGCTATATGTCATTGAGTCAAAAGGCAAAACCATTGTGATGTGCTGATCTAGTGTTTCAACAAATTGATTTATTAGGTTGGTGATGCCAGAACAAGAGCAGACTCATCGATGGTGATCTTGTATCTGTATATAAATCAATCCAATCCAATGGAATAGCCCATTTGACGAGGATACAATAAGTTTTCCATTGGCGTAAGATGTTGTTTAGAATACACTGACAAACACGTAGCTACCATTGATGATTATGAAATGACCCCTTTTTGAATATAGATACGTTGACGATGACCTTATTTGACCTTCAGTGCACGCGTACTGCATTGTCTGATTGCTAGACTGTGTACTTCATTGTCGCGTTTATAAACAATGCTTTCAAAAGGTATATGATATGTCCATGAGTATGCAGGTGACGCAGTTGTAAGCAATCAGTGAAATTGTGTAAAGTGAGCGGAATGGCGCAATTTCAAAATGTCATCAATTTACAGTGACCACGTTTGAACGCCGCTCCTCACAAACTGCTTCACCTCACGTCATAATTCCAGCGTGCTTACAGTATCCCTGTAAGCACGCTGGAACTATGACGTGAGGTGAAGTAGTTTGCGAGGAGCGGCGTTCAAACATGGTCACCGTAAATTAATGAATTTCAGTTATTTTATTTTTTATTAATGTAATGTAGACTCTAAAACTGCCGCCCACCTTACAGTTGCAATTTGTTTGAAATTTAAACATACAATGAATGGGCTAGTTGTAATAATTCGAATCTTGATCCTGACGGCGGTCTTTTATAAACTAAAACCCAATATTGATGTCAACGGGTTCGCTTTTGTTGTGGTTACATTTTGCATTTATTTATTTGTTTACATGTTTTGCTCATAAGTTGTAACATATTAAAGTGAATTGAATATAAACACTAGGCTACAGTGGAGAATAACAACTGCCCATCTGTTCGTGCCTGCAATTATTCATTGGTATCGCCTAGTTCATGATGTGCAATATGTTATCAGTTTCCTTGACGTAAGTATATTTCATATCATACTATTGAAGCGTGTTTCCAGTTGACAAGAATTGCGGCGGATTCCCCACCAAGGGAAAGAAACTAAGCTTAAAACCTTGCCATTACTAGTAAGTTGGAGCTTTCGTTTGGATGATAATTTATGTTAATCAAGCCCAACTTGCTTTGAAAATGGCATAAACACTAGTGGTGTTATGTCCCATGTTTGTATTTATATTTTATATAAAAACAAAAAATAGTATAATATGCCATAGTTCTAATAATATCATCAATTTGATTAATAATCAATTTAATTAGTCAAAGTATATACCTGTATATATAAATATAATTATATATATATATATATATATATATATAACAATTTATTAATGCATATTAGTAAACCTATATAAGAAATTATAACTGTAATAGCTATATATTAAATTGTTATTAATTATAATATCTGGTGTTATCATAAAACGCTAACATATAATAGGAAAATTCAACGTAAATGGCCTGTAATGTAATAACAATTTATTAATGCATATTAGTAAACCTATATAAGAAATTATAACTGTAAGAGTATATATATATATATATATATATATATATATATATATATATATATATATATATATACACATTACACTACAGGCCATTTACGTTGAATTTTCCTATTATATGTTAGCGTTTTATAATAACACCATATATTATTATTAATAACAATTTAATATATAACTATTACAGTTATAATTTCTTATATAGGTTTACTAATATGCATTAATAAATTGTTTTATCAGTCGTAATGTTCTTATTTTTGCCAGATAATAAACTTCATTATTAGCATTATTAGTATACCATCATCTCAACGTGTGCTTATTTTAATTTCTCTTTTTACCTTTCTCAACACTTTTAAAAGAATTCCGGAACTTTGTTTGGAGTATGCTCCTCCAAATCAACGTATCTCGCTGGAGCACACAACACACACGTGCCCACGTAATGATTTGAGTGTGACCCAACCAACCGGCAAACTGAAGCTCCGGCTCAGTCGCACACTATTACTTTCGTTCAAACTCTGATGTATATACATATCGTTGACATGTCATGCGGAATTTAGCGAACCGATCGATTATTTCAACGCGGTGAATGAGTCGTGGTCTTTTCTCTCACACCCGGGTGACCCTTGTGTAATTTTACCGTTCGTTGTTTCGTTCTTTCAGCGGCCATAAATTCTGCCACTCTGCCTATCGGTTGTATGGGGACGTGTGCTGGAATTACACTTTAGACTTATGAGAGTCTGGGCTGTTAAAAAGAATAACCAGTAAGTGGCATGTTCTTGGTATCGACGTAGTGGTGAACGTATTCCATGTTTCCTTTCTGATTTGTTACAAAGAATGAATTGATGTATTTTTTCATAACTATTACACATAATATAACTCCTCCTCGTTATCAAGCAGCCTTTTACAAAGTGTCCTACTTCGCGGATAGTATCCACGGTTATAATACATTTTCCGATTCCTGTCCCTTTTTTATTATATTTAATTTGTGTTGCATTGAGTTAATCTTATTACATGTACATATGCGAAGACTGAATGCTCACTCACGCACGCAGTAATATACGCACAGGCATACAACTTATCGTTTAATAGTAAATGCTCATAGTTGTAGGTAATACACGCGGAAGTCAATTATAAGCTATTAAGTGCAAAACTAATCTTTTCGCAATCGCGATGTACCACTCTTCCACCCGAGGAGTGCTCATCATAATATCGCTTGTTTTACGTACACTCATAGGTTACGACTGTGAATGCAAAGTAACTAACAGTGGTGTTTTATTTTATTTTGTATAGGCACATTTGATACGGTGGTTTAACAGATCAATTTCTTGGCCCACAACAGCTAGAGAAGGAATACGACACAATCTGGCGTTTCACAAAGGCACATTTACATATGTCACAACTCATTTGGGCTTGATAATAAAGACGCCAAATGATTGCTGTAATATAACGTATTATTGATTGAAAGCTGCTGTAATATAATGTCTTGTTCATTAAAGGGCCGAGAGTGTTGACCTAGAACGTTGTTATCATTACGAATTGTGTATAACGTGGTTTGTAATAGTAGGAATCTAATATGTATACGTTAAGGATTCCACCTGTTACGTTTTACACTTTACAAAACTCCACTGAGTTCAGTTATTAATAGGCGTCATTTGAATCATCATGTTTATATTTTTATAGATCATACTCAAGTTTATAATTATGATATATTTATCTGCTCCGTATGCTAATAATTCATCTTATAGATAATCTTGACGGCATTTTCATTGAATGACTGCGAGTAGATTGACGGTCAATGCCGGTAGCTTTTATTATCTAGTCCTGATTAACAATTTGTCATTAAAGTCAATATTAGTATTTGGACTAAGGATTCTGCTTAGGATACACCTACTCTTTGGAATATGCATCCTTTTAGTGTTAAATTATTTGAAAATATATTGCTACATTTCGCCGTCATTTAAAGGCATACATTTACGACATTGCCGAAAACCATAGTTCCTTGGCGTACCAAACATTCTGATGACAACAGGAATTGTTTATTGACTCTCTCTCTCTCTCTCTCTCTCTCTCTCTCTCTCTCTATATATATATATATATATATATATATATATTAACATTGTCTTTATTAATGCGTATCTTACCTTATTTTGTCAGGATTTAGGCGCACTAGAAGTTACCTAATCATTATCATTATTATAATAAATCGTTATAACTGGAACTTGTAACAAACTTAATTTAGACGAAAGCACGCCCAGCTATTAAAGGAATATGTTTAAGGCATAGTGGTGATTACACTAGCAATAGTTGATTCCGATCAATATACTTATCTATATTATTGTGTCTTACAATGTTTGTGATGTAATGTGCGGATGAAGAATAACAAGAAAAGTAGATTCACGGAGATGTAAGTAAGTACTTGCACACACGCAAACATACCAACTGAGAACTTGTCATACAGTCTGCAAACATAGGACTTCCCATGATGATGTCAACTAAGAATGTCCTATGCCTATTGCCAACTGATGGCACACACAAACACACACACATACACACACATACACACACATACAAACACACACTCACACACACACACACACACACACACACACACACACACACACACACACACACACACACACACAAAAACACAAAAACACATACTCACACATACACACACAGGTTTGCGGAAGATGTTCAATGTCCGTCTGCGATTCACAGAATGCGGCTGAATTCTATAAATAAAACGCTCATGCCATTTTTGGATAATTGCTTAAAGTAACTTATGGGCCTAACAGCAAGAGTTGACATGATTCACAGTGTCCAACAAATATACGAGTGTGATGATGCACGTGTGTATTGTATACGTGACCGTCATGACCACACCGAGGTAACACACTGTATGACACCATTATTATCGAAAGGGGGACGCCACGTGTTTGTCCGTCTGAGGATCATTATATGAAGCAAAAATGTTGAAACCATGATGTACAGTGTTTAAATCGTGCTTGGCACTTGTTTTAGCTATTTCGTGTCACCTTCCTACAATTTTGGTGATATATTGCCCAGGTGTTGGCTCACATGAGAACTTAAACTCCTAGTTATAGCAATCTAGGTCAAGTAATATTAATGATATGCATGTGTACAGGTCATGCACATTTGAACAGATTTGTATACTGACCGTTACATTACGTCCATAAATCTGCTTCTAATTAGTCTAGAAAAAACATCTTTGGAAATTCAGTAAACGATGCTCATCAACATTATAAAATTACACTGATTATATAAATAAATAACTACAATTTAGCATAATGTGACCTTTTACCTCTGATAGCCAAAAAACCTCCGAGATATTTCTACAAAATACTATATTCATTATTGCTCAAGAGTCCCTGAACATATTACGATAAGCAAATCATAATATTCAGAGATACACAAATTTAATTCAGCCAAATGGCAATGTTTAGCCTGCAGATTAGTAAATAATGCATTGCTTGCTGATACAAAATTTTCAGATTGAATAAAAAACATGTTTTTCTATAATAAAAGTGTATACATATATGTTGTAATGCCCCATTTAACATTCCTTAAAAGGCCTCTCTTGTTTCTGTTTTGGATATCCTGAATGTAAGAGAAATGGCAGTGTAATTTGTTCGGACAACATTGGGGAGGTGACCACTAACATGAAGATCTGTTTGTTGTTGGTACAACAATATGGCTTGGATCACGCGGTTTGGGGACGACTAGTAGGAATATCATATATATATATATATATAGTGTTAATTCCAACTCGTTAAATGAATTCAACCTAAAGACGTATAGCTTTAATATTCTTGCAATTGTTTACCTGTTTTCAAATAGTTTGCAAGAAAAGTTGATTGTGAATAACTCTTCTGTGGTTGAAAATACCATCCTATGTAGCATTAATACGGGCCGATCTGGACTCAACAAATCATATTGCGTTTAACTGTCACTGTCAGTGTCACCGTTATGATGCTGGTGTGATTGTAATATTTGCAACTCTCGTTGACCATTCCATCCATGTCATCATGTGTGCTATTGCTGTATAAATAACAACTGTCTGTGTAACTAAAACATGGCGAGTTATATAACATGTAGTACGTGTAATTATAGCTAACTATTATATTTAAAATATTTACACAGTGTATATTGTTAATGCACGCATGTAATGGGTTTGATTGTGACGGATGATGTGACACATTGTCTTGCCGAGCCAGCACATACATATTCAATGTGGTCTATACCGCGATATAGTATCGTGACATAGGTGACGCGATGCGACCCGCATCGCCTTACATATGTCACAATACTAACGATGTCGATCGTTCCTATTATGTCCTTTGTTGAAAGCCTGTTTATCGAGGGTATAATTTCGATATGCGGCATATAAGTGCCAAGAAATAAAACTTTCTCAATATATTCGATAATGTAATAAGATATTGCATGTTTGCCATATCGTCATTTATTATATTCATTTCATACACCTGGGACAGACAGTAATTGAATTATAATGTTGTTATTTGACCCCGCCGTTAGGAAATTGAAAAATTATTAAAACAGTGATTTCACAGATAATACTTTTTGCAATGCTATATTTTATTTTACATATCTAAGGGTAATTTATCAGAGAATATTGTGAGCACTGTTATGCTGTTACACATTTTCCATGTTTAGGGTTGTATACTGAAGGGCGTGTAGGTGAAATTGCACATCGCTACCTCCGTTCCTCCAGTAGCTAAGCGGCATAGTCGAGGAAAATCGCCGGGAAAAGGAGAAGGAGTTCGCGAAACTGGAAGCAGCGGACATAATCGAGAGAGTGTCCGGCCCGACAGAGTGGTTATCGAAAATTGTGACGACACCTAAGCCAAAGAAACAGGACGAGATAAGGCTGTGTGTGGACATGAGGGAATCAAACAAGGCCATTCCCCAAACGAGACATGTGACGCCCACCTTGGATGAGCTCATCACAGTGTGACCGTGTTCAGCAAAATCGACCTTCGGTCAGGGTATCATCAGGTGATAATTCACCCGTCGAATCGTCACATAACAACGTTGTCAACACTTGTAGGTTTGGGCAGATACAAGCGACTTTCCTTCGGAATCAGTGCGGCAGCATAAGTGTTTCAGCTCGATATTCAAAATGTCATTCAAGGTGTATCGGATACCTTCAACATCAGTGGTCGTCATCGCAGTTTTTGCTGTTGCACAGCATAAGCTCCAGGCTGCAGGGCTGAAGGCCAACTTGGAGACATGTGAATTCTGGAAGAAGAAGATCGAGTTATTTGAGCTGATCTTCTCGTGTGAGGACGTTTCACCTAACCCCAAAAAAGGCAGCTGACCTTCACATGGCTGCAGAACCGAAGACCGAAGTTCGGTCATTCTTGGCCACGGTGCAGTACACGTCCACTCACATCAAGGACTTTGCGCCCATTACCGAGCCTTGCGAGCGAGCACTCACGAAGCAGGGTAATGACTGGCAATGGGAAAAGAACGAAGTCCAGGCCTCCAACGCAGTTAAAGTAATACTTGCAGAATCAGCGACAACCGTCCCTAAAAACCTTCAACACCGCATAGTAGAGTTTGCACAAGAAGGACACCAAGACATATGCAAGTCAAAAGCCTTGCTTCGTACAAAGGTGTGGTTCCCAACACTTTCCAGGTCGCCGATATCCAGAAGGCCAGGGCCAGAACTAAGCATCGATTCATGTGGGTTTCGAAGTTTCAAGATACCCAATCGAAGAGGTCGTGAGAAGTAATTCCTCGGAGAGAGTGATCCCTGTAGTGGACAAGGTGTTCAGTCTGTTTAGTTTCCCGGAAGTGGTGAAGAAAGACAATGGACCTCCGTTCAACGGACACGTGTAGAAGTCTTTCTGACGGAGTGTTGGGGCCAGCATCGCAAGATAACACCCCCTCGCCACACGTTAAAGCGCAGACAGGGTGTTTCAACAAGCCATTACTGAAAGCTCTCAAGTCCGCTAGCATCAACGGGCTAGCATGGCGCATTGAGATGCAGCGGGTGTTGTGAGTCTATCGCAATACACCACATGTGACTACAGCCTTCACACCGCACAGGCTCATGTTTGGCGGAGATCCGCGTATGAAGCCGCTAAAAGCGGTACAAGAGCCTCAGTCTGACGACCAAGACATAGTAGTGAGAATGACAGCGCGGCCAAAGACAACATAAAGTATTATGCCGACACGGGCTAAAGCGTCCTTGGTCGACATCGGTGATGTCGTGTTAGTATGGCAGCGCAATATAGTGAAACTATCTACACCGTTTCATCCCAGGCCGTTGGTTGTCACCAGCCTAAAGGGCTCCATGGTGTCGGCACGTCGTCAAGTTGGGTCACTCGTAACATGAAACACGTCCACGTTTCATACACTGCCACACGACGTATCAGAAGTATATCCATAGATCAACAGCGAATATACCGAGGACGAGACAGAGAGCATTTAGTTTAGGATATAGTTTCCCTGAGATAAACTGGATGGTTGGTTGGTTGGTTGGCTGGCTGGCTGGCTGGCTGGCTGGCTGGCTGGCTGGCTATGCTGGCTGGCTGGCTGGCTGACTGGCTGGCTGGCTGGCTGGCGGACGGACGCACGGCGGACGGATGACTTATTACCCAAATCCGCCCAAGGTACCAACCTTAGCACTTATAACTATTATTTAAAAACGTAGTTTGTTAGGGATTATTCGTGGAGTGTGACTACCAGTTCCCTTTACGGGGAATATACTATGACCGTTGGTGAATTGCTCCTTTATAAGTTTTATTTCCTTTTTAGTCCTTCCTACCTTCCGTTCAGTGTGAATAGTTATCGTCTGTACCCTCCTACTGCTCCAGGTGGAACGTCAAAACTAAACTAAGGCAACCGTTAAAGACATTATTAATCGTCAAATTACCTTTAAAGTTATAACTTTGTGTGTGGCTTATTTCGAATGTTCTCCAGTATTGGATACTTGACTTCGCGTTCAGTATTTTTGCACAACAATATTACTAACCGTCTCCTTGGTCGTCTGTACCATACCTACTGCTCCATGTGGAAGGCCAATGATAATATTATGCAAACATAAATAGTTAATGCTAGGTTGAACTGATCTGCTAAATGTTCGTCCAACGTCTTGGAAATGATTCACTGTGGATGACTTGATTATCATCACAGTGAGGTCTGGGTCAAAAACACCACCTAGATACACTCCTCAACAATTCAATAAATAATATAAAAACACTATTTTTAATCAATGGTTTCAAATTGCGCATGTGCGGACTGGAGAATGTTCCTTTACACTGACTGACTGGACCGGTAGAAAGACATGTCCTGGCGCACTTATCTAACATTTTGTTTATAAATTATACGGGGAAATATATTTTTATTTAAGAACAACAGCACAATTCTCCAGGAATAACTGAATTCCTCATCACCAAGAATAGCAGTATTTCAAGGAAGCTGGCTATCGCATGACTATGAAATGACGTCATCAGTATTTGAATTCACGTCAAGGATAATGTGAATTCTGTCATCTGAAACGTGCACATGTTATTTCTATTAATTGAGGTATATTCAATCAATCAGTATATCAATGTCAGACAAAACATATATATATATATATATATATATATATATATGTGTGTGTATTCAAAGAAAGATATATATATATTAGACGATACAAAACATATAAACACATTTACATGTATTATATACATATAATTTTCTTGAGTTTACAACTATTAGAAGGGCTTCTGTAGAGAACAAATCTAATGCAAACGTGGTATGTTTCAGGGGGGGGGGGTGAGTGTGGCTCTGCCGCGGCTAGTTTTGCACTGTGAATCATAACAACCCTGACTTGCGGTGATCTATCATCTATCAGCTATCTATCAAACTATCAATCGAGACAAAACGACTTCGAACTCTGTGGCGTCGTATCGAACATTGGTCAATTGTGTTCAGACAATAGATTCAGACAAAAGGTTTCTGTGTCCCAACGAGCAGGAATACCAAATAAACCCACTCTTCAGAAAAACCAACGAAATGTCACGAGTACAACGACTGGAGACAAATGGTCCAACGTCGTCTAAATGCACACGATTCCACGGACAACACAAACACGTCACATGACGATCTATCTTGCGTCACCTTTTACAAGACTGAAAGAACTGTAGTAACTCAAATCTTTAACGAAGACTTTTTTGCTTAGCATAGTGGCGGGATTATTAACCGTGTTGGGCTAAAAACTGATTGCCCGTATTTAACTAGAACTACAATACAGCTCCAGATAGATAAGGAAGAACGATAATCCCCATGCTATTTTGACTGCACAGTATGTGCTACATAACTACAAGTTACAGGTCACCGGAAACAGCGTGCAGGTACTTTAGAATGACCGCCATAATACTTGCAATTTGAATGATACAACCACAACAATACGCTAAATGGTAAACATTAAATATTGCCAAAGTGGGACGAGTTCACCACAGTAGCATTTAATGTTCATTGTCCTACGTTCAACATAACATTCTTAGAACATAATACGCTAGAGTAACAACTGGCACGATAGTGAAGTGGTTAATATTTCACTGCCTGTGTTGTTGCTATTTTTTGAATTTCTAGCTGTGTTCCAGTTCACTCAGCTGTATCAACAAGTATCGAGCAACCAGTGGTGGCTATTTGTACGTGAAATCGTTGGGCAGTAATTGTAACATGCCTGAATACTTCCGAAAGGACAATTGACACAAACAGCGTATTACTTGTATTCATGTTTTTACTTGGCATAAGAATATTCCGTTAGTACTGCACACTGTGTTTCCTCGTGCTTTCGTTTTGTTATTTCTTAGATATTACTTGATATCAACATAAAATGTTAAAAGTGTGTGCCTTTCTACGAGATGATTTCTGTCTACGCCGGAGTCTCGCTGCGTACACAGTTGAAGATAGTGACAAAACTAGACAACGTCATCGGCAAAAACACTGCATAGATGATCATTGCCCAACAAAGACACAGCGCTGAGGCACCCGATCTTTGTGATTCTACTAGACCACCCATTTTTGCTTCAACTTTTGTGGCTCCACCTCCTGGCTGAGTTGCTGGCTGAGTCGTTGGCTCTATCCACGCGTCATCATCGCCAGCGAATTGTGGCGCGGTCAAGTTCTGAAACAATCACAACATCAGCAGAAATACTAGACTGAACGGAAGAAAAGCAGACCTTGTGGAAAGGAATATGAGGCTGATAATATGTGTTTGGGTATCAGTACTTTGACTACCTGAGATGTACTCTGAATTGCCTACTATGGGGGGCGTCTTCGCAATATGACCAGATCTAAGTTAGAGAAAAATATTAACATTAAATCAGTACGGTGAAGAATGTATACTCTAAAATATATAGACAAATGTATTTTTTATTATTTATTTAAAATATACTATATGTGGGTAGTGTACTTCTTATTGCACAATTTGTTAATATCAGTATGCCACACACAATTACTGATGTGGCGCGTTACGAAACAAAATATTATTATATTATAATGAAACTTATAATTTCGTGAAGGTCATAGTGATGATAACAATTAAACTATTACGTAAATTGGTAAATATTCGCGCGCACAAGCGTGCCGTCTAACTTATTCTACATAAAGGTAACTTTATTATGTATTTATCGAATCGCCGTCGAGATGTGCGCGTTTATTTTCATCATCTGATGAATGAAAGTGATTTGTTAACGTACTGTATGTATACGTATGTAAGATATGTGAGAAGTTTGACGGCTGTTGGTGGTAATTTTCATGATTAGGTCAGACAGTAAAAAATAGCATGAACAGTTTATGCTTTAACACTGTTATACCCATATCACCAAAGTGTTCATTTGTGTATCCTTTTATTAAGCACACTGTACACTTAATATAACGAATGTCGCAAACCACGTGTCCTGTGAGACCATGGTTTAAATCTTGAAATCAAAATTACATAAAATTACACTCATTAAAATGTTAATGGAATTGTTATTCAAACATTCTAGGTAATGTGACAATGTCAGTAATCAGACATCAGTAATCAGGTACAACAGCCGCTAACGTCAAAATGAATAGAGTTAATATATCAGGTGACATCACTAGGCACTCCATGCACCTTTACAAAGACAAGGCATTACGGATTGACATCTTGCTACTTTTGACCCTGTACATGTAATGAAGCTAGCTCCTCATTGCTGGGAAAGTGACCGTATCCGTGTGATATGTATGTGAAGTGGAGACATGACTGCAAGCCACCTACCCGACAGACTAATTTGTAGGGCGGACATATGAGGATTCCCTGATGTAAGTGCTGGGCGATTTTTGATTGCACTT
>OZ024864.1:8144558-8162058 GCA_964017155.1 Oasisia sp. SBJ-2009 | reverse complement strand
CTCCCTCTACAACATGTCATCAACCGAAGTTTATGCATACTTCCCTCTACAACATGTCATCAACCAAAGTGTATGCATACTTCCCTCTACAACATGTCATCAACCAAAGTGTATGCATGCCTCCCTCTAAAACATGTCATCAACCGAAGTGTATGCATACTTCCCTCTACAACAATCGATCAATCGATCAATCGATCAATCGATCAATCGATCAATCGATCAATCGATCAATCGATCAATCGATCAATCGATCAATCGATCAGTCGATCAGTCGATCAGTCGATCAATCGATCAGTCGATCAGTCGATCAGTCGATCAGTCGATCAATCGATCACTCGATCAGTCGATCAGTCGATCAGTCGATCAGTCGATCAATCGACCAATCGACCAATCGATCAATCGACCAATCGACCAATCGATAAAACGACCAATCGATCAGTCGATCAGTCGATCAATCGATCAATCGGTCTATCGATCAATCGACCAATCGATCAATCGACCAATCGACTAATCGATCAATCGATCAATCGACCAATCGATCAATCGATCAATCGGTCTATCGATCAATCGATCAATCGATCAATCGATCAATCGATCAATCGATCAATCGATCAATCGATCAATCGATCAATCGATCAATCGATCAATCGATCAATCGATCAATCGATCAGTCGATCAGTCGATCAATCGACCAATCGATCAATCGATCAATCGGTATATCGATCAATCGATCAATCGATCAATCGATCAATCGATCAATCGATCAATCGATCAATCGATCAATCGATCAATCGATCAATCGATCAATCGATCAATCGATCAATCGATCAGTCGATCAGTCGATCAATCGATCAGTCGATCAGTCGATCAGTCGATCAGTCGATCAATCGACCAATCGATCAATCGACCAATCGACCAATCGACCAAACGACCAATCTATCAATCGACCAATCGATCAATCGATCAATCGGTCTATCGATCAATCGACCAATCGATCAATCGATCAATCGATCAATCGATCAATCGATCAATCGATCAGTCGATCAGTCGATCAGTCGATCAATCGATCAATCGATCAGTCGATCAGTCGATCAGTCGATCAATCGATCACTCGATCAATCGATCAGTCGATCAGTCGATCAGTCGATCAGTCGATCAATCGACCAATCGACCAATCGATCAATCGACCAATCGACCAATCGATCAAACGACCAATCGATCAGTCGATCAGTCGATCAATCGATCAATCGGTCTATCGATCAATCGACCAATCGATCAATCGACCAATCGACCAATCGATCAATCGATCAATCGACCAATCGATCAATCGATCAATCGGTATATCGATCAATCGATCAATCGATCAATCGATCAATCGATCAATCGATCAATCGATCAATCGATCAATCGATCAATCGATCAATCGATCAATCGATCAATCGATCAATCGATCAATCGAGCAATCGATCAATCGATCAATCGATCAATCGATCAATCGATCAATCGATCAATCGATCAATCGATCAATCGATCAGTCGATCAGTCGATCAGTCGATCAATCGATCAATCGATCAGTCGATCAGTCGATCAGTCGATCAATCGATCACTCGATCAATCGATCAGTCGATCAGTCGATCAATCGACCAATCGACCAATCGATCAATCGACCAATCGACCAATCGATCAAACGACCAATCGATCAATCGACCAATCGATCAATCGATCAATCGGTCTATCGATCAATCGACCAATCGATCAATCGATCAATCGATCAATCGATCAAACGATCAATCGAGCAATCGAGCAATCGAGCAATCGATCAATCGATCAATCGATCAATCGATCAATCGATCAATCGATCAATCGATCAATCGATCAATCGATCAATCGACCAATCGATCAATCGATCAATCGATCAATCGATCAATCGATCATTCGATCATTCGATCAATCGATCAATCGATCACTCGATCAACCGATCAACCGATCGATCGATCAATCGATCAATCGTGCAAACGATCGATCGGTATATCGATCGGTATATCGATCGGTATATCGATCAATCGATCAATCGATCAATCGATCAATCGATCAATCGATCACTCGATCACTCGATCACTCGATCAATCGATCGATCGATCATTCGATCATTCGATCAATCGATCACTCGATCAACCGATCGATCGATCAATCGATCAATCGTTCAAACGTTCAAACGATCGATCGATCGATCGATCGATCGATCGGTCGGTCGATCGGTCGGTCGGTCGGTCGGTCGGTCGGTCGGTCGGTCGGTCGGTCGGTCGGTCGGTCGGTCGGTCGGTCGGTCGGTCGGTCGGTCGGTCGGTCGGTCGGTCGGTCGGTCGGTCGGTCGGTCGGTCGGTCAATCAATCAATCAATCAATCAATCAATCAATCATTCGTATATTTTTATGGAAGGTCGGAGCTTATTGCGTTAAGAAATTGTGATTATTTCATAATGTATACGGTAAGCTAGACGCATTCCGCCTGTTATGAATAGGAAACGTTATGTCACGTTATATTGCAGCCACACAGTAACTTGGTCGGACAACGTCGTTGATTGAATTGTGCCGTCTGCTGTAAAGGAAGTGCGCTTTTCAAACAGAATATACAGCCGGTACGCTTAGAATATCATGTTTTCTTTCAATGTTATTAATTTGTATATGGTTATGGAGAATATCTAAAAACAACTTGCTATTCTTCATTAACGTTGTAGTAAACAGTATTGGATACCGGTTCTTCAAAACAGGTTTTAAATCATATATTTGTACCTGTCCAGTGATATACCGGTATATGGTACAAAGCACCACTCGTTACCTTCTCCAGATATGAGCACCGTTGGTTGACCAAGTTTGTGTGGTGTCTGTGAGACGTCAACCGGAATCTTCAAGATGTCAGTTTTTGCCACCACAAGTAGAGGATAGACACCGCCAACATCTATAAAGACATCTTTCACATCATTTGTCAAATGTCATTATTTTATATAGGTTCATATTTTGCACATGCAATTGTTTCTAATCGTCATGTCAAAATGTTTGTCCACTCCACCACGAGACTGCCCTCGCCCAGTCCGCCCCACTTAGCTCCGACACTTCAAAACAGCTGTTGCTGCATATCCCTAGATATACATAATTACATACATATATTGTCAAATCTCCATGTATCATTGTGTGTTATGGATAAGATAATACAAAGGAAAATGGTAAAGATAATTCAGTATCACACATTTCCATGATTAGTGAATCGCTGCTGCTGACTTGTAAGGCGCTATGCCCTTTTCAAACATAAGTAAATAATAGTTGTAATAAGAGTTACAATTTATAATATAAAGTTACAGTAATGGTAATTTTAAAAGTGTGATAACTGTTTATAAATACGAAGAAAGTAACGTCGACATAAATTGTTTCTTAAATTGTTGCCAAATTGGTAGCTTTGTTATTTCACTTGTTCCCTATGTGTATATCTCTGATAGCAATTGACAGTAGGCTGTGTGTGGTGTTTTTTTTTAATAAATAAAATAGCTTACATTGTCTTGTATCATGCGTGTGTGGGGCTGAAGTTGGTTATAGAACGCTTGTACACGACCTATAAAACAGTGCTTGTTTGCTTTATAAAGCATATTCATAGTCTTATGTATAATTAAAACTTGAAGTTTAGACATTTGAGAGAGTGACAAAATAAATGGTAATCAAGTTTATAGATAATTCGCATAGCTTTATCCTTTTTTAATCTAGACGAATTTACGTATTTCCCCATATTTCACAGCAATAACACATATTAGGTTAGCGGCAAATCCTCAAAAGGTGCTTTATTTTAGGGGTTTAAATGGCACCCTCTACACACACCCAACTGTTATATCATTGTAAATCCCTGCATCTCCCCTTCACGATTGGGCCTGTCGCATAGTTGCCAAGTGGTCCAGTAAGCGTTAATCCGAGGTCAAACAATTGAAGTTGAACTTTTTTTGGAAAGCGTCTCGACATTAACATGCATACGTAGCTATTTTATATTATTAGAAAATGGCCAAGTCATGTTGATGGGAAGCGCAACACATTGTATCCATGATAATGGACAACATTAGGATAAGGATGATGACAAGGTCAAACAAAGTGACCCATAAAATGTCGATTATTGGAAATTTTACAATGTCGCGAATACTATGCAGGTATATTGACGGCGTGCCTACTTTACAACTGTGGACAAGTCATATATTGTATGAGAGATCAGTTTTCCCCGTCAACATGCGGTTTGACGTATACTTTTGAGGTGAGGTAGTTTGTGTTGCGCGTCGTTCAAAGAGGGTCACCTTAAATTGATGAACGTTAGAAATTGCGCCATTCCGCACACGTTATGCAATTTCTGGTTGCTTACATATGCGTCGCCTACATACTTATGGACATATCATGTACCTTTGGAAAGCATTTTTATCCCCGCGACAATGAAATATACAATCGAACCATCAAATGATGCAGTATACGTGTAGTGAAGGTCAAAAAAATCATCATCAACGTATCTATATTCAAAAGTGTTACTATGTGTTTGTCAATCTACGCAAGGCAACATCGTCCGCCATTGGAAAACTCATTGCATCTTTGACAAACGGGTTATTAGGTTAGGACTGATTTTATAGAATTGCAATTTCATTGTGATCATAGCTCTTTTTGCGAAGCTAACTATTTGTGTTTCTTTTCTTATTGGCAAATACTCTTTCATCAAAACATATTGCATGTTGAGTCGATTTGGTAATGCTACGTGAAATGTTCCACCTATGTTTATTTTCTTTGTGTTCATTGTTATCGTCGTCACTATCACATAGAATGTCTTTGTCGATTGCTAAGGTGATATTTCAAAAACAATCTACATGCAGTTGTTCAAGAACAACACAGAATGCAATAGAGACGTAAATCAAAATCGCTGGCACTTTAAATGGTACATCAGAGGTTAAAATTGGGTAAGACGGCCACACATCCTCTTCTAAATCTCGCCCGGTGTTTTCTTAGACTACGACACCGATATAGAGTAAACTTGCCGCTTTGGTATGGATTCTACCACAACATCTCCCGGGATAGAACTAGCTACACAACAGTTCTATACTCTCCAATTATTAATACAAAATCAGTCGACATGGCCACCATGTACACAACGAGGTGAAAATGTAAGGACTTGTCAGTTGCATTCGGCCAGCACCACTCTTTTCAAACATTATATGTCTTTGCCCTGCAACTGGAGTAGGTTTTTTTGTACGAACTTCCAGAGGTCGAAATATGTCCAGTCACCAACATTCCTATTCTGGGATCATTTACTCCATACCTTACAGATCCATCTTCTGAATGCCTGGAAAGAGCGAGAAAGTGACAGTGGTCTTCATCTATAGACGCAACAAGTCATGTTTCCACATTTCGTTTTTACTGACAGACAAAACAGTGCCTGACGAACTCCATTTTACACCGCTGACGTGTTGAACTTCACATACGAAGTTCGAAGCCCCTTTGAAGCTAGACAATGTGTTGGGCGTCCGATTTGGAGGTGTTTCAATGGGATCTAAAGCGATATCGGTCACCGAGAAAACAATTATCAGAGATTCCCATAAATGTATCTATATAAATCAGTCCAATGGAATAGCCCATTTGACGAGGATACAATACATGTTCCAGGGCATACGATGGTACCTCGAGTACATTGACAACCACATAGCAACCATTGATGACTACGAAATGACGCAATGTTGAATGTGAATACGTTGATGAAGACTTTGTTTGAATTTCACTGCACGCGTACTACAAATTAGTGGTTCGACTGTGTGCTTCATTGTGACGGGGATACAATATACTTTCCAATGGTATGTGATTTGTCCACGAGTATGTAGGTGACGCAGATGTAAGCAATCATATATTACGTTTTCTTTTCTAACGTTCATCAATTTACTGTGACCCTCTTTCAACGCAGAACAACACTAACTACCTCACTTCACCGTTCCAAGTCACATCAGAGTTTGACGGGGTGAAACTGTCTTTTATGCAATATATGACTTCGCCATAGTTGTAAAGTAGGAACCCAATCAATACAACTTCATTGTATTCGCGGCATTGTAAACTTTCCAATAATCGTCATTTCATGGGTGACATTTTATAAAGGTGATCGTTTCCCGGTGACTTTGTTTGACCTCGGATCAACGCTTATTGCACCACTTCGCAACTCTACAACAGGATTATTCGTGACGAAGAGATGCAGTGTTTTCCAATTATATAACATTAGGGTGTGTGTACGGGGCGAGGGCATTTGAAACGGTCTGGTAGGTGGTACTGCGCCTCCCCTATATGGTTTAACAAGTGATTAGTATAACGTGCGTAATGCTTGAATGTCAAGAACATCCTTTGTTTTTTACAAAACGGTTATACATTTTGATACCTTCATTTCAACCTTTTTTATCTGCTCACTTCACGTACAATTTTCATCAGTGATTACACAGAGAAATTTTGTATGTGACACCTGCTCAATATTTGTACCATTCACGGTGACGTCTACTGTTGGTCTATATTGTTTTTTATTTGCAAACAAGATGCATATTTGTTTTGTTCACAAATTTATTTTGCTAAGCAAAAACGAATTAACCCTGAACCATGTATCTGATTTTTGCAGTTCGTTATCCACAATGTTAGTAATTGAATAAAAAATGCTAGTGCCATTTGCAAACAAGATAACATTAAGCAATTTTCACTCCGCACATATATGTATGTACGTATTTATAGGAAATGGAATGGGTGTACTTAGTTCAAGTATCAACTGTTCAGGTTTTTTGGAACATGAACAATGACCTTAATGCACTGACAATGGAGTATAGGAGGCGGACGTGAACTATAAATTCCAGATGACTGAACAGTCTGTTGAATCCTTTCGGATATAGGGCATAGCAGGAAAAAGAGGGGGCTTATATGAGTTGCCTAAAAGTGAATAGCATATATACATTACATAAGAATACGCGTATATAACGACAGCACAGGAGTGCATGCAGTCGTTACGCTCCCATGTGAATATACATTAAACAATTATCACTTATGTAAGATCAATGATAGTAGTTGATGCGAAGTACCCGGCGTAAGAACAGTAATCATATTAGAGGTGATGAGGCGTGCTGACGGAAGACGGCACAACTTCAATCATGTGCGTTTCTTCCTGAATGACAATCTGAAGCGCTTGGCAACCTGTTATGACCACGTTTGTACTTGCAATCACCGAGGGTTCGCAACCAAGTAGTGGGATCATCTGCGATCAGATGGTGTACATTTAAACGCGATACTGTACTTAAAAAACATGAGATGTGCAGTGAGAAAAAAAACTAAGCAGGGCATTGCAAAATTGTGGTGCAGTCCGCAGTTACTGGCCGCCTCACAACTCCACAATCCACGTGTCGTTGTTTATTAATAATTAATACATAAAACTACCTCATGGTTGGGGAGCATGTAAAATAATAATGCACAATGCATGTACCACAATGCACAAACACCTCTGAAATTAAGCATTGCATTGCATGGACAACGGAATTGTTGTGGTGAGTTACAACTCAGCTGTTTGTGATAACACGTTGCTTTGAATAATGACGGAATGTGTCGCATCGCTGGTTGTATGACGACTGCGTGTCCAAATCAAGCCACGGCCACCACTACAGTACCATAACATTGCTGCGTTACCTTTATTAGTATTGTTAGGTCAACGTACACTGTTTGAGCAACTGTCCTCTAGTTGTCATGCCTCCAGCGGATATCGATACAGATACTGATAAATGTATGTATACGAATTATTCACTAAAAAACTACTTCTCGATTATTCTGGGAAGTACTTAGTCACGCAGCAATCATGGTGCGAATATATTCATACACAAATGTCCACCACATTGCATACACATGTTCATGTACATATTCATACACTGCGTGAACTGGACCAGTAGAGAGTGAGTGACGTTTATGTAACGGATGCAAGAGGATACTAACGAGGCACCTCTGTGTTGATAGTCCAACGTCATAATTAATTCATTGTCGCGCACTACTCATCGTCACAGATTACCAAATACGTATGGACTTATGCTTGCTGTGCTAAATCAAGCATATGTGTTACCACAAAAATAAAACAATATGTTTTGAAATGGCAGTTGTGTGTTGAATTATAGAATGTTCGTTTGTTGCTTTCTAGGTTTTTGAAATATGGGGTCAAGCCATCGACTTCCAATTCGTTCGTGTTGAGATTTGGACGGCCTCGACCTAAGGGATGACATACATAACATAGCAGTGCGGGGCATTTGTAGTACGCGGTTACCATGCGTCTATCATCAGTTGTTGTACGTCGGCCGAATCTAGCCCTTCGCGATCTTCCTGGATATCGGGACAAATGACCTCAGTGATCCACAAAACACCCCGTCCAGCAAGCAAAGGAGATCATTGTGCCGTACAGGACCATCGGCGAAGTACCCGGCGTAAGTACAGTAATCATACTATAGATGACGAGGCGTGGTGACGGAAGACGGCACAACTGTAATCATGTGCGTTTCACCCTGAATGACGAACTGAAGCGGTTGGCAACCAGTTATGACCAAGTTTATACATGCAATTACCGAGGGTTCGCAACCAGGTGTAGGGATCATCTGTGACCAGATGGTGTACATTTAAAGGCGAGACGGACCCTGCTGTACTTAAAAAAACATGAGATCAGCAGTGACAACATACGATCTGATTTGAAAAAAATAGCATTAAGCAGTTAATTGCGAAACTGTGGAGCAATCCGCAGTGCCGCTACTGCTGGCCACCTCACACCTCCACAATCCTCGTGACGTTGTTTGTTAATAATTAATGCATATAACTATGTCCTGGTTGCTAAGCATGTAAAATAACAACAATAGTCCTTTAATGTGTATGCCTAAACGTATGACATAGCACCGTAGAACAGTGAACAGACACTTGCGAAACCGTCCTGACCAGCACCGCTGTAGCCCGACGAACCACACGCGTAATCTAAACTCCATAACAATTAAACAATTGTACACCTGCAAAGAATCAGAATGCAATAAGTTATGTCTGGAATAATAACTATCATAATGCAGTTGCACAATGGACAGACACGCGCAATGCGTATGTACGTATGTACGAACATATGTACGTACGAACATACGTACGTACGTACGTACGTACGTACGTACGTATGTATGTATGTATGTATGTATGTATGTATGTATGTATGTATGTATGTATGTATGTATGTATGTATGTATGTATGTATGTTTTATATGTATGTATGTATGTATGTATGTATGTATGTATGTATGTATGCATGTTTTCTAGGTATGTATATATGTATATATGTACGTATATATATATATATATATATATATATATATATATATATATATATATATATATAAAGTATTACATGTGTGCATGTGTGCATAAGGTATGGCTGAAATAATAACTATCGTAATGCAATTGTACACGGGACAGACATGCGCTAAGCGTATGTATGTATGTATGTATGTATGTATGTATGTATGTATGTATGTATGTATGTATGTATGTATGTATGTATGTATGTATGTATGTATGTATGTATGTATGTATGTATAAATGTATGTATGTATGTATGTACGTACGTATGTATGTATGTACATATGTATGTATGTATGTATGCATGTTTTCTATGTATGTATGTATGTACGTATGTACGTATATATATATATATATATATATATATATATATATATATATATGCATATAAATATATATATATATATATATATATATATATATATATATATATATATATATATATATATTACATGTGTGCATGTATGCATATACAAAATGTGTATATGTATGCGTGTGTGTGGGGGGGGGCATGTGAATCTTCGTATTTTTTTAATGATTTTACGATAACAGGGCGAGTGGAGTGTCAGACTGACCATCCACATCAATACATTGATCGGTGTGCAAGCCAACGCCAGCCAGTGAGGACGCTACGCTACAGCGAACAAAAGTCATTGTGTGTAGCTGCTGTGTACCACACACGCGGCGTCACTATGGAGACAGTGCTTCCAAACTCAATTCTACGGGACGCGTTAACATCTATGCTTTTAAAGTAAACCATAAATACACCCAATTTGAAGAACTTTCTCTACAGCGCTGTTAGCAACGAATGATTGACCAGCGCCATATAGGTATCACGATTATGATTATGATGTATATATATATATATATATATATATATATATATATATATATATATATATATATATATATATATATATATATATATATATATATATGTATGTATATATATATATATATATATATATATATATATATATATATATATATATATATATATATATATATATATATATATGGATATATATATATATATACATATATAAATATATATATGTTGGTAACTCTCATTTCATTCGACATTGTCAATATTCAGTTATATCGCTGATAACTTATCGTCAGTAATACATGGAGCTGATACTTAGATCGTTACAAAAGAACAGGACGTAACAGAAACAAATAAAGGAGAACAAACTCATTCTCACGGGGGGCGATCAGTACATTGTTTCACTTAGTCAACATTTGCATTTCCTTCACGAATATACATATGTTGAAAGTAAGATGATGCAGTTTGAAAGGGGGTTATAACTATATTCACGTGTTTTTTCTCTCTCAGTAAGCCTATCTCTTTCCCAATCCAAAAACAATCCGGGGCATGCTGATTGTGTGGCACTCTTGCTTTATACTGTAACTTAATTAAATGCACTCTAAGTCGTATATGGGTCCTATGCAACGACCTAAGAACTCCAGAGTCTGCGCCGTTGTAAAGCAGTTGACATACAATTCATAAATTTAAATGATATGATATTTAGCACACAACATCAATTTATATTACTGTTATATTAATTTCCAACGTCTTGCACAAATTCATATTTGCAATTCCAGTCACCAACGTCAAAAACAGAATAAACATTTATGGAAATATAATTTCTGCAACTTAAATTGTGTTGTCATAGTAGTCGTCATGTAATTCATATGAGGCTGGTCTCTTGACCAAAATGTACGACACGTCGAAAATCAATGTTGTCTTACCGGTATCATGACTTGAACTTAATACATAACTAAGCTCGATCAACAGCAACGCTCGAAACACAAGCTCACACATCAGGCTTGCTTCTCGTTTCATACGATACGGCGACATTTCTCTCTTTGGCCAAACGACGTCACGCAGCCGAAAACAGAACCTTAAATGATAGAACTGTGTGCAGCGTCGCAACATGACGATCACCGTTACATACACAAATAATCCAAAAGACCGTTACATGAATAATGCAAGTGTGCTATGGCGGCGAGAAACACGTAGGCGGGTCGGTGTAGGTCCTCATTGTGGTAATTGTAGTTGAAATTAATGAACAAATTGCGCTTTCTGGAGTGCATAGGTAACACATTTATATTATGTAGCGCAGTCGTATGTTAAATCAATATGTCGATGTATGAAGGTCGGAGCTTAGGGCGCATTAAATGGTAGGTACGGTGGACAAGCTTGTGAGTACGGCGGACAAACTGAACGGTACGGCGGACAAGGTGCCACCACCTTTACATGTACAGCGTATAAAATAGAAGGTATGAGGACAAGCTGGAGGGTACAGCGAATTATGTTGAAGGCATGGCGAACACGCTCTAAGGTATAACGGACAAGGGGGAATGTTTGATGGACAAGATGAAGGGTATAATACATAATATCGAAGGTACAGCGGTCAATCTGGAGGGTAGGGAAGATAAAAGGTTGGGTAATACGGAGAAGAGGGAGGGCCGAATAAAGCGGAAGGTGTATTGAGGTAATTATGGTGCATTTCATATTATATCGAAGACGAAGCGTATGTTATTTTTCTACATTGTGTTCAAATATGTGGTGTCTTTCTTAACCTCTCCGTTCGGTTCAGTTTGGTTAGAAACATACAGCTTCAAGCCCTAAGAAATAATAACAATATTAACATTAAAAACATTAGCCATCGTGACACAACGTTCAATCAGTCATATAAATGACCGAGATGTAGAGCATTGCTTTGCGGAGTGAAGTACAGTGACTGTGTGTGTGTTACATCTGGATTATTATTAAGGACGGTTTGGAGTAGCAAAACAACAGGACAACCAAACATAATACGAAGTACAACTCAGCTGTTTGTGATAACACGTTGCTTTGAACAATGATGGAACGTGTCGCATCACTAACGTTACCTTTGTGTCGCTGGTTGTACGACGACTGCGTGTCCAAATCACGTCAGGATCACTACTATAGTAACACAACATTTCTATGTTACCTTTATTAATATTGCTACGTCAATGCACACTGTTTGATCAAATTTTCTCCAGTTGCCATACCTCCAGCGGGTAGCGATACAGATATGGATAAATGTGTGCATACGCATTACTCACTATAAACTATATAACATCTTCTCGAGTATTCTGGGAAGTACTTAGTCACGCAGCAATAATGGCGCGAATATATTCGTACACAAATGTCCACCACATTGCATATACATGTTGATGTACATACTCATACATTGCGTGAACTGGACCAGTAGAGAGTGGGTGACGTTTACGTAAAGGATGCAAGAGCATACTAACCAGGCACCTCTGGGTTGATAGTCCAATGTCATAGTTAATTCACTACTCATCGTCACAGATTAGCATATACGTACGGACTTATGCTTGTTGTGCCTGTGCTAACACCAAGCGTATGTGTTGCCACAAAAACAAAACAATATTTTTTGAAATGGCAGTTGTTTGTTGAATTCTAGAACGTTCGTGTGTTGGTTTCTGGGTTTTTGGTGGAAATCTGGCGCTCAAGCAGTTGACGTCCAATTCGTTCGTGATGAGATGTGACTGGGGCCCAGACGTGTTCTATGCAGATGGCGCAGCGGACCGGAGCCGTGACACGGACGTCAGCCAGTGCGTCGTGACGGATTAATATGGGACTCCATGGCGGGCCGTCAGACTCGTCACCAGCTACGACATCGCCACCGTCGTCATTGTCAACAAAACACAGTGCGATACGTAACAACTGCTGCATTCACAGATACATGAATAATTACTGCAACAAGAAAAGCATACATTATGCCAATTGTTTTTTATCTAATTGGTTTTGAACTACAGTTATTAGTTGTTTATATTTGAAACAGTAACTGCTGTTGAGATGATGACAATACTCGCTGCACTCTGCATCTCAAAAGCGCATGACACTATTGACATTATGGCTAGACATCTTAAAGTTGAAGCCAAGAAACTTTTTTCACACTTCCGGCTATCTTTCCTTTTTTGTTATTAACTGACAGGCACAATTCCAAGGGAGTGCCAGGTAGTAGCCAGGTGTGACTAGTGTATTTAAAAGCTGGATCACCAGAGCACAATATATATATATATATATATATATATATATATATATATATATATGCATATGTGCATATATATGGTATATATATATATATATATATATATATATAGGCCAATTTGTGTACTTCCTCTGCTTGACTTTTTAAGAGATTGACTCTTGGCTAATTGTACGCTCACATGTCTAAATACGATATCCTGAATCCGTCCCAATCAGGATTTCGACCTATTTTTAGTAACACAATCAGAGCTCGGCTGTGGGTCTGTTACTACCTATATTTCCAACAACAACATGGGAATAGTAATTAGTGCCCTGTTCTTCGATATAAGGACAATTAATTAATTCAATAATTAATTAAACTTGGGGCGGCGTGCCTGCCGTGCAATACGGCTTGGCAAACGGAGGAGGCAAGAACATGCAGCGCGCGATCCCGACAGGGATTAATAACCAGTTGGAATTTGCTATACGCGATCTATACAGGTTACCAGAACAATTCATGTAACTGATCTGGTGAAACTGCACTGCAATAAATATTATGCATGTGCTATTTCACTGAACGTTAGGTCAGTTTGAAATGAGGTACATCGCTGGCTGATCTTGGCTGGCTGATGTCATTTCCAGGGACATTGACGTATTAGCATTGACAGAAACCTGGCATGTGATTGACACAGACGATGTTATACAAACCGTATGCGTATGCCATGTGACTATACGTTTATACTTACCACTCGCCACTAAACCTGCCCAGAAACGCGGTGGTAGAGTGGACTTAATTTACCAGTCCGGCATAGAAGTGGAGAATGTGACATAAAGACATAATAATGTAATCAATTTTGAACATGCTGACTACTACATAATGACACGTGACACCAAATCCAGAGTGGGTGTAATATATCACCCTCCACCGTCTAAACGAAACGGCTTCACACGGGGTCTTTTATTCAAGCAGTGGTCAGCATTCTTGGACACAGTGTTGTTGGATCGCATGCCGTCGATATTACCGCTGTTGTTAAAATCAATTTTTAAATAATAATCATACGCTATTTTTCATATATACTCACTGACCTGGGAAGTAACGAAAAAGTATTGCTATTAGTCACATATGTCATGCTCGATAAAGGTTAACTCCTGGAATTATGTATAGTGCAATAGTTAGTACACGGAACATTTACTTTCCATGGCCATGCGGCTGCTATCGCAATAGATCGCACATATATGTATGCCACATAAATGGTACGTAGTTCTGACAATAAACGGGTATAATTACCTGATATGATCGATAAGACTGTTATGCCATTCATCTAAGTGTATACTGTATTAATAAATTAATGATCGTCATGTTAACACCACATTATAAATATGCATGAATGTTCATCGTGAATTTATTGATGTCAATACCAGTGTGTTTAACTGGAAAGGTAACGTTAAAAAAACGTTAATTAAATGTGGCAGTCAGTAAACATATTAATTCATATATTATTGAAATAAGACAAGTCTTTATACACAAATGCAATATGTAAGTTTATCATGGTGTGACATAGTATGGCTACACATTTACGTAATCATTAAAACATACGACCGTCGTGATTGCATCAGTGACTGCACGCTCGCCAGTCTGTCTTTAAAGGAATGGCAGTGACGTTTATATCGAAACAATTATCAATAATTGTAAGAAAGCAAACTTATGGATGAAATACCGCTACGCGTATAAATACATAAAAATGCCAAAAAACAACGTTATGAAATATTAATTAAATATGACGGTTATTCAATTAATAAACACATTAATTAATATATTATTGAAATAAGACAATTTGTTATACATACATGCAATCTGTATAAATGTAATGGTGTAACATGTTTATACATTTATCCAACTGGAACATTGTTCCAATGTATTAAGAAAACAAACACATCGCAATCATCTTGCATAACATTGCTGCTTAAACAATGCATTACGTGATCACATATGCCGTTGATCAGTTGAGGTGTCTATATAAGTACATAATGTCATGTTCTTGTCTCATGGCAATGTTTGTTCTAGCGTGTCAGCTACTGTTTAAGGAATTTAGCCGTATCGTCACCTACAGGATAGTTACACGTAATCGATGTCCCAGTAATCTGAATTGAGCTGACAGATGAGCTCCGAGCGGAACTCTCTGTAGCTGGCATAGGTCACTGGCACATCGAGTGTTGCAGTACATGTATGGGCAACGATGCGTCTTTGGAGACCCGCCAATGATGTGAATTGCACAGATATATTTGGCACTCCAAGGGAGTCACTGCCTGTGGCAAACCGGAGAAATCTCATGAGGAGGTCTTCATCGAAGGACCTGATGGCCCTCTGGAGATACTCCAAAACGTTTCTCTGGCTATTGCTGGTCGGTTCTACCTGAATAAGGGCAGAAACCTTCCTTCCCGTTGGCGTCATCGCCTTATATAGATGTCTGACCTGGTCGATGGAACTAAACTCTGGGAACGCTGTTAGAATTGATAGCTCCATGCTCTGATAGGCAAACAGGGGCCTCTGAAGGATCATTACTCTGGCACACTGGAGTGCTATCTCCCGAACCGTTTCTCGAGTAACTCGACGAGTTACTCCGAAACGGCCAAAGATTTCTAGCAGTGTCTCAGAGGAATCCTCATCAAATTCGCCCATTTCAAGAACGTTGCTAAGCACACTACCTTCCACTTTGCCCAGAACCCCCACAAAACCTTCCAGAAGTATTGTGTCAGTTACGCAGTCTGCCCCGAACAACCCAGCTAAGATATATGGCAAGCTGAACATAATGGGGAAGTACTGCTGCTGGAGATATCCAACATACATTATTTTCCCCATAGTTTTGTAGTCGGCTCCGGACAGGTGAGGATGCATTATAGGAACTACGTTGTCTTCACCGTCGAAATATTTGTCAAACACTGCCTGCCAAAAAGCAGACAGCGCTTCTCGAAAAATGCCATCCCCATCCACTCCCCGCTCCCCGGCAAATTCGAATTCGTAGTCTGTCCCCTCGACTGGACTCTCCTTGAACGCAGCCAGCATGTCCTCAATTATGTTGGCCCTCCTCAGACGTATCGGCCTAACGGGAAATAAAAAGGTCACACCTTATACACCATTTATCTCTGGGCAAACCAATTAGTGAGTATGACTTTTTATATAATTAATTCAATGTCAATATTCCCACCGCAGCTTAGCTTATAATGTAACATTCATATTACGTATCATGTAAATAAATGACTGATATAACACATATTATATTAAGTTTACATACCGTACACCGGGATTTGGGTTAGCCTGTTGTGGGGGTGTCCATGTCATTGGTGTCGGTATGGGTGACCTTGGCGGTGTGGGTAACCTCGGCACTGCAGTGTATGACATTGGAGTAGGTGACCTTGGAGTGGTCGACCTGGTTGGAGCTGAGTTTGGGAGCGGATTAGCCCTCCGTCGTGAAGTGGCCAAACCTAGTCTTCGCCGGCGAGGAACAGCAATCGTTGGAAGTGTGTCACTCATTCTGAAGCTGACCTAAAACGGTAGTTAAAATACATGGTTTATGATATAACCATTTGCATATTACATTCTTTGAATGAATGCATGTGACATTGATGTGAAATTATAACAAAATTAAACCTCCACATTTGTATAGGAACGTTTACAAAACTTGTCTCTGACGAGAACACAACGTTTTATACTTTGTTTCAAATTTAGTGAATTCTTCAATTACTGACACAAGTAAGAAATCAGCACATGTGGTCATGGAATTAAGTGTAAATGCAACTTACTCTTGTTGTGTCATCGTCAACAAAGACAGGCCTTATTTCATTGTGGTATTCATCGATGTCCTATTATGAAAAACAAAGCGGGGATGATTAAAACAATATAGGTAATTAGCTAAGCGACAGTTATTCGCTGTATGCACATGTACGGAAATTGTGAATGACGCCATTGTGCTATTAAGTTATTATGCTAAGCAGTTGATATTGAATGTCTGCATTCACGTGGCGGATTTGTTTCACAGAAGTTGATCAGCATGTATTTAAAGATTAGGCAACGTCGTGAAGGT
>OZ024864.1:8114558-8139558 GCA_964017155.1 Oasisia sp. SBJ-2009 | reverse complement strand
ACATAAACGAAGTGTTGGAATGCTTTTCGATGATGAGAGTACAATGTTACCACGAAAGCTAACTACCTCAAACAATCACATCTCGTTTGTGATACATGTTGACAAACAAAGTTATATTGAGGTAATGCAAGCATATGCAAAATAATGATATTTTTAAATGGCACAGCAACTAACAATTTCCAATAAAGGAATATGTTATGGTACAGTATGTAGGACAAGATGTGAATATATATTTTGTGGAAACGGACAAACTAGGCACACAATAATTACTATATCTTGACTATTATTTTTAATCTAACACAATTGAAATAACGATAACATCAATACAAATATATTATAGATTATTTTTTCAACGAGATTTATTATGTTATGTTTGACATTTGAATATAGTAATCTGCTATATCAAAACGATTGTGAGTATTTTGACTGACACATTTTATCAGGTAATTACACGATTATCTACACAGAAGGCTAGAAATATAAACGAAGTGTTGGAATACTTTTCGATTGCGATAATTCAACGCGACTAGAACACGCAATCATCTCTTTTGTGATAAATGGTGACAGACACATATATGCAGAGGTCATGGAAGTTTATGCACCAACAATTGATAGATATAATGGAAAGCAAAATACGTCTTGTAATGAGTTTGTATTTGTTAATGGACACAGCAAGTCGTAATTAATGTTAGTACAATATACTAATTATCAGTAGAGAATGATTTGAAAGGTAAATTAAAATGGGGAATATGTTAAAATATAGGTGGAATGTGTGGCCTATTGATAAGAAATTAGTGAGAAGTGACAATGAGGTCACACCATTATCACTGTGTGTTGATAAATACTTTTACTTAACTTACCCATTGTTGACAGTCCATGACATAGCACTGCAAACGAACAAACAATCACAATATAAATAGTGTTAGCATAATTGTAACATAACATGCTATATATATATATATATATATATATATATATATATATATATATATATATATATATATATATTAAGCAAGTAGGTTTGTAAAACAAACTCGTATTTATAATTATGTTTTTAAGTTCGATTAAAGTTAACAATGACAATAACAGCATTGCAAATAAACCTTTGCTACTAGAATCCTATTGATCGTTTGTAGCTTGAATGCATTGATTTCATATACAATGAAGATGATCAGAACGTTATCACACATATTTTATCAGGAACGTTTATATACTGAGAAGGCAACGCGTGAGGTGTTGCAATGCTGTACGATGGCGAGTGTACAATGTTACTAGGAAATCTAACCACCTCAGACGATTACATCTCTTTTGTTATATATTGTGACACACAAATTTATATTGAGGTCATGCAAGTTATGCACCAAGAGTTGATGAATGTTTAGGAAAGCAAAATAATGATATATTTAAATGGCATAGTAAATCACAATTTAAGACTTCGTGATAATCTCTGATAAAGGAAGACTTTAATGGCCCATTATAGAGGACAATATGTGAATATATATATTTGGAATAGATGGCCTATTGACAGGAAATTAGTGGACACCAATAGCATAGGCACTTAACCATCACTGTATGTTGTTTTTTACTTTAAAGTAACTTACCTGTGAAGAGTAGTCATTGGCACTGTGCTGCAAACAATCGAATTATCTCAGAATTATTGTACACAAATATGCTATAGATCAAGCAGGTGTTTTATATTAAAAAGACACAATGGATGTTATCTCCATATCCCGTTCTCCCCAGTTTCAAGATATCATTTATAACAATGTATTCTTTAATAATCCTGCGTTCGAAAAGTATATCATTTATTGGTCTTTTTTATCGATGAAATACTTCATTGGCAAGAATTACATAACAGCATGCACAATTAAATAGCCAATGCTTTAAACCTACCACCTACCTTCTTTGCCTCAACCGTTAAAACAACATATTACTCTTTAGTTTACCCCTATTTAACATACGGAATCACCTTGTGGAGTTCGACATATACATCCTATTTCACGAAAGTATTAATTACGCAACAAATCCATGTTCGTTCCATACTTGAAACAAATGATCGGGAACACTACCATGTTTCTTTGTGTCCATACATTTATTAAAATTGCATGACATAAAAAATTATACGAAACTTAATTTGGAAAATATATGTATAAATATATGTATGGGAGTGAACCACATTCGGAATTTGCTATTTTCATTTAAAAAATACTAATAGTAGCTTTATTTTTCATCCAGAGAATGGATACACACTTTGTATTGCGGGCGGGCGGGCGGGCGGGCGGGCGGGCGGGCGGGCGGGCGGGCGGGCGGGCGGGCGGGCGGGCGGGCGGGCGGGCGGGCGGGCGGGCGGGCAGGCATTTAGATATAGATAGACAGACAGAAGACAAACAGACAGGCATACAGACACACAGACAAACAAACAAACAAACAGACAGACAAACAGACAAACAGATAAACAGACGAACAGACGAACAGACGAACATACGAACAGACAAACAGACAAACAGACAAACAGACAAACAGACAAACAGACAAACAGACAAACAGACAAACAGACAAACAGACAAACAGACAAACAGACAAACAGACAAACAGACAAACAGACAAACAGACAAACAGACAAACAGACAAACAGACAAACAGACAAACAGACAAACAGACAAACAGACAAACAGACAAACAGACAAACAGACAAACAGACAAACAGACAAACAGACAAACAGACAAACAGACAAACAGACAAACAGACAAACAGACAAACAGACAAACAGACAAACAGACAAACAGACAAACAGACAAACAGACAAACAGACAAACAGACAAACAGACAAACAGACAAACAGACAAACAGACAAACAGACAAACAGACAAACAGACAAACAGACAAACAGACAAACAGACAAACAGACAAACAGACAAACAGACAAACAGACAAACAGACAAACAGACAAACAGACAAACAGACAAACAGACAAACAGACAAACAGACAAACAGACAAACAGACAAACAGACAAACAGACAAACAGACAAACAGACAAACAGACAAACAGACAAACAGACAAACAGACAAACAGACAAACAGACAAACAGACAAACAGACAAACAGACAAACAGACAAACAGACAAACAGACAAACAGACAAACAGACAAACAGACAAACAGACAAACAGACAAACAGACAAACAGACAAACAGACAAACAGACAAACAGACAAACAGACAAATAGAGCAATAGATAGAGATATATTAAAGGCACGACTTATAACATCAGGTAACTTACCTCTGATGAATCATCAACGGACGTGTTCTACAAACATAGAAAATATCAATAACTTTAGCATCAATAGTCAACATACTATTACACAACATGCACCCATCATAAAGGTCTTTTATCAAACATTGCCTTATATATATATATATATATATATATATATATATATATATATATATATATATATATATATATATATATATATATATATATATATTCAACGCTTGGTTAAATGTGTCATTAATGTGTATAAACTGATGAACAACCTGACCTATTGCAATTGTTACAGGAACATCTGAAAACATAATATATCAGATAACGAAATGCATAGAGATATTAAGTGACTCCACCCTTCTAATCACACTACAATGTCACGTAATTATTTAGTATTTACCTGTTCTATTAACTAGGCTTGGATAGCTAGTGGGATAGCTGAACAAGCTGAACAGAGCCATCTTGGACCATTTTGGAAATCCAGCTACCAATGCAACATTATCATGTTACTTGTAATGAATTCATGTTTGTCATGAATGTCACGACATACCCCTGCTGTAGCAAGTGCATGCTGAAATATATGCGTTACAGGAATTACCCGACTAAATTCACTGAACTGACCGCTGGATGAGAAGCAAATTGTCAAGCTATAATCAACAGACTTCACATTTTGTATAAAATATTATTTTCACAAGTTTCGACCTTGATAGGATATAACTGCTAATTTATGTAGGCATGCATGTATCTTTAGAACATGCATGCCTTAATTGAAATACGCCAGGAAAAACGGAAACTAATTCATATTTTTATTGCAGAATTCATGTATAGAAAATGGATTTTGTTGATAATATTGCCGGATTTGCTACTCCCACATTTACTTTTTGTGTGTGAAGTTGGCTAATTGTGAACAAAGAAGCAAGACACGTGTGTGTGTGTGTGTGTGTGTGTGTGTGTGTGTGTGTGTGTGTGTGTGTGTGTGTGTGTGTGTTTGTATAACTAATTATGTTTTCCTAATGGCCGTGCATATATTAGTCTAGTTGTGTATATGTATCTATAGTGTAGTTTGAAATGTTTGTAATATCAAAAATTATGTGTTAATAAATTACGACAAACAATTCTAGGCAGATAAATAAAGTATGTTTAAAATAACATACATCATCAACGTCGTTGTTTCCGCATCTGTATCTGTTCCTGATCCATCTTCGAAACCGGCCCATTGCCTAACACAAATATAAATACTGTTAACATATGTAAACAGACAAACACAGGACAGGTCCAAGAAGCAAAATGGAACCCCAGATAACTCGTTTTTCCAACAACCATGTTAGCCTCTTAATTTGAACACGTACCCCTATTTAGATATCTTCATTGCAGGGTTACTACCCCTCTATTTATATTTGGCGATGTAGACGTTTGTAAAATGAAGTTAGCTGTATTTAACATTGGACTGTTAGTCATCTATGGGTACAATAGTTAGCAATATTCCCAATAAAGCCTGTTTTGAAAATAAATATTATAATTTCTAACCGAGCATGTTGTGCAACAGAAACTTCCGAATTGTGAACACTGTTTTGAGTTTACAGACATTGTGAAATGTGTAACCATACAAATGTAATATTAATTGGAAAAACGATTAAACCAGTTACCAGGGCTTCGTGGAAAAGCCTACGTAATGTGAGTACAAATACATTTTTCAGATTCTGACACAATCATACCGGATGACCTAGGCTTGGCTCTTGCCTGAGAACTTTGCCTTTGGGAATTGGTTTAGGTTTGCCATAGACTTTGTTATAGCAAAAAACAATTAAAGACAATCTTCAGATTCGACTGATAAAAAAAACCTACATGTTTCAGGTATCGGGTGGTTTCCTCCAAAACAGCCTAAACTCGGATGGATGGGTGGGTGGTTGGGTGGGTGTGTGGGTAGATAGATAGATATATACATAGATACATAGATACATAGATACATAGATACATAGATACATAGATACATAGATACATAGATACATAGATACATAGATACATAGATACATAGATACATAGATACATAGATACATAGATACATAGATACATAGATACATAGATACATAGATACATAGATACATAGATACATAGATACATAGATACATAGATACATAGATACATAGATACATAGATACATAGATACATAGATACATAGATAGTTAGATAGAGTAAAAGCACGACTTATAACATCAGGTAACGTACCTCTGATGAATCATCACTGGAAGCGTACTACAAATAAAAAAATATAAATAACTTTTGCATAAATATTCAACATACTATTATACAACATGCACCCATCATGAAGGTATGTTTTCAATCATTGACCTATATATATATATATATATATATATATATATATATATATATACAGACAGACAGACAGACAGACAGACAGACAGACAGACATACAGACAGACAGACAGAAAGACAGGCAGACAGACAAACAGACAGACAGACAGACAGACAGACAGACAGACAGACAGACATACAGACAGACAGACAGATATACAGTCAGATAGATAGATAGTTAGATATAAAGTAAAGGCACGAGTTATAACATCAGGTAACGTACCTCTGATGAATCATCACTGGACGTGTACTAAAAACAAAAAAAATATCAATAACTTTAATATATATATTCAACATACTATTATACAACATGCACCCATCATAAAGGTCTTTTGTCAAAACATTGATTTATATATATATATATATATATATATATATATATATATATATATATATATATATATATATATATATATATATATATATATATATATTATATATAATCAACGCTTGAATATATGTGTCATTAATGTACACAAAGTGATGAACAGCTAGAGCTATTGCAATTGTTACAGGAAAATATAAAAACAAAATTGATCAGATAACGAAATGCATAGAAACATTAAGTGACACCACCTTTCTAATCACACTGCAATGTGACGTAATCATTTGGTAGTTTACCTGTTCTTTTATCTAGACTACTAGTGGCGTAACTAAACACGCTGAACAGAGATATCTATGACCATTTTGGAAATTCAACTACTTGTAATGAATTAATGTTTGTTATGCATGTCACAACACTGCACCTGCTGTGGCTTGTGCATGCTGAAATATATGCTTTACAGGATTGACCCGTCCAAAATACACTGAACTGACTTCTCGATGAGAAGCAAATTGTCAAGCTAGAATCAATAGAAATCACATTTGGTATAACATTTTATTTTCACAGGTTTCGACCTTGGTAGGATATGACTGCTAAATTAAGGCATGCATGTATATTTATAACATGCATACCTTAATTAAAACATGCCAGAAAAACGGAAACAAATTAATATTTGTATTACAAAATTCACGCATCGAAAATGGATTTTGTTTGTAATATTACTGGCTTTGTAACCTCCATATTTACTTTTTTTTGTGAAGTTGGCTAATTGTGAACAAAGAAGCAAGACACGTGTGTGTGTGTGTGTGTGTGTGTGTGTTTGTGTGTGTGTGTGTGTGTGTGTGTGTGTGTGTGTATGTGTGTGTGTATGTATGTGTATGTGTGTGTGTGTGTGGGTGTTTGTGTGTGTATGTGTGTATGTGTGTATGTGTGTATGTGTGTGTGTATGTGTGTGTGTGTTTGTCAGGCTAATGATGTTTTCCTAATGGCCGTGCATACATTAGTCTAGTCGTGTATAGGTATCTATAGTGTAGTTTGCAATGTTTTGTAATATCACGAATTATGTGAAAATTAATTAAGACAAACCATTCTAGACAGATACATAACATTTGTATATAATAACATACATGGTCATCGTCGTTGTTTCTGCATTTTCTCCTGATCCATCTTCGAAAGCGCTTCATTGTCTAAAACAAATATAAACATTGTTAACATATGTAAACAGACATACACAGTACAGGTCCAAGAAGCTAAATTGAACACCAAAGAACTCGTGTATCCACCTAGCATGTTCACCCCTATTTAGAAGTCTTCATTGGAGGGTTACTGCCCCTCTATATATATTTAGCGATGTAGACGTTTTTAAAATGAAGTTAGCTGTCTTTGCCGTCGGACCGTTGGTCATCTCTGGGTACAATAGTTGGCAGTATTCCCAATAAAGGCTGTTTTGAAACTAAATATTTTAATTACCAACCAAGCATGTTGTACAACAGAAACTTCCCAATTGTGAACACCGTTTGGAGCTTACAGACATTGTGAAATGTGACACCATCAATGTGTAATATTAATTGGAAATACGATTAGACCAGTTACCAGGTTTTAGTGGAAAAGCCTACGTAATAAATGTACAAAAACATGTTTCAGATTATGGCGCTCTTGACTGCTAACCTTGCCTTTTGAAATTGGCAAAAAAATTGGCATTGACTTTGCTATTGCAACAACAATTAAAGACAAGCTTATGATTCGACTGATAACAAGAACTACATATTTCAGGTATCAGGTGGTTTCCTCCAAATAGCCCAAACTTTGGCTACCGCAGGAGTTGTCCTTCTCTAGAATTGGTGAGTCCTCTACAAGTTACACATTTACGCTCAGTGTCGGATCTTTTAACTCCCCGGGCATAGACCACCAGATAGAAGGAAACACTGGTTCTTAGTGTCTCTTCCGATAGACACAGGTACATGTGAAATGAATTAAATTGCCTAAGTTTCGAAACGGGGATGGAGGATTGAACCATCATCCCTTCGGTTGACAGTCCGGCGCTTTACCGCGCGACCACCGCCCTCCACAGAACTGCTGTTCTTGCAATAATTCTGTAATACCGTTTTCTTCACAAAAAATGCTGACATTTTATATTTAATACCACCACCCTACTGTAATGCTTATTTTTTTTTGTCTTTTAAAAGAATACATTTTCACCACTACATTATAGCAATTTGCTCTACTATAATTATAATATGTCACTTTGGTGGAGCCGTTGACTTTTAAATAAACTGATCGTGATTATCCTGCTTATATATATATATATATATATATATATATATATATATATATATATATATATATATATATATATATATATATATATATATATATATATAATATATATATATATATATATATATATATATATATATATATATATATATATATATGTATATATATATATATATATATATATATATATATATATATATATATATATATATATATATATGAAAATATTCATCTTCATAATAGTCAGTGACCTCAATCTCGTAAATATCTGAGTTATAATAAGAATTAAAATTAACAATAATCTTTCTGATGATGATGATGATGACATTGCCAGACAGAAAAGATGCATATATATATATATATATATATATATATATATATATATATATATATATATATATATATATATATATATATATATATATATATGCATCTCATCATCCCCGGAACGCGGGAACATTCTATTGTGAGTGATCGCTACATTTGTGAGGCTCCGTTCAAATGGTAAATTTATCGATCGACGAACATTTTTAGAACCACATTGTAGTCAGTACGTTTTATAAACGTCCAGTGCAGTAGTGTGTCACCATTCTACTACATATTTCAAGCAACCATTGTTGTGCGAACGAAACTTTTACTTGCTCGTCTACGCTGTTCGGCAAGTCCCCAACTATCGCTCAGGTAAACATTGCTCGTCACGTACAATGGCGACGCAGTCGGACGAACCGACACAACCTACTCCGTCTGCTAACAGCGATAACTACTTACGTTTGTGTAAGACAAAATCAAGTCTTCCGTATGACATGATCGTCAAGCTATTGGTCGATTTTTATTCTGACGATGACATTGCATCCGCCAAGAACATTCTGTTCCAGACGGCGTTTAATGACCGTGACGCCCCGCGGCTTATACATTTGTTCATGTGCATATTATTTGTTATTATTTAATGTAATTGTTTTGGGGTCATAATAAACATATTGTTCTTGTTCTTGTTCTTATCAAGCGAATTGGCAAAGATAAAAGTCTCAACAACATACAAGATATTTTGAACATTTTCCTTGAGATGCTTCCCCAGTCCGTGCCTTGCTACGTAGCCAAGGAATTGTCTCGCCTTCCGCCGTTATCAATGAACTGTTTCGATGTGTCATCGCTGGGGAAAGACATGGAGTCAGTTAAACTCCACTTGTTAGTTTTACAAGAGTCCCGCGAAACGTTGATGAAGGCACAGATCGATAAATGCCAAGTGCGCAGTTCACCGGAATCTGTTTCCGCTGAGCACCATTCTCCACGCTCTGCTTGCGCTGTCTCTGTTGACACGGATGATCAACATGTCATCGATGTAGTTGACAAATCCGAGTGCACCGATGACGACCTGGTCCTCCTTGCCAGCATTCAACAGACGACTCCACCTCCTACGCATCGTCAACGCAAGGGCGTCAACAACAACAACCGGCAAACGTCTGTTTCTACTCAGGCCAGACGTAACGCCTATGCTGAATCGGTGACCAGAGGCCGCAGACAACCGAACAAGCATGGGCGTCATGCATCGTTGACCACAACCCAGACCGACTCGGCCATGATTCGCGGGAATGACACGTCGTCCAATATTCGCTCCGCTAACACGAAGAGACGCGCGAGTACATCCAAAGCCAGAAAACAAGTCGGTGTTTTCATCACTCGACTCGCAAGATCGACCAACCCCAAAGACCTGGCGACAAGCGAGAGACTGGCTTGTCTGTGTCATGCGAACCTTTGAGAACGAAATTTGACACCTACTCGTCTTTCTGTGTTAGACTGCCACCTCGTGATCAACACCTACTGCTAGACTAGGGTGTGGCCGTCTGGTGTTATGGTCCGTGCTTTCCTTGAATAAGCGGATATTTGAAACACAGATTGCATTGTTTCTAGCTAACATTCAATCATACAATACTTAATGGAGTGAAAATTGTAACGTTTAACAGTCATGGTTTTAAGTCATCTGTTTATGATATTATGCTTCTTTGTGAACAGTTTGATGTCATCATTTTGCAAGAGCTATGGCTATCCAGTGAAGATGTCTCTATATTGCGTTCTATTCATAAAGCATGTGAAGCATATGCGGTCAGTGCTATGAATGACCAACTCGGTATACAAGTTGGACGCCCATTTGGTGGTATTGGTGTTTTATGGAGAAAATCGATTTCACATGCATGTACAATTTGTGATTTACAAGATAATAGATTTCTTGGAATTGACATTGATACAAATGATGACAAATTGTTTATTTTAAATGTATACCTGCCTTAACAGTCATATGACAACTTTGAGGAATTTTGTAACTACTTAGGTAAAATTGCGTCTATAATTGAAGAAAAGGACACAACCAATGCTGTTATCACTGGTGATTTTAATACTGCTATTAACACTCCTTTTTAATCTGAATTAATTACTATGTGTGAGAATATTGGTTTGGTTATCTCAGATTATGAGATGTTTGGTCGAGCTAGCAATACGTATACATATGTAAGTGATGCTCACAACTCTAACTCATGGTTAGATCACTGTATCTGCTCTCACAGTGTAAACTCAATGATCACTGATTGATATATATTAGATAAATGTCATAGTTCGGACCACCTCCCTGTAGGACTAGTGATCTCTACTGCTCTAACTGCAGAAAGATGTTTTAATAATGAGAAGATGGCCTAATGGAAAAGATTGTAATATCAAAGAATATGGAAAGTGTAGTGCTGTTCATCTAGGCAGAATACACACTACAGACTCGTGTACGTGCACTAATCCTAACTGTTCAAACAGACAGCATATAAGTGACATTGACAATTTATTCGATGATATGTGTAATGCGCTTCGGGTATCTAGTCTTGAAACGATTACTACATGCAAAAAAGCACTGTGCCAAGACTACATTGTACCTGGATGGAATGATTATGTTAAGGAAGCGCACACTGAAGCTAGATATTACTATATTTCATGGCGTGATATGGGAAAACCTAAGCATGGCCCAGTTTGTGAACTAATGCGGAAAACTAGGTTACATTTTAAATATCTGCTTAAACAGTGTCAACAACGCGAACATATGGCTCGAGCAGATGCCATGGCTAAATCGATGCAAGCTAAAGATGCAGTCAGTTTTTTGAAAAAGGTATCCAAAACATACAAAAAAAAGTTTACCCAATGCTACAACTGTCAATGGCGCTAATGAACCTACGGCCATATCCGCCATGTGGAAAACACATTTTGAATCCTTATTAAATAATGTAACCACATATGCAAATATGCAAAATGTGAAAGAGTGTGTACATAACACAGAATATTTGTGTTATGAAAATAACTTAGTCATAACTCCTTGCATTATAAAAAATGCTTTTGATAAGTTGAAATGTGGAAAAGCATGTGGTAACGATGGGCTACCTGCCGAACATTTTATTCATTCAGATAGGCGCATAAATATACTGTTATCCATTTTTTTTATAATAGAGTGATTTCTCATAGTCATCTACCTGATGACTTTATAAAGGTTATTATAGTTCCATTTATAAATAAATAAATAAATCTGGAGACACGAGCAATGTCAACAATTACAGACCAATTGCGCTTGTAACCGTTGCCTGAAACATATTGGAAATTATATTGCTGGAGATGTTGACACCATATCTTAATACAATCGACAATCAATTTGGATTTAAGAAGGGACACTCGATATGTATCTGTATATTTGCTTTTAAAATGTTATTCAGTACTATAAAAGTAATAATAGCCCTGTATATTCATGTTTTTTAGACGCTTCAAAAGCATTTGACAGAGTCAACCATTGGACGCTTTTTAGAAAATTGCTTAATCGAGGTGTGCCTGTTGTACTTATACGTATCCTGTTGTACTGGTACATAACCCAAACGTTCTGTATAAAATGGGGTTCTACAACATCAGAGTTTTTTAATGTTTCGAATGGTGTTCGACAAGGTGGGATTGTGTCCCCATATTTATTTATCGTATACATTGATGATCTGAGCAATATGCTAAATAGTGCTGGTATAGGTTGCCATATACACAACTGCTGATTTAATCACGTGTTCTACGCTGATGACATATGTGTTATTGCTCCTAGTCCTAGTGGGCTTCAGGGTTTGCTGAACATATGTGCAAGGTTCGGCCTGGAAAATGATGTTGAATATAACCCTATCAAGTCGTTATGTATGGTCTCCAAACCACGTGGTTTTAACCTGAAATGTCCAGATATATATATGAATGTAAACAAGCTTGCATATGTCAAAGAAGCAAAATATTGATGTGTGATAATATGCAATGACCTGAAAGATGACGGTCATATTTTGAGACATCTACGTAATTTGTATGCTAGATCTAATAGCATTATCAGAAAATGTCACCACTGTTCCGTGGGTGTTAAACTACATCTGTTTCATGCGTATTGTTGTACAACTTATTGTTGACAATTATGGGTTAACTTTAATAAGAGCCTAGGCCTAAGGCTATGCTTCTACGTGTCGTGGTGTCCTTCCTGTGTGCATCCCACTTTCGTCACAATGAGTTAGCAGAAACAACGGATCTATTTGTAGTTATTTTTTAACCCACAACGTAATACAACACAGCACAAACAGTAGACGCGTCAGAGGCATGAATAATATATAATCCATTTGGTGGAGCCACTTTCGGTATTTTCGACCGTTATATACTACCACCTACTCGATTTGATGAGAAGTCTTGAACCATTGTGTTGTCCGGCATTTCAACATTTTACCGAGCAAGTTTCCGGAGAACGCAAAGCTTTGATTATATGTGTTGTATCATGCTAATTTAACATATACACTGCTGAGTTACTTTATGATATTACATTTTCAGTTTACCACCTTGTCCACTGCCACTCAGCAATATTAGAAAATATAAGCTATATGCACTCAAGCTATACACATATACATTATATGCATGCTTACATAAATACATTCATCATACATATATATACGTACGTACGTACGCACTATTTTAATACATCACTGACTCAGGTCTGATATCAGACTGCTGCTATTATAAAATGTGGCTATGTACATGTGTACGTGCGGGAATCCATTGATACATGCATGCCTCCATGTATGTGCACACGCACGCATACGCACACGTAGCCACTCCCATATACTCACACACATATACTTGAGTGTAGTGCATGCTGTTTCGAGACTGAATATAAATGCACAGGTCAAGTAAGTTCACACACGCCCGCACGCGCCCGCACGCATACACACCCAGCGCCACCCACCCACGCACCTACGCACTTACGCACCCATGCAGACGCAAGCACACACATACACACACACTCACACACACACACACACACACACACACACACAAACACACAAACACACAAACACACAAACACACACACACACACACAACCACACACACACGCACATACACATACACACACACAAACACACACAGACACACACACAAACGTTTGAAGTAATTGCAAAACGATCAACCATATTCACCACTAACCACACCAGTTATTTTATGTGTTTATAAACAATCCGACATTCATTAAGGCATAGACCTAAGGCTATGCTTCTACGTGTCGTGGTGTCCTTCATATGTGCATCCCACTTTCGTCACAATTAATTAGTTAGCAGAAACAACGGATCTATTTGTAGTTATTTAAAAACCACAACGTAATACAACACAGCACAACCAGTAGACGCGTAAGAGGCATTTATTATATATCATCCATTTGGTGGAGCCACTTTCGGTATTTTTGACCGTTATGTACTGCCACCTACTCGATTTGATGAGAACTCTTGAACCATTGTGTTGTCCGGCATTTCAACATTCTACGCACGTACGATTTTGATACATAACTGACGCAGGTTTGATATCAGACTGTTGCTATTATAAAATGTGGCTTCTTGCGCGTGTTTGTGCGTTTGGATGCATCTCAGCGCGCGCACGTGTACATGTGTACGTGCGGGAATGCATGATCCATTGATACATGCATGCCTGCATGTATATACACACGCACACATACGCACACGCAGCCACTCCCATATACTCACACACATATAATTGAGTGTAGTGCATGCTGTTTCGGGACTGAACATAAATGCACATATAGCACAGGCCAAGTAAGTACACACACGCCCGCACGCACGCCCGCACCAGCCCACACGGATATACACCCATCCATCCACCCACCCACCCACCCACCCACCCACCCATCCACCCACCCACCGACGCACCGACGCACTTATGCACCCATGCAGGCGCGCACACACACACACACACACACCCACCCACACACACACACACACACACACACACACACACACACACACACACACACACACACACACACACACACATTCACCCATAGATGGATCGTTAAACATAAAATAACGATTTGGATACATAACTGACCAGGCCTGATATCAGACTGCTTGCAATATTATTGTCATCAGGGCAACGTAAGTGAGCGCAGGCAAATTGCAAGCCCAGTAATCGTGACTGTAACCATATATATGGTTATAACTGATCAGTGTATGATTGAGTACACTTATTGTGCATTTTACCAAGACGACATTTAGTACAGTTACTTAGCCATGTCCTGCTGTTGAATCTTTCCTCTCCGATGAACTATGTAATCTGTGAATTGATGTTCTGTTTCGGGTCGTGACTCAATGTTGCTAAAATAAACCAGGACGTAAATAACATATTATACTTTCACTTTACCCTTATGGCGGTTATGCTATAACATTCTAGCGAGTTTTCCTGTTGACAACCAGTAGACGTTGAGTAAATAGGGTACATACACGTTATTCGATGTATGCACTTATACAAATGATCTTACCTGCGATGACCGCGTGTGAACGTTTTGATTAATTTAGTTCCACTAACGTCTGTGGACACCGGTTTGATCACGACACCCTCTGTTAATCCGGAAGCGATCGGGGTGTAGTCAGATTGGCCACCAGGGCAGTCACACATAATCCGTAAGGTGGCAGCACGGTGGTTTTACGCAGCCGAGCGAGTCGATTATCACACAAGATAACGAGGCATGGCACACTCGCGCTGCACGGGTTTGTTATTGTTAATACGCTTCATCGCACACCAATGAAAACAGAAGTTTGGAAATATGTAAGAAGGTAATGGCAGTTGTTTATGATTGTATGACTAGTTTATGCGGGCGGTATAGGTGTTCCGTTGAAGTTTGTAACTATTGGTAACAGTTTCATGATTTGTTTAAGCTGCGGATCAAAACTGCAGAACAACTTACTGGCATTCAGGTGCGACGAAACGAATCATAATAACAACAATGTTGCAGCCCTGGTGACAAAGGCTACTGCACCTGGCCGTATTGGGCAGAATCAAGACGGCTGCCGATATCAGGCTGGGATTCAAAAACGTTGGTGAAACAGATCAAACATTTAAATGTAACCGGTTATCGGAAGAAAGGCAATTACATTTTAAAGACGTCCACAAATCGAATAACTGTTATGTATAATAATTTTGCTGGACATCTATACCGAATGTCACTAAGGAAACACACTCACTGGAATATGTTCCGGGTAAATAGTACGTATAACATTTTATTCCGTGTTGCGGGGTGGGCATACATGCTGTTTCGAGACTGAATACACATGCACATACATGTATTGTATAGGTCATGTAAGCTTAGTAAGGTGTGATTGTTGGAATATTTTCAGTATAACCCTACTTTTAACCGTTGGTCAAAAGAAAAACGAGACATTATATAAGTGTTCTCGGCATAGCTTTATGCAGAGACCCGTCCACCCGTCATTTGAACGGGTAAAAAAGATGTGGATGGGTAGAAATATCAACTGACAGGCACAATTCCAAGGGAGTGCAAGCAGCCTGGTGGGACTAGTGTATTTAAAAGGGGGATCGCCAGAGTAGATACTATATAAATACACACACACACACACACACACACACACACACACACATATATATATATATATATATATATATATATATATATATATATATATATATATATAGGCAAATTTGTGTACTTCCTCTTTGCTTGATTGGTTTAAGAGATTGACGTTTGGCTATTTGTACGCTCACGTGCTTATATGTCTAAACACGATATCCTGAATCCGTCCCAATCAGGATTTCGACCTGTTTTTAATCAAACAAACAATCAGATCTCTGCTATGGTTCTGTGACTACTTATTCGTCAAATAACAACATGGGAAAAGTCTTTAGTGTCTAGTTACGCGACGTAAGGAAAGCTTTTGATACTGCAGAAACAAAATAATATTCTGCTACAGAAACTCTATAACATTGGTATCCAGGAAACACATTTTTGTGGGTTTACAAATTATTTTAATTAATTTATGGAATAGGCTAGCAGCAGCCAGCTGGTGAGTGATTTGAGTTGGTTGAGGGTAGTGACTGGACATTTGTCAATGGGTTCCTTGACAAAGAGATCGGCAACTAGATAATGGGGTAGACTGTAGTCATTAGGGGAAGGGTTGTGACCTGGAAATGAGTTTAACCGTTTGGGCGGGATAATCCCAGATGGATTATCCCACCAATCTGTGGACAGTTCGGTGGTTGACAGTGGTGTGAGCAAGATGAATGTGTTTTAAACCTCCACACCATTTGGAGGCTTGCTGGTTACAACTTTCATTGTGAAATACCAATTTTGGTTATTCCTTGTGTAGCATGCAACTGTCCCAACCGACACAAATCGAGATCTTGCACCTCTTTCCACATCTAAGAAACTAATGTATACGATATAGCTTAGGTAACAGCTTATATGAACATCCTCTAATGCCATTAATTTAAGAAATTAACAATTTTAAAACATTACATTCACGACTGATCAAACATAATGTATGTTAACTTAATTACACACCAAAACGATGTTTAATAATGTTACTGATATGAAAAACTGGCGTAGTTTTTTCAAATCTATTGAATAACTGATATTATGATATTCCAATTGTGTTGTTGTAGTTTGCCTAAATTCATTTATTTAACTATTGTTATTACTGTTGGCACAATCTAATTAATTAGTTAACTGTCTTACTACAATTATTTGTCTACCTCATGTACGGTCAATAGACGTTGAGGCTGTCTCAAGGACTCGTTTCCTGTATATGAATTCCAGTTTATCTACTGATATACTATTATTGTTGTTGATAATGTTGGCTTAACATTTTTGTTCTCCCAAGCCCTCATCCAGTTTGCATAGCTGTTAATCTCTGAAATATAATTATGTAAGCCTGGGTGATATATCCAATGTTTTCGGAAGCCTTACTTCAGTTGGCTAATATTTGTTTAATGTACAACACCACAACAAGTGTGGATCTGGTGGAATACCACATTAAATATATTACTAAGCTATACTAACCCCTCACACAGTGAAACATGATGTACTAAGTGTAAGACTATTGCTTTGTTTCAGACAGGCATATTAAATAATCAACTGTTTGGACACATTGTACACAATTAAACAACACTGACTAACTGATGCTTGTAAGTAAATAACGTGATAATTATGTCGAAAACTTGGTGCAGTGCTGTGCATGTTTAGCAGCCGATCTTCTTATATTAGTGTGTTCTATTTATATCTATGAATATTAATCAGATATTGGGGCTGTCTGCCTTCCGTGCAATACGGGGGTTGCATGAGCAAGGATTAATAGAGTGAAAGAGAGAAATAAACTATTATTATTGTTATTATCATAACCAGTGGGAATTTGCAACACGAGCTATAAATGTTACCAGAACAAATAATGTAACTAATCTGGTGATATTGCACTGCAATAGATATTAAGCATATGCCATTCCACTGAACGTTCGGTCAGTTGGAAATGTGGTATATGGCTGGCTGATCTAGTCATTTCTAGGGACATTGACGTATTAGCATTGACATAAACATGACTTGAGATGGGCACAGACGATGTGATACAAAACGTGTGTCATGTGACTACACGTTTCTACATATCACTCGCTTCAAGTTCGATACTCCATTAAAACGTTCCATAAAACGCGGTGGTAGAGTGGGCTTAATTTACCAGTCCACCATTCACGTTGAACATTTGAAATCAGGGTATACTAACTTCACACATTTCGAACATGTTGTCTATTACGTGATGACACGTGGCGCGCAGTTCAGCTTGTGTGCAGCATATCGCCCTCCACCATCTAAACGGAACGGCTTTACAAAGGATCTATTGCTCAAGCAGTGGTCAGCATTCTTGGACACCGTGTTGCTGGACCGCGTGCCATCGATGTTACCGCTGGTAGTGCAATAGTTTTACATTTACTTTCCATGGTCATGCGGCTCCTATCGCAATAGATCGCACATTTACTTATACCACATAAATGTTGTGTAGTTCTGACAATAAACGGATATAATTACCTGATATGATCGTTAAGACTGTTATGCCTTTCATCTAAGTGTATACTGTATTAATAAATTAATAATCGTCATGTTAACATCACATTATAAATATGCATCAATTTTCATCGTGAATTTATTGACGTCAATACCAATGTGTTTAACTGGAAAGGCAACGTTAAAATACGTTAATTAAATGTGACTGTCAGTAAACATATTAATTAATATATTATTGAAATAAAACAAGTCTTTATACACAAATGCAATATGTAAGTATATCAAGGTGTGACATAGTACGATTACACATTTACGTATGCTTTAAAACATACAACCATCGTGATTGCATCGGTGACTGCACGCACGCCAGTGTGTCTTAAAAGGAATGGCAATGACGTTTATATCGGACCAATTAGCAATAATAGTAAGAAAGCAAACTTATGGATGAAATATCACACCGCTTATAAATACATAACAATGCCAAAAAACAACGTTAAGAAATATTAATTAAATACGACAGTTATTCAATTAATAAACACATTAATTAATATATTATTGAAATAAGACAATTTGTTATACATACATGCAATTTGTATACATGTAACGGTGTAACATGTTTATACATTTATCCAACTGGAACATTGATCCGTACAATGAACACAATTTGAATGAAACTGAAAGCATTTCATAAACATCCATTACTGGAGTATGTCCAAAGATATAAGTTCAGCTTTATATCATCGTTTAGCTTTATACCATGGATCATCAGTGATTTCCTTCGTAAACCTCGCAGTCCGTTTTCAAAGGAATGGGAGTGTACGTTTACGTGGAAGCAATTAATAATACCAGTAAGAAAGCACGCGTATGAATAACATGTCATTCAACACACATGATAACAAACTTGGCTTATATCCTTGGCGGGTTATGTAGAGTTTATAAATAAAAAACACATGTACACGCATACGCTCGCACACGCACGCATATACACGCATACACACTCGCACACACACACACACACACACACACACACACACACACACACACACACACACACACGCACACACACACACACACACACACACACACACACACATCTATCTGTTAAATAAATTACAGTTGTATAATGACAATAGTGAGAGGTGCTTCATCTGGCGGATACAAAGCCACTCTTATTACGATGTTTTGTAATGTGCGGTATGGTGTCTCTTTTGTGTTCTTCTGTAGAAATTATTACACATTCCAATGTGACATGTTATACCACCGCTTGGTAACTGTATACTTGTTGGTGTCGGTGTAAAATGTGCAAACCGTGCCCAGTTCACATCACCGCGGCATGTTGTCGGCCTATCAAGAGGGGACCGGATGTGTTTATCAGCATGCATCCAAACGGATAAGCAAGCCGTAGAGGACGGTGCTGCCACGTTCATTTGTCATCCACTCGATCTTTTCGTTGCTGAATTCGGGGTCGATTTGGCCTGTTGCTCCGATGGTCTCCTTATGCTCTTTGTAGGAGTCGGGCGCAATGAGAACCTGGAATGCCACCCGACTGTTGTAACATATACCTGTGTTGGATTCGGTATATCTGTAACACAAAAGATATGTTTGAAGATACGTTCCTACATTGCATCATAATAAGTCGTAAAAGGAACTATAATTCACTTACACTCAATGCGTCAGAAAAAGTCAACAACAAATTTAAATTAGCAAAATGAAAGGTATTTCGGCAGCTTAGGAGAACAAAAAGTCCCGAACTATGCACGATGATCGCCATTGTGATAGAAGGCCCGACGTCACCAATGCCTTCTCTCTTATTTACTAATCACAACACTGATAATATTGCTCGATGCCAAATTTGTTTTGGCTATATAACTACAACATATGTTATGCCAGCATGGTGCAACATATCGCAAAATATGTTTTTAAGAGGACTAAGGGACCACACAATGGGTTGGTATATAAATGTGCAGGCCTCACGGTCGGACGAATATCATAATATGTGCACAGGCCAGACGGCTGATATAATTTGATGACAAAATGGATTCCAGTAAATCCAAAGGTGTTCTACTAAACTGGAAAAATCGTTATAGTTTACAAGCACTCACAAACGTAATTAACATTATTGTCACACACAAGTAGCGCCCCCGCACTCCGATGACACAGCTTACTAGCACGCATTAAGTACACACATAGGTAAGTTATACTTATATACTAATCACACAATCTAGAGGAAACTTCAGAACATAAAATATGAAAATATAACTTCACTTAATTCAAATTACGTTTTGTATCAATACAGAGACAATAATAAGAAAACAGTATGTCTTTGTACGAAGGATTTGTTTTAGTGAAACCTTATTAATACATTTATTTGCGTATGGCAACATAATACCACTGTACCGACGTCCTCATAAATAAAGGTTAGCACACCACACTGTGTCTAGTTTATGCTCCCAATATATGTATGCAAGTGGTCACAGCACGACAGAAACGCACGCCCCCATAAACACACTCGTGTACATATATGTTTGTTTTTAAAGTTTTTGTTGTATAGTTTATTTGTTCAACGAAACATTTTGCATGCGCAAATATGTACATGAAATAGGGAAAGTGTTAAGCGGTATATTACATACACCATCCTGGCAAATAACAGGCCAACTAAATCACTATTTGTGACCTTACCTGCCTGGCCTGGCGTACAGATCGTGACCGGCATAACGAATACTGGGAGACACATAGATCAGTTTTGTGTTAAAACCCGGAGGCTTTCTCTCATCGTTGAAGTGGCCAGGTCTTTCCGCAATGACCTTTCCGCCCATAACGGTGTCACCTGTTAAACAACGAAAATAAGACTTAAATATTTGATAAGCTGGTCATTTTGAAACTTGATTACACAATCTATCTCATTGATTTAGCCGGCGGAAAAGGAAGTCTTCTTCGTTGAACGTATGAACTTTGAACACCAATGGGCGGTATTGTTAACTCTGTAATCTGGTAGTATTACCGGTGAAGTATGCATTGAAACTGCTTGTTTTGATCATCAAATAAATGTGTAGAGCTACAAAACTTTTAAAACATACATTATTGCTACTAGCGTAATACAGAAGCTTATATAACATACTAACGGGAAAGTATCTTACTTTGATACAATACATAACCCACATACAATATTAGGTGGACTTCCATCTCGCTAAAAAGTGGGACAATGCTAGCCAGTTTGATAAACAATCGACGGACAAGACTTTCTTTATAAGCCTTTGAATGCGGTCACCTGGTAGAAGCAGACAGCCGACTGTCAGGATGCCAGGGACTGTATCAACCGCAGTGCCGTGAAAGGCGCTGTGCCAGGTGTCGAAACACTTGTTCGCCGTCGCCTGAGGAGGAGTTCTGGTAACAATAAAATTAAGTATACTGAATGGCGCACACATTCCGTTATCAACATTACAGATAACTAAACAAAATTAGAGTTCAACGACATAATGTCGACAATAGTAATAGTGATGATGGCAGTCATACCGATAAAACAAATGATAAAAACCCAGTTGAAACAACGTGTTTTTTTTACATGTGCACTACATGTTATTCACACGCACTTCAGTCCAATGCGGTACCATCCGAGAGGCGTGCCGTACTTCTTGGGTGGCTCTCCGCGGTCGTAATAGTCGTCGTCTCCTCTTGCAACGTGGCAATCGGTGTTAATAGATGATAACATTGGAGTTATGAAATATTTTGTCGTTTGACATTTGTATGACCTTAAATTTGACCTCTAAATCCGGACAGCCCCATCCCATCTCACAAGTTATATATGTCCATACGCTATCTGTGTGCTAAATATTTGTTTTGGAACCGTTGTGGACATTGTTCTGATAAAGAATAACGATATTTATATATTTCTTCTCTGTGATTTTGAATTTATGCAAATTAGATAATTACATCATGGAAAGACGCGGCTGCATAATTGAATGAGCTTTTGAAAACATTTTAAAAATATCATTAAAATCTCGAGATATTGTACAATATGATTACATAATTATTGAACTTTGATCTTGCCCTGACCTTGTCTTTGACCTTTGAAATCTGGCAGCCCCCTCTGAAAAGTGTTACCTCAACCTATGGTACAACTGTGCCAAATGTGTTACTTTGGCCAGGCGTGTCGTAATCATACCCCTAAGCGAGTCCACGATTAGTCACATATGGCACTCATAATAAAGCTCAACTCCCAGACTTAGGTATAGTTCGAAATAACAGTGCAGTAGTTAGAACACCGTAGGCAGTTCTGACAGTAAACAATGATAACTACCTGACATGAAAGATAATACTGTTATACCATTCACCAAAATGTATTGTATTAATCAATTTATAAATCACTACGTTGATATCACAACAGAAATATGTATGAATTTTCGTCTTGAATTTATTGATAGCAATAAAAGTGTGTTTAATGGAAAGCGCAATTTTAAGAAATATTAATCAAATGTGACAGTTATTCGATTAATATACATATTAATTGATACATTTTTGAAATAAGAAAAGGCTTTATACATACATGCAATATGTAATAAAGCTGTGGTATGACATAGCACAATTATACATTTATTTAAGGTTTAACTCATACGCTCATCAATGTTTCATCAGTAACTCCAAACAAGCAGTCCGTTTTAAAGGAATTACAGTCTATGTGTATAGCAACATAATTAATAGTATTAGTAAGTAAGCAAACTTATGAATTAAATGTCATTCCTCGTATAAATACACCAACACACAAACCAAAACGATACGAAATATGAAATAAGTGTGTCAGTCATTCGATTAGTAAACACATTAGTTAATCTATTATTGAACTAGACAAGAGAACAAATGCAATATGAACAAATGTCATGGTGCAACATGGCGCGTTTATGCCTTGTTCACAAGTGGAATATTAATTCATATAATTAACATCATTTGTATGAAACTGTAATTCACAATATCTGCAAGAATGTAGAGTATGTCCAAAGACATACGATCAGCTTTAAACCATAAGATCATCGGTGGTTTCCTTCATAAGCACAGCCAAGGAATGGCAGTCCGTTACCAAACATTTCCCAGTATAGTTCTTTTTTCAATCAAAGGTTTTCATTTTTCATATTCAAACAAATTTATTTATGTTTACCTGTATAGGCTATCGTCTGATGTTACACGCCTATCTCTCTCTCTCTATATATATATTATTATGTATTATATATATATATATATATATATATATATATATATATATATATATATATATATATAATACACACACACACAGGCACCGGTATATATATAATTCAAACCCAACTCGCTTAGTATGAATGACAACCAAGTTCACTAACAAATGTAGCTGACAGTTCAGGAAACCAATAACTGAATGCATCAAACTTAGAAAGTAAGAGAGAAACGACATAGTATTAAAGATACACGAACCCGTAGCTCCTACGTAACATTTGCTTATAGCCGGCCACTACTTTCCTCACGCTACATCTCCCAAACCTACTGACAAAGACCATGACCAATATCAACATGTAGTCACGTACTCCGATGAAATAATAATGAACATTCTTACCTTAAGATAGACGATGACGCGTAACCAGTAACATCACAACATGTAATTTGGCTGTTTTATTTACCATTTATAAATTCACTATAGTACATTTCTTTTACACAGTGAAAAATCGAATATATAATTTACCTTGGCTGTAATGAGGATTAAAGACGGAGCAAACGATTGGAGGAAAGAAGAAGTAGTGATGGGCGATAGACGCATATCACGTAAGCGTAAAGGAAATGTGCTCAGTTCGTGTATTACCCCGGCATCCATGAATGTACAAGGGACGATGACACTAACATATATCCAACAGGAGAAGGTCAAAGTTTCCGGAAACAACCTGATAAGTGGAATCATGGGAGTTGAGAGAGAGCATATAAGAGAAGTATAAGTGAACTGAGAGTGGCGGTTGAAGTGAAGGAATGTTTTAAGAAGAAAGGAGTGAGAATTAGGTTGACAAGGGTTGGTAATGTGGAGAGAATGGGAGTAGAGAGAATGACACAAAAATGGATGGGGAAGAGGAGGCGATAAAGGCCGAAGTTGTGATGGGGGATTGCATTAAGAGACGTAGAAAGAGTGGGAGAAGAATGAAGAACCAGAGCAATAGATAGAAGGAATTGGAGACTGCTTATAATAAAAAGTAAACCATACGAAATTAAAAACCTAGAAGAAGACCGGCCAAACGTTGGAGAGAAGAACTAGACGAATACTGGAAAGATATCATATGGCAGAGGAAAGCGCAAGATAGGCAGATGTGGAAACAGCATGCTGAGGCCTTCGCCCAACCACGGGACATTTCGGCTGCACAATGATGATGATGATGAT
>OZ024864.1:8089558-8109558 GCA_964017155.1 Oasisia sp. SBJ-2009 | reverse complement strand
ATTTATAGTTAGACCAAGGTTGCACGTTTTACTAAAATGTGAACAGGTAATCGCTATACCTCTGCACCATATACTACTAGACCTGTGTATAATATCATACTAGACCTGTGTATCATGAATCATTAGAAAAGTGTACCACATACTAGTTTACACTAGATGAATCGGTCAAAGTCTTATCAAACCGGTATTAAAAAGCGCATGTTAAACCATCATATGACGTTGCAATGCGAATACTACTAGTAACATTTTACCCAGGAATAAACATTTATAACCCTATTCATTACCCAAGACTTAATTTACTATCTATCTAAAGCAATTATTTTATAGTTAGTATTTAAAATAAAAATCCAAATACAATTTAATTGGAATACATATTCTTGCCAGTAGTACCATTAAACGTTTCATGGAGTTTCTGTAAAGAACCATTCAGAGGATGGATAAGTTCATATACCTTTTTAAATTAACTTGGCCAATCAGTCTGTAACATTAAAGCTGCTTCTGTAACTCAAAATTCCGCTTGCACCGAGCTAAGCGTAGACAAGTACCACGTTCACGAACCAAGTCGTAGCAAATGTCGATATATGTTATCTTGCTCTGACAATAACAATGCGGATATGTTAAAATTACCTGACATGCCCAGAGAAGTGAAGTAACGTAGGCATATATTCGCGTAATTGCAGACGCGGATAGGCTTTTCGGTGGTGTTGCGCCCTATTAATAAAGCAGCATCCTGTTATCTGATCAATCGCTATACTCTCGCCTTGCATCGTGTGACCATGACACATATTACACATTATGTATATATCGTTCACTGACTGAAATGGCCCGCCACATATCATATGCATTCAATATATATATTAATTACCTTAGTCAAAAGTTTCATATGAAAAAGTAGCCATTCTGAGAGGACAAGAGCAATATAAATGAAATAGGAAATGGAAATGCCGGAAGACGATTGAGATAAAATTATTAACAAGATCGGGAATAAAACAGGTAAATGAGGCAGGCAAGAAATAAAATATAATATAACAATATCATCGTGATCAGTATGATCGGAGGTATCTAACGTTAGGTTATCTCGATTATATCAGATAGCCATTTGACTTTTGATTGTGTCATACTATGTACCATAAGACATATGATTACTTAACAGCTGTGAGGCAAGACACTGCGTATATGTTGTAAAAATATAACTTACTCGTTCGATCCTCAAACGCTCGTCGGAGTCCGCCACGGTTTGCTCCACCATGAAACTGAGCTTGACCTAAGAAGTTATTGTGAAGTTATTATGACAGTTGCATTAGTTCAGGGTTGAACTCTGTGCACATTTTCTCTTATTTCAATATAACAATATCATCGTGATCAGTATTATCGGAGGTATCTAACACTGGGTATCTCGAATATATCAGATAGCCGTTTGGCATTTGATTGTGTCGTAAAATGTACCATAAGATATATGACTACTGAACAACTGTGAGGCAAGACACTGCGTATATGTTGAAACAATACAACTTACTCGTTCGATCCACACACGATCGTCGGAGTCCGCCACGGTTTGCTCCACCATGACACTGAGCTTGACCTAACAAATTATTGTGAAGCTGTTACGACAGTTGCATTAATTCAGTGTTAAACTCATTCCTGCTGACAATTGCAATTATGTTGTTGGCAGTTACACATCATAGCCCAATTATAATTTCAAAAATAAATAAATAAAACAGAATACACGTAGTCTTTAACGGTGTTCTATCGACACATGGTGCAGGTAGGCCAGCTGTAACACATAACCGTTCAACTTTGCACCACCAACCTGTCCTTCTGTGCACAGCTCCTCTTATTTCTCTCTCTGGTTGCTCCACTGGTTTCACTACTCCTGAGACAGTGATGCGTCTGTCAGACACCTTGACCTTGGGTAAGCCTGTATTGTGAGACATACGTTGATTTCTCAACAAATGGAGAGCAACAGTCAAGTGATGGAAGCAGTCTTTGTCGCTTCGCGACCGACAGCATGATGACGTTGATTTCTCAGCAATAACCTTTCCGCCCATAACGGTGTCACCTATTAAACAACGAAAATGAGTGTATGTGCAATGTCGATATATCTGTCGACTAGCTCGATCTTAATCACCGCGATGGCTTCCTGCAGATCGCCACGAGTGAAGGCAAACACCACAAGTTAGGTATGCAATTTAAACATGGATGTATTAGCATCAATACTAAACTTTTGTCGTATGCGTGACGCAGGTCTTTTCTTAACCTCCGACAAACTGGCATGTTTGAAGCTTGATTAAAGTTCCACTCAATCCAATATAACAATATCATCAGGTGTCTAACGCAAGGTCATCTCGAATAGATGTCGTATGTCTGATGACTGTCGGATGGCCTCCTATTGCCACACGTCCAGACCATGTCTGACGCCGGGATGAATACGGGTGAAGGTCACCGATTCATTGTTTCACCGAGACAGGGGTGTGTCCATATGATAAGCGAACTGATTATAGGCTATTGTGGGGTGGCATAGCTCAACATATCAAACCAATTGTTCATTTTGTGATACTAGCACCCAATTTGGCAGATGTTTTAATAGAAATCTTTTACTGGGTTCCACGAAGGCTGTCAAAGAAACTATGTGCCGGACCTACTGCTGGCACTGGTAAATGGTCATTGAAGGTCCATGCAACAACGAACAGAGTGAATATCCAACGACGTCACCCGCCCTAGCCATCGCACAGCTGCTAAAATGTAACAGCGTCTGGCACAGGCGGCGCGAAAGCCCCATAACAACTTCCAACGTCAGACGCAGCACTGCTCAGGAGACACATGTACCAATGTATATAGGCTTGCTGGTCCGTGCCCAAACCAGAAGGAGGGAACGTGTGGACCGATTTTCACATATAGGTGTCAGTATCACGTACGACCGTGTGCTTCGTCTGTCTTCCCAGCTTGGAGAAACTGTTATGCGGCAGTTCCACAAGGCACAGGTGGAATGCCCTCCTAAGATGCGTGGTGACGTCTCCACAACTGCTGCGGTTGATTATATTAACCATAACCCTATCTCAACTACCTCATAGGAGTCCATCCATGACACAGGTATCACACATGTTCAACACCCTGCCTTCGTCGGTCAAGGAGTTGACCCCAGCATTGTGATTGTTGAACCTGTTGCAGGTCAAAACACAGTGGGCCATTTGCCAAGCGACTACGCAGATGTTCCACCGGTTGTCAGTAGCACCACGAAGGCACCTGTACCATCTATCACTGTGGCACCTCTGAGCAGAAACATCAAGGCAGACTACTGCTGGCTAGAAAGTGTGCCGAAGAGTCTTGCACTTGCATCTGAAGATGAAGAGAGCTCTGTGAAATAGAGTTTGGACAACATGACCTGGGCTGCATATCACGAAAGTTACCAGCCTGCTGGAAGAAAATCATCAGCCCAAGGGCCCTACTCCCCGTCTTCCACAAGAGTGCCCACGCGGTGGCAATGGTCAAATATTCAATGGATGTAATAAGAAAGGCTGTTCAACAGCTTAATGCTGGGCAGACGCCAGTAAAAACACTTGACCAACCTTTGTACGCCATTTCCAAGCAGAGCCAATGAATGTGGCCAGATATATATGGAGAAGACAAGGTTGTCGTGATGTTTGGCGGCCTGTGATAGCAGTGGCTGTGTTGAAGCATTGGTACAAGCGGAGATCACAACAGCAGGGATTGCCGAATCCTTCTTGTGGTTATCACATGTTGCTCGCACCAGACGTGTCCACCAAGTAACAGCGGCTGAATTGTATATCCTGCAGTATCGGGCTGATCGTGACACATATACAGAAGATGAGCCTTTGGGGTTTGATGAATGGAGCTCAAAGAGGGGAGAGAGCTGCCCTCAATTCCAGTAGTGTACAAAGGTCTTTGTGCGGTACTAGCTGCAGTCCTCCTTCAGCATGTACCTCAATGCTCTGATAGAACTTGTCCCATGGTACTTTGCTTTGGACCACACCAATTATGCCAGCTAGATCCCAGTTCATCTCCCTGATATTACATTACTGAACTACCAACGAGACACTGCTATGTTGCCAGATAATTGATTGCTGGCAATTTCACGATTCAGAAGACCAATCGGGTCGTCTCGGCAATTCCCATCGCTCAAGCACATGAGCAGAATAATTCATGCAGTGATGCAGGGGTGGTAGGTCTTACATACAACCATAGTTCCCTCCGGCGGTGGGCGGTAGCTGGCCCTGAGGTTGCTGCGCTGATTGATGTTTTGAAGATGCATACCAGCTCATGGGAAGACAAGACGACGAAGTATTCCACCATGACCAAGCAGGAAGCATGCAAAATGCATTTAGGAAAGATGTCTGCTCACTCGTCAACGTAATGGAAGAACTGGGCAACCCATTCGAAGAGGAGAGCGATGACCTACTTTTCTTTGACAGCAAAGAGATTGCGGATCCATCGGCAGTCGAGGCTGATAAAAATCCACAGAAGAACGGCCAACAACAATTCCAAACATTCACAAAGGAATGTCTTGTGGAGACAGCAAAGCCCATTGATGACACAATCCACCGCATTCGGTTGAAACTGTCTGTAGGCTCATCGACAAAGACGCCAAGTAAGGAGAAGCAACAACTGACATAAATGAAACGTTATGTCGAGCTGTTCTGACGATTCTACATTAGCTGTGAAACGAGAGATGAAAATCTGGAATACTTCTTTCAGTATGAGAACCAAGCATGACAACCAGCGCTCTCCGGTGGTGGGAGAGTATGACTTGCCTGGAGGACTTTCCTCATTCTCAGACTAAGACCCATGATGCTACCTGTGTAGTTCTTGAAGGAGCTGCCTTCATTCAGGTCATGAAGCCAGCAGCTACTAAAACATTTGGCGAATATGCCCAGCGGGTATGTTTTCTATATAATTCCTCTCAGGAGCGCAGTGTGTCACGTGTAGGCCTCTTTTGGGATAAGTACAAGGACTCCATGAAAACGCACTGCAAGAGCCAATCGCGGAAAAGGTGTAACCGTAACAGGAAATTGGCAGAATTGTTTGCGGGCTGACAGGAAAAAGTCAGGACTATTCAGTTTCTTAGCTACCTTACCTGAGTTGCTTCTTCTCTGGGTCTGGGTGTGATATCCTATAAAGCAGATGGTGAGAATTTTGTCAGACATATTTGATCAGGTAATTACATTCTCAGAAGGCAAGAAATATAAACGAAGTGATGGAATGCTTTTCAATGATGAAAGTACAACGTTGCTAGGAAAGCAAACTACTTCAAACAATCACATCTCGTTTGTGATACATGTAGACAAACAAAGTTATATTGAGGTCATGCAAGCATATGCACCAAGGGTAGATGAGTGTTTTGAAAAGCAAAATAATGATAGTTTTAATGGCACAGCAAGTAACAATTTCCGATAACGGAAGACTTTAATGGTACAGTAAGTAGGACAAGATGAAAACGGACTAACTAGGCACACAATCATTACCGTATGTTGACTATTATTTTTAATCTAATTAAAATAACGAAAAAATCAATATAATATATATATTATACATTATTTTGTCAACGAGATTTATTCTGTTATGTTTGACATTTGAATATAGTAATCTGCTATATCAAAAATATTGTGAGTATTTTGACATGTTTCATCCGGTAACTACACGACTATATACACAGAATGAAAGAAACATAAACGAAGTGTTGGAATACTGTTCGATTGCGATAGTACAATGCGACTAGAACACGCAATCATCTCAGATTTCAGATATCTTTTGAGATACACGGTGACAGACACATATATACAGAGGTCATGCAAGCTTATGCATCAAAAATAGATAGATATTATGGAAAGCAAACTACGTCTTGTAATGAGCTTGTATTTGTTAATTGACATAGCACGTCATAACTAATGTTAATGTAGTATAATAATTATCAGGACCGAGATATTTGAAATATAAATTAAATAGGGGGATATGTTAAAATATATTGGGAATGTATGGCCTATTGAAAATAAATGAGTGATAAATGACACTGAGGTCACACAATTATCACTGTGTGTTGATAAATACTTTTAATTAACTTACCCGTGATTGATAGTCCCTGGTATAGCGCTGCAAACAATCAAACACACACACCATATATAAATAGGTTTAGCATAATCGCAACACAACATGCTATATATATATATATATATATATATATATATATATATATATATATGTATATATATATATATATATATATATATATATATATATATATTAAGTATTAAGCAAACAGTTTTGTAAAACAAACTGGTATTTATAATTATGTTTTAAGTTCGATTACAGTTAAAAATGACAATAACAACAATGCTAATATTTTTTTTTCTACCAGATTCATATTGATATTTTGTAGCTTGAATGCATTGATTTCATATACAAAGAAGTTAGGGAGAACTTTAACAGACATATTTTATCAGGTACGATTATACACTCAGAAGGCAAGATACGTAAACGAGGTGTTGGAATGCTGTACGATGGCGAGAGTACAATGTTACTAGGAAATCTAACCACCTCAGAAGATCACATCTCTTTTGTGATATATAGTAACAAACAAATTTATATTGATGTCATGCAAGCGTATGCACCAAGAGTAGACGAATGTTTAGGAAAGCAAAATAATGATATTTTTAAATGGCATAGTAAGTCGCAATTTAAAACTTCGTGATATTTTTTGACAGAGGAAGACTTTAATGTCCCAGTAGGTAGGACAACATATGAAGATTTATTTTGAATAGATGGCCTATTGATACGAAACGAGTGGACACCGACAACATAGGCATATCACCATTACTGTATGTTGTTCATACCGTTAAAGGTGAAGGGTAGTCACTGGTACTGTGTTGCAAACAATCGAATAATATCAGAATCATTATACAAATATATGCTCTAGATCAAGCAGGTGTTTTTCGTATACCATATTTGTATTGATAATTATGCTTGAAATTAAGTTAGATTAAAAAAAAATACAGTGGATGTGATTATGCACATCCCGTTCCATACTTGAAACAAATTATCAGGAACTCTACTATGTCTTCTTTGTGTACATACATTTATTACAAATGTGTGACAGATACGAAACTGAAGTTAGAAAATGTGTATATAAGTATGTGTATGGGAGTGTACCACATTCGTTATTTGCTAAGGTCATTAAAAAAACACTAATAATAGTTATATTTTCTATCCAGAGAATGGATACACACTATGTATTGCTGATGGTGCATAAAATAATGTTTAAATGGCGTATTAAATCATACGTGTACAGTAAAATCAAGTATGTGAACAATGGCTGTTGGTAGTATGTACATATATACAAAACAAAAAATTAACAGTTACTAAATATTACAATAACCATCCTTTTTAATGCTACTCTTTGTTGTGGACAAGCCAAAATGTGATTTTGGGATGCGATTCATAGGCACAAACTCATATAAATTATCATACCACCATGACAACACTACTATCGTAAGAAAGAGCAAGCGCAGCTCCATTTGAGTAAGCTATATATATATATATATATATATATATATATATATATATATATATATATATATATATATATATATATATATATATTAAAGCCATGCCATTGATTTGTTTTAGACCAAAGACACAATATTTGCTACTGGCAACGTTTTCGGTAGTTTCAACCGTATCTGAAGATATATTTGGAACAGATGGCGTATTGGTACGAAATGAGTGGACACCGACAACAGAGGTATATAACCATCACTGTGTGTTTATTATTACTTTAAGGTAACTTACCGATGACGTATAATCACTGGCACTGTGCTGCAAAACATAATCGAATAACGTCAGAATCATTGTACACAAATTGCAAGTCTATTTCGTATACCATATTCTTATTTATAATTATTCTTGAAGTAAGGTTAGATTATAAAGATACATTGGATGTTATCATGCACATCCCATTCTACCAGTGTCAATACATCATTTATATTATTTTATAACAATGTATAAGTTAATAATCCTGCGTTCCAAAAGTATATCATTTATTGGTTAATATTTAACGATGAAAGACGTCATTGGCATGAATACACAAGGGCATGCAAAATTAAATAGCCCATGCTTTCAATTTAACACCTACCATCCTTGCTTTAGCCTTTAAAACAACATACTACTCTCTTGTTTACCCCTATTTAACATGTTATATCACCTTGTGGGAATGGACATGTAAATCCAATTTCATGAAAGTATTAATTACGCAAAAGAAATGAAACAAATGATCGGAAAAACTACCATGTCTTCTTTGTGTACACACATTTATTAAAATTGGAAGACAGATAGGAAACTGAAGTTGTACAATGTATGCATAAGTATATGTGTGGGAGTGTACCACTTTCGTTATTTGCTATGGTCAATACAAAACCACTAATAATAGCTTTATTTTCCATCCAGAAAATGGATACACACTTTGTATTGCGGATGGTGCATAAAATAATGTTTCAATGGCGTATTAAATCATATGTGTACACTAAAATCAAGAATGTGAACAATGGCTGTTGGTAGTATGTACATATATACAAAATAAAATTAACAGTTACTAAATATTACAACTACCATCCTTTGCAATACTATTCTTTACTGTGGACAAGCCAAACTGTGATTTTGGGATGCGATTCATAGGCACAAACTCATATAAATTATCATATCACCATGACAGCAAGCACAACTATCGTATGAAAGAGGAAGCGGAGCTCCATTTGACTAAGCTATTTATATACATATTAAAGACATACCACTGATTTATTTTAGACCAAATACACAACATTTGATACTGGCAACGTTTTTGTAGTTTCAACCGTATCTGAAGATATATTTGGAAGAGATGGCGTATTGATATGAAATGAGTGGACACCGACAACAGAGGCATATAACCATCACTGTGTGTTTATTATTACTTTAAGGTAACTTACCGATGACGTATAATCACTGTCACTGTGCTGCAAAACACAATCGAATAACGTCAGAATCATTGTACAAAAATAGCAAGTCTTTTTCGTATACCATATTCTTATTTATAATTATGCTTGAAGTAAAGTTAGATTATAAAGATACATTGGATGTTATCATGCACATCCCATTCTACCAGTGTCAATACAACATTTATATTATTTTATAACAATGTATAAGTTAATAATCCTGCGTTCGAAAAGTATACCATTTATTGGTTTATTTTTTTATCGATGAAAGACGTCATTGGCATGAATACACAAGGGGCATGCAAAATTAAATAGCCCATGCTTTCAATTTAACACCTACCATCCTTGCTTTAGTCTTTAAAACAACATAATACTCTCTTGTTTACCCCTATTCAAAATTGTATATCACCTTGTGGGAATGGACATGTAAATCCAATTTCATGAAAGTATTAATTACGCAAAAGAAATGAAACAAATGATCGGAAAAACTACCATGTCTTCTTTGTGTACATACATTTATTAAAATTGGAAGACAGATAGGAAACTGAAGTTGTAAAATGTATGTATAAGTATGTGTGTGGGAGTGTACCACATTCGTTATTTGCTATGGTCATTACAAAACCACTAATAATAGCTTTATTTTCCATTCGGAGAATGGATACACACTTTGTATTGCGGATGGTGCATAAAATAATGTTTCAATGGCGTATTAAATCATATGTGTACACTAAAATCAAGAATGTGAACAATGGCTGTTGGTAGTATGTACATTTATACAAAATAAAATTAACAGTTACTAAATATTACAACTACCATCCTTTGCAATACTACTCTTTGCTTTGGACAAGCCAAACTGTGATTTTGGGATGCTATTCATATACACAAACTCATATAAATTATCATATCACCATAACAACACAACTATCGTAAGAAAGAGCAAGCGGAGCTCCATTTGACTAAGCTATCTATATACATATTAAAGACATACCACTGATTTATTTTAGACCAAATGCACAACATTTGCTACTGGCAACGTTTTCGGTAGTTTCAACCGTATCTGAAGATATATTTGGAAGAGATGGCGTATTGATACGAAATGAGTGGCCACCGACAACAGAGGCATATACCCATCACTGTGTGTTTATTATTACTTTAAGGTAACTTACCTGTGACGTGTAATCACTGGCACTGTGCTGCAAAACACAATCGAATAACGTCAGAATCATAGTATAAAAATAGTAAGTATTTTTCCTATACCATATTTTTATTGATAAATATGCTTGAATTAAAGTTAGATTAAAAATACACAATGGATATTGTCATGCACATCCCATTCTACCAGTGTCAATACGTCATTTATAACAATGTATAAGTTAATAATCCTGCGTTCGAAAAGTATACCATTTATTGGTATTTTTATATCGATGATAAACTTCATTGGCATGAATACACAAGCGCATGCAAAATTAAATAGCCCATGCTTTAAATATAACACCTACCATCCTTGCTTCAGCCTTTAAAATAACATAATACTCTCTTGTTTACCCCTATTTAACATTTTGTATCACCTTGTGGGAATGGACATGTAAATCCAATTTCATGAAAGTATTAATTACGCAAAAGAAATGAAACAAATGATCGGAAAAATTATCATGTCTTCTTTGTGTATATACATTTATTAAAATTGGAAGACAGATAGGAAACTGAAGTTGTAAAATGTATGAATAAGTATGTGTGCGGGAGTGTACAACATTCGTTATTTGCTATGGTCATTACAAAACCACTAATAATAGCTTTATTTTCCATCCAGAGAATGGATACACACATTGTATTGCGGATGGTGCATACTCTTTGCTGTGGACAAGCCAAACTGTGATTTTGGGATGCGATTCATAGGCGCAAACTCATATAAATTATCATATCACCATGACAACACAACTATCGTAAGAAAGAGCAAGCGGAGCTCCATTTGACTAAGCTATTTATATACATATTAAAGATTTATTTTAGACCATTGAATTAAAGTTAGATTATAAAGACACAATGGATGTTATCATGCACATCCCATTCTACCAGTGTCAAAACGTCATTTATAACAATGTATAAGTTATTAATCCTGCGTTCGAAAAATATACCATTTAGTGGTCTTTTTTCCGACGAAATACTTAATTGGCATGAATACACAAGCGCATTCAAAATTAAATAGCCCATACTTTAAACATAGTACCTACCTTCCTTGCTTCAGCCTTTAAAACAACATATTACTCTCTTGTTAGAGATAAAATAGACAAATAGACAAATAGACAAATAGACAAAGAGATAAATAGGTAGTGATAGAGTAGAGGCACAACATATAACATCAGGTAACGTACCTCTGATACATCTTCAAAGGAACGGTCCTATAAACATAGAAAATATCCAAGTATTTTGCATTAACATTCAACATACTATTACACAACATGCACGCATCATAACGGTCATTTATGAAACATTGAGCTATATATATATATATATATATATATACATATATATATATATATATATATATATATATATATATATATATATATATATATACATATACATATATATATATATATATATATATATATATATATATATATATATATATATATATATATATATATATATATATATATATACTCTACGTTTGATTAAATGTGTCATTTAATGTGCATACAATCATGAACAGCTTGCCCTATTGCAATTGTTAGAAACAATCTCAAACAGACTATATCAGATAACGAAATGCATAGAAATATTAAGTGACTCCATCTCTTTAATCACACTACAATTAACCAAAGCAATATTTTCATGTTACTTGTAATGAATCAATGTTTCTAGTGAATGTCACGACAATGCACATGCTGACATGTGCAATGCACATGTAGCATGTGCATGCTGAAATATATGCATTACATGATTGACCCGACCAAAATACACTGAATTGACTTCAGGATGAGAAGCCAATTGTCAAGCTAGAATCAACATACTTCACATTTGGTATAAAGTGTTATTTTCACAAGTTTCGACCATGATAGGATATAACTGCTAATTTATGTATGAATGCATGTATATTTAGAACATGCACGCTGTAATTAAAACATGCCAGACAAACATAAACTAATTAATATTTTTATTGAAGAATTTGCGTATCGAAAATGGATTTTGTTTATAATATTACTGTATTTGCAACCTCCACATTGACTTTTTGGGTGTGAAGTTGACTAATAGTGAGATAATAAAGCAAGATACTTGTGTGTGTATATGTGTGGGTGTGTTTGTAATGCATATATTAGTCTAGTTGTATTTATGTAACTATATTGTAGTTTGAAATGTTTTGTAATATCACGAATTATGTGTAAATAAATTACGACAAACAATTCTAGGCTGATAAACAAAGTATGTTTATAATAACATACATCATCAATGTCGTCGTTGTTTCCGCATTTGTTCCTGATCCATTTTCGAAACCGCCCCATTGTCTAAAACAAGAATAAACACTGTTAACATACGTAAACAGACAAACACAGTACCTACATGTCCAAGAAGCAAAATTGAACACCAGAAAACTCGTTTTCCAACAAGCATGTTCACCTTTTAATTTGCACACCCCTATTTAGAAATTGTCATTGGCGGTGTCGCGGTCCAGCATGTTGATGCAGTCCAGCATGTCTAAGGTTAGCAGTTCGTGTCAAAAGGTTAGCGGTTCATGTCAAAGGTTAGCGGTTCATGGCGAAGGTTAGCGCGACGGTGTGCAACGTCGAGCGGTCCAGAACGTCGTGCCAGAATGTTATATGTCACGAAGACGCGAGGATTTGTATTCAATGCTGCACGTACTATAGACTATAGCCATAACATAACATGCACAACGCTCTGAGACAAGGACATTAAGAAAAAACTTTATAAATAATTACAAGTAACGATGATTGTGAGGTTTTGTTATGTTTATTAATAATAATTGCAAGAAAGGAAGCGCATCAATATAATCAGGTATAATGTAAAAGAATTTTAATTTATCAGAAATATAAATGAGGATAAAATGGCATCGAACTAAGTCAATAAACCTGGAAAGTGTGCTAAAAATTTATGTTAATCAAGCATATGACTCTTTTCTAATATTTATGGATATATTTAACAAACACTGTCCAGTAACAAAATATCCCCAAAAACGCTTTGAGAAAAAACCCTGGTTCACCAAAGGTTTAAAACGTGCTTGTACAAAGAAAAATAAGTTATATAACGCATTCATTGTAATGAGATCTGCAGAAGCAGAACAAAAAGTACAAAACATACACAAATAAATTAACATCTATATTAAGAATTACATAAAAAAAACTATTATAGCTCGATGTTAAAAAAGCAAATGTTAAAGAGACCTGGAAAATACTAAATGAAGTAATTAACAAACGCAAAAAAAAAGCCAACATGTCCAGAATACTTTATAAAAAACAACAAGATAATTTCAAAGAAAGAAGATATTGCTAATGAATTTAATAACTTCTTTACAAATGTTGGCCCCAACTTAGCCAAATATATCCCCTTACCTAAAAACGATACAACTATTTATGATTACTTAGAAGAAATCATTAAACATACTATGTTTCTATAAGTCCTGTTGATGACATAGAAATTATTAGAACTGTTCAAAATTTTAAATATAAAAGATCAACTGATTTCAGTGACATTAGCATAAGCCTGCTTAAGAAAGTAATTTCTAAAATAGTTAGCCATTTGCTCATATATGTCACGTTTCATTTCAAACAGGTATTTTTCAAAAAAATATGAAAATAGCTAGTTATTCCGCTATATAAGTCTGGATAAAAAAACGTTTTTTTTTACAAATTATAGGCCAATATCTTTATTACTACAATTCTCAAAAATTCTGGAGAAACTATATAACAACAGAATGGACATGTTCACTGATAAATGTAACATACTCAGTCCAAGTCAGAATGGGTTTAGGTGTAGCATGTCAACAACTGAGGCTCTTTAGAAAAAATAAATATACTGTTGGAGTATTTATTGACCTAAACAAGGCCTGTGATACTATTGATCATGATATACTGTGTAAAAAACAGCATTTCTATGGTTTGTGTGGTGTCGCACAGGAATGGATTTAGAGTTATTTAGAAAATAGAAAGCAATTTGTCAGTTTTAATAACTGTCATTCAGAAATACTAAAGGTATCGTGTGGTGTCCCTCAGGGTTCCATTTTGGGATCAAAATTATTTATCATGTATATTAATGACATCTGTAAAGTCTCACAAGTGTTCAAGTATATTTTATTTGCTGATGATACAAATTTATTATGTTGTGATAGAGACGTAAATGAACTTGTTCGGGTGATAAATGGTGGATTAACAACTGCAGACATGTTTTTTGATATTAAAAAACAATTACACGATTTTTGGTAATCGCAGAATAACTGCAGATATTTGTATTGTGCTGAAGTATGGGGTAACAAATGCTACAAATATACGTTGTTTAGTTTTGTTACAGAAAAGGGTTATAAGATTAATTTGTGGTGCCAAAAGACTTGATCACACAAACTTACTGTTTCACAATGTACATAATTTATTCTTAAAATACCAGATCTTGTAAAACTAAAAACTGATATAATTATGTTTAAGGCATAACACTATATATTACCAATGAATGTACACAAATTATTCAGAATACATGAATCACGATATTCATCCAGGCATAAATGTAAGTTCAAGCAAATCTATGTACGTACTAACTTTAACAAAAAAAAATGTGTATTTCTGTTACATTAAAGTATGGAACACCATCGAAAAAGTGTTATACAGATAGACTGTTGAATAGCTATGTGTTAGAGTCCTTGACTATTTTGCCAACATAAATTAGATAACTAAATTAAACATTCAGATTGTTGATTGTTATAAAGGTTTTTTCTTCAATAAAAGTCAAAATGTCTTATTTTCGATTAAATATCATGTGGTTATACATGTAAATAGTGTTCTCGCACCTTCTATTGCACTGTTCAGATACTTTATGTATGCAATTAAGCAATTATAATGGTAAACACGATAAGTATTGTACTTCTTTTACCCTTTTTTCAAAAATGTGTATTGTATGCACTATACGTATAATTTAGTAGTAGTAATTGTTGTAGTTGAAATACATTTCAATTCAATAAATGATTAACATAAACTATAATATGTCTGGTTCACTCATGTTAATTCGGCAGTCACCATGTTTACGCTGGTCACAGTATACGTTAACCTTTATCATGCACGTAAGAAGTCATTAAACAACACTCAAAACGAGGTGGAACACACTTTGATAGTGGTCCTATTGGAATGTTTTGTAGAATTAGATTGTTTATTCAATAAGGCTCTTTCTCTCCACCACTTTTGCAAATATGGGCTTAGCATTGCAGTATATAAATCCCATTGAGGTGCTTCAAGATCAGCATAAAGGGTGGAAATCTAGACGTTACCATATCCAAATAGTTGGTTTTACCAAAACAACTCGGCAATGATTTAATAATATATTTTGGGAAATGAGCCATGCATTCAAGACTTACAAAACTTCATTAACATGTCGACTGGTGGAAGTATGTGTCACTTGACAGTTCAATAGTAGTGTTAAATGAAATGCAAACAATATCATTAACAACAAAAGAAGCTCTTTCAATAAACCGTTGCATTTAATAACAAATAAATAAGACAACTTTCAAAGATTTATTAAGTCTTGCAACAACGCATGCCGAAAAGCAACAACGTCAGCCTGCCGTACTGTGTTTGTTTCAATTCTGTTGCAGATGGCCTTTGCGTACTGAAATATAGATACACATTATTGTTAATATTTCCTCATTTTAACAACGCATTCATCTGAATACGTCTTTATGGTCCCCTAGTAATATTGTTAGTCACATCATTTCTGTGGTTGTTCAGTTAATTATAACAACACTTCACACAGTAGTAAAATAATATAAATAACAAAAGATGTGTATTTTAAGCTTTGAACAGAGCGCATATAATTATAATATGACGTTTTCTTTCCTAAATCAGTAACAGACGTTCCTCTGTTTTTACAGCACCATGCAGAGGACTGACGCTTTTTAAAATTGGTATTGTCTGAATAATTTCATTAGAATTTCAAAATCTAAGTAATGGTAAGACGTAACTGGTTCTCAAATGATGCTCACCATCAAAGTGAAGATGCCGCAACTGTGGTTGTCATGTTGCTGGCCACATGTGACGTCTATTGGCATCCACTTGTGTATTGGCAAGCCTAATAGTTTGCACCGCACGTCTGTGTACTTCCTGGAAGAAGAACAGAAATTTGGTTCACATTTATCAAATGTACACCTCTTTAAAAAGCAAACGTATTTATTCAGAAACAAGATCCATACTAATCCAGATATAACATAACAGTGTATTGAAAATAACGCGACTTGTTGATGTAATGGCTGATTAAGGGCCACATGATAATAATTATACTCTACCTACTCCTGCAAAAAACCTATCACTACGACAAAAACAGACATGGCTGAAAGGCTAGTAGGCAACAATCCATGTCTTCCCTGTTTTACTATAGCAATGAAAACGTGGGTATGAACAAGTTTTAAAGACACACATATACACAATAAGCAGTGTTATGGCATCTGTTAACCAAGCTTATGATAGAAAGTAAAAGGAAATGGTTGTATAATAATAGTAACATATCCATAATGCCTATATCATCGAGAATCTTATGACACAGATGCAACATACAAAATCATTAAGAGTTGCCATAAACGGGTGTAAGCAACCGCATGAAGTTTAGATTTGAAATTATATTTCAAACAAATATGACGTCTTGATTTTTCAAAAGGTGATTATAATTTGAGATGACTTGATAATGATTTTGGGTTGATTATATGCAAGCAGTAGGAATGCTTGCACTAAATCATTTGACGGTAACACACTTACTGCCATAGCGCCACAAACTTGTCTCGCCTTTGCCTCTGTGCCAGTGAATCAAGCACTGCCACAGTGTGGTCATGGGTGTTGGCCGCCAGCAAGAACCAATGGTTTTGGTGGCAGATGGGTAGCAATATCCAGTGATATTTGTCAAAGCATACCTACAAAAATACAGAATACACATGTAAGGGTAAAGATGGGTTTTTATATATCACAATATCCAATTTTCAGGATTGCTCAAAGCTATTCATCTGAACACCATCTTGACTTCTCTGGAAAGCATTCAGCAATACTACATGAAGACTATTCATACACTAATATCCACCACTGTCTATGGCCAGGTATTATTAATACAGCTGAGTGATATGGAGCATGGTTTTACAGGGCAACACAGGGTTCGAACCCGCGTCTTCTTAGATGAAGCTCTGATGATGTAGCCACTGCACCACTGGTCTACTAAATGCACTAAATTTCTCTCGTGTAACATATTACATAATCCAATTTTTATTCTAGAAAGAAATTGTCTATTGTCATGAACAACTACTAACCTGGTCAAATAACAATGTACTGAATTGACCCATATCAAGATATGTTGCCAAATAACAGGGCAGCGCGTACACATTCCTGTTTCCTGAAGTGAGCATTCCAAGGTATGCATGAACGATCTGTAACAATCAAGTGTGACATTAAATATATTTTATAAATTTAAGCATAATTAGTATATTAGATGGACAGATAAGATAACTCCCTGTCCTAAAACAGCCAGTTTTATATTGCCTATTATGACACTGTCAGTGCACTCAAACTATTTAGCCTATTGGAGTTGTGAATGTGCATGCATTCTATCGTGTGTGTGTGTGTGTGTGTGTGTGTGTGTGTGTGTGTGTGTGTGTGTCTGTGTGTGTGTGTGTGTGTGTGTGTGTGTGTGTGTGTGTCTGTGTGTGTGTGTGTGTGTGTGTGTGTGTGTGTGTGTGTGTGTGTGTGTGTGTGTGTGTGTGTGTGTGTGTGTGTGTGTGTGTGTGTGTGTGTGTGTGTGTGTGTGTGTGAATATATAACTTCAGAAAGTGTGTGGAACATGCATGCACAAACTGTTTTTTTAAGATAACATACGTTGTCATTCAGCCATTCCCCTGGCAAAAGTGTGCGCAAATCTTTCTGCGTCATGGTGATTCCACCAGCTGTCACCTTAGACGGAAGAGACAGTGGGGTAGGAGGAGACAGTGAGGTAGGAGAAGACAGTGGGGTAGGAGAAGACAGTGAGGTAGGACGTGACAGTGGGGTAGGACGTGACAGTGGGGTAGGAGAAGACAGTGGGGTAGGAGAAGACAGTGGGGTAGGAGAAGACAGTGGGGTAGGACGTGACAGTGGGGTAGGACGTGACAGTGGGGTAGGACGTGACAGTGGGGTAGGACGTGACAGTGGGGTAGGACGTGACAGTGGGGTAGGACGTGACAGTGGGGTAGGACGTGACAGTGGGGCAGGACGTGACCGTGGGGTAGGAGGAGACAGTGAGGTAGGAGGAGACAGTGGGGTAGGACGTGACAGTGGGGTAGGACGTGACAGTGGGGTAGGACGTGACAGTGGGGTAGGAGAAGACATTGAGGTAGGAGAAGACAGTGGGGTAGGAGAAGACAGTGAGGTAGGAGGAGACAGTGAGGTAGGAGGAGACAGTGGGGTAGGAGGAGACAGTGAGGTAGGAGAAGACAGTGGGGTAGGAGGAGACAGTGGGGTAGGAGGAGACAGTGAGGTAGGAGAAGACAGTGGGGTAGGAGAAGACAGTGGGGTAGGAGAAGACAGTGGGGTAGGAGGAGACAGTGGGGTAGGAGGAGACAGTGAGGTAGGAGGAGACAGTGGGGTAGGAGGAGACAGTGAGGTAGGAGGAGACAGTGAGGTAGGAGGAGACAGTGGGGTAGGAGGAGACAGTGGGGTAGGAGAAGACAGTGAGGTAGGAGGAGACAGTGAGGTAGGAGGAGACAGTGAGGTAGGAGAAGACAGTGGGGTAGGAGGAGACAGTGGGGTAGGAGGAGACAGTGGGGTAGGAGAAGACAGTGAGGTAGGAGGAGACAGTGAGGTAGGAGGAGACAGTGGGGTAGGAGGAGACAGTGGGGTAGGAGGAGACAGTGAGGTAGGAGGAGACAGTGAGGTAGGAGGAGACAGTGAGGTAGGAGGAGACAGTGGGGTAGGAGGAGACAGTGAGGTAGGAGGAGACAGTGAGGCAGGAAGGTGAGGTGTGTGGTAGGGTTTCAGCTGATCATAGGCCACCTTTGTCTTTAAGACCACGCCAGCTGTGTTTGCCAGTGTCACCTGGTAGTTTGGCCCGATATTTCTGATCCTAAGGATAAGGAACATATTATTAGGAATACTTTTATTATCTCACAGTAATGATATCCCCAATATCATCACCATCTTGCGATGTCTAAGTTTACCTACAATGATCAATGTTTGTCATTGCATTTATCAGAAAACTCCAGGTAAGTAAGAGCCAATTTAGGATTCAGCAGCAATGTTGTCTAGTGCATCTTGTTTCTAATTAGTGCTGTCCTGTACCAATCAAAAATTGTCACACATCTAGTTCAGTTCTTATTTTAAAAGTAAGTAAGACATGTGAAACATTTGTCAAATTTATTGAGGATACGCTTAAATTGAGGCAAATAATTAAAATTGTTACCTGAATGGGCCATTCCATTGTGGCTCCAGTTTGCCACCTTTCCTCCCGACATTCCTCATCTTCCGTTTCAAGACAATGTCACCAATCTCAAAGTGAAATGTTTTCATTCCCTTTGTTTTTCTGTTCATGTACTGCTTAGATTGGCGCTGTTGGGCAGTTGTGACATTTGTGTGAACCTGGAAAGTCATGGTGCTTAGAACATAGTTGGATGGAAGACTTAAATATATAAAATTGCCAGTTAGAAGTAATAATTTATACACAAGAAAGAATATAATTGCTGGCTCTCTCTAGTAAGGGACACAATTCTAGGAGTTGTAACTTGATAACAATGTTATCTCTATCTGACCAGTAGTTGTGCTATATTCATAGTCAGCATATGTTACCTGTAGTGGAAAGTAA
>OZ024864.1:8079558-8084558 GCA_964017155.1 Oasisia sp. SBJ-2009 | reverse complement strand
CTATTATAATAACCAACCTAGCATGTTATGCAACAGGAACTTCCGAATTGTGAACACTGTTTTGAGCTTACATACATTGTGAAATGTGTCACCATCAAAATGTAATATTAATTGGAAATACGATTAGACCAGTTACAAGGATTTCGTGAAAAGCCTACGTAATGTATGTACAAATACATGTTTGAGATTCTGACGCAATCATACCGAAAGACCTGGGCTTGGCTCTTGACTGCGAACCTAGCCTTTGGGAATTAGTTTAGGTTTGTCATAGATGTTGCCATAGCAACAACAATTAAAGATAAGCTTCTGATTCGACTAATAACAACAACTACATGCTTCAGGTATCAGGTGGTTTCCTCTAAACAGCCCAAACTCAGGTAGGCAGGTGGGTGGGTGGGAGGGAGGGTGGGAGGGTGGGAGGTTGGGTGGGTGGGTGGGACGGTGTGTGGGTAGATATATACATATATAGATATATAGATAGATACATTGACAGATAGATAGATAGTAAAGGCACGACTTTTAACATCAGGTAACGCACCTCTGATGAATCATCACTGGATGTGCACTACAAACAAAGAAAACATCAATACATTTAGGATTAATATTCAACATACTATTATAAAACATGCACCCACCGTGAAGGTCTTTTCTCAAACATTGACCTATATATTTATATATGTATATATATATATATATATATATATATATGTGTGTGTGTGTGTGTGTGTGTGTGTGTGTGTGTGTGTGTGTGTGTGTGTGTGTGTGTGTGTGTGTGTGTGTGTGTGTGTGTGTGTGTGTGTGTGTGACGCGGCATGCCAAAACCAGGCTTTTGTCGGCAAGTTAACAATTCCATATTATTATTGATTCAATTAGAGGAGACGAAGAGCTTTAAAATGATACCAAGATGAACACTCTATCTTGTGCTTGTGCGAAGATATTCCACTTCAAGTGCATAAGTTTGTGGAATGTCACTTCCGAGAAAATTACTTTTTAAAGTGAACGGTCGTAAAAAGTGATATCGTGGAAAATTACCATAGCAACCACATGTTTATAATACTCCAATTGTCCTGAACTTTTGCATAGGCCTAGAGATGGTAAATACTCATAATATGTGAAATTATAAAAAAATCGACCATTTTGTCAGCGCAATATTTCACCGCTCGCGCAGGTGGTTTGCGCCGGGGGCCAATGTAGTAGCGATCGGGCGGCCTAAAATGGCCTACCCCGATGTTGAAAACAATCATAACAATAACAGTTCTCGACGGATTTGATTCATATTTATGTTATTTAGCAGCTAAGACGTATGGCTACATTTGGCTCGCAGGAAGTAGGAAACGTATCCGTTCAGTAAATATTTGGGTGCAGGATAGTGCGCTAAATTAGCTTAAAAACGGCTTTGTTTTAGAGTAATTAGCTGTGAAATTAATGAGGGGCTTGCATTAAAATGCTCATTATTTCCCCATTCAACACTATTTTATGGTATCTATTATGGAGATATTGAAATATTGATGATTTTGCTAATTGATTCCGCCAAGAACCCACTTTCGACATTTTGAGGGTATGCTGATTGACTCAAACACCCTGGCGCCGATCGAGGATCTGCGGGAAGCGCCTGGTTTTGGCGTGCCGCCTCAAATATATATATATATATATATATATATATATACGTATATATATATATATATACATATATATATATATATATATATATATATATATATATATATATATATATATATATATATATATATATATATATATACATATACATATATATATATATATATACATTTATATATGTATATATATATATATATATATATATATATATATACATATATAAATGTATATATATATATATATATATATATATATATATATATATATATATATATACATATATATATATAACACTTGTTCAAATGTGTCATTAATGTACATAACTTGATGAACGGCTTGACCTATTGCACTTGTTACATAAAAAGTATACGCAGGCAGGCAGGCAGGCAGGCAGGCAGGCAGGCAGGCAGGCAGGCAGGCAGGCAGGCAGGCAGGCAGGCAGGCAGGCAGGCAGGCAGGCAGGCAGGCAGGCAGGCAGGCAGGCAGGCAGGCAGGCAGGCAGGCAGGCAGGCAGGCAGGCAGGCAGGCAGGCAGGCAGGCAGGCAGGCAGGCAGGCAGGCAGGCAGGCAGGCAGGCAGGCAGGCAGGCAGGCAGGCAGGCAGGCAGGCAGGCAGGCAGGCAGGCAGGCAGGCAGGCAGGCAGGCAGGCAGGCAGGCAGACAGACAGACAGACAGACAGACAGACCGACAGATAGATAGAGAAAAAATTAAGGCACGACGTATAACAGCAGGTAACTTACCTCTGATGAATCATCACTGGACGTGTCCTACAAACAAAGATACTATCAATAACTTGAGCATTAATATTCAACATACTTTTATACAACATATACCCATCATAAAGATCCGTTATCAAACATTGAACTATATATTTATGTATATATATATATATATATATATATATATATATATATATATATATATATATATATATATATATATATATATACATATATACATATTCAACGCTTGACTAAATGTGTCGTTAATGTACATAATGTGACGAACAGCTAGATATATTGCAATTGTTACAGGAAAATATCAAAACAGAATTGATCAGATAATGTAATTCATAGAAATATTAAATGACACCACCTTTCTAATCACACTACAATGTGACGTAATTATTTAGTATTTACCTGTTCTTTTAACTAGGTTTCTAGTGGGATAGCTGAACAAGCTGAACAGAGACATGTTGGACCATTTTAGAAATTCAACTACTAAAGCAACATTATCATGTTACTTGGAATCAAGTAATGTTTGTTATGCATGTCACGACAATGCACCTGCTGTAGCATGTGCATGCTGAAATATATGCTTTACATGATTGACCCGACCAAAATACACTGAATTGACTTCTGGATGAGAAGCCAATTGTCAAGCTAGAATCAACATACTTCACATTTGGTATAAAATGTTATTTTCACAGGTTTCGCCCTTGATATGATATAACTGCTAAATTAAGGCATGCATGTATATTTAGAACATACATGCCTTAACTAAAACATTGCAGAAAATACGTAAACAAATTCATATTTTTATTGAAGAATTGATGTATCGAAAATGGATTGTTTGGGGTAATATTACTGGGTTTGCAATCCCCACATTCACTTTTTGGGTGTGAAGTTGGCTAATAGTGAGAGAAAAATAGCAAGACACTTGTGTGCGTATGTGTGTAGGTGTGTTTGTATAACCAATGAAGTTTTTCTAATGGCCATGCATATATTAGTCTAGTTGTGTATAGGTATCTATAGTGTAGTTTCAAATGATTTGTAACATCACGAGTTATATGTAAATTAATTACGCCAAACAACTCTAGGCCGATAAATACAGTTTGTATATAATAACATACATCATCATCGTCGTTGTTTCCGCATTTTTTCCTGATCCATCTTCGAAAGCGCTTCATTGTCTAAAACAAATATAAACACTGCTAACATATGTAAACAGACAAACACAGTATAGGTCCAAGAAGCTAAATTTAAGAGCATAGTTTTTGTTACAGTTAATTCATGTATTTCTATAACCTAGTGCAATATGTTATTTTATATATTTATATCTACTATATGAACTCAAATAAAAACATTGTTTATTATTATAATAAATACTATTTAGTATATTAACTATTTCTTTTTATTGTACCGTAACGTCGTTGAAGCAATTGCAAAACGATACACCATAGTCACCACTTTATTGTCATATCTACTTGCCGTTTTTCTTTTGGTTTTGAGAGTTTTTTATATGTTTATAAATAATCCGATATTCATTAAGGGCTAAACCTAAGGCTATGCTTCTACGTGTCGTGGTGTCCTTCGTGTGTGCATCCCACTTTCGTCACAATGAGTTAGCAGAAACAACGGATCTATTTGTAGTTATTTAAATACCACAACGTGATACAACACACCACAACCAGTAGATGCGTCAGAGGCATTTATTATATATAATCCATTTGGTGGAGCCACTTTCGGTATTTTCGACCGTTATGTACTGCCACCTACTCGATTTGATGAGAACTTTTGAACCATTGTGTTGTCCGGCATTTCAACATTTTACCGAGCAAGGTTCCGGATAATGCTAAATTTTCATTATATGAAATTTAGCAAGATTACTTAGCCATGTCCTGCTGTTGAATCTTTCCTCTCCGATTAACTATGCACGCTGTGAATGTATGTTCTGTTTCGGGCTGTGACTCAATGTTGATAACATCAAGCAGGAAGTAAATAACATATTCTACTTTCACTTTACCCTGATGTTTTAAAATTCTAGCGAGTTTTTCTGTTGACAATCAGTAGACGTTGAGTAAATGGGGTACATAAACGTTATTCGATGTATGCACTTACCTTACCTGCGATGACCGCGTGTGAACGTTTCGATTAATTTAGTTCCACTAACGTCTGTGGACACCGGTTTGATCACGACACCCTCTGTTAATCCGGAAGCGATCGGGGTGCAGTCAGATTGGCCACCAGGGCAGTCACACATAATCCGCAACGTGGCAGCACGGCGGTTTTAAGCAGCCTAGCGAGGCGATTATCACACATGATAACGAGGCATGGCACACTCGCGCTGCAAGGGCTTGTTAACACGCTTCATCGCACACCAATGGAAACATAAGTTTGGAGAGATGTAAGAAGGTAATACTAGTTGTATATGATTATACGAGTAGATTATGCGGGCGGTATAGGTATTCTGTTGAAGTTTGTAACTAAAGGTAACAGTTTCATGATTTGTTTAAGCTGCGAATCAACACTGCACAACAACTTTACAATATCTTATTGACATTCAGGAGCGACGAAGCGAATCATAATAACAACAATGTTGCAGCCCTGGTGACAAAGGCTACTGCACCTGACCGTATTGGGCAGAATCAAGGCGGCTGCC